>QLNU02003225.1:86501984-86559906 GCA_006491805.2 Dysdera silvatica | reverse complement strand
TTGACATTATAAAGGTGAAAATTTACGTGTTTTTAAATGTATCAGTTTCTAAACAAATTATGTTTTCATACATGTTTCACCTTTATTAACCGTGAAAAGTTTACGTTGAAAATTTTTAGAGACAAAGTATGTAAATGCGTCAAATTATAGTTCTCACCCTCTAAACATTTGTCTATATAAATATTCATGCGTATATATATATATCGCACCTTATCATTTCTGAATTTTTTATAAATTGTTCGGTAAAATAAATTAACGCAACATTTCTATTTTCAAAATTTATCAATTTCTTAAACTTATTTATCTATCCTTACGTGTATGTGCGTTCTTATGTATGTTTGTACGTTGATATACATGTTTTTAATGCAGTGGGGATATTATGGAAATTCAAATTTAGTTTTACAATCTTCAACTGTTCAACATCAGAAACGTTCTGCGGCCACCCCCATGGGAGGATTTTACCATTTTCCCCTTCCCTAGGCTATTTTTGCCACCCCAAGGCTACTATGTAGGTACACAAAAACTAGTGTCTTGCTATGACTGATGGTGTTTTAATTTAAGTAATTATTAAAGTAGTTTGACTTATTGATTGCTTTGATTGTTACTGTTATTTGCTTTCAGCAATACGTAACTGAACGTAGCGTACTGAGTTACGTAATAATAAGCCCTGTTCTTTTGTTCAATAATACAGAAGATGAAGCTGTTGATGCTTTACAAACAGAATTCATGGAGTTCCATGCTTCGGGGTTCTAAATTGTGAGGCAATGAAAAGTAGCTTTGATGCACAATGGGCGGCCATAGGTAAAATAAAAAATGATACTGATGAATTAAAATTTAAACGACTTTCTCAGGTTATGCTGTCAATACTTACGATCCCTCACAGTAATGCAGCATGCGAGAGAGTCTTCAGTCAAGTGAAGAAAATTAGAACTGACTTCAGGTCAACCATGTCTGATGACACATTAGAAAATTTACTAATAGTTAAATGCAGACAACATGTGAAATGTTACGAGAATGTATTTGACAAAAAATTTCTCAAATGCAAAATCTTGCACTACAGCATTTGTAAATTCTAAGAATTAATATTGCGTTTAATACAGTTTAATCCTCTATTATTATTAACTTCCTCATTGTGCCCTTTTTTCATAAATTATGTATGATTTTGTTTAATTAAAAAATGGTGGCCTGCCCACGCGTGCGTGATTGACTACAGATTTTTCACTTCTAGAAGTTGGCACCTATGCTGGCTCAAAAAATCCCCAGATTAAGGATACATTTGTTTTGAACATTAATTAACCTATTACAAATAAATTTGACACCCACGTATTAGTAGCTCAAACTAGAGCTATTTTTGTTTAGGAGAAAAAGAGACGCCGTCCTCATCCCAGATTCGAACCAGGGTCCCCGCGGTGTCTTGACCTACTAGACGAATGAGAACAAGAACAAACGCATTTTTCTCCGTATATTAAGTTGTAAGATATTATTACCCTTCACAGGGATAACACAATTGCCAAATAATGGTCAACACAGAAAAGCCTCCTGGGCGAGATTTTTTGTGAGTTTTTCAAGGGGGATTTTTTATTACAAATAATAAAACTAATATAAATAAGTAATAAAATAAATAAATTAATACGTGGGTGTCAAATTTGTAATAAAAAAATCCTCCACGAAAAACTCACAAAAATCTCGCCCGGGTGACTTCGTGTGTTGACCAATATTTGGCAATTGTGTTATCCCTGTGAAGGGTAATAATATCTTACAAATTAATTAACCTACTTTATAAACTGGTGAAAGTCTCATACTTACGTCTATTTTAGTTTTGATTTAATTAATACTTAAACATAGGGCAGTTGTATGATCAATTTTGCTTCTGAGCACGAAAAAAAAAAGATTACTTTTTTAAGTTTATCTTTTCTCTATTTTTTTTAAAGGTGTGCACGTGAAGGAACCTTTATGTTGCAACGCACGTAGAAACGCGTTATTTTTTTTTTTATAAGACGGCATGAAGTAAGAGAAGGAATGGAAGACGGGAAGGGGTAGGAAAATAATCACCAACTTTGGAAGGATTATTCGCAGTAATTCAACTCACTCGGGACGTTATTTCGCCATTATAAGGAAACAATTTCTCAATTAAAACTCTCCGTGATGGATTGGATTGGAGTGGTAGAGTCTTATTGCTTGGCATCCGGATTCCACGACCTCACGCCATTAGTTTGTTTTTTAAGTTTATTTATAAGAAATCACGAAGAATTAAATACAGTAGTTTATGTGAGTGTAAGAATAAGTTTAATTTAAGTTTTGTAAAATTATGTATAATTTTATGTTGTTGAGGATGAATGAAGCGAAAAATCAACGAAGATGAGTTTTTGGAGTTAGACTTAAAAAATAAAAATAACAGCTGATTTTCGAGTCGTTATTTCAAAGTTTTAATTTTTTTCATTACAACTCCACTTTGAAATTGGCCCTTCTTTTGGTCAAAAAGCATGGAACTACTATTTTCGGTACTTTAGGAGAAATAGGGCGGAATCCAGAATAATTTTCGAGCTAAACGCAATTGATTATCACAGTATGACATTGAAGAGGTAATAAATAGAAAGTGTCACCATTTAGAAAGTAAGTGCTTCCAACCTTGAGTATACGTCTTTTCCTTCTATAAAATGGGCCACAGTTTCTACCTTATTCATTTGATCAGTTTGTTCAAGGGGATCCTGTATATAAATAATCCGCAAATTGATCTCAGCATTTTGACGAAATAGCCGAGTTGCCTTCACAACGAAAGTCGCTACATCCGAATTCGGCTATATTCATATCTATTCATATTCCCATGTATATGTAGTTGGTTTTTTAAAAAAATAAAACATATCTGGCCATTCATCCTTAGTGATATTTAAGCTATTACTTCATCACACGCTTGAAGTCTACATTCCAAGAATGACCTGTGAATTACACGCACGTCAAAAAGGACGAACGTTGAGTTATTATCTGTGATATGTCCAACTCTTTATCCTTCTAAAAGCGTCCAAGGTTACCAAGGTTTGAAACCAACGAAACGAATGCAAAGATGTGCGTTTAACCAGAACTCTATAAAGACTTACTAAAACCATCTTAAAGAACTATTTTCAATGCCTTGATAATATATACCGCATACATGAAAGATTATTACTTAATATATAATTAATATTTAAATAAATTTGACATTTCAACAAAAAAATAAAACCTTTAGTTACGTCATCTACGTTTTTAGTGATTTTATTATTTGTTTCTTCTCTTCTATAATTTAGATTCCTCTAGCCATTGCAAAGCATCATGTGCACAAGCTTTTAAGTAAGAAAACTCTTAATTACGTTGTATATAACGATTTTTTGCTTTTACTTCCTCAAGTCCCAAGGACTATATTGCGACTGATTTGACTAGTTAACTAAATTTAACTTGACACCATGTATTGTCAGATCTTTGTAGATTGAAACAATATTTTCACTAATTTTAATTTTTCTTTATTTTAAGTGGCAATGTGAAAACGAAAGCAAAATATAGCGTTGTTTTATATCAACAGCTTTCTATATACAAAAGGTTAAACACTGGTAAAATAGCAATGAAAAAGATCACTCAAGCTTTCGGACGCGTTATCAAAAGTAATAACAATGTTATGTTTCTGTCTCTTTTTATACTTGAAATTTCTGGAAAAACCCTTCATCAGAGTAGTCCCGCAGAATGGGAAAACCCAGTGGGAACTAATGAGAGGCCTCCAATAGGAATCATGGAAAAACCCAATGACAAACCTGTACTGCAGGGTACCGAATGTTGGGGAAGTCCCATACATTTCAGAGTAAGAGTTGTTTGTAAGTTTCTGGAAGTGGTTGTGATGTATTAATGGCTTTCCCATGTAGTTTGTAAGTTTCCCAAGATTCCAAGAAGAGTCTACTATTTTTGTTTGTGATGAGCCGGTGTATAATTTTTATTGAGTCCCAGTCGGGTTCGTGTCCGTGTTGTAAAGCGTGTTCTGCCAGACGTGAGGCTATGTCTCCTTTCGCGAGTGCTTGTTTGTGTTCTTTTTTTCTTGTTTTGATCATTCTTTTTGTTTGTCCTATGTAATGTTTGTTGCAGTCTTTGCATGGTATTTGGTATATGACGCCTGTGAGATCTTCTGGTGGAGCTGGGTCTTTAACTTTTGTAAGTTGTTTGCGAAGTGTTGTGACAGGCGATAAGAACGTTGTCATATTTGCTTCCTTGAGTATTTCTCACGGATGCTTCTGTTCAGATGTCACTGGTCTCAATGACTTTAGCAGACATGGACAGCAACAAAATTGTTCGTTTTGAGAAGTAATGCATAAGGTACTCTTAATACATCTTTGATTCTATGGAGCGAGGAATCTTAAAAATCTGCAACAATTTCTGAAATTATATGCCCCAATCATTGAGCTTCATCAATCGTGTCCGTGTTGTGGACATGTGGAATGGAAATGTGGTACTTTCCACACTCGCATCTCCATTCCATATATTCACGGCATTTCCGAAACAATTTTTCGCATCCTCAAGGAAGCAAATATCAAAACATTCTATTCCCGTGTCACAACACTTCGCAAACAACTTACAAAAGTTAAAGACCCAGTTCCACCAGAATATCTCGCAGGCGCCGTATACAAATACCATGCAAAGACTGCAACAAACATTACATAGGACAAACAAAAAGAATGATCAAAACAAGAAAAAAAGAACACAAACAAGTGCTCGCGAAAGGAGACATAGCCTCACGTCTGGCAGAGCACGCTTTACAACACGGACACGAACCCGACTGGGACTCAACAAAAATACTACACCGTCACATCACAAACAAGAATAGTAGACTCTTCTTAGAATCTTGGGAAACTTACAAACTACACGGGAAAGCCATTAATACATCACAACCACTTCCAGAAACTTATAAACAACTCTTACTCTGAAATGTATGAGACATCCCCAAATTAGGTAACCCGCAGTGTGGGTTTCTCATTGGTTCCCATTGGGTTTTTCCATGATTCTATTGGAGGCCTCCCATTGGTTCCCACTGGGGTTTTCCCGGCAATTTCAAGTATAAAGAGAGGCAGAAACATGGCATCGTCATTACGTCTGATGACGCGTCCGAAAGCTTGAGTGATCTTTTTCATTGCTATTTTACCAGTGTTTAACCTTTTGTATGTAAATTTCCTCCCTGGTACCCTGTATTTTATTTCTATAATACAGTTTTCTTCTATGAGTTCAGTTTAATTCGTTTTTTTTATCTTATACTTTGGTTTTGAACACTGTCATAATAATTACAATTAAAAGAAAGAGGTTTCCGACTATGGAATGCCTCAATATCTTGTTATGTCTTTGGACCCTTTGAATCCCTTGAAGGCTGGTAGCCTAATTTCATTTCTGAGAAGCATACGTTATATGTTACAATTATACTTAGCTACCATGAGTCACTAATATAACCTTGATACAAGATTCGGATCACAGTACACTCAAATGAAGTAGTAGTAGCCACAGGCTCAAGTATTCCACTGAAAAATATATTCTTTCCATTCTTGAACAGACCCAGGTTGAATTTTTCAATAATTCTTAATGTTTAAAGAATAACATACTATTCATTATTTTTATTACGGATTCGCGGGAAGGAGAGATTATAAGAGAAAATAGAAGTTTTTGATTTACAAAACTTGGTTTCAACGAAGATTTGTATTGAAAGCTAATGAAAAATATCTTTTTTTTTTCAAAATAAAGAATGCAAGGGATATTTAGATAGTATTCCAACAAAACTATATATATATAGAGAGAGAGAGAGAGAGTGTAGTGGAGAGAGGGAGGGTAGGCGGATACGGGCCAGCTTATACTTGGCAAAATTCTCATGTCTGCAAACGACCAATTTGACTGTAGGGCGTAATTACTATTGACGTCCATTCCGTTGCTACGTAGGTCATTACGGCAGTAAAAAAATTGAATGCATAAATTAAGTGATTGACCTAATAATACAGCAGAGATAAAAAATCCGGAATTCCCTTTTCTGATCCTGATTTGTGTTGCGATTTAGTGAAAATAAGCATAAAACTGCAATTTTATCACACTGAAAAACAATTGTGAACTGCTAAGTATGTGCAGCAGGCGAAGGACATCAAAATAAACATTTTTTGTTCAGTGCCTTTTTGTCTAAAATTAGCCGTTCGGGCACTACAGTGAATTTAGTGTTCGCATCCACCACATTCAAGGTTTCACAAATGGCTACAATGCGCCATTTCAAGAATTTTTCAAATTATTTAATGTCAACGGACGTTGGGCTCTCTCTATTTGGCAACTTTCTAGTCGTAGTCAAAAAAAGCAAATCAGTAGAAGGGATTTTGTGCGGTCCCTAATGAAGAACAAAATTCTTGGTATTGTTTAATCTTTCATTTACTACTCTTCCCTCATTTTTTTATTACTATAATTTTAAATTGTTTCTACTACTTTAACTTCGCCTACGTTAATATATATATGTAAGTGTGGTGTATTTATGTACATTACATTAGAAGGCACTATTTGTCATAATCATATTATAATTTGGTGTATATATTAATATTTCAAAGTTGCTTATGTATTTGCAACTATTTTCGCTTTAAAGATGAAATATTTTAAATTTAGTATAATTCATTTATTTAGAATGAGAACAACCACTGGAATGACTCATATACCACGATATGGTCCCATGATGCACCATCGGAACTCAGTACTAAGTAACGATAACCGCAAAAGTAGTCATGATCGCTTACTTCCTCCAATGTGCATCCACCGATCTGATAGAAAGTCCAAGTTACAGAGTTCATTGCATCATAGCGAAGAAGAAGAAGACACCTCTTCTAAATCTCTACATTCGAGTGCTATTGCTACTGAAACAGTGGCTATTAGCTCAACTTCCGAATAGAGTAGTTATCGCATTACGGAGTTTTCTTACCGAAACGAAGAAGTATATTACTTCACAGCTTTGTAAAAATCGCCATTATGGACAAAAACCTTGAAGTGAAAAGGATCTTAGTGTTTAACTATCTGAATCAGAATATTCAAATGAACTGTCTAAATCAGAATATTGTACTGAATTGTTTAAAACAGTGGTTCTCAAACTTTTTATCTTTGTGTTTCCTCCTCTTTTACACCTACATGCGGGCGTCACTCCTCCCACTTTATATCTGTATGCGGACGTCGCCCCCTCCCCAACTTCCGATAGGCGTAGTATATGAATAAATATATTTTGTCTGCTTAGTGCACATATTTTTGAACATGTGTGCATGTATATATGTATATATATATATATCCTCTTGAGCAACAGTCGAATCCGCACTAGGGATTGCGCTCCACAGTCTGAGAACCTCTGGTCTAAATCAAAATTATTTACTGAACTGTTTAAAAAATGTTCTGTAATATAGAAATTCTTAAACTTTCGAGTCATTCTTGTGAGTTACCGATACAAATAAAACAACATAAATGTAGAAAATACCAATTTTCTACAAAGAAAAATTTGTTGTAAGCAACATTTCTGTCAATTTGATATCAATCACATGAAAATGCTTATTACATATTTATGGTATATTGAGTTTGCAAAATGAATTTATAGATTAATCACTTATTAAATAAAATATTCTGCATGTGTGGAAGTGAAAGTGGTATAAATAAAATTTTCACATTTCGAGAGAAAATCTGAATTTTCTAGGCGTTATGATGCACGCACAGTCCTATGTAAAAATAATTATACCTCTTTCACACATACAGCCAGGAGTTGACTTAGGGCTTAAATGAGCTTTGAACGCATTATATACAATGTCTTTGAAAAAATAGCTTTAATCCGCGTTTTGCAAATTATCGCAAACAATCGTGGTTTTCATAAAAGCGGTAACTTGTCTAGGCACATTTTATACTAAATTTCAGTAGGTTCTGCCGGCAATGCCCACTTCTACTTCTTACAAAGCAACTAGTAGAGAAGATTTTAAAGAAGGTTGTTATGACCAAAGTCTTAACCATCGTATTTCACCCCAAAGGCGTTTGTGTTCAGATCTGGACTCTGAGCATACTAATCTAACATCTCACCCTCATTTTCAAATACTCGCTCCTACACGCACTTTGCTATGCGGCAGGGAGTTTCATTGTGCTAAAAAATTCGTCAGTAAGTTCCACAATACTATGCCACAAAGTCTGGGTACAGAGTCGACTTCGTGATTCCGGGTATAACGACCAACAAACCTCGAGTCCCATGCAGGACAGTTGAAACAACCCAGCCTTTTCTAAACCATTCTTCGAGTGCTAACCTTTGCCAATAAAAAATAGTGTTCATCACCAACCAGACTTACTGGCGGGAGTATTGAAGTAGACACATAATAGAGATGTTTGTACTTAACAAAATGTTTTTTTTTTTTAAAAAAAAGGCTTATGCGAATTTGACTTTAACCTCCACATATGTATAAGTTCAGTAACGCTACTTATTCTATGAAAAATGCATTTTACTATAGTATTGGCATTTTAGCGAATAAATAATTCAAAATTTTTTCTACAAGTTTCGTGAGGGTGATAAAACTTAAAACATTCCAATTATTCTAAATGTTGTATGTCAGTGTTTTTGTCTTAAATTTATTTTCTACTTTCTTTATGATACATGGACACAGAATGATATATACGAGTAAAAGATGATAACACGATGAAAAGTAGTTGGCTTCTGTACATATGTGAATAAACTTAAAACCTTGTCCTTCATACATTTCTCTAAATAATATTCCATGTGCTTATTTTGTTGTGTGTGTGTGTATATAGATAGTTATGTCACATTACATATTTTCATCACTTTTGTAAATTCATAAATATTACCACCACCATATATATTGAAAAATACAATTATAATCTGACCTAGAGTGTTATTAACCAAGGTTCCAAACCGCATACGAGACTGATTGCTCACTATAGTCAACCTTTTTTTCCCTAGGCCACAAGGGGTTCGAATTCCTCCAACACCTGTAGGCCCTGTCACAGCGTAACCTCTGTTGTCTTTATGCCATAAGAACACAACACAATTATAATCAATAATAATACTAATATTAGGATAATTATAGTTCCTTCGCAAAAAAATATTTCTCAGCAATTTTATTCCAGAATTATGAGGTTTTAGGGTTTGCTACATATATTTAAAAACTGCTTCCATGTTTCCAGGTCGATGACATCCATTTCGCGAGATTATTTTGAAAAAGTTCGTGGTAATACATTTGTGTATTGTACATAATTTATTAAAATTGTATAGCTTTACTAGTTTATTAAAACTAAGTAAAAAAATTCTTTTAGTCTTTTTTTTTTTTGCGCTGTACATAAAACTAACGTGAATAAAATATTTTAACATATAATAATAAATGAACTTCAAATGAAATGTCTAAGTATTTACGGCACCGAAATGTACAAAATTATGTTAACGAAAATTGGGATTTTTTTTTTTGTGAATGTCATTATGCTTATGTGACAAGTGTGTCATTTTGTGTATGAAAATTTCAATATACAAGTTTCTAAATTAAAATATAAAAGTTTTTGTAAATAGAAACGCCAGTTGTAATAATTGATATTACACAATTTAGATTAAAAAAATAAAAAGAAACGTATATTTGATTTATAAGGAATAGGCCTACTAAATTTTATTGCAAATACTGTGGTGAATGTATTATGCTTATATCGGTATTTCATTTACACACACACAAAGTATATTATTTTCATAATATTTTGTAACAGTGGTGGCATGTTTTCGATTCAGTTTTCATTTAGAATTTTTAGAAATTATTTATTTAAAGCGTTCGAATTACTATAACAAACTCTTTTTTTTTTTTTACTTTCACACAAGTACTTTAATTTTCCATAGTTTATGTCTTCTCGTTAGATTTTTTTCTGATTAAAATTGTATCAAGAGGTGAATTGTTTAAATTACCAGTAAGAACCAATTTAAATTATAGTGGTAAATAACTGAAAATTGACCCTTGTAACTGCTGTCGACACATTTGAGAAAAGTCAAGATTTTTACAATTCAGTAAACTAAGCTTGGAAATTTAAAATATGCGCAAAATCCGCTCCTTTATTCTGTTATTTTTTCCACTTTTTCATTGAAAATGGAATTGCCGGATTATCCAAAATTGAGTCAGTCCCATTTATTTCGATTAATCGAATGTATCCATCGAATAAATCCATGTTCTATTGTACATGCAAATAATACTGACCGCTTTTTTTTCACCTGCTGATCTGTATTCTTTGAGGCTGGACTCCGTAAATAATTTGGATCTTTCAGAAAACTAATTCCTGATTCAGCATGATCTTAGCTGTCTTCAAGTTACGAAAACACTATTTTACAACTTGAAAAAGACATTTTAAAATATTATGCTATTTGTATTAACGTACATAATAAGAATACATTTTTCTTCAGTTAATTGAATTAATAGCAAAATAATCGTAAAGGGATGTATTATCAAATTACGTCTTACTAGGGAAGTGCACGAGATGTAAGGCGTCCATTTTGACAAAAGTTGTCTCGTTTGAAAGGTCTCGTTACTGGTAGTAAAACAAATTAATGGAACTATCCATCTCAGTTCAACAATTGAGAAGATATTGATAAACGGAAACAATGGTCAGCACTGCTGGAAAAGCAAAGCACACGTGCATTAATACTATATTTTAAATGTTTAATAATTATGCCAAGGATACTCCGTGACATCACCCATCTTCCCCATGATAGTGTTGTGCAGTATAGAAATGAGAAAAGTACAAATGTTGTGTACATCAGACACACCTCAAAAACGACAAACTCTCGCATTCATGTTTCTTCTGTTGGCCTAAAGCACACCTGTTTTACGGACTGAAAGCTTGGGATGGGTAACTGCAATAGTGCTTTTTCAAAGACATGCCATCAAATATCTGGCCTGACATTTGATTTTGAAGTGATTGATGCATATTGATAATACCTTTTCTTATTAAATCAAATTCTCAGCAGATTGCCTGGTGAGTACGAGAATACTGCATCATACTTTTTATTATGTATCCCGGGATGAAGGAAAAATGGGAATCGGTGGAATAATAAAGGAATTGTGAGAGATAAAGAAAGGTATGAAGAAATGTGAAAACGGACAGACATTAAATTACATAAAAGGATAGAGGAAATGAGATCTACATTTATGGACATGTCCAGGGAATTTGGAAGAGTTTTTGTTGGAGTTTAACTTCCTGTGTGAGAGAAATTCAGATTCCTCGGAAAATTGTAAGTCCTGGCGCAATGATCCTAGCCATCCTTGCACCTTTACTTAAAAATCACAACCACCCACAAGTAAAACAAAAGGCTATTTGTACAAAACAAGCACAATGGGGTTACAGTTGCTGCATTGTATTGTTCACATACCAGGGTTAAACAATAAGTTATCTGGGGTGAACCAATGTCTTAACATAACCTCTGAACCACGTTATGCAGAACAAGTTTACTAAAAATTGAATCCAGACAATATAGATTTTATTAAACATCAAAAAGTGTTTTTTAAAAAATTTTTTTCAAGTGATTCATTTAATAAGGTTTTCCAGTGGTCAACATTAGCACAAATTTTGGTTTTCGCCAACAAGCGGCTAATGCAAGTTACAAGTGACACACATAAAAAAAAAAGGCAAGGCTACTTTACCTTTCTACCTTTTTTTGTAAAAGCATTCTAAATTCCATGCAAAAGAATCGATGTTGTAAACAAAAATAAGAAACTTAAGTGGAAATAAGATATTTGTGTCAGTGTACAAATATATCATAAAAGCCCTGCAGTGGCGCAGTGTTGTAAAACATTCGCCTAGTATGCAGTAAACTCGGGTTCGACTCCCAACGGTGCAAAGAACGTTTACTCAGAGATCTCCTAAAGATCGCACTGCTCACTGTAAACCTGGGTTTGGTTCCCTAGGCCTTAAGAGGTTCGGATTCCTCGGAAAACAGTAGGTCCTGGTGCAGCATGACCATTGTAGTCCTTGAGCCATAAAACCACAAATAAATATATCAAGATAATCTTTAATGTAAATGATAATAGTGTGAGCCCATGGTTAGAGCAAGTTTCAAAATCGAAGCATGAAAGTAATTTCACAGATGGACAAACGTTGAACCTAAATATCTTAAATCCCATGGAATTAGATAAAAAACAATCTGAAATATCAAAATTTTTGTCAAGTTTTCGAGATATCGAAGTACAAGCTTTGTACAAATAAATTTCATATTTTCGCTTGGATAATCTACTGGATTTCCCGCTAGTATAAAGAATCAAGAATACAGGATAGTCCTTGTAGTCAGCGGGATTGGGCTAGGTAGGACATTTAGCATCAACATATCTGGATTTCTTACACTCAGAGGCCATATGGGGGGGGGGACACTGCACAGTACACAGAGGGTTTGTTTTCTGCAGTGAGAAGCAAGATGATAGAACTTTAGTCAATTAAAGCATTGTGTTATTTCTTTGTGGGAATTTCGGTATTGTTCAACTTGAATAACAATATAGAATAGTCTTTGGTGGTAGTGTTAAACAGGGATACTGGCACAGTATAGCCCAGATGCTCTTGCGCCATAAAAATCCAAACAAATAGGGATACTTGCAAAAGCATTGAGATTCCCATTACGTCCCTTAAGTTGAGTAGCGTTGTCGACTTTGAAGTTAGATATAAAGTAACAGGTAAGAAATTTACACACAAAAGGTTAAACACTGGTAAAATAGCAATGAAAAAGATCACTCAAGCTTTCGGACGCATCAGCAGCAGTCCTTCATCAGGAGTAATGACGATGTTATGTTTCTGTCTCTTTTTATACTTGAAATTTCTGGAAAAACCCATTAGAGCTAGAATGAAAAACCCAATGGGAAACTATGGGAAGCCTCGAATAGGAATCATGGAAAACTCAACGGGAACCAATGAGAAATCTGTACTGTCCGGCACCTAATGTTGAGGGATTACCCTTCCATTTCCAAGTAAGAGTCGTTTGTTTCTGGGAATGGATGTGATGTTATTAATAGCTTTCCCACAAAGTTTGTAAGTTTCCCAAGATTCCAAGAAGAGTCTACGATTCTTGTTTGTGATGTGCCGGTGTAGTATTTTTGTTGAGTCCCAGTCGGGTTCGTGTCCGTGTTGTAAAGCGTGTTCTGCCAGACGTGAGGCTATGTCTCCTTTCGCGAGGGCTTGTTTGTTTGTCTTTGTAATGTCTGTTGTAGTCTTTGCATGGTATTTGGTATATGGCGCCTGTGAGATCTTCTGGTGGAACTGGGTCTTTAACTTTTGTAAGTTGTTTGCGAAGTGTTGTGACAGGGGAATAGAATGTTTGGATATTTGCTTCCTTGAGGATGCGAGAGATTGTTTCGGAAATGCCGTGAATATATGGAATGGATATGCGGGTGTGAGATGTACCGCATCTCCATTCCATATGTCCACAACATGGACATGACTATGCAAAGAACGCTTACTCAGAGATCTCATAAAAGATCGCACTGCTCACTGTAGTCCGGGGTTTGGTTCCCTAGGCCTTAAGAGGTTCGGATTCCTCGGAAAACAGTAGGTCCCGGCGCAGCATGACCATTGTAGTCTTTGAGCCGTAAAACCACAAACAAACGGACATGATTGATGAAGCTCAATGAATGAGGAATATCATTTCAGAAGTTGTTGCAACCTTTAAGATTCCTTACTGCATAGTATCAAGAATGTATTGAGAGTACCTCATGCATTACTTTTCAAAAGGAACAATGTTGTGGCTGTCCACGTCTGCTAAAATGATTGAGACCAATGATGTGTGAACAGATAAATGACACTGCACAAACTGATTGCCACATTCAATGAGGGGGCACACCAGAGGTGTGTCTGTGAGGTCCGTACAGTGGAATTTGGCATTGATGAGATATGACAGTAGAACACAAAAAAGAGAGCCTTTATTAACAGCAGATCGACCCTCCTGCATCCAAGATCACATGCATTGGGCCCTAAATGTCTGTAAAAGGTAGCATGGTCTAACGAATTGTGTTACCAGCTGCTGGCCGAGTTTTGAGTGTGGAGCAAACTCCATGAGGCTATACATCTGACTTATCAACAAAGCATTGTGTAAGCTGGTGGTGGTTCCATAATGATGTGAGGAGTGTTTTATTGGCATGGATTTGGGTCCTCTGGTCAAAATGAACCAGTCATTGACAGGAAATCACTATGTTCAACTGCTTGGTAACATACTTACAGCCTTCTTTGAATTTCATCTACCCAAATGATGATAGGATATTCCCGGCTGTATATCATCCTGGCCCATATTGTTCGTGACTGAGAAGTGTTCAGGACAGTTCCAGCACATGATTTGGCCACTTAGATCACCAGAAATGAACCCCATGGAACGTATCTGGGATATGATCGAAAGAGACATTTGTGCACAAGTTCCAGCACCTACCACAACCATACAATTATGGGCAGCTATTGAGATAGCATGGTTGAACATCTCTCTTACTGACTTTCACAAACTAGTTGCATCCATTCCACACTGAGTTGCTTCCCTTTGCCAGGTTCATGAAGGCTCCACGTGATATTAGAGAGGTATCCCATGACTTCTGGCACTTCAGTGTAGATCCGTGGATTTATCGCAATTAAAGATTGCAACTGCACTTCATTCATGAATGAATAGTTATGTGATGTATGCAACAGAACTTTTAGATTCAAAAAGTGTTTAACAAGCCCAAGGCTTGTGTCACGCAGAATGGAGAATAGGCAATGGCATTTACCAGTGCTTAGCAATCCATCTGATCAGCTCTGCGGTTAAGAGGGGAATGAAGAATTACTGTGTATGCTCTTAATGTAATGAAATTTGTAGAACATAGTCTCTTTTCACGTAAGACCTTTATACCATAAAGAAGGTAAGAATAAAGATATCTGAACACCTATTTGTAGACACCTGGCATATTTTCAACAGTTTATAATTCAAGATAAATAAGAAAGAATATTTTTTTGAGATATCAAGATGTTATGACGAAAGTGGGTTTTTCTTAATTTTATACAAAAAATTGTTTATAATAAATATGTGTCAATCATTCCAGAATATGAAAGTTTACAAATGACAATTATGAATCAATAAACTCTTTTACTAACGCAACATGTACAAGTCAATCTACCTGTGTTAATATGTACAAAGTATTTCAATACTTGAAAAGGATATAAAACATCAAATCTATTTAGTAATGTTTGGTTTATATAAAGCCTTTTGATAATTAAAAATAACTAATCATCATGATTTCTTTTTACAGACATGTCCTTTGTCACTTGCATCGTTTCTATATTTTTAACTATATTTGTTGACAATGCATACATGTTAACATGCCTAGATGTAAATGCAGATGCCCACATTTATAAATTTCACATGAACTTGCAGTTCCTTTATGTGTGATTTAAAATGAGTTTATATACAGTAGTATAAAAAATGTGCAACAGCTGTACGTTAGTTTATGCTTCGCTCTTTGGCAACAAATACTTTTAAACATAGAATCAAAAATGAAAATTCTATAAATTATTAAAAATTTATGTGACTATGTGCACAGGAAACCTTAAACATACTCTGAATTAAATCTTGAGAATACAGAAGAAGAAAATCACCTTTTACAAGGTGCATTCAAGTTCTAAGGTCGCCAAATTTTTTTCTCGGGAATGGAAACGGTAAAAAGCCATTCTTTTAAAAAACACGGTTGGTCCTTAAGGTTGGGTAACCCAAATAGCAACACCATCCACCTCGTAGAAAGCTTGTGACATTATTGCAAGAAAAACGGCAAAAAAGTGTTTCAGTTATTAAAGATGGTAATGGTTATGTTCAAGGTGGTGTTACCTGGTTGTTGTTTTTTACTTGAGTGGAATGATGCCCATCAAAATTTCTCATCAATTGAGTGAAACATGATGATGGCATCATGGATAAGGAAAAAAGTGCATTCGTGGGTGTTACAGTTCAAAGTTTGAATGGAAAAAAAAACTTCAACTATGCTCTGTTATCAAGATAACACTCCTGCTGGTCGGGTAACTTATGTTCAGAAGCTTTTGCTGACAACAACTTTGAAGTGGTATTTCATACTCTGTACTCACCTGACCTTGTAACTAGCGAATTTTGGCGTTTTCCAATGCTAAAGGACGCTCTCCATTACCATATATTTTCAAGTCGTTCCATTCTTACGTCAGCTATTTTCCAGTGAACAAAACACATTTCTGAAGAAGCGTTTATGGCACCAATGCAATTGTGACGTTCGCTTTGTGAAAAATATGTATGTCTATAAGGTGATTACGTTGAGAAGGGATTGTAGTTTCAGTTTTCTGGGGTACATACTTTTTTCCAAAACAAATTAGGAGACCTTGGAACCTGAATGCACCTTATATATACAAATCATACACAACTGTTATTAAATAAAACACAGCTACTAATTTGGGGGGGGAACCTTAAAATCGTTATAATATTCAGCATAACATGGAATACTCTTTATTATGATGTGTAGGGATTTTTGGAGTTACAAGTGAGAAATATGAAGATTACATAAAGTAAAAAAAAATGTTTTGTATGACCCACATATTCCAGGTTAGTTTTACAAATATTCATAAATAAATGCCATTGGTTGCAAATAGGGTATACAGATACAATACATTAGGTTGCTGACACAGTTTCCAGTATATTGCAATTCTTGCCTTTCATTTCATTTGCAGATGCATGTGGTGGTTTAATAGCAATCATATATACATAACTGGAATAAATAAAAATCAGTTACAATTAAAAATATATACACGGCTTGACGAATCTTGGTGAACAATACTCGCTAGATAATAATAGTACACTTTCTACACAGTAAGAAAACTCAAGAACCTAGTAATAGGAAAAGAAGATTTCCTAAACGTCAGTGGCTACCAGATATACAATAAACCCAAGATTTCACGTCATTCAAGGGGTGGAAAAGAAATAACAATGCACAAAAACATTAATTCGGGGCAGGACAAAACTCGAATAATGACCATGAAATAAAGAGTAATTTAGGTTACATATTTTCTATTTCTTCCTTTACAACAATTTAGACATCTAATAATAATTATTTTTTAAAGAAATCGGTCACTTTACATTGCGATTTAATATCAGCTACCTAGGGAAAGATAAGGGGTGGCCTTCCCTCTTTTTACACAAAGGACATATTTCGAGTACTAGGTATTGAACATGTAGGCAAGAAAGGTTTTTTTTCCTTCTCCACAAGTACTATTTTTGGAAAATCAAATTGAGATTTTCCTGGAAAAAATGATAAAATGTGGAAAATGTTTTAAAATCCTAACGTTAAATCAGGCATTTTTTAACATTACAATTATAGGAAATTATTTGGGACCAAAGCAAATTGACATTATACAGATGGTGTTTACACATATTTATAAAGATTTTGACAGCATAAATAAAATACATACAATAAAAAAATTATTTTCTAATGTATTCTATCTGATAGCCCTGTTTTTGAATTATCATATTACATCTAGATTTCTACGATAATAGGACTTTTCGTAAAGTCACAAACGGGATTTTCTCCAATTCCTCCTCCACATCTTTCCACAGTCCATCCAAGGTAGTGGGTTGGCGTTTTAGAAGAACTTGTTTTAAAAGTCCAAATGCATAGTAATTCATCGGTGCTACATCTGGAGACTGGGTAGGAATATGGCTAACGGGTATTGACTTGGTTACAGTTTCTTGTCTCATTTTTTTCTAGAAATGCGGTTGTACTTTTGGAGGTGTGGCTGCTCGCTTTGTCCTGATGGAGTTCCACATTTTAAAAATCAGTAGAATACAATTTTGGAATATTTTCTTTAAAAATAGGAGTCAGAACATTATTTTGATAATATATAGAGTTGAGTTTTGGATTTTTTCAACTTTTCTTATTTTTTATTTTCCGTTATAAGAGATGCCAGCGATAACCATAAATCATTTATAGAAATTTTTTTTCCTCCCTTTGAAACAAACTTTTGAGTCTCTCGGGCCTCATTTTTTTATAATAAATCTATCTTTTTTTAATACAATCATTTAAATCAGGGGTCTCCAAACTACGGTTTAAGTTTTTTTAAAAAAAAATCAACCTTCCTTTACTGTCTCGAAGTTGGAAAAATATGAAATCCGTCCATTTTTAAAGCTTCCAGAACATAATGTAATTTTAGTAAGTGAAATTTAATTATGGTAAAGTTCAATAGCTTTTGTACATTGTTTTTTTAAGCTCATTTGACTATTCTCCCTTACTATGGAAAACGTTCCTTATGCCAAAATTTGTATGCAATTTTTATAAAAATTTTATACTTCGTCAACATAATGTGAGTAAACAAACTCGTTTTAGAAATTTGATGCTATTGAAGATATTAAGTAGTATGGAAATTCAATACAGTCGAAAAAAATATTTACAAAAGCTTTAAAATGTTTAAGACGATTCATTAATTTGCCAAAGGATAAATTACTATGCAATGTCAAAGGAATTTAATATTTTTTTTTTTTTGGTGGAGCCTCCGAGAATTATGTATGCACACTTCAATGGTAAACGGAAGACTGATTTGATTTTAGAATTCGGAAAACAATTACACATACTGTTGCCAAATATAAAAAGTGAAATTATAATTATACAATATATGTTGCCAGATATGGAAATTGAAAGTGTGTACATTTGGAAAATATCGCATAAAAAGAAACAATTTGGCATGCTGCCAATTTTAGAAACAGCAATTATTAAGTTTGCATTTCTTGGTATTCTAAGTGGCATCAGTCAGGGAAGCCTGCAAAGTAAACACATAGTATTCCTATTGTAGAAACCCACACCCTCACATGTTTTAATCAATTTTATCATTTTTGACTTTTGCAAAATCCTATATATGTTGACATATTTTATGTAAGACATAATAAAGACACATATTAACCCTCACACTGTCTTCTTATCACTATTGAAAAGTTTTTTAAGTTCATAATGAAAAAAATGCATTGGCAAAACGATTTTAGCGAATGATAATATAGGTACTTAAAAAGTAACAAAAAGAAAATATCAAATAATAATAATGCTACCAATTTTCAATTTGATGTGATATTTTGTTACATAGAAATATATTTTGTATAAAAATTTCAGCAAGTTCTATGAAAAACTGAAGAAGTTGAATTTTTCACTTGTAAGTCACGGGTCATTCCATTGTGACCAACATAACATTTACACTTGTTGAAGGTTATAATTTTACTTATTATTGCTATAAAAGCTGCATAGTAAAAGTTCTTTTGACTTTTATAATAATTTATTATGCTAAGCAATTATAACACATATGTTTAATGTTGAATTTTTAATTAAATACTAATTAATTTTTTCAAAATTAAGAGATATGACCAACGTAACATTTTTTCAACCTCATAAAATGGTACCTTAATTATTAAAGCTATTTTTCTGAACCTTAACAGTTCTAGAATCCCATATTTATGTATTTTTAAACCTTAAAATGTCAGGTTTAATATAGTATATGTAATAGGAATTTATATCTTCCCAAATAATCAGTTAAAAACAGTTTTAGATTAAGTCTGGTGTGACCAATGTAACATGTATGTATACGAATAATAGATGTACATAATATTGAACACTTTATTAATGGTTTACTCTTTTACATTTTTTGTACAATGCAGTTATTTTCTCTTTTTCACCCTTATTTATATAAAATGGTAGATTTCCACTTAACTGAACAGGAACACTTAAAACGAACTTAACTTCAACCACATAGGTATCATCGTGATTTGGTTACTTAAACCCTTCGGGGGTCTCTTGCAAAAATGTCATTTTACAAACATTTATAATGTTTCATCATATAAGACAACATGGCCTAAATGCCACTTGACATCATAGTACATACTATAATATTTTTTTAGTTCAATTGATAAATCATTTGTTATATTTTCTGGTGAATCAACATCTACCTCAGAAATAAATTTAGGTTTTGAGCAAAAGGAATTGTGTCTTCGGTATTGGTAAACATATTTATATACATAAAGCTCACTTTACTAATGCAGTTAGCTGATTAAATTCCATTCAGTGGTTTCACATTATAAAATTTTTTTTCATTTCAGGACTCTGAGTTTCGATCACTTTATGCAAAGGTACTTAATTTTTAATTCAGCAGAATTCACTTCAGTAAAAAAATTCATATGCATTCTTCGCTATAATCTGTCCTTGTAGCACTTTTTTTTCCCATACATGGTATTTGAGGACGGCCCCAACTTCATCATGAGGTCCTTTTCCATGGTAGGACTCCCAAAAATTCTATTCACAGAAGGTATTCAAAGAGGACATGGAAGCTATTGAGTATCTTTAAAATACTCTGCAGCTCCATCACTCCAAATAATTACCTTTTTAACTGAAATGTTGAACGATTTCTGAAAATTAGAGGTTAAGAAAACCTTCACTTCAAAGAGGTATGCTTTTTTGTATCTGAAATTATTCCATATATTTGCTTTAATAAATCATCACTATTGCCTATAGTAGATAACACCAGTATAGATCATGACAGTTGGATCATGATCAGCTTTCCAATGAGCTACCATGACCTCACTTTGATGCTTGATCTGATAATTTTGGGCAAAATCAGTTTGAAGTAATATCTCATTTGGTTGTAAATTATCTTCTTGCTTTTTTTTTAATTCCCTAGCTTGCCATGCAATATTATAAATATGTTCAGAAAATTTTGGAATTTGTTTTGAAAATTCTTCTGATAATGAATTAGATTTACTAAAACTTCTTATTTCAAATTTTCCCCCATCTCACATTAATTGCCTCAGACTTAGCTGTTGCTTCTTGAAGAATTACTTTATCAAACAGTGATAAACATTTCTCACATTTATGTTTCATGCAATTAGAAGGATATATGTCATAAACAATTAGTGATAGCAAATCATTTATGCTTTTAATATTAGAATCTTTACATTTGTATGCTTGGATAAGAAACCCAATGTTTTCACAATAGGGGCAGCAACATGCTTCATAATCTTTAGACCGAATTGTATCCACTTCCACTGGTCTACTTTCGAAAAATTTGGAAATACCGAGATTATCTGCCTTAAAAAGCTCATGTGTCTCTTTTAAATTGTACATAAGTAAACGTTTCCGCAAAGTTACTTTTTTACTGGTAGGTGGATCTTTAAATGATTTCATGTCTTTATTTCATGAAAGTAGATGAGAAATTTCACATCTATACGATAAAAATCTTTTACCATATTTTTTACTTCATTGGAAATTCCATTATTTTTATAAGTCTTTATATTTTTATCAGTAAGTGGAAGACCTAATTCTGTAGCCATTTTCTTAACAGTAGCAATTTTTTTTTTCTTGGACTCTGGAGTAAAGATGTTCTACATCTTTCAAAACTCTGAGGATTGGATACAAAGAAAGAAGACGAATCCACTTTTTTTTTTTTTGAACGCATTTCATACATTCTAACTTTTAATGCTTCATTTTAGTTTTTCCACTTTACAACACTTTCTTTTTTTCACTCTCAGTTGTTTCATAAGACTTTTTGCTTTTCTTGAAGTATTTGTTCTTCAGTCTGTTTAGCATGTTGTTTTCGTTATGCAGCAGTTGTTGGCACCATTTTGTTACCTTTGAATAATATTTTTTTTTACTATTTTTTGTTATATAAATGTTTGAGAAACAGACTGTTACCTACTTTCAGTTGTAACCGCTGTCCAAGTGTTAATAACACTTATACAGTTTTAAATGATATAAGAACGAGTATGACTGACGTAACATGTTATTTTGTTACGTTGGTCACAGCCATATGAGCTAAATTAACAAAATAAATCTTGAAAGTGTTCTAAACAGAGCAGAAACTAAGTAAAGATATTTAAAAGATATAGCTTCTTAGTAATAAATTTTATTTGTTTATAAAGAAAAGTGTTAACTTTTGTGATCAATGAACACACACACACACACACACACACACAAAAAACAATCGATAATATATCTATGATATTTTCCAGAAGTAGCAAATAAATAAATTAGCTAAAGGTCTAATCTGTCAAATTAATCAAGCTTCAGGCAAATTTTTTATAACATTTACATAAATAGCAAAGTCTTCTGCATTACATTTAATCTTTAGTTTGGCTTACTTCACAACCATGTGCCTTTTGTGTTCCAACTGTTGACAGATTCAAATGATTTCCAAATTGTTACTAGATTATCATACTACAATATATATGAAATAAAACAATAGGTTGCACTTAAATTTTTTTTTAACTTTATTTTTTGTCACTGAGGTTTACATTTCAGTGGAATGACCCCCACTTTAATCTGTGCTTTTGTTTTATAGCATTTTGAACCAGCTAAATAAAACAGGAAACATAGTTCTTTTGTTCATGCGTGTCTGCTGATAAAACAGTGTGGGTAACTGGGTGATGCTGTAGCGAGTGTTTGACTAGCAGCTTGACATTTGTGGTAGCCATATTCAAGAAAGCCCCCCCCAGTTTGGCATAGTTTTTGCGTTTTGATAGGAGAATTAAACATTCGCCTTATTTATAATAAAATAAATGTATTTTGTTGAAATTCAGAAAATTTATGGAACTTTTACTTGAAAGAATTATATATTTCTCTAACAGTAAAATAGTGAATCCAAATAATTTGGAAGGTGTGCTGGGCACAACTAGCACATATTAATTAAGTATATGCCCCGATAAACACCCACACACACCCTGACCTTTACTCGTCAATTTTTTTTTCTTTCACTTACAAGGACTGACAATGAAAAAGAAGTTAATTGATACCTGTATTGGTTGGAAATAGGATGTTAAAATTGTTGTATATGAATACATCATATAAATGAGCAAGGGTCAAAATTAAAAATTGATACATGAGCAAACTGTCATAAAGTGGTGCATGTGCATGCCTGCTTCATTATACAGGGTGTTTCAAAACTGATGGCACAAACTTTCAGGGGTGATAGAATATATCGAAACATGAAAATAAAGCTAAAAGACGAAGTCAACAATTGCTTGACATGACAAGATAAAATCAAAACTGGAAATATTAAAGGAATGTACAAATTAGTTCACATGTACAAACATTAATCACCTCATGTAGAAGCTCTTCTGATATGGCCGGCTTTCTGCAGCATTGAAAGGTTCCTTTTCGGATAGTTGGTGCAAGTGAGAAAACGTTCTGTGATCAGGAACATGCTTTTTAGGGAAGCGCTTTTGTTAAAGCCTTTGCGATTTTCTGCCATTGGCGAGACAGTAGACAAAATGCATGCCTGCCTTCTTCACATTGCTATACCAGTTCATTCCGAGTCACTAATAACCTTGCATACAAAAACCACTGCTTTTATAGGAATGCCTGGAAGAGCCTCTAGCACCCACTAAATAAAGCAAAATCTCGTCACTTGCAACATTGTATTCTATGATGAAAAGTGCTTTTTCTGATGTGTTCTATCACTTCAGAAAGTTTGTTCCATTAGTTTTGAAACACTCTGCATATATATATATATATGGCCTGCAAAAGGGTTGCTGGTATCTAACTGGAAGGAGACCCACACGCTGAACGTATGTGACGATGTGTGGAACCGGCCAGGCCAGTAACCTAGTGTCCTACCCCGCCTTCAAGTGGTGCAGGCTGAGCTTTCTATTTATGTGGCAAATTAATATTTGCTGCACGGATAGAAAGGCGGAAGGGGAGGGCTAATTCACCAACCCGTCTAGCCAGCGTGGTGAAATTATGGCTAATTCCTCCATTATGTTGACACACCAGAAACCATGGCCCCTAGTCTCCAGGTGCTGGAGTGCTCCTGATCAAGGCAGCGGTCAGTGTGGCATGAAAGCAGGGGGTGCTAAGAATCACTGGAATGGCCCAGGCTGCCGTTTGTTATTGACCTTGGCAACGTATAATGGACGATCCCTTGCTTCTGAAGCAAAACTTCAGGAATTGGAAGAGGAACTAGACAAGATCAAATGGGACATTGTAGGACTCAGTGAAGTTAGAAGAAAAGGTGAAGAGTTGGTGGAACTTAAAAGTGGACATTTGTTTTATTATAGAGGAACGGAAACTGGAAGAACAAGTGGTGTTGGCTTCTTAATCAACAAAAGAATTAAAGACTACCTTCTTGAAGTCGAAAGCACGTCAGATCGAGCAGCGAGGCTCGTTGTTCAACTAACCCAGCGATACAATGGGCCCCACTTATAACAAGCCTGTATTTAGTAAGGAAAAGCTGGATACTGTTTGATACAACAATTAAGTACAATGCAATTTAATTGCCTTTAGCGAACGAGACTTCTGCAGATCCTGGATGGAATTAGCAAAATATGGTAAGACTGTTTAAACAAACTTTAGAAAATTTGAAAATTAAGAAAAAAAATCAGTGATCAAAAATATCGTTTTCACTAAGATGAACATGAAATAATGCAAAACTTGAAAGTGTAGAATTTCTAAGAATTCTCATCTCCTTAGGAATAGATAGTAAGGAACTCACAAATGCTTTTTGAAGCAATGCATTACACTGACGAATATGTAATTAATATGTAAAATATTTTAAATGAAAAATTAATATACACACAGAGATACTGCACAAAGAAACAATTACAGATTTTTTTAAGCACCTGCAAATAAACTTTATTTTGGGAATACAGTAAAACCTCTCTACAACACTATTATATGGACTGAGAAAAATTATCGTTGTAGAGGGATTTATCGTTATATCGGATATAATTGTTCGGGAGGTTTTATTAATGAAAGTTCCTTTACGTTATTTTTTTTTAAGCTTATTGTACTGAAATTTGAGTAAAAATATAATGTATTGCTCATTAAATTTTAAGTAAATTCGGAACTGAATATTATTATATGCATGTTGCATGCATATACATAACCTTTACAGACTTTTATTTTCAAAACTTGGAATTTTAAATTCCAAAATGTATTGAGCAGCCATTTTCGTTGACTACAAGCTCCTCGTAATATACAGGTTCTACTGTACATATTGAATTTGGACACTTTTATTTTTAAACAAGAAACTGGAAAAAATGCAGGACACTGATAATATTAATTTTTAAAATATTAACGATTTTTTTCTTGGGTGTTATTTAAAATTTTCCACATTATGGAACTTTGATAAATTGAAATTCATCAAAGCATATAATTTTTCATCATTTCTTATTACATTGACTTACAGAAAAATCTGACTCATCAAAGTTCCACTGCATGTAAAATATTGCACTGGTAGCAAAGGAAGTTATGAGTTTTGTTTCCATTGAAATTTCATACTTAGAAATAATTGTTTTACAAGTTTTCCTTCTCTTTCTGGAATGTAAAAATACTGAACATGTTTGGTAGCTTCAATACTTTAGTTTTAAACACAGTTGGAGGTACATTGCTGATATGTGACCCATTATTTACGTTTTTATGGTGCAAGAACGGCAAAGGTCAGACTGCACGTTTTTTCAAGGAATCTGAATCACTAGGGAACCAACCCATAGACTGCAGTGAGAAGTTAGTAAGCTTTTCTTTGTGGGGGAGGGTATTAGGAGTTGAATCTGGATTAACGGTATGCTAAGAGAACACATTACCACTGACAGGGCCGTTTATGGCCAACTTTCCCATTTTTTCATTTGCATAAATAAGACAGTTTCGATAGTTTGCAGGATAAGTGAAGTATATGAATAATTGGTGCAAGTAGCCAGAGTGTTTCCCTTGTCTTTTATTTTCACACAATGCAGTTGACTAAATCTGTTTACATTAGCTGGCAATGTAATAGAAATGTTGTCAATTAAACACCGTGTTGAACTTGGTAGACAACTTTAACAATGATATGGAAGAGTTTATTAATGTCTTAAATTTTAGAAGTTGCATTATTGTTAATTAAGGTAAATACAAAAATTTGGAAAATCTTCCCCTCCCCCATTTGATTTGTATTTGGGTTATGGAAGCCGTAAAATAATTAAGGTGGAGTGCATCTTCATTAATTGGGACATTTTCTTTAGGACAATTTTAATTTTCTTGACATCTGATTGCAGGAAGAAGTGGAATTCTGCATTTACAATTTCAAGTACTTTAGCGACAAGATAATAATCGACAGAACTTGTTTACATTCT
Source organism: Dysdera silvatica (assembly GCA_006491805.2). Classification (NCBI taxonomy): domain Eukaryota; kingdom Metazoa; phylum Arthropoda; class Arachnida; order Araneae; family Dysderidae; genus Dysdera; species Dysdera silvatica. Next base: position 86,533,808 of record QLNU02003225.1, on the reverse strand, counting down.
CAGATGAGTAGCGTCAAGTTTGGATTCGAAATCATCTTTAAATGCACTGATGCGGAGAGGTTTTGAATATTAAACCACTACAATTAGCATTAATAAGAATGGGAGTTATTTTGGATGGCAGGTTTGAGAGGAAGTTGGTGTCTGGATTTTTGGGAGCCAGAGGGTCTGAAGTGGATCAAGCTGTTAAGGAAGATCGGAAAGGGGAAGAGTTATCAGCAACTTCAAATTTATGGGAATGTTGAACAGAGTTCATTAAGGAAGGGACAGAGCTTTCTGGATCATTATTTGTGGAGAAGAGAGGAAGGTAGATCTCGATGAGCATTTTACTGAAGTGTTCAGAGTTGTTAGTAAACCTTTCTTACATTATCTGGAAGAAATTCAGGATTGAATTTGTACTCAAGTCAGAATCTGGGTTACAAAATCCAATGAAAGTAATTAAGAGTTGATAGAAACCTGGAAGCAAGATTATATTGGTGAGTGGTTATTGAGGGCCAATGGTCAATTTGTGGATAGTTTTTTGTTTTTTTTTAAAAATAAATCTGATATCACTGCAAGGATAGAGCCAGGAGTGACTTCAAGGCTATATAGAATGCATGCTTTTGATATTAGGAAAAAAATTTGGAGGTAGGACAGAAAAGACAGCTTGAGGGAGGGGGATACTATGAGTGGAGATCCAACAGCATATGGAATTGGCAGCGATTAGGATGGAGATAAAAAAAATAAACAGTCAGTTAATACTCACCCAGTATGCCTGGTATTTTGACAAGGCCCATAATGTGAGGGATGGAATCCCAATTTTGGCTTTTGCTGGGCCAATTGAGGGACAGGGCTTTCACACTGGTTGTTCAAAGGTACGTAACTGGTTTCCAATTAAGGCTGGAGAGAGAGTTTTCTACTAAGGAAAGTTAAGGCAAGGAGAATCAAAAAAGCTGACCATTAACTATTGATAATAACCCTAGGTATATACAATCAGGCCTTGTTATAAGGTCACCCCTGCAGACTTGGACAAAACTGACCTTATAAGCGGAATCAAAGACAATTCAACTTCAGTCAGGTATTTTAACAGCATATGTGAACCAATAACAGAAAGATATAAAAATTAAGTTAATAAATTTAGAATAATAAATAAATAATTATTAAATTATGATTTTTTAATTTATCTTGGATTTAAAAAAAAAATTATGCAAAATAGTTTAAATGATGATGACAAAATTGTATTGCTCAGCATTGTCCTTGCTAATACATGGTGTTTTGCAAAAGCTGCTTTAGATTGGTTAGATCCCTAAAATAGGGGAAATTTTTTTTCATCCACAAATGATAGTTTTTTGTTTCATAGCCATATCACACACAAATGCAGAGAAGTACGTGAAATCCCCTTGTTCGTATGAGAAATTGAACCTTGCAAGTACATCCTGTAGTTATTTTGTTTATAGCTCAATCTAGTTCTAAGAACTTGACTGGAGAAGGGAAGAATAGATTTTTCGTAAAAAAAATACTACCCATTAAACCCTCTCCCCTATTCTATTTTAAGAAGACCTCCCCCACTCAAAGAGTAATGAGTGTTTGACAGTATCACATTATTGAGAACAGTGTCTAACTTTATAACATTATTCCCAGAACTCAAAGTGACCTTATAAATGGGTTTCTGCCTAAAGCCTAACCATACAAGAGGTAAAGTGTAACATAGAATTCCTATTCAATCAGTTGGGTCTTTTGAAAAATGACATGAAGGGTGACCATATATTAAGGTCTGATTGTATGTAACTTTTATAGACGAAGACAAGACCTTTTTCTTCTGCAATCATACAACATCAAACAAATTAGCAACAAATTTTTAAAAGAAAAGTGAGCTAGTAAACTCACTTTTGTCTTAAGTTTAAGAAAAAAATAATATCTCGGAAAACATTTAACTGTGCTTTTTACAATCTTCAAAAGAAAACCTGCAGACAAGTCAAAGTGCAAAGAACATAAAAATTAAAAAGTGAGGTGTCAAATCTTGTATATAAAAAATATGATTCAAAAGTATGTTTACTTATAAAAGTTAAATTCCCATAGTAATTACAGGTTGTACATACATATTAAAAAAAAACTTACATTTCAGATTTAAATATAAACATTGCAGCGTATTATCTGTTTTACTTTCCACATGATTTTATGGGGATACATCACAAGAGAGCTAATTTTTTTTCTTTCGCTTTCTAAAACAGAACTTTTTAAACCAAAAATATAAATTAACATTTTATTCGTTAAAACATATTTTACGATAAATTTGACATGAGGAAACAGAATCCACAAACACAAATGTTCATTAATTTATTTTTGTGATCTGAAAAAAAAAGTGAGTACCTTCATAAGCTATCGCTTATTCCAATGAACTAACTATTTTCATAAGTATCATAATGAACGATGAGAATATGTATCTGAAGATTCGCAATACGATAGAAAAAATATATAAGTTCTGAACCAATGATGATAATAAATAGTGCATGTTTTTATTTAGTGAACTGTACCGTTAAGGTGCAAGTGTTTAATGGTTTTGAATCAGTCCAGGTCATTCAAGTTTTCTTCCACTTCTTCTCCTTCATCATCTTTTTCTTCGTTCTTAGATTCTTCATGAAGGATAACATATACTCTAGAACTAAATCCAAACTTCAACACATCTTTCTCAAACAATTCCATATATCGACGAGGATCAATTTTTTTGTTATTGACAAATGTGCCATTTGATGAGTCCAAATCAATCACATAAGGTCGTACGCTTCTACCCTTTGTGCCATCTTCTCGTGTGTATGGAGTAAGCCTAAATTGTAAAACTGCATGCTGTTTTGAGCAAGACGGATGGTCGATGGGTATGTCAGCTATTATCCGTGATCTACCAAGCAAATAAGCACTCTGACGATGAACTGGTATAAAAGGAAGGGAAGTGTCCCCTTTGAAGGGATACAACCTCCACCGTCGGCGTGGTTTGCGAGCTTCTGCAGGCTCATTGTACTTTATGACAACACCATTGAATGTATTTGTGTCCTCAGCCAATTTTCCCGATGGTTTAAAATCAGGTTTTTCTTTATCTTTTACTTCTTTCTTCTTTTTGGATTCGTCATGCTCAGGCTTTCCCCATTCCATATTATTGGCATCTGATCTCCCAGCAGCATCACGTCTCCTATGACTGCTATTTGATGCATGCAATTTTTGTGATGGGGGATTATCATTGTTATCACGTTCTTGCTTGATGCGAGAATGTGTCATTTGTGATCTTCTGTTATCATCATTGTCATCTGGCTCTTCACGTTTGATATGAACCGAATGTTTTGAATAATGTGTTTTTCTCTTATGACGATTGCTGTCATCGTCACTCAGAGACTCTTCTTTGATGCGTACCTGGGTCACTCGTAAATCTTGATGGTGGTTAGAGTGATTCCTGTAAATAGATATTTAGGACTGATTTAATGATTAATTAAACAAACGAATAAAAAAATGAACATAAAATTCAAAATTTTCACTTTATAAAACAAAAAATTGAGTTATATAAATGAATAACTGAAATTAAGTATGATGTGACAAGAGATCAACCTTGATTCAAAGTACAAAAAAAGTTTTTGATGGTAAAGAACAATAAAGTGCATATTTTTTTTTTTTTAAAATTTAGTGAAGGTATATTTTTTCTGGATTTTAAGCATTTAAAGACCTTGTCAATGGGAGGTCAATCTTATTAAAGGGAGTAAAAAACGAAGTTGTGGAAAATAATTCAGCCAGAGTAGATTCTGACTTAGCTATCCATGCACCATAAAACGCAAATGATGTGCTATTGAATGGCTAATTATCAGAATATTTTGGGTTGATTTTTAGTTATATATACCTTTTAAATTACACACCTCATTTTGAGGTAATTTCTTGAAAAATGTACAAAAGGTGCTCAACAGGTGTCATAAATTAAACAAGGGGTTCTAATTTAAACAATTAGAATGACTGTGAGGAAAAATTACCCCATTTTGTTTCAGAATTTTCTGGAAATGTTCAATTGCAAGATTTTCGCTAAAATGTGAATATTTTCTCAAAGTGCAGATGGACAAAAAGTGTTTTCTTACTATACTCAAACTAAAAGGCAATTAATTACACAAATGCACACAATAGCAGGTGGGGGGGTTGATGTAGGTTGTAACCCTCCACTGTGTTGAAATTTTGCATGTACAGTGAAACCCTGACTTCACACCATTCAAGGACCGAAAATAAATAAATATTATTTCGATTCAGGAAATGTTAAAGCGGGACAAGAAAAAGTATAATACAGAGCATGAAACAAAGAGGTTACGTATCTTTTATCTCTTCCTTTACAATGATTTAGACATCAATTTCTAAATAATTTTTTAAAGAAATGGTTATTTTACACTGTTTTGTTTTTACCAGCTACCCTACAAATCACATCCTTAACACACACACAGATGTTAACTGCCCAATAAGGTTTTGGAGCAGGTACACAAGGTTTCAAAGTAAAGGTTAAAATTCATGGTCGACACCGCCCTCAAGGCGACTAATATTAAGGAATAGCGATTAAAAATGATTTCAGGTGCCACCACACTCGCCACTTTATTGTTTCCCAATGCAATCTTGTCCATTTTGACTCTGCAGGGAGGTCTCATTCTGAATCCACAAACTACTTAATATTCTTAATGAAAAATGTTGATCAAACAAACCCTCCTAAGGTTGCAGTATTTAAATGTTTTGTGGCCACGAGAAAGTGGCTATAACTTAAATGAAGTGGCCTCTAATAAAAAGGGCCCTGCTAACCGGTGGCGACTAATCAAATACCTGAATTTTAAGATTTATTTCAGAGCATTCTTTATCGAATGCTAGATTGTTTGAAATCCTAATATTCAGAGTTTGTTTGCTTTTTGGTTTTACGGCTCAAAGACTACAGTGGTCATGCTGCGCCGGGACCTACTGTTTTCCGAGGAATCCGAACCTCTTAAGGCCTAGGGAACCAAACCCCGGACTACAGTGAGCAGTGCGATCTTTATGAGATCTCTGAGTAAGCGTTCTTTGCACTGTTGGGAGTCGAACCCGGATTAACGGCGTACTAGGCGAACGCGTTACCACACTGCGCCACCACAGGGCCAGAGTTTATGTATAGACCTGGATCCCAACAAAATTTTAGATCATTAAGCAAATTTGTATATCATTTTTTTTTTAAATATTTCAGAAATTAGATAAATATAAGTTTATATGCTTTCAGAAAAAAACAATCGTTTATAGTGTTTTCATAAACAGAGATAACTAAATACCTTAAAATAGGATAAGGCCCTAGACCTTTATTATAGATGAAATAAGATAGTGCAATAGGTTTTTTCTTATTGATGTAAGTAAAATACATAAATATTGACCGCCATTTGCTTAAACTTTATAAGATTACAATCATAAATAACACTTTGAAATGCCTTAAAAGGAGCCAAAATCACTTGGCTTTTTTTATTTTATTTTATTGAGTTAAAGTTGAGATTTTCTGTTTTCTTCTACTGCATTTAATGTGTCTTTTATTCTTTTAATAAAACTTGCCCACTTTCTATAGAATTCATGTCACTGTTGCTAATTTCAGACATTGTGCACTTACTTTCCTAGAGTCATCCCCAAAGAAGCATTCAAGATAAAAACAAATTAAGTGAAAACATAATAATCAGGGTGTACAGCAGAATTGTTGACGAAAATGCAGCATATTTCAAGGATTTCAAGCATACCCTTCTCATGATTAATTACCATTTTAAAAACTCTTCCCACTCTCCCCACTAGACTCAGATACCACCACCCTTCCAAGCATTAAAGCAGCAAAGTACATTTTGAATACGACCAGGGCTCCCACCAGTTCGATTAAAAAAAGTAGAACAATTTTAACGAAAAGAGTAGAACACCTGTAATGTCAACAAATAAAATTACTATCACACAATATTTTTTTCAAAGCCACATGAGGTTGGACTAGCAATTTAAAGTAGTTATAGCTTTCATCCTCCACTTTCTGTGTCTGAAAATGTTTTACTTTTCAACCCATCACTAATAAATTTTTCAGCGTTTGATAATATTTTTTAGGAATTAGCGAGTTTGAAACATTTATTAAAAAATGTACTTTTTAAAATTTGGTCTCGCACTTTATACGTCCACACCATACGTTGACAAAATTTATAGGCGCAAAATATGACTAACAACCACTAATTTCAAGCCCTGTTTCAATCTGAATTGTTGAAAAAAATTTGTTTTGCTTCTTGAAGACCTCATGACATTTTCCCTTCTTCCACACAAAACGTATGTTGTAAAATTTGGCAAGACCAGCAACCACGTTATTCAAACTAGATGTTTCAGTGTTTCCAATTTCCATTGACTAGGGACGAAACCAGATGTATGATTTACATACTAAACTGGTTCATTTTAGTGAAAATGAAGGGTTTTTTTTTGGCACAAACTTCATTAAAATTCCCTCCCTGTAACAGGATGGTGCAAGACCAGTCTTTTGGTGCAGTCTGGCATCATTGTAATATAATAACTGGACTATTTCCACGATAGTATATATAATAAACACTGAAAATAAAGAATTTAAAAAATAACAAGCATGTTTGTTATTTTTTTAAATTAACAAACATCTTTATTATCATAGAGTGCACTAAATAAATATGGCCTCTGTATTTTTACATGTATGTAATGAGAATTTAAAGAGAATTCTTGTGTTATTTACTCCACTATCATATGCAAATTAGAAAATCACTCAGAGTCTAGAAAAGTATACTGAGCATGTGTGGCAAAACTTTATCAGTGAAATCAGACTTTAAAAAGTGATGTAATTATGGACCTTCTCAGTTAAAAGTTTATCGACATGGGTGCTCTTCGATAAAAGCAAATTTTTTTCATTTACAACAACATTCTGAAAAAAGACTTACTAATTAAGTGATTTAATGAGTTTAATTAAAGGAAATAGGCATGTCATCTGGCTCTTTGCTTTCTGCCATCGAACACAGGAAAATTGGTATCTTGCAAGCATAAACTAATATGTGAATTCTATAGATATGGGCTTAAAAGTTGCAAAAAATTACCTTAAAGATCTAGCTAGTATAGAGAGAAAAAAGAAAAGCACCAGCAAACTATGCAAAGTTACGAATAAGGAAATTCATCTTTTGAGGCAGAAAGCAGCAAACAGAATTGTAACAGCATGCCAATTATTGTTAAACGAACACAATAATTGCTGAATCGATTGCGCCTTCGTTCAAGAGAACCACAAAGGAAACCAATGCTGTCATCACTCTACAGTCAGTCGAAAAGGATTTGCTCAACCTTTTGTCTTCTAAATTGACAAGAGGGCCATATTTAATTTGTACACTGTATTACAACTGTGTATAGTAAAATAGAAAGGGTCAATAAAAGGTTAAGAAATTCCTGATAGGGTAGGTGGCAAAAAAAAGTTCGAAGACTCCTGAATTAGATAAAATATGAAGTTAGGATAATACAAAAATGAATTGTCCAAAATAGACTTACGCAGAAAGCGCTTGGATAAGTTTTCACCCAGCAGTAAATAGATGATGGTTAATATATGGTATACAAGGTGCATTCGTGAATCATGCAATTTCAAAATTGCCACAAAAAGTAAATGCTTCTATTTATTTAGTTTTATCGCATACAGGGATCACACTCACACCAATACCATTCGTAGCAGGAAAAATGACCTTTTGTATCAGTTTTGTAGCAGGAAAAATGATTTTTGGTATAGGTTTCTTAGTAAAAAAAAATCTTTTGCATCAGTTTTGTAGCAGAAAAAAGCCTTTGCACCAGTTTTGTAGCAGGTGAACACCAGAAGTTTATTATTTTGTACAAAAAAATTGGTTCGCACATCAGTTTTGTAGTAGGTAAAAAATAGTTTAATCAAATGAATGAAAATGATAAGAATGAAAAGTAGAACTTCATAAACATCAAGTTCCTTTTTTTTTTTTTTTTTTTGTTGTAATTTTAATTTGGGCCCGCTTCCCTCTTGAGAAGCTAAAATTGTTGAAATATGCAAATTAGCTCCTGTGAAATAAAATTGCCCACTTCCCACCGCAGATATGTTATTTCTTTGAATAGAAATTCACAGGAGCAAAAATATGACTAACGACCGCGAATTTCGTACACCACCGGTAGGTGGCGTATCAGGGAGAAATTCCTCTATTTTGATGTAAAAATACTAAAAAATTATCAACAGGCGTTAATCACAGCACATTAAAAAAAAATTCACGATTTTGCCCTTAGGTGGCGTATCAAGGACTAAATCGCACATCGAAAAAAATCATTACTCGTTAATTAAAGTTAAAACCATTTTTTTAAGTGAAATCATTAGTTTAAAATAAAAAGTTCCAGAAACAGGCACCAGGTGGCGTTTTTTCACAGAATAGAATTATAAATTACGCAAATTAATTAAATTTATTTAATAGGTAAATTTACTTTTAAATTAATCTGCAAGCCTCTGCGTGTGTAGATAACGAAAGCATAAGGGGGAAATATCCCGAAATATATGCCGCAAAATCTCGGCGCAAATCATGCGCTATTTTTTAAAGTACCCTGAGGAAGTTTTTCTGAACTGTTAATAAAATGCTGCGAGTAAAAAGTTATTCAAAATATGGTAAAACTGCGAGTTCACATAAAAATTTAAAAACTTTTGATGCTTCGTAAAACAGCCATTCCTTACTACAAATATCGCGATACACTTGGTTTTGTCCACTGATTTTTTTTCCCTCACAGCTGTTTCAGAATCACGGTTGCATTTCATTTCATAGTTCTAATTCAAATTCAAAGCAATTTCCATACACAAAGCTAGGCACAAAAAATAACAGAGAAACAAGTATACAAGTCTGAAACGTCGAGTCCAAACATAGAAGGTACAGGCTATCCGCAAAGTGCATTTTTTTGTTGCTTTTTTTTTTCCCCCAAAAAACTACAAAAAAATGAGTTTTTGAGGGGTCGATAGAAAATTGCATGTTAGGAACTTGAATGAGGTTTTCTGTAGTTTTCTTCGTATCGACAGCCATAAAAAGTGGAATTAAATTCCGTACAGACTACAGCGAATCCATACAAATTTAGCATATTTGGACATGCATGTACAGAAATGTGACCTTTTCTCCTAGCCAAGTAAATACTATTGGATGGAAACACTGTTTTGCAGAGTCCATGCACATGTGCAGAAGGCAGAGCTAGTCCTGTCTCTAGATGCTAGTAGCAAATAACCAGTTCATCAATCGTCACGTTAAGTGGTTGCTATTGGCGAAATTAAGTGCCAATGATTTGAGAAGAAAAAAAGCACTAAATGGTATAACCAATAATGATGTAAGCTAGAAAAACGGTCCACCTGACAAAATGAATAAGTAATTTTGGTGCAAAAACAGAAAAATTCGTGCTTCTATAGCAGCATTTTCGATTTGGCACAGGCATGTGATCCCTGCGCATATGAATACATGTATACATAGAGGCATTTTTCTTTCAATTTGATACATTTATCAATACGGTGATTTAATACATTTAATAACAATTTAACACATTGAAAATAAAAGTCATAATTTTTGTAAAGTGCAATGGGTTTGTTAACAGTATTTTGATCATTGGTCAGTACACAAACACCAAAGAACTGATTGAGAGACCACTTCACAGTTCTAAAGTCACCGTACGATACACAATATCTTCATTTGGAATTATCAGCTCTGACTTCTTTGGATGAGGGAGAAAGAGCTGTAACTGTGATTGAACCATACTATGTTCATATGTTGGAGAACTTCTTAGCTTCAAAGTTCGCTTGTCATCCAGTAAAGAAGAAACATACAGTAAAACCTCCTTTAATGACCACCTTTTCTGGAAACGGATTTCTTCCCTCCTCCATAGACCCAATGTTAAATTTGCCTCCATTCAGAGATTACCTCTTTGTTCGACCGCTTTTTCACGAAGCCGAAACTGGTCACCTCAGGGATGTTTCACTGTTGTTTCCAACAAGATGGAGCTATGAGCTACACTGCATGAGAATCCATGGCAATTGCAAGCAATTCGTTTCCTAACCATGTTTTCTCCAGATATGTGAATATTAGATGGCCATCCGGGCCACTGATCTTTCGGACGTCATTTTTTTCTCCGGAGAGAATATGAAATCCCAAGTCTTCATAGTTCCAGCATACCACACAGTTCAGGAGTTGAAACATCAAATTGAGAAAGAAGTTGAACAAATTCTTGTGGAGATGTTTAAAAGAACATTGGACAACATTTGCGGGAGATCTACGTAGTGTCTAAAGCGAAACAGTGGGCATTTGAATTATGTCATTTTCGGAAATTTAGACTTTTGTTTTCAATGTGCTAAATTGTCATCTTGTTAAATGTGTTAAGTTGAAAAAAAAAATATATATGTATATACTGTGTTCGTATACGTTAAAACTAAATACCAGTAAAACCTTCCATAACGGCCATTTTTCTGGAAATGGATTTCCCCCTCCCTCCATCATAGACCCAATATTAAATTCACCTCCATTCAGAAACCACCTCTTTGAGCAACTGCTTTTTTATGGAACTGAAGGTGGTCACCTAAGGGAGGTTTTACTGTAAATGAAAGTACATACTCTTCCCAATGTTTTAAAAACCTCCAGATTCATTGACCCACCCTGTACGTATATATAGGGGTCATATATATATAAATGTAAACTTCTTTACAAATATTGTTTAGGAGCAGACCATATATAGAATTATAATTTTTAAATAAGATAACATACAGCTTACAGTTCAAAGAAACATTTAGTTTAGCTGTATATTCCAATGCTGTATGATAGATTGCGTCTAACAACTAAATACGATCTAGTTCCAAAGAACCTGTAATTCGATAACATATATCCATGCTATTTGGATGGAATCCAGATTAAAAGCGGTAGTTGTAATCACTGTGTGTGTGTGTGTTTGTAAAAAAAAAGAAATTGACGGAAAGCAGAACCTGTTCAAGTAATCCATAACCACCTACTTGAAACACAAATGACCAAGCCATACCTCAATCAGGTCATCAAAAGACTAGAATTCACTACCTTTTAAAACATTTTAATTTTCAATAACACATATTAACAAAGTACAACTTTATAGATACTTATCCTATTTAAGTACAATATTTTGAAACGGAAGTTTACTAATAATGACGTAAACAACAATGCAGGAATTAGCAGTGACATGACAATTTCTAGGATATGCAGTAATGCCTCTTTACACACATTGATACTTCTATCACACAGGAACCCTACTTATTGTGTGATATTATATATTTATATATAACACTGTGTGATTAATATGTATGCTTTTTAATAATGTAACTTCTTTTTTTAGCATAACAAATTGGCTTGAGTGCATGTCCAAAAGATTACCATGGAATGCTAATAGCAAATTATAAAATAAAAATAAATATAATATCCAAGGGAGACACACTTAGAAAAGGGAAGGAAGGATTATATCACTTTGTTGATATTACACAACATGAATTTGATATATCTGGTATGTTTGAGTTATGAAACATGTACTAGGACCAAAAAATCCTGATACAAAATTCATGGATGCAGAAAATACCATATTCTGTCATTCTAACCGCAAGACAAATTGGCCACCAGCCGACAATTACCCAAGGGGGGGGGGCTATGTTTAACAGATGAAGGGCAACGGAGGTGAAATCAGTACCTGAACAGCATGTTTTTAATGCAAAAATTTGAAAATTTATAATTTAGTGGTAAAAGAGGCCCCAAATACATTAAGACAGTGCTGTGTATAACTATGATTTATAAAACTTATCAGACAATTTTATTATCATTGCCAGACAGTTTGCAACTTTATGCATGTATGGATTTCTTTCTTTCTTTTTGGTTTTACGGCTCAAAGACTACAATGGTCATGCTGCGCCGGGACCTACTGTTTTCCGAGGAATCCGAACCTCTTAAGGCCTAGGGAACCAAACCCCGGACTACAGTGAGCAGTGCGATCTTTATGAGATCTCTGAGTAAGCGTTCTTTTTGCACTGCTGGGAGTCGAACCCGGATTAGCCGCGCAATAGGAGAACGCGTTACCACACTGCGCCATCGCAGGGCTATGTATGGATTTTATATTCACAATTATTCATGTATGTGGTTAGTAATGTATACACCCGCTTAAGAGACTTCAGCTTCATATTTCTTAAAACATTTAATAATGTTTAAAACACTGCAAACATACATCGTTTGTGCCATTACTCTGAAAATATATGCCAACTGCATCTCAAGCATTAGAGTATGATTATATGAGGCAGATTCTGCCTTCACTTGACAAAGGGAGCAGTTGGCTCCCGAAACGTCGTGTTTTTAAACCTTACGCCAGTGTCAAAATAACTGTTTGTTATGGAATCGCCTGGTGAAACTGTATTGTTTCGTTTAAAATTTAGTAGCAAAAGGGCCCTAAATTTGTTAGGACAGTGATGACAGTGATGCGTGAAATTACTCGGCCAAGTTCAACTATGACTTTGAGTACCTTAACCCTATACTATCTAATATTTTGTTGGAAAAAAATAATATATATATATATACACACACACGTTCAAAATTTAAGAGAATTATCAATGTTATTTCAATGAAAGAGATACGTGTTTTGATCTTTGACTGTTGATGTCTTTGTTTATAAAAAATATTTTTACAGAAAATTAATGGACTATAAACACTTACCAGAATTACAACAAATTACGTTTTTTTAGGCATCTTGTGAAGGAGAATCTACGATCAAAATTGGCACAAAAACTGCAAGTCAAAAACTAAAGTTCTTAGAAAACTGATTTAGAGTAATAAATTTGCTCATATAAACGTGCAAAATTATTGAAAAATTATTGTTGATACATGTATAAAGTTTCAAACTGTCTGGCAGTGATACTAAAATTGTCTGGTGAGTTTTACAAATTCCAGTTACACGCATCACTGTCCTAACAAATTTAGGGCCCTTTTGCTACTAAATTTTAAACGAAACAATACAGAGTTTCACCATGAGATTCCATAACAAACAGTTATTTCGACACTGGCGTAAGGTTTAAAAACACGACGTTTCGGGAGCCAACTGCTCCCTTTGTCAAGTGAAGGCAGAATCTGCCTCATATAATCATACTCTAATGCTTGAGATGCAGTTGGCATATATTTTCAGAGTAATGGCACAAACGATGTATGTTTGCAGTGTTTTAAACATTATTAAATGTTTTAAGAAATATGAAGCTGAAGTAACTGAATTTGTAAAACTCACCAGACAATTTTAGTATCACTGCCAGACAGTTTGAAACTTTATACATGTATCAACAATAATTTTTCAATAATTTTGCACGTTTATATGAGCAAATTTATTACTCTAAATCAGTTTTCTAAGAACTTTAGTTTTTGACTTGCAGTTTTTGTGCCAATTTTGATCGTAGATTCTCCTTCACAAGATGCCTAAAAAAACGTAATTTGTTGTAATTCTGGTAAGTGTTTATAGTCCATTAATTTTCTGTAAAAATATTTTTTATAAACAAAGCACATCAACAGTCAAAGATCAAAACACGTATCTCTTTCATTGAAATAACATTGATAATTCTCTTAAATTTTGAACGTGTGTGTGTATATATATATATATTATTTTTTTCCAACAAAATATTAGATAGTATAGGGTTAAGGTACTCAAAGTCATAGTTGAACTTGTCGAAATGGCTTAACTTTTAGCCTCCAAACCAAACTGTGTTTGAAAACCAAATCTGTTTGTGGAGACAACAAAATATAAAATAATCTGTTTTCCTTCCCAGTAAAAGTTATTTTTTAGCATTTACCCTAAAAAGGCCCCTTGGGGGAAGTTGGTAAATTCCTTCCCCCTCCCCTTTCTAAAACCTGTTCAGTCAATTTCAATCAAAGCATCTTCAAAGTGGTGAATTGTCAATGGAGCTTATCTATGCTCACAAATATGTGCTGGAGTCCAGTTTGACTTAAAAAAATCACCTTGTGTTTGGAGATTTTATATATTGAACCAGTCATTGCAGGTGTTATTTACAATGTCCACTGTCCATTTAGCTTACTAGTAACCACAAAAATGGTGTTTTATATAACCATAACAATATAACCACAAAATAACATGTTTAATAACAAGTACAAAGATAACTACCAAGAAAAGAAAGCTTGAATGGGGAACATAATATCTAATAAAATTAGACATAATATATATATATAATTAAAAGCCAATTTCCAATAAATATGAGCAATTATCAAATGCTACACCAATTGTATATTTCTGAAAAAATACAAGTAAAAGAAAATACTAAAAAAGCTTTCGCCTGGTCATCAACCGTTCCAATAGCAAATGAATTTTCACAAAAATTGGTAAGACTAGAGTTATATTTTTTAACAATACAAAAACACCCCAACGTAGATTTAAAAAACTACATCCAAAATCAATTTTTATACCGGATAACGTTAGAATTTCATACGCAGTAGAAGAGCGTCAAAAAATTAGCATGGTACATAAGTGTTTTGATTTCTCACAGCATTTGATCGTGTCCTGACTAATGCTTGGAACACAATAAAAACTATCTTTGTTGAATTTAAAGATTGCATTGATTTACTGCTAAAGGGCCACGACTGTAAACGACCTGTATGCTGCATAATATATTTGACTAGAAGGTTCTCGTACTTTCAAGCACCTCCAGGGTCAGAAGCCAAAGAACAACCCAACGAAATGCTCATGATGACGAGTATCTTTTTGATGTGATTGTTGAACAGTTCAAATTCTTCATCGTTTTCCATGAATTAGTCAACATTCGGTAACGTCACAAAGCAGTAACGGAGTATTTGGCCCACTAGCTTCGAATCAATGCAATCTGTAAATACAAAAAGGCACCATTTAGACCAACGAAGTGCCACAAATGCGGTAAAATGCATTTCAGTATAAAGCTCATTTAAAAGAAAACACTCAAAATAAACACATCAACTAGTAATCATGTATTTATTTTATATAAATCGAACACTACGCAGATTAAATCAAACAACAATGTCAATCAATCAACGTTTATTGGCGTAGTGATACCGACGCCGATGGTATGGCTGGCTAGATGGTGAAACTTTCGAAAAAAAATAAAATATTTCTGCCTTCGGTGGGATCTGAACCCACGACCTTCCACTTGCCGGGCGGAGGCTCTACCCACTGAGCTACGAAGGACAATATATAATCTCTTTACGAACGTATATATATTGTTGCCAGTTATTTCGCAGAATGGTGTAGTACATAGACTACTATTTAAACCAAATTGCAAAGAGACTGGTATTAAATTGATCGAAATGCCCGTTGCAGCATATGTATTTATTTTATATAAATCGAACACTACGCAGATTAAATCAAACAACAATGTCAATCAATCAACGTTTATTGGCGTAGTGATACCAACGCCGATGGTATGGCGTGATTAGATGGTGAAACGTTCGAAAGAAAATAAATATTTCTGCCTTCGGTGGGACCTGAACCCACGACCTTCCACTTGCCGGGCGGAGGCTCTACCCACTGAGCTACGAAGGACAATATATAATCTCTTTACGAACGTATATATATTGTTGCCAGTTATTTCGCAGAATCATGTGTCTAAAATTTAATTTATATATTCATATTACAATTCAAATGTAACTGAATTAAAAAATAAGAAGCTTGTTTAGTCTATGAATCAAACCCATCCATGCTGCAAGAAACTTCAAATTGAAGAATTTGTGAATTAAACATTTAAATCCTTTAATGTATCTTTCCAACCCGGGACAATATTCTATTCTTCAGTCTCTTTCAGAAAATGGCATTTCTGTAATATTCATTCAGAATCCATTTATATTGATTGGATAAAGCAATAAGGAAGTAAGGCGATGGTAGCAGTGGATCCAAGAAAGCACACATACTGCCACAAACGATCTGGAAGCTCAAAGATAAGTGCTTGAGGGGGGTCATATGATTATGACAACAACAATAACACTACCACCAATAGCATCCCTCACTCTCCATCCAAAAGCACATACAGTGAAACCCCTCATTAGCACACTTGACGGACAGAAAAATTTGTCTGTAAAAGAGTGGCTGACCGTAAATGAGGGGGATCCTTCTAAAGTAGTCGAAATATTAAATTGCAATCACTAAAACATCTGATTTTGAAACTTGTGTGTTTTTGAGCACAGAAAACAAGTTTAAGATAACGAGCAAAAGCATTTATTGACTGTAAAAAGTAAATTTACAACAAAGTGTTCAATATTAAAATTTACTGACCTTGGAAAAGAACTGATTAATAATTGTTTAGAATGGTGAACTGTGTCTGCTCGATTTTGAAAACAGCATTGAATCTAATATCCGATATTACCGATATTCTGTAAGAGGTCACGAACTAAAATCATCTGCACGAAAAACCTGACTGACCGTTATTCATGGAAGTATGTAGGGAATTAATTGGCGTCAAAACATGAAAAGAAACCTTTTTTTAAAAAAATAATTTAATCATGCTTAATTAGTAATCTTACAATGCCTGTGATCGAGTACAATGCAACTATGATGTGCAATGCCCAATCAGGGAAAGAACTATTTTTCTGTTAATATAGGTAGCTTATAACACCTTCAACATTTCAACAATGAATACCTTAATTGTTACTGAATTTAACAACCAACACTGTAAAGCTTAACTAGCGCAACCTCGCTAGATGAAATGATAACCAACCTCAGAAAACCTTAGCTAATACAATCTTGATTAATTACTGGCACTTTTTTACTAAGCAGAAATGACCCTAATTAGCTATTAATATATAAGTGATAACAATCAATAATGGATGCGTATAAGTACCACCTTTCACTAATTATCCCAACATTCAAAAAAAAAATGCATACCTCAACCCAAATTTCAATTGAAACCTCATTCTAAGAAAAATAGCAAAATAACTCACTCAATTGGGCAGCCAAATCCTCCTTCCTCCTCGATGAGCTAGGGTTGTAAAAATGACAACTCGGGTGTCGGCAGCTTCATGGCTCTTTTTGGGGCTCAAGCCGGCCACCTTGACCTTACTCGACTTTATGGCACAGGGCTCGGGACGATCACATTGATTCCTTGCAACCAATGACACAGGCTCCAGACGACCATCCAGATTCCTTGCAACCAGTGGCTCAGGACGACCACCTTGATTCCTTGCAACCAATGGCTCAGGCTCCGGACGACCACCTTGACTCCTTGCGACCAACAGCTTAGGCTCTGGATGACCACCATGATGCCTTGCAACCAATGGCTAAGGCTCTGGACGACCACCTTGACTTCTTGTGACCAACAGCTTAGGCTCTGGATGACCACCATGATGCCTTGCAACCAATGGCTCAGGCTCTGGACGACCGCCTTGACTCCTTGCGACCAACGGCTCAGGCTACGGACCAGTGCCTCTTCTCTATCGTAGTTTGGCCTCCGCTATAACTCTCGTTCGTTCCTTCCTTCCTTCCAGTTTGAACACTACGTATTACGGCCACCATTACTATGGGCGCTACTTGCCTCTCTCACGCCCGCACGAAGTTTCGTGCTCCACCAGTCGCTCTCAGCCACCCTAATGGTCGCCACAACTCCACCTAGCCTTCCTTTTCCAAACCTCATATTCGGTGCTCCAAATCTCTCTCCCCTCTCTTTTCTCAAAATCTTCCCAGCCTTCTTTTCGATCTTACGTCATGTTCATACTCCACCTATCAATCAATTTCCAAAACCAATACTATACTGAACTTACATTTCCAACCAATGCCACACAACACCCACAAACACTAGTCCCCCCCTTGTGGCTTTTGATAGGCCATATCAAAAATGTTAGCCTCTCCTTTTAGCTTCTGATACGATCAAACCACAACACGACAGCCTCCTTTTACACACAGCACTACTTTATCTCTCCTCTCGGATTTTATACCCTGTTGACAAATGTGTGCAATAAACCAGCCGACATTTTTATGACCAGGTATTGAGAAATAAGATTTTTCTTGGTGCAAGCATGGCTATAAACGATGTCTAAGTGCCCTTCCCTGTCTTTTGTGCTTTCACCAGGCCTATCTATTTTCATTGCATTTCAAACAATCTCCAATTTTATTCATAACTCGCATAAGGGAAACCTCAACTACATCGCTACATAATGCCACCATATGTTTCACCACATTAGTGAGTTTTATTCACTATTCCTCCTCCTTTCAAATGTATTTTTAAATGCAAGATTAAATCGACAGCTTTTCCACCATTATGCTTACAGGACCTGTCTTGTGATCTAGTAAATGATGATAAATTTGAAGTGGGACAGTTTTGTGTTGATAATTGTTTACTAATTCCGTGCAGTATATAAACATGATTTATTTAATTTATTATCAAAATCTTTATTAAACCTTAGTTATTTGAATCAGCGAATCCAGGTCAATTGCCACACTTTATTAATGTGTGTGTGGGGGGGGGATTCTCCTTAGCACTTATTTTGTTTATCCTTAACTTCCTATTATGAGAAATGTCTTTATAAGGGCCAAAGTTTAAACGTATTTTGTCCATATAGGGGCTCTAGTCTAATGGAATGAACCATGAAAACAGTATCCACGTCCGTATCTGATGATGGTTGCTAAGCAGGGGTTTGAAATACACAATTGTAAATCAGTTTCTGCTGGGGAACCTTTATCTGACTGGAAAAACAGATATTCATCAGGAGGGGTTTCACTGCAAGAAGAATGGCGAAAAAATTCAGCCTACGGTATATCAAAAGTTGGTCAAGAGCCTACCACAACGAATACATGTTGTCAACTAAAATTTTTTATATGAGTTGAAAATTTTTATCTTTTGAGCATATGTAGTTAAAAATTAATATATACAGTGAAATCTGTCTAAGGCAGAAACTCACGGGACCGGAAAAAATTTCTGTAGTATGCAGGTTTCCGCCTTATGGAGGTTACATGCAAAACAAATACATACATAGTTAAATTCAGTGGTAAGAGATGACTGCATATACTTTTTTTTTTCTTTGTCTTATCTTGCGAACTTTAAGACTATATTTTCCTTTTGATAAAAATATTTATTTTATCACTGCATTTTATTTTTATTAATTTTAATTTTTGCACTATTTTGTGGTTTTAGTAGTTACGATCAATATGGTGCAAAATTTCATGCTAACTATACATGCTTATACCATACAAAAAGTCTATTATGTAAGCTTAAATTGTAACGATAAATTACCTCCCTTGTAAAGATGATAATTCCCTTGTATAAAGATACTCTCCCTTGCGGTGGGTTTATCCATGAATTGATAAAGTCGATATGAGTGACTTTTCGTTCTGGTTAATAATGAACGTTTTTATTTAAGAAGTGGGTGGCATTGTCATACGCAAGGGGGGGGTGGTCGCGATTATGGTTGTAACCCCCATTGTGATGAAATTGTGTATAGTATACATGTAAATACAATGGAGTTGTAGCTCTGTAACCCCTCCCCCCCCCATTGTAAGCCTGTAACCCTCCCCTTATGAACTTTCTGGGTATACCTATGGCAGGTGGATGGTGTGCAAAATGGTGGTCATACAAGCATGTGCGTAGGCAGAAAGTTCATAAGTGGGGTGTTATAGGCTTAATGAGAGGGGAGTAACAGAGCTGTAACTCATACATTCCCATGCTAAATATATAAAATTCCATTACGATGGGGGGGAGGGGGGTTACAACCCCCAAAACCACCCCCTGGCTGCACCTATGCGGACAAGGGCATTCTATATCTGTAAAATGTCTTTTGTTCGCCAGCCTCCACTTTGCTATTTGCATTGTATTACAACCCTCTTTCCTTTTTCTGCTGAGAAAATTTTCTTCCTACTAACGATTTTCCGCTTTATGAAGGCTTTTCTCTTTGACGGGACTGAATACTGCTTTCCGTTTCCGCGTTAGACAGTTTCCGTAGCTAATGTTAACTACCATTGACTTTTGAAGGGACCGTAAAAAAATTCCGTGTTGAGCAAGTTTCCACCTTATGTAGGTTCCGCCTAAGACAGTTTTCACTGTATACCTATAAATACTCATATCTCTTCAAATATTCAATCTATGCATTGCAAATTTAAGTATAATATTTTTCTTTTCTTTTATGTAAGTTTCGTGAAATTTGGTTGAAAATTCTGCATCCCATAAGAAAAAAAATACTCGGAAAAAAAATGGAAATTTTCAAAAAAACGCTCATATCTTCGTGGATATACATGCTATTTTTACGAAAATACACAAAAGTATTGCACATAGAAAGCAAAATCTGTTTTGAAAGTTGGGAATTATTTCCACTTTTTTCTGATACAGGGTGATTGTAAGTATATTTTTTTCTTCAATTTGTTGCCAGTCCCCTAAATGCATTCTCGACTGAATCTTCACTGAAAAGTTTGAGTTCAAGCATGTTCTTTACGTAACTGAAGTTGAAGAATAATTCGTTTAGTATGTTTTGAGAAATTCGAAAGAATGTCTAAAATCAAAAGTGTATGATGACTTTTGGATGTGGTATATATAGTGTAGAGTTTATTCAGTAGATAGATCACAACACACATCTCTCACTCAGTGCAACATCAGTTTTTTGCAGAGAAATAAATACTTTTTATGCATAGTCTGAAACCAGAGGTGATTAGTTCGTATTTTGCATCTATAAATTGCAAATTAACAACCAATATTTTATGCCCAATCATTGTTATTATACCTCTTTTTTAATTTTTATTACTTATATGATACAAGTTCTTGATCATTTGGCATGAATAATGAACGTATGAATATATAACAGGGGTGATTGTAAGTCTAAACCAGATTCTCTGAACATACCAAAAAATTCCCTGAAAAGTTATGTAATACTTTTAGTAAAGACACTGATTTCCACAAGAATATAAAAAATTATAGGAAACAAAAACGGAATTTTTGTTGTTTTCAAACAAAAAGTAATCCCAGAAAAGACAAGTTGAACTTCCTGGAACACGATCACCCCCAATATAAGGTGATTAGAGTTTAAAAAGAAATTTAAAATTTTTGGTGAACATTTCTTCGTAATTTGTAAACTGCATCTGAGCTGTTACTTATTATTAATCTAAGTCATTATACTGTGTGTTCATATGTATACACACAAACAAAACAATTTTGAAATTTCACCCACGTGAAATATTTTGGAAACCGATGAAAAATGGTTAGGCACCATTGATGCCTGACTTTTTATTCCCTATTTGTAACCTGCTTCCATGTCTTTATACACACTTCATAAAAAACCCTAATTTATGCAAGGAAATATGATTATGCTTATTTACTTAACTAGACTTGATAAATCGCAGCAAACTGTACTCACCAGACAAGTATGGAACTTGCCTGCTTTAAAAGAAAAGCCAGGAATCTAATAGGAAATGAGAATTTCTTATTCGCCAATAACTGAAAAAACCTAGTCTCTAAACGTTACTGGATTTGTCAAGCCCTGCTTCTTGCAAAACTATACTCACACTAAATTTGTATTTACATACACTTGCATATTATGGGTTTGATCCAGTTGATTCCTAATGAATGACAGTACTATTCAATATGTTGATATCTTTAATCCAACATCAAAAACTATATGCTCTATATTACTGATACTAATATTTAATGTATTTTATATAGTGCCACAACAACTTTACACTTACATATTATTTCAATAGTATTTACATATTTTGTCCTATAATCTCTAAGGAATGTTGAAGTTATAAAAACAGCTGGTGCAAGTGCAGAGCATGCTACCTGTTTTCTCCTCCCTTGAAATCACTTCAAATTTACAGTTATGCATGTAACGCTAAGCTTTAGCATTCCTTCCACAGACAGCAGAAATTAAATTCTGTGCATGATTATCTGATGCTTTTTGGAAGCAGGGGAGGTGAGTATTCCCCACACGGCTTTCATTGATTCAGGAAAATAACTTGGAGAGAAATACTCTGGAAACAACCTCTCAAACATGGTGGCAAGTTATCACACCCGTTGCGCACAGGTAGGGTGCTATGCACTTTCACCAAACAACCTTTTTCAAATTTGAAGACTAACTGAAAAAACAGTACGAAAAAAATATGTACTTATCTCTAAAATGTGTATTTATAGAAACAATATAAACTATAGGAAAAAAAAATTATAAAAAAAATTATATTTTTTGAAAAATCAGACATATATAATTCTTGTTTTACTGCTTGTTAACTTAGTTTTCTATGAACAGTTGGGGGGAGGCGAGAGAAGGGAAGAGAAATTCACTTAATACTTGGTTATTCATACATTCAAACTTAAATTTTCATCAACTTACCGCTTTTTCCTTTTTTCGGCTTGTGCTGCTTCTTCGGCATCAAGGGCTTTTAATTCCATTTCTATCTGTTTTTTGCGGTCAGATAATTCTTCAAAACTCTCTTCATGACGTCTACGTTTCCGACTTTGTGAGTGATCTTGTTTCTTAGAATTATTTGAACTTTCTCCTTTCTTAGAATGATGTGAACCATCACTTTTCTTAAAACTATTATTTTGACCATCAATCTTTTTAGAACTGTTATTTAGGCGTGCTGTTTTCTTGTATTGGTGCTGATCTTTTTTAGAATTGTTGATTGGACCCTGCGTTTCCTCAGAACTACTGCTGTCGGTATTTCGGCAACCACTATAAATTAATTCCACGGGAGAATTTCTGTGCCCTGAACGATGATTCTTATCTTTTGGCCTCTTTGATGAAATATTAATATCCTCTTCTTCTCCTTTCCGATGCTTAAAAGAATCATTTTTTCCTGCATGGTGATCAGATTTCGAATGTTTCTTATGAGCATGCGTGCTCTGGTGAGAGTGCTTATTTTTTAGTGCTTTTACTTCTGATGAAAGACCTCGTCGATTTTCTTGATCTTTTCTCCCACCGTGATAAGATTTAGTGTGGTGTTTCCTCGTTTGATCCATTTCTTCTTGCCTCATTTTCCTCCTCTATATTTAAAAAAACAAAAAAAAACAATGTCTTTTACACGAACAGTTATAAACAAATATATACATTATTTCTACCAGTGTCAAAATAACAATTATGGTATGGAATTTTCTGGTGAAACTATATTGTTACAAATATTATGCTTTTTGGCAACCTTTCCATTGGCTTACGCCCAATATTTATAGCACACAAATTAGTAATTACTAAGTTTATTAATATTTTAAAAATTCATCCAAAATTTCAATCCCGGAAAAGCTATCTACGAATAATTCACTATGAGTATTAGATCGAAATGTAGTGCATAGCAACAATTTCGTGCCAAGGCTAAGGTTTTGGTGTGCGTATTTCTATATATATATATGACCATATGCATTGCCAAATGCTTTACCAAGTTGTTTATGTTTTCATGGGTATAATTTAGAGATCCCTGCTTCTTGCTTTTCTTTGGCCAGCTTTCACAAGTTTATTCTGTTTTTGTTTTGTTTTTTAAAGTACTGATACACAGGTTTCACTTGTTATTGACAATAATTTGACTAATTATTCACTGGTTTATTATTTTTCTGGTTCTCCCTCCTCCTCCCCATGAATGAGTGGTTGTTCAGCGAATTTTTTTGCAACTGCCTTAAACAAATCCATTACATCATCAGAAGCATTTTAAAAAAATGTACTTCCAAAATTGTTTCGTCATGTTGAGATCCAAGATGGATTCAGACATGGCAAAGGTTGCTTTTGGCGAGTTTCAGTTTCTTCATCAATAAAATACATAAAATGCTAAACTTATATTAAAATCATGCAAAAGCTTGGGTGATACAAGTAAAAACTAAAGGTTTGACAAAGCTTGTGTCACCCATACAGAAATTTTTATCCCTCTTTCTTTTCCCCTTTTCAACTTTTTTTTTTTTAAATATATATATATGAGAGAAATTAGCAAAAAATAAAGTGGCAAGAATTTGGGGCTATTGATATGGTAAGAAAGTGTGAATATGCATATTAATTAAATAAATGGAATAATAGTTTTTCATGTTGTCAGATAGTGAATTCCATAATTTGGGGACGAAATAACCCATGCACCTCTGTCTGGTGTTTGTTCTACAAGAAATAGGGATACAATCAGAATTACTAGAGGTTAGATAGTGATGATTGGGGCTTAGTAAAGGAATGAGATCATTGAATTTATTAAATCTAAGTGTACTAAACACTAGTAGAATTTTTTGTTTGTGGATCAATTCAAAGCTAAGTAAATTATACACAAGCTATAAATAATTAAGATCAAATGAAGAATGATGGGACATTAAAAAGTGACAAAACCTTTTTTGAAGTTGTGTTAGTCGATTTCAGTTAGCATGTGTAGTAAGAGCCCAGACGGGAGTACAATAAGTAAGGTATGAAGAAATTAAGGAATAATACAGTGATAATATGATATAATTTAGAAGAAAATGCACAATTTTACCAGCAACACCAATATATCCACTAATTTAAGTACATACAATACCGAATGAATATGATTATCCCATTTTAAGAGATGGAGCCAGCATGTGACAACTGTCGCCAAAATCGTGAACATAGACGGCAAATTTGTCGCCTGAAGCACATATGGGCATTTTCTTCTTTTTAATATGCAAATTGTGAATTTGGTTTTACGGCCACTGTTCATCAGAGGTGAATTTTCCGGCCAGGAGTCTCACAATGAAAACAATTAGATAATCGTTCTTTTCTTTCGAAAGTTCACCTGCATGCTCAGTTTCCGAAAAAATTTGGCAATTAAGACACTCAAAACGAACACAGGTCTTGCACAGCTGCCGGCTTTTACGGTTGTCCGTAATTATTACAGAAAAAGGCCAGTTTTCAGTCATTACGGAAACTGCGTTGCAGGTTACAGAAAATGTGCGGATTTCAGCAATTATTATTTTTAAGCAATTTTTACATGATCCCTGAACTGTAACTTCACCGCAACATCATAGGACCTCAGACAAGGCAGGGACCGAATTTAAGGCTCCCTAGATAGTTTGGCATATTCTCTCTACACTCTACACACTCAGTTTTCAAAAGTTAACGGAGTGTTTAGTTTTTTTTTTTAACTATGTATCCTTTTACATACAAAGAACTCCAAGGTTTCCATGTACAAAGAACTTCGGTGTTTCTTATTGAATTTTTAAAAATATTTCTAATATAGAAACTCAAAGGACATTTTTTTTTTAGATGTGATAATTATAATTGTAAAAAAAAATCACACTGAGCTGCTGGGTCTTTTCTCCCTTTGCTCTCATCCTGTCCACAGCCCCAAAACCAAAATTTCAAAGTCTACACTATTTGCTTACATGTTCTTATTTTTATATAAATCGAACACTACGCAGATTAAATCAAACAACAATATCAATCAACGTTTATTGGCGTAGTGATACCAGCGCCGATGTTATGGCGTGATTAGATGGTGAAACGTTCGAAAGAAAATAAATATTTCTGCGTTCGGTGGGACCTGAACCCACGACCTTCCACTTGCCGGGAGGAGGCTCTACCCACTGAGGTGCAGGACAATATATAATCTCTTTACGAACGTATATACTGTTGCCAGTTATTTCGCAGAATGGTGTAGTACATGGACTACTATTTAAACCAAATTGCAAAGAGACTGGTATTAAATTGATCGAAATGCACGTTGCAGCATATGTATTTTTATATAAAATTAAATAAAATTTAATCTGCATAGTGTTTGGTTTATATAAAAATACAATCGCATTAGAGTATCCACATGTTTCTCAGACAATCTATTACATTTGACAGATCGTATGCAGTTCTGGGTAGAAAATCCTCTTTTACATGTTGCTGTGGATAAAGGAATTACTGAGGCGATCTGTGCCAAGATAGAAAATTGAGGGTACAGGAACTGCTCATCAACTTTTGAAGTAACAACCAACTTGTGGAAGTTCTTATGTTCATTCTATTATATCAAGTCAACAACGATTGGATGTGCCAGAACTCTTCTTTTAAGTAATTTTCTACATGCCCTACAGCAGAAGAGGAAGCATTGCAAAAATGTGCCATGATATTTTTTAAGGAATCTAGTTTAGATCCTTGGGAAATACTCTTTGGATTCAATAAATAACCAAAATCCATAAGCACTTTCATTTTCTCAAGATTGAATCTATCATGTAAGTTAGTTAAAAGTGCTTCCAAAAATTCCATCTTTGTATTTTCAAATTCCTTTTTGGATGCTGCATGAATAGACAACTTGATGTCGTGGAAATGCCCATTCTTGTCATTCATGAATTTTAGAAACTCCGACAGATGTGCCCCAGGCTTTGTTCCGTCTTTCATGCCTTTGATTTGATTAATAGTTGAATAAAGTTCATTAATGACTATTGGAAAGTTGATGTCATCATATTGAAATAGTTTACATAATCGAACGATTATGCATAATACGTCTCTTAACAAACACAGAGCAGCCACAAAACTATATTTAGTGCACTGTTGCAACAAATCTGGCTCTTTATCACTACAATTACTGCTTTGTTTTCACTCAATTATGTCATGTAATGTGAACACAACTGAATCATAACTCAATGACATGCCTTAACAGCACAACCTAACGACAGCCAACATACTGCATGGATTTCTTTTAGGCAGATGTTAGGTTCTTCCAAAATATCCTGCATTAACTTCAGTTTTTCCCATCAGGTTGCTGATGTATGAAAATAAGTATACAAGCTGCCTAACGTTCTTTGTGCATTGTCGAAGAGTGAAATTCCTGCTGCAGCCTGCGATATAGCCAGTGCCAATCTATGGGCAATACAGTGGTAATGCAAAAGGGAAGGGATTATATCCAGCTTTCCAAATCCATTGTGTTTCACCATCATCACGACAGCTCCATCTGCAGCAAGAGCAACTACTTTGCTGACTGGAATATTCTTTGGTTTGAGGAAATCAATCACGGTCTCTTTTAAAGAGTGTGCATTGCATTAAGCAGTTAACTTTACATTTGCCCAAAGAGTAATTATGGATTCATTATTCTTCATATAGCGAACATAAATTATGAGTTTATGATCAACTGCTATGTCAGTTGATTCATCCAGTAAAATTGATATATACGGGCTTAGGCGTATATCATCATCCAGACTGGACTCTTAAGAGTTTGGACATTGCTAGTTGTATCTCACTAATAGATTTGTGATGTAAATTCATATTTTCTTCTCTGATTGCAGAATTTCTACAAGATTTTTGTAGCATCATGAGGGGCTTGAATTTTCTATTAGGGATCTCCTCCTTGGCCATCATATATACAGTTTTGAAAACTGCCAACTCACCGGCCGTTATGTTTTTGTTTGCTTTATCTACAGCCTTCTTCATGACAACAGCTTCTTTCTTGTACTCTTCTGAGTAAAGCTCTGCTCTGTACATTGCTCATGTTGTAAAAGGGTGCTCTTTTGCAGACATGATGACCCAGTTGTAGCCATTCCTACTTTCATATTATGTTTCTGGTACTGACTGCAGAACATCTTATTCAATTCTGCATCAAAAGTTACCCATGGGAACTCTTTCTTCCATTTGGACAAAAATTTAGAACGTATTGGGGTTGCTGGGACAGCAATTAACGTTTCAGAGTCATTAACTTTTCTTCTGTACTTCATTTCCAGAATTAGAAACATTCCTACTAAATTCAGTCACTTGACATTCTGGAACAGCAGAAGAAATAGGGATTGATTGTTCTTTAAATTTAAAATAACCTTTCATCGTTCTTTTCTTGCTAGTAGAAACCATGTTTTCAATGATCGATTTCCAACACGTATTTTATGTGCAGGCTGACTAATTTGATTTCTCCATGGGGAAAAACAGAAAGCATATTCTAGTCAATCACACGATCACGCCACCACTGGCCAGACAATGTAGACCCACGCATACTTCCCCTCTCTCGCCCCACAGTAGTAGCCAGCGGTGGCAGTCAAATGAGTCACAGGTCGTAAATGAAATGTATGTTTATTTGAACTTTTGCCTGCCTGTTTCTGAAAACTTTTGCTTACTGACACCTGATAAGTTTGTTTATAACTTTCGTGGTGCATCTGTTGTCTTTCACATAGTTTGGAAAGAAAGATGTGTAGCTGACAAAGTTTAAGGCAAAGAATTAAATGCCATTTTTGCCTTGTCCGGAAATTACCTGTAGAAAATTCCGGAAGTTACACATAGAATATTACCAGAGGAGCATTTGACCACTGAAGAAAGCGGTGTGTCTTTCATGCCGTTTCCCCCCTTTTTTTTTCAAATTGTAAAAATTGAATTTTGACGATCGTTTTTCGATGCATGAAAAAAATGTATGCTTTATTTAATTCTTGAAGCGTATTTCTTGTTTTTGATGTGTGACATGCGCTTTTAGAAGCGTTAATGCAAACTCTGTTTATAGAATTTAAAAATGTATATAATACAAATATACATATAGATACATCTTCTGCGGAACATTTTTGATCAGCTGAAGGCTTGTTGCAGAACATTGCAAAACCACCTGCTTTGGGGGAGAGTGTTGAAGCAAAGTGAGTCAGTCAGTGACCGGAAGGAACAGTGACATCAAATGAATAAAAATACGCTATGATTCAATGGCAAAACCATTCGAATCTGTGCATTTTCATTTATGTAAGAAACAATGTTTGCATAATTATTATCGTGTTTTCATTAAAATGCTATGATCTTCACTTAAAAAAATCCGTAGTTTAGAATTTTTTTTCTTACTGACAAGAGAACCTCGCGAACTGTCAGAGCTCGATTTTTCTGAATTTCGGTTTGTAGGCTAATATAACCGAGTAGATGAGAGATCCAAAATCAAATTTGGCCCAATCAACTTGGTGGTCAAGCTACGGCCCACTGAAAACAGAGCTCACCCTACAATGATGCTTTGCTGCATGACAGATGAAAACAGTGTTTTGGCGTGCTGGGCAAACGTACGTGCCGAACGTTATCGTAGAAAAAATAATACATATGAACAAAATATAGCACATTAGCACTATAGCAGTCATTTTAATTGTACCTGAGGTAATTATACATTATGTATACTGGTGTAAAAGTAAAAAATATTTGAAGTTTTTATCTTACTTTTGCGTAACTGACAAACTTTGAGATAATTTTTGGTGAACTCGAAAAAGCTACCTAGTGCATAAACCAGTCTTGAATAAATAACACGGAATCCTTCAATTTTCAAATCAGTAGCAATCATCACTTGCCTGTGCTTTCATCACTTTTAACCTTTTTCATTTTTTTGTTAGAAAGTGTGCAATTTCAAGTCTTATTTGTCACCATGTCTTCCTTTTCCACCATATCAACATACTTGTTTCGCGTTGTTTGTGAAAAATACACAAAGCAAGCCGATTTTGTATCAGATTATAAGATGGATATTGAGAAAGAAATATTTACATTTGCCAAAACTTTGATAAGTGGGTTAACATACGAAATGAATGATGAGAATACACTTGATGTTTGTTTAAATGAAATGAAGTATGATGCAATACAGGGTAATGAAATAAATGATGAAGAATGGAATGAACAAACTAATTTGTCGTCACACGTAACTTACACATTAGAATACATGAAAAGAGTAGTTGCGTTTGCATAGAGTGGGTCAGGAAATCTACGTTCATTGAAAAGCATACAGCATCGATTTAAAAACAACACACTTTCACATAGACAAATTTATCACTTTCGGGATTACATTGCTTCCCCGGGTACAAGATGTGAGAAACTGTTACGGATGAAAGATGAAGTATTTGAGAAGTTTAAAAATGCCTAGGAACATGTTTTATTAACAGTTCACGATGCCGATTTAAAGTTATGGTTTCTGAACATTGCAGTGAGAGAAAACCTTACAAACTTTAGTGCAAGTGTTACTTTTCTATTAAAATTTAAAAAAGAACGTGGCATAAGAAGTAGAAGAGTCACCAAGTTTGTTACGCATGAACATACTATGCACACAACGGCTTTGGAAGATAGAGCTATAGAATTCGTCAACATAGTTACAGATGCAATGAGCAACTATCCTTTTGATGACGTTTTAAACACTGACCACAGCGGATTCACTAAAGATCTGGCATCTAAGCGCACTCTATCGATTAAGGGGGAAAAGCACACCCCGAGTACCATTCAATCTTCTCACGCCGTATCTCATTCCGTAACAATTCAACCTATCATTTCTGCTGCTGGACAATTATTGCCACAATTTCTGCTCATCCATCAGGAACCAAAGGGTGTCTTCGGTCCACGCGTACAGGAAAAGTTATTTAGACCCCCTAATGTTATTCTGAAATGTTCCAAATGTGGTAAAACCTTTACCGAAGTACATGAGGTGTTCCTCAGCGAAGTACTCAAACCAGGCATAACATCACAAGTTCTACTAATCATGGATTCGTGGACAGGTCAAATGGACGAAAATATATTTGATAATGCATTTAGTCAAGCCAGTCTTTCAGAGCAATCGAAATTGATGATTATACCACCTGTAGCGACATACAGCCATACTACGTATATTTCTTTCTTCAATGGAAATATTTCGCTAAACGCTTAACACGATTTTGCCTTTTGCATTATTATGAGCATATAATCTTATCAGAAAGTCATAACATCACAAAATTGCATTCGCTCATTCACAATCAGCTGTCTTCCCCAAAATTCCGTAATATGGTAATTTATGCTTGGTGGAAATCAACACCGGTACCCAAGCCTAAAAAATTCTTCAAGTTGCAAGAAATTCGTTTTAATTTCACGGACTAAATGTGTCACGAAATGAACTGCGATGGCAGTTCATTCATTTGTTGCAGTCATTGCTCAAAATTATGCTTTTCTCATTGTTTTATTGATTTTTATTTCCACTAAAAGCGTTTTAGGTTCATCACAGCCAAGAGCACAGTTACAACCCTGGCAAACCCCGCAGTCAGGGGAATCAAATTTTTTTTCGTATCTATATAAATTCATTTTCATACATAAATACTCCATATTCATAATTCAAATCAGTTTCATATGTCAATATTGCAGCGGTAAATAATTTTAATTGATTTTGGAAAGTGCCTCTAAAATTATTTGCAAAGGAACCTCAGCTTTTCCGATGCGCCAGGACTTCACTTCTACAAGACGTAGAAAGCTAAACTTCTAACATGAATAAAAGTAACTCACAGTAAAATTTTGGCGCTTAATGCTTGCTCAGCACGCCAAAACACTGTTTTCACCTGTCATGCAGCGAAGCATCATTGTAGGGTGAGCTCTATTTTCAGTGGGCCGTAGCTCGACCCCCAGGTCGACTGGGTCAAATTTGATTTTGGATCTTTCATCTACTCGGTCATATTGGCCTATAAACCGAAATTCAGAAAAATCGAGCTCTGACGGACAGCGGTTCCTTTGTTGAATCCAGTCCTCATTTGGTGAAATGATTAGTTTTGTAGCCGTAAATGATATTTCTTAACAGAAAGAATAGAATATAAGAAATACAAATAAAGAAAAAAACAAAAACAAAAAAACTAAATATAAAAGCCTCTCAATTTCAAATGCAGCAGTGAATCACAATGTTTATGTTTATCAAGCTTGACTTGACTGAAGCGGCGAAAATATTTCTGTATACGTTTGTAAAGTAGTTTACTTTTTTGTGATCAGAAAGTGTTAAAAAATCCGATTTTTAATTTAAAATTGCGATGTCATATGCAAAATAATTTAAGGGGTCAATTTGACCCAAGTTATGCATTAACGAGGTAGTGGTATGAAATTTGCAATAAAAAAAATAATAAAAAAAAAAAAAGCGACAAAACAAAAACTAGCTAGATGGCTTACAAAATGCATAATGTGAGATGTCAGTACGAATCGAGTATGTATTTGGAAAATAATCGGAAATATAGCACAAAATATAACACAC
>QLNU02003225.1:86491351-86501884 GCA_006491805.2 Dysdera silvatica | reverse complement strand
TACTAATAATAATAATAATAATAATAATAAGGCTTTCTTGTAATCAATGTAGGCAGTATTAAGGTTTCACTTTTATTTTCTTTGCTTGTTCTAGGATCACATAGTCAATTATTAGTTGTTCCTTGCATCCTAGTGTGTTTTTCTAGCATCCTTTCTGTTCCTCAGTCAGTATATTATTTATGTGGCAGTGCTGTCCTATTTTTTTCGAGGATGCGTCTAGTAAGGATTTTATAAAGGGTGTTAAGGCATTATTGACCTCTATTTTGCTCCATTCTTCGTGTTTCGGTCTTTCATTAACCACTTACTGCTTAAATACTGCCTACACTGACTACAAGAAAGCCTTCGACTCAGTGCCCCACTCATGGTTAATCGAGATCCTGAAAATATATAAAATACACTTCACCATAGTAAGATTTCTGAAACATTGCACGAAGCAGTGGAGGACCACAATACATCTCAGAGGGCAAAATAGAGTGCTATGCACCAACGAAATACCTATTAGAAGAGGCATATTCCAAGGGGATACCCTTAGCCCCCAATTGTTCTGCCTATCACTAAACCCTCTATCAAGAATGCTAAGTAAGAGCAACTATGGCCACATGATCAAAAAAGCCAAGAAAAACCTCCAGAAGGTATCACACCTCATGTACACGGACGATATAAAGTTATATGCACCGTCTATCCCTCAACTCCGCCACCTGATCCAAATTACAGAGGCATTTTCAAACAACATACAGATGGAGTTTAGCTTGGATAAATGTAAAATACCTGGAGGCGCCAAACAAATGAAACTACATGGGATTATACTGGATAACGGAGAAATGATGGAAACCATGCAAAAACATGAAACATATAAATATCTAGGAATAATGCAGGCCCAAAGACAAGAACATAAACTAGTGAAGACAAAGCAATTACAGTTTTGGACTACTGATATATAGGGGTAATAACTGACAAAAGAAAAGAAAATTAAAAATAGTCGAGTAACCAGGATTTTTATAATTAGACGACTTGAGACAAATTGACCCATAAGCAATATTTTGATCATTTTATACCCCTTCCTCCCCACTGGTAAGCAAAAATTAACATTGGCTAACATAGGAAAATAAGTACAACGGCAACCACCTTCGAGCCCACCTTCCTGGGTGCATTCAGTACTTGATCGTTGCGGATGACATTACCATTTGGACTTCGGGATGCACTGCAGAGGTCCTTCAACGCAGGCTGCAGCTTGCTGCCAACCGGCTCTCTTCTTTCTGCTCCGACTGGGAACTTAACATCTCCACTGCTAAAACAGTAGCCCTTCCGGTCTGGAAAATACCCTTCCTCCTCCTCCGAGGTCATGGTATCACTATTGGAGGTTGCGACGTCAATGTGGTGCCGTCTCACAGCTTCCTTGGGGTGACGTTTGACCGGCGCCTGAACTGGTGCGACCAAGTCTCTGATCTTCTCGATCATTCTATTCATCGCCTTGGCATGCTTAAATGCCTGGCTGGTTAGCGTTGGGGAGCTTTTCCGAAGAGGCTACAGCAGTTCTACAATGCATCTGTTTTGTGGGAAGTGTTGTATGGCGGTGCTGCAACTGTTTCCCTTCGCTCCGATCTTAGGGTTCAGCTTGACAGGTTCCAGTCCCGCACCTTAAGGATTTACCTTGGGGCTCCGCGGCGCGTCAATCTACCAGCCTTGCAGGCGGAACCCTCCAATCCTCCTATCATCCATTTTATGGAAGCCACCTGGTTAGGGTCCTCTGTAAGATGCTATTCCTGGCTCCTGGGCACTGCATCCACCAAAGTCTGCACAGCAGGGATGATAGTTCGATAATAACACGTCAATACAGGAACTCCCATGCTGTCGTCGCGCCGTCGCTGTTCCATGGCTTCTTGCTTTTCCTGCTGTGCCCCTCCTTCCATGGAGTGCCGAGCAGAAGTCAGTGGAGACTGGAGTCCTGCGCGACTTGGTCCGTGATTCATTGGCAACCTGATCTTGCCTCCCTTCCAAATTTTCACGGATGAATTTTACTGTGCAGGGAAGGGTGGTGACTCGCTTGCGATCCCGCAAATCGGTCTGGCCGTTTGCTTTCACTTACCTCTGTATTTCTCCTCCACGGAGGCGGAGCATGTTGGTTTGTAGGAAGTCACCAACTAGGTCTTTCACCACGGCAGCTCCACTGCTACCGTCTTCTATGACTCTCAGGCTGCTTTGCGTGGCCTCCAGGCCGATCCTGCTGTTTGGCCGGTCTGCCCCATTGTCCAGGACATTGTTCTCGCGGCTAAATGTGCGGATGAGGGGAGGTCTGTGACGTACTGTTGGATTCCTGGCCACACCGGTAATCGTGGTAACGAAATTGCGGACACTTGGGCGCGTCGAGCCCTAGAGGACGTAAACGGTTCCTGCAGTAACAGACCCTCCCCGCACAACCCCTCTCTCTCTCTCTCTCTCTCTCTCTCTCCTGCCGTATCAGGATTCTGAAGGACACCTTCCAATATGACATGGTGATTCTCTTAAAAAGAGATATTTCAGGGCATTTCCGATCATTTTTCGACGTGCGAAAGCCGCAGTACCGTCTTCCTGATTGTCTCCCTAGGGGGGCACAGTCCAGGCTGCATCGTTTCAGAATTGGCTGTGCATTCACCAACAAGTACCTCCACCACATTAGGCAACTCCCGTTGCCTGTGTGTCTCCAGTGTCAGGAAGGTGCTGACGAAACACTGGAACACATTCTTTTGTGGTGCCCGGCCCTGGGTTGTATCTCCGGATCTGCAGCCTGGGCCGCCCTTCGTGATGGTTCGTTTGGCAGCTGGTTTTGGTGTGCGTTATATCACGACTTTCACGAGAGCGTTCATTTTTGTGTGCCATGTTCGGTCTGTAATTTAATTCCCCCCACTTCAGCCGTCTCGGCGGTTATTTACGCTGTTCAAGCGTCCTGTCTGGGATTACAGCGCCGCCTCCGGCGGCCACCCATCCCCTTTCCCCCTGAACACCTTGCTGCTGTTGCAACAACCCCTCCCCAAAAAGTGCATACTTGAACGCTCCTCAGACACGGGGCGTTTTCTGTAATGCCCTGTCACTACAAATCTATACCAGGTTCTTTCTTCGAGTCAACTTTTGAGGTTATTTATGTGTACGTGTGTGTTCTCTCACATTCTATTTCTTGTTATTAAAACAGTTCCTTTGTAGGAAAACAATGCCACAGCAATAGATAACTTTCCCAAACAATCTCTTGAACGATCAACAACAACACACCGTCCCTTAGGAACACAGAGTCCTT
Organism: Dysdera silvatica; assembly: GCA_006491805.2. Taxonomy (NCBI): domain Eukaryota; kingdom Metazoa; phylum Arthropoda; class Arachnida; order Araneae; family Dysderidae; genus Dysdera; species Dysdera silvatica. The sequence goes on along the minus strand of QLNU02003225.1, from coordinate 86,498,616 downwards.
TCAGTGAATAACTTTCTCACACAAGCCACTACGCAACAACACGCTCAAGGGCGGACACAGGGGGAGGTCACAGGGGTCATGACCTCCAAAATATATTTTTTCACTGTAAAAAATTCCAACTTGCATGATAAATGAAGGGTGTTATTCCAAGACCATGGCAAATTCTGTCCTTGACCCCCCAAATGAAAGTCTCTGTTCGCCATTGATAATGCTGACTATAAATTTCCTTCTATAATATCTGAAATTCTCAAATTGGAATACCATTAGTATCTAAATTTAAATTGCAATCTTTCTATTCGGTCAAATTCAGCTGTACAATCCACAGAATCATGTATATATAAAAAAAAAACTGAAGATATAGGTCAAATCTGTTCGTGTTACGTTTTACAGTTAAGCAGTAAAAAAATGAAGCCCAAAACAGGAAAACTGACTTCTTTAAGACTAAAATATTTAGTTTAGCTCGTCAGTTTGACGCAGCATGGTCCCCGTTGTCCGTGCGTCAGTGAATTCAACAAATATACCAACCAGTTTATTCAGAAGGAAACAACTTCTGGCAATGTGGATAATTCATTTCATAAATTGACGATGATGGCGGATTTGGTGTTTTAATATTGACAAAATGTTTAATTTTGTCCGATAACTTATTATTTGTCTGCTATTTTTTTTGTAAAAAACCTTGAGAGGAAGAAGTTATGGATTTTTAAATAGCTCCAATTGTGTGTGAGGTTTTTAGGCTTTGCTGCTGTGGCTGCGTAACATCAGAATTGCGTAAGTATAATTCAAACTCGTTCTAAAATAAACTCATAATTATATATATATATTTATCCTAAGTATGTCATAAATTTTGATTTCGTGTACTTTTTATGCTTTGTTATTTATTTTTCTGTTCCATTGGAACTAATTGAAAACCGTTAATGTAAACAAACACGTTAAGACTAAAACCGATTTCTAACAACAAATGTCCTATTTCGGAGGTCATGTCATCTGTTTGTCTTGCGAACGGGATGTTTTGAAATCGGCTTGCATTTTCTAAGTTTTACTATTTCTGTTGTGTGCCGAATATAAACAATTATTTTTATGTCGAAGTGATCTCGTTAATTGCATAAGTCTCAGCACGGATTCGAACTAATATTGGAATTTTAAGGATATCTTTTAAAAATGATTTTAATTTGGAATAGGGTAAAAATGCAAATCGTGGTGCCATTCATCGCCAAGCCCAAAACCTCCAAGGCGTTAAGTGACAACATATGGCGAATAATCGACGGAAACGGGATGGCGGCCTCAAGTTTGATGGGGAAGACAAATAACAGAGCAACAGCTTTCAGAATGTAAAGAAAGAAATGTGACTTTAGCAGAAAAATTGTAAACCTTGAATGCTGCAGAAGAGTGGAACAAACTTACTTCACACTGCTGTGACTTTCTCCGGATATAGCTTACTCCTTAAAGCAAGAGTGGAATTGGGTGACAGTACACAACATGTACCCCAGTGCTTTTTCCTCTTGAAAAGAGTCAAAAGTAGTTGGGAATGGATTTATGATGTTGACTAGATGATAGACTATGTGACATCACATATATGGACATCTGAACTTGCAACGGCATTTTCATTCGTTTCTTTGTTGTTTTGGCTGTGTTCGTTGGAGGAAATTGTATGTGTGAGCGGTTGATGTATTTTTGTGTGGAATTTCGGTTGAAAGAGAAAAGAAATGTGCTGGAGTGGGTTACAAAAAAAGGATTATTTTTGTCCGGATATAAGTGTGGGAAGAGATCGTGGGCTAGGCCTCGTTTGAATGACGCTTTCCAGTGCTGATCCCAGAAAGCATGATAGGTGAGGAGGGAGGTGAACAGGGTTGAGGAGGCATGGAAGTGGGGAGGTGGAGGAGGAAAGGGTAATGGAGTCCATGAAGGAGATGTAGGTTGAATGGCCATGAAGGGTAGAGAGAGGGGGAGGGGTGAGGAAGAGGGCAAGAATGCATGGTAGGGGCATGGGGGTGAAGGAAGTATGGAAAAACCATAGTTATGATAGAGGGACTGTTCAAGGCCTACTTTGCGGAATTTGTATGGCGACACCTGCACACAAATAAACCAGAAAATTTGCTTCCCGCGTTTATAAAAGCAATAAAACCACACACATCCTATGAAGAAGAGCGATAAAGGTTAGTACCTCTTTTTTTCTTAACTTCACTGAATCGGGACGTCTGTGTTGTTAAGATGACATGATGTAAACAACATGGCAGAAAGGGAGTGTCACTGTTGCCATGCATGTTGGAAACACTTCCCGCTAAAAAGCACTAGGGTACATGTTCTGTACTATGGCCATGGAATTGCTCAGACACCACATTCTCACAGTTTTCATCTACAAGATAATTGTATACCTGCCAACTGTCAGAAAGTCTAGTGCTTTCATGTGATTTTTTCGTGAATATGATAGAACAGGATAGAACTAACATGAACAAAGTGTGGGGTAGAAGAACAAAGAAAATTGTGATAAAAGGATGAGGATGTAAGGTGTCATGGTATTTTAGTAAAAGAGAATACATTTGGTCTTAGACTGAAGACCTAGAAATATAAAGTAGGTTTTGGTGCTAGAAAGTATTGTAGTTTTGCAAATAATTTTAGAGGCACTTTCCAAAATGAATTACAATTATTTATCACTGCAATATTGACATATGGAACTGATTTGAATTATGAATATGGAATATTTACATATGAAACTGATTTGAATTATGAACATGGAGTATTTATGTAGATATGAAAAAAAAAATTTTGAGTTACCTAACTGCGGGGGTTTCCAGAGTTATAACTGCGCTCTTGGTTGTTATGAACCTAAAACGCTTTTAATGGAAATGAAAATCAATAAAAAAAATGAGAAAGCATAATAACTTTGAGCAATGATTGCAACAAATGAATGAACTACCATCGCAGTCCATTTCGTGACACACTTGGTCCGTGAAATTAAAACAAATTTCTTGCACATTGAAGAATTTTTCAGGCTTAAGTACCGGGTACGTTGATTTCCACCAAGCATAGATTATCATATTACGGAATTTTGGGGAAGACAGCTGATTGTGAATGAGCGAATGCAATTTTGTGATGTTATTCCTTTCTGATAAGCTTACATGATCATAATAATGCAAAAGGCAAAATCGTGTTAAGCGTTTAGCGAAATATTTCCATTGAAGAAAAAAATATACGTCGTATGACTGTATGAGTGCTATCCCTCCAGGTGGTGTAATCATCAATTTCGATTGCTCTGAAAGACTGGCTTGACTAAATTTATCATCAACTATATTTTTGCCCATTTGACCTGTCCACGAATCCATAATTAATAGAAATTTTGATGTTACGTTCGGTTTGAGTACTTCGCTGAGGAACATCTTATATATTTCGGTAGAGGATTTGCAACTTTTGGAACATTCCAGAATAACATTAGGAGATTAAATAACTTTTCCTGTACCCGTGGATCGAATACACCCTTTGGTTCCTGATGGGTGAGCAGAAATTGTGGTAATAATTGTCCAGTAGCAGAAATGACAGGTTCAATTGTTACGGAATGAGATAAGGCGTGAGAAGATTGAATGGTACTTGGAGTGTGATTTCCCTCTTAATCGACAGAGTGCGCGTAGATGCCAGTTTTTTAGTGAATCCTCCGTGGTCGATGTCTAAAACCTCATCAAAAGAATAGTTGCTCATTGCATCTGTAACCATGTGGATGAATTCTATAGCTCTATCTTCCAACGCCGTTTTGTGCATAGTATGTTCATGCGTAACAAACTTGGTGACTCTTCTACTTGTTATGCCACGCTCTTTTATTAAAATTTTAATAGAAAAGCATCACTTGCGCTAAAGTTTGTGAGATTTTCTCTCATTGCAATGCTCAGAAACCATAACTTTAAATCGGAATCGTGAACTGTTAATAAAACATGTTCCCGGGCATTTTTAAACTTCTCAAATACTTCGTCTTTCATCCGTAACAGTTCTTCACATCTTATACCCTGGGAAGCAACATAATCCCGAAAGCAATATATTTGTCTATGTAAAAACGTGTTGTCTTTAAAGCGATGCTGTATGCTTTTCAAGGAACGTAGTTTTCCTGACCCACTCCATGGAAATTCTTTTCATGTCTTCTAATGTGTAAGTTACGCGTGACGGCAAATTAGTTTGTTCATCCCATTCCTCATCATTCATTTCATTACCCTGTATTGCATCATACTTCATTTCATTTAAACAAACATCAAGTGTATTCTCATCATTCATTTCGTATGTTAACCCGCTTATCAAAGTTAAAGCAAATGTAAATATTTCTTTCACAATATCCATCTCATCTGATACAAAATCAGCTGGCTTCCTGGTTTTTTTCACAAACAATGCGAAAAAAGTATTTTGCTATAGTGGAAAAGGAAGACATGGTGACAAATAAGGCTTGAAATTCCACGCTTTCCAACAAAAGAATTAAAAATGTCAAAAATAATGAAGTTACAGGCAAGTGATGATTGCTACTGATTTGAAAATTGAAGGATCGCGTCTTATTTATTCAAGACTGATTTACGTACCAGGCAGCTTTTTCGAGTTCTTCACCAAAAACGATCTTAAAGTTTGTCAGTTATAAAAAAGTAAGGTAAACACTTCAAATATTTTTTACTTTTACACTGGCATACACAATGTATAATTATTTCAGGTACAACTAAAATGACTATTATAAATATATGCTATATTTTGTTCATATGTATTATTTTTTTCCTACGATAATGTTTGGCGTTTAATGCTTACCCAGCACGCCAAAACACTGTTTTCATCTGTCATGCAGCAAAGCATCATTGTAGGGTGAGCTCTGTTTTCAGTGGGCCGTAGCTTGACCACCAAGTTGATTGGGCCAAATTTGATTTTGGATCTCTCATCTACTCTGTTATATTAGCCTACAAACCGAAATTCAGAAAAATTGAGCTCTGACATTTTGCGAGGTTCCCTTGTCAGTAAGAAAAAAAATTCTAAACTACGGATTTTTTTAAGTGAAGATCATAGCATTTTAATGAAAACACGATAATAATTATGCAAACATTGTTTCTTACATAAATGAAAATGCACAGATTCGAATGGTTTTGCCATTGAATCATAGCGTATTTTTATTCATTTGATGTCACTGTTCCTTCCGGTCACTGACTGACTCACTTTGCTTCAACACTCTCCCCCAAAGCAGGTGGTTTTGCAACGTTCTGCAACAAGCCTTCAGCTGATCAAAAATGTTCCGCAGAAGATGTATCTATATGTATATTTGTATTATATACATTTTTAAATTCTATAAACAGAGTTTGCATTAACGCTTCTAAAAGCGCATGTCACACATCAAAAACAAGAAATACGCTTCAAGAATTAAATAAAGCATACATTTTTTTCATGCATCGAAAAACGATCGTCAAAATTCAATTTTTACAATTTGAAAAAAAAAGGGGGGAAACGGCATGAAAGACACACCGCTTTCTTCAGTGGTCAAATGCTCCTCTGGTAATATTCTATGTGTAACTTCCGGAATTTTCTACAGGTAATTTCCGGACAAGGCAAAAATGGCATTTAATTCTTTGCCTTAAACTTTGTCAGCTACACATCTTTCTTTCCAAACTATGTGAAAGACAACAGATGCACCACGAAAGTTATAAACAAACTTATCAGGTGTCAGTAAGCAAAAGTTTTCAGAAACAGGCAGGCAAAAGTTCAAATAAACATACATTTCATTTACGACCTGTGACTCATTTGACTGCCACCGCTGGCTACTACTGTGGGGCGAGAGAGGGGAAGTATGCGTGGGTCTACATTGTCTGGCCAGTGGTGGCGTGATCGTGTGATTGACTAGAATATGCTTTCTGTTTTTCCCCATGGAGAAATCAAATTAGTCAGCCTGCACATAAAATACGTGTTGGAAATCGATCATTGAAAACATGGTTTCTACTAGCAAGAAAAGAACGATGAAAGGTTATTTTAAATTTAAAGAACAATCAATCCCTATTTCTTCTGCTGTTCCAGAATGTCAAGTGACTGAATTTAGTAGGAATGTTTCTAATTCTGGAAATGAAGTACAGAAGAAAAGTTAATGACTCTGAAACGTTAATTGCTGTCCCAGCAACCCCAATACGTTCTAAATTTTTGTCCAAATGGAAGAAAGAGTTCCCATGGGTAACTTTTGATGCAGAATTGAATAAGATGTTCTGCAGTCAGTACCAGAAACATAATATGAAAGTAGGAATGGCTACAACTGGGTCATCATGTCTGCAAAAGAGCACCCTTTTACAACATGAGCAATGTACAGAGCAGAGCTTTACTCAGAAGAGTACAAGAAAGAAGCTGTTGTCATGAAGAAGGCTGTAGATAAAGCAAACAAAAACATAACGGCCGGTGAGTTGGCAGTTTTCAAAACTGTATATATGATGGCCAAGGAGGAGATCCCTAATAGAAAATTCAAGCCCCTCATGATGCTACAAAAATCTTGTAGAAATTCTGCAATCAGAGAAGAAAATATGAATTTACATCACAAATCTATTAGTGAGATACAACTAGCAATGTCCAAACTCTTAAGAGTCCAGTCTGGATGATGATATACGCCTAAGCCTGTATATATCAATTTTACTGGATGAATCAACTGACATAGCAGTTGATCATAAACTCATAATTTATGTTCGCTATATGAAGAATAATGAATCCATAATTACTCTTTGGGCAAATGTAAAGTTAACTGCTTAATGCAATGCACACTCTTTAAAAGAGACCGTGATTGATTTCCTCAAACCAAAGAATATTCCAGTCAGCAAAGTAGTTGCTCTTGCTGCAGATGGAGCTGTCGTGATGATGGTGAAACACAATGGATTTGGAAAGCTGGATATAATCCCTTCCCTTTTGCATTACCACTGCATTGCCCATAGATTGGCACTTGCTATATCCCAGGCTGCAGCAGGAATTTCACTCTTTGACAATGCACAAAGAACATTGAGCAGCTTGTATGCTTATTTTCATACATCAGTAATCCGATGGGAAAAACTGAAGTTAATGCAGGATATTTTGGAAGAACCTAACATCTGCCTAAAAGAAATCCATGCAGTATGTTGGCTGTCGTTAGGTTGTGCTGTTAAGGCATGTCATTGAGTTATGATTTAGTTGTGTTCACATTACATGACATAATTGAGTCAAAACAAAGCAGTAGTCCTAGTGGTAAAGTGCCAGGTTTGTTGAAACATGGCAATAAATATAGCTTTGTGGCTGCTCTGTGTTGGTTAAGAGAC
>QLNU02003225.1:86475095-86491251 GCA_006491805.2 Dysdera silvatica | reverse complement strand
TCTGATGAAGTGTACTCAAATTTGAAGCGAAAAGCGCAAACAAACAAAAAAACACGCATGTCTTATAAAATTAAAAAAGCACGTGTCAAAGGCACCGAATACACAAATAATGCTGGAAAAACGTGGCAGCTGTAACTGCTGGAGCAAATTGCAAGTAAGTACCTAAATATCTTTTAATTCTGTTACTTATAAGTAAACTACCCCGCGTGGAAGTCTTAACTGAAAATTGAGAGTTATTGCCATATAATATATTGCATTATTGATATATTTCATTGATTTTTTTTTCATGTAAATGAATCCATTTGGCGACTGCAAACGCATTCCTGCTCAGATAAAAAAATATGTTTAAATTATTTTTCGTTGTTGTGTTTTATATATAATAACAACAAAATGTCGCCAAATATAAAAAAATCTAGGCTTTTCACGGGAACACGAAAACGTAAGCTTATTTTTGACTTTTAAATCCCGACTAACGGGAAACGGAAAAAATTAGCATTATTATATTAAACAGTAGAAAAACAGTAAAAATCAACATTTGTTTATGGGACTAACCAATGCCCCAACATGCATCAGTCAGGGACAGGTAAACCTGCTAGTAATGTTAATAATATAACCGAAAAAACAACTCTTGATTTTTATGATTTTAATTAAAAACCCCTCAGATGATGATAATTGTACATAGTATAATGATGACACTAATGCTAACTATTGTAATGATGATACTTTGGGAAAGAAAATCACTTTGGAAAAAATGAAAAAATTGCAAATTATGATTCATGTAGAAAACGAAAATTTCACCAAATCAAAGTACGTTATCCTAAAGTTAAAAATTATGGTTATATAATATTTAAATTCAAAAAAGCATTATTAGGGACCAATAGGCGAAAGTATGCAATGGTTAGGGGTTCGATATCATTTTCATGATAGTCTTGTTTAATTCTTTTTCCTTTTTTAATATTTCTGAGAGAAGCAGATCTGCTTCATGGTTTTTACTTTCTATTTTTACATTATATAGGTATTATACAAACTACAATACAACAATAATGCATTTTGCAGAAAAAAGACACCGGATTCGTAATGAGGGGTTTGAGATCTACAAATGGCAATAGCTCTAAATTTTCAGTTAATATTTTCACTCGGGGTAGTTTCCTTGTTAATAACATAGTAGTTTTTCCAATAATAAAATTAAAAAGTAAAATAAAAATGATATCATAGTTTTGTAAATTTCTGCAATATACTGCGACTTATGGGAATATGTTTCAGTTGCAGAAGAGGATGTTTTGATCAAATATAAGAGGAAGAAAAACATCAAATTTTCACAAAATTTAGGAATTTTACAACTAAAAACGAACAAGACAACTATTTACAAGGTCTCATCTCTGCTACTCAAGTCAAGCGGTGAAGGAGACAAAAAGCAGAAGATGAATCATCAAAACCGTCTAGAGGTTCTAGTTATATATATGAAATCTCTACCAGTTCCAGTAAATATATAGTTTGCAAATCTGCTTTCATTAATTTACATGGTATCGCACCTAATAGAGTGAGAATACTTTGTATTCTACTTTCGGCTGGCAATGCCACACCAGGTCATATAATGGATGCTATACAAACTCATATCTCGTCTTTTCCCGTAAAAACTGCACACTATATTACAAGAGAATATTACTTTTTGAGTGCAAAATTGGATGTTAAAACAGTGCATGCTTTGTAAAAAAACACCCAGAACTAAAAGTCTCTTACAGTACTTATTGGAAAATTTTCACACACGGGTTTACTCTTTCATTTGGCTGTTCACAAGTGGAAACATCTGGTACATGTGAAGAACTACAAGTGAAAATTGGAAGTAAATTTTTGAATGGTGTTGCAAAGAGAGTAGATACTGCAGAGAAAATTGTTCATTTGCGAAGAACAAAAAAATCACAAAAGATTAATGAAATCTCAACACTGGTAAAATCTGATGAAAATGTGGGAGCAATTTGTATAGATTATACACAGAATTTGTACTTACCTTGCATTCCGGTGCAGGAGATGCTTTATTTGCGTCAATTGATTGTTAGTGTATTCTGCATTCACAATCTAAGAGGTAATAGTGTCACTTTTTATTTGTACCACGAGGAAATCGACACAATGGAATCTATTGAAGCCAGTTCATTCATTTTACATTATCTCGACACATACATGGGTTCTGTGTATCATTTGCACGTTTTTTCCGATGGATGTTCAGCTCAAAATAAAAATCACAAGCTTGTAAGATTATTTTCAGTTTTAGTATCCATGGAAAAATGCTAAATTGTGGATCAGTATTTTCCAGTGAGAGGGCATTCTTTCCTTCCGTGTGACAGAGACTTTGCCGTACTGAAAAGAGAAATTAAGAAAAATGACCGAATTTACACGCCAAATGAATATGCTGACCTTATAGCGGGATCATGTCAGAAAAACAAGTTTCTTGTTATTTCTCCGGAAACAAAGAGGATTATAGATTTCAAGGCTTGGTGGCAAAAGTTTTACAAGAAAAAAAATTATACCTGTTGAAACTTCACGAAAGAAAGTTGCGAAAGATGACAAAGTGATTTTTAAAGTTTCTGAGTATATGCATTTTCACCATTCCAATAAAGCTACAGGAGTGATTCAGGCCAGTAATTACATCGGAGGACTAACCAAACATGCATTTAGACCGAGAAAGAATGGACACGAAGGCTTTCTCTGCCAACAGAGGCCGCCTGTCCTGAAGGATGCCTTCCTGTTAATACGAAAAAGATGGAAGATATAAGAAAACTCCAGAGTTACCTTCCGGATGATGACCATATCAAAAAATTTTAAGATGATATTTTTAGCTGGCCAACTTCAAACAAAGAAATCAATCAATTTGGAGACGATTGTTCTGATTAAATATTTTTTTTTATTTTCTTTTAGCCTAAACTTGTTTTTAAATGAAGAAAAAAAAATTAGCTACAAAATGTGAGTGAGTATTATTTTTTATTGACTTGAAACACAAATAATTGTTATATTTTTCAGAAACCCCATTAGGCCAGAAATTTAAAATTCACTTTAAAATTAAATAATGTTTTTTTTTTTACTTTTCAAGTTATAATAATGCATCCTGCTGCAGAACGTTGTTTAATTTTTTGTTTAATACTTTCGATGTCAGGTTGTTGTTAAAACAGTTTTTTTTAATTTCCCGAAAACTAGTGTTCGTGGACTTAATTGAGTTTCTGAAAAAATTGATTCGATTATGAAGTAGTGCATAATGTTGCACTATTCCGATAAGGATGTAAATTTTAATTAACGTAACCATGTGAAAGATGGAACGCATTGAAAAAAATACTTTAAAAAACAATAATAAAATTAGCGTGCACAATCTGTCATTTGTTTCCTAATAATGTATATTTTTGACTTGGATAGGAAATTTTATCCTGCACTAAGTGAAAGCCTTTTTCGAAGCGTCGCCCATTGCAGCTTTCCCTTTACCAGTGCCTAATAACGCCTCTGAATATAACAATTGAAATTAATGATTCAATTCATCACCTAGAAATTCAGCCCCGCCTATGCAGACTTCTCGGCGACAAAGCTTTTTGTCGAAAGTTTGTTAAAAAAAAAAAAAGTTAAAAATTTGCCGCCATAGGCTTCAGCCTACTTAGCCTATTGGTAAATCTGTCGCTGCACAGAGATCCACAAAAATTCCGATATATGAAAATTCTACTGTATGTTATTATTTTTATAGTATAGTATGATGAATGAAAGTTCAATCAGAAAAATGTCAGACAATTGATGCGAATAATATTCGGGCGGTTGGTGAGAATAATACTCGGATGTTTAAGGAGAATAATGTTCAGATGAATGACGAGAATAAAATTCAAAGTGCGATTTCAAAGCCGAGGGGTAATCTAGTTTATTACCAAATGCATCCAAACGGCATAATGATTCATTTAGATAGAGATTATGTTCAAAACTTGTTTTAGAAGGCGATTATTGTTTCTGAGTGCTATAAAATGTTCTATTCTAAGAAATGCAGCTAGATAAGCGTTTAAAATCTTTATTATTTCAGGATCTGTTTAAGTATTCCTCTCGCGTACTGTATGTCGTAACTAAAAGACGAGCAACTTTTAGGAAAGTCATTCTTTTGATACCACGTTCATGGGGTGCTCCCGAATCATGGTTGCCACCAGAAGAAAGTAATATCACCGTATTTGAAAGTAATGGTGGATTTCCATCGACCTTTGACGGAGATATTGTTCTTATTCAGAATTTGACTGAAAGGAAAAATCCCTATGTTCTGCAAGACGAAGAATGTGGAAAAACAGGCGTGCGCATCAACGTTCCTGTAGATTTTTTAATACCAAACCAAGATTTACAAAACAAAAGTAAGTTAAACGCATTAGCTGAGACGTTAATACGGATATTTTTCTCACCTTTGTAGCTTAGTGTTAATCTCTATATACGAGTTAGTCAAATAGATAAGAAACTATGCTAGAAAATCGCATGAAAGATAAGATCCATTGAACCGAATTTTACCAGATAATCATAATATATAAATCTATTACAGTTGTGGATTTCAAAAATTATAAATTTTTATCCGCTAACGGTACTTTAATCAAAAAGGAGGAACTATATAATTAATAAATACCGCATTGGTTGCGAATTGTCTGTATTTGAAATATGTTGGCCATTGATAGACAGGGGCGGACACAGGCTTTCATTTTGGGGGGAGTCAAGGACAGAATTTGCCATGGTCTTGGAATAACACCCTTCATTTTTCATGAAAGTTGGAATTTTTTACAGTGAAAAAATATATTTTGGGGGGGTCATGACCCCTGTGACTTTCCCCCGTGTGTCCGCTCTTATTGATAGATAGATTAAACTACATTTCAGTAGCAGAATAGACTTTTCACCAGACTGCTACTACTGCTTTTGAATGTTTGTATAAAAGTATAATAATATATTATTTATATAAAGGCTCGTAAATACCTATTTAGTAAAAAAAATAACGTACCTCAAACGTCAATTTATATAGATCACGAACTTTAAGCAGCATCCAGTATATTATTATGTTGCAAGGCAATCACTTTAGAACAAAGCCGCATTTGCTTTAGAAAATTCACGTGTAATGCAGTGATTGAACTCACCCTATCTCTTTCTTTGGAGCTTCTATCTCTAACTGATCGAGATTGAAATTAGTCGTAAACTATTGCTCACCAAGCTTTCGATATGAGATTTAAAACTATTTTGTGAAAAATGGATTACACATTTATGTAAAGTTTTTCTAAAAAAAAAACATGTTCTTTTTCTCAATTTACGAAGCTCTGAATCACCCATTACAAATATACAAGCAAATTACGCTATGTATATAATTTGCGCAAAAGCATTCGCCATTTTTACAATACAAGATTCATTGCAGGTATCGAGTTCGTACATTACTGGTCTCAGTACAGGTATGGAATCTTTCCGGAAGGAGGATTCCAAAACGATTTAAGGTATCCCCAGTATTACAGCGTTCCTGGCACAACCGATATCCGAGTAACGTCGTGCAGTAATATTCCGCTTTCGTATGATTTCATTGGGTAAGTATAAAATGCCTTTTATACTCAAGTTAGAAAAATGTACATTTACGCACTTCTCTAAACGGAGATTTTTTATTTTTTTTTTCTAATATCAATACTGAAATAAACTCAGTATTAGGTGGAAGCAAAAATCAATCAAATTTTATTAGTGCAATTCATTTACAGGTTATAAATTAACTACACCAATACAATTTGTGTGGTTTTTACTTCTATTGATTAGTGCAGTGTGTCGCCATTAAACCGAAACTCAGTATTATTACTATTAATTATTTCAAGGATTTGCGTAAAACGTACATTCACCATAACGGTTATATTGGCTATAAGTACAGTAGGGCCTACTTATAACGAACCCGCATTAAGCGAGTTTCCGGATATAGCGAGGAAAATGTGAATTTGGTTTGGAATAATTATGGAGTTCAATACAGTTGAATAGCACTTGAACAATACTTTTGAGCACCCTGAATTTAATTAGTAAAGAATAGTGCACTTTTTTAAATGAATTGGAAAAAATGCTTGAAAAAGTCTGTAAGTGAAAATGTCTCTTTAGCTGAGGGGTGTATGATGAAATAAACTTTTTAGCCCTTGAAACTGCAGAATTTTTGAGAACTCTTGTCCTTTTCTGATAGTCTTTATATACGTTCGTAAAGAGATTAGATATTGTCGTTCGTAGCTCAGTAGGTAGAGCCTCCGCCCGGCAAGTGGAAGGTCGTGGGTTCAGGTCCCACCGAACGCAGAAACATTTCTTTTCTTTCGAACGTTTCACGATTTATATATAAATACATAATAAAGAATTCACAATAAGCGTCTGTTTTTTTAGGTAATAGATTACACTAATATCTAATAATAATTCTAATGCTGTATACTATGCACTATTAGAAAGTCCAGATAAGCGCTAAAGAGTGGAAAAAGAAAGATTATAATTGTCATATTATAAAGTCGTTAAATATGTTTCTGTGTATGACCTGTAAAAAATAACATGCTGATTTGTATTAATTTGTACATAGGATTTCTGATGGTGCCCCATGCGAGCCTCGTACCGATAATCAAACTGGGATGCCTGTGTTTGAAGAGTGCATGCAAATTCCTGTTATAGACAAATTGATGACATCATCAATAATGTATCAACAGGCCCTACCCCATGTAAGGTCGACTTTATTACATTATTTGTCAACGCATGATTTATGAATGTAGCTTATTTACGTAAGAATCCTTCTATCAATACGTTTTAACCCAGCGCGTGTATATAAATAAGTAAAAACGTAATCAAACACAGTTGTAAATACAGTCATCCCTCGCTATTTGCGGGTTTGGTATTCGCGGTTGTTTTTCTAAATCTCAAAAAATACAATTTTTAGTGAAATTAAAGGTTTTTAAGTCAAAACAATAATGCATACGTGCTATTACGTATAGACCTACTGTATTACGTATTAAAAATAAATGGATAAATATAGAGTATACACATACGTGACGAACTCTGGCCAGATGCTAAATTACGCCAAAAAAAAAAAGTAAACAAACCTAGTTATTAAAAGTTGGCGACATTTATAAAATATGAGGCGAAAGAAGTATTTATTTCTTCAGAGTTTTTTCGTAAATATGTTGTAGTAATGTTCGCCATTCAATACGCAAGACAATTGCTATAAACATAACCCTTTTTTTCACATATAGTTCTGGTTTTGCTATTCGCGGTTGTGCCATTCGCGAATAGTTCGTGGAACGTAATTCCCATGAATAGCGTGGGACGACTGTATTTTGATACTATGATTGTGTTTTTACTTATGTATATACATACATTGTATAGTGTTTTTCGCAAAATTTTTCTTCAACGGGTGCATCATTCTGCAAAATCGGGTATTGAGGAATAAGTTAATATACCATTTTTCCTTCGTGTGATAGATTTTAAAAAAATATATTACCCAAAGGGCAGCAAGCTATTTATATCAATGTTAATGGGGTACGTGGAGAGGGTGTTGGTAGGGGCCATGATCCCCCCATTAGGGTACAATTTTATATATACATAGGAATACATGGAGTTGCAGTTCTGTAACTCCTTATAAGCCTGTAACACCCCCCTTGTGAACTTCATGCGTGCGCTAAGGACAAAGCCGTAGGCAGGATTTGATTTTAAGGGGACTCAAAAATTTTTACAAAATGGCGGATAAAGATTTGTTATGGTAAAGAAGAAGAAATATAAATAGATCAGTGGCGCAGGAAAGGGAGGAGCTCAGGGTGCTCAAGTTCTCCTTTGGATAATATCAAAACATAATTTTCTCTAAGACTGCATCATATAATCTTCTTTGAAACCACTTAGTCCCCCCACCATGAGTTTTCAATTGCTACTCTACTGAAATAGGTTATACAAAAATAAATGAGGAAATACCAATTTTGCCTACAGACATAATTGTAAATTTTTACTTGTAGTTTTGCCATCAAAATTTAATTTTACAGAATGCCCCCCTCCCCTTTTAAGGAAATTTGTTTCTATTTTTTTCTTGCTTTAAAGTATTCTCAGATTAATGGTTTGCAAACAAGACCTTATGGTCAGAATTTTGATAATTCAAAATTTGAGATTTTTTTTCCACACCTTTTACAAGTTTAACAAGTAAATACATATTGGTACTTTTCGGTCCTATTACAAATATTGTTTCGGGGAAACCAGTCTCTAAGATCCCCCTGCATACGGGCATGACTAATGATTTAGTTGACTAAAGGAAACTTCTTAAGAAATAGGAAATTGTGGAGGAATAATTCAAATACAATAAAGTTTTAACACTCCACTTTATATGATTCATACTAAAACTATGTTTCAGGTAAAAACAAAGCCAAATTCAACCTGAGTACGTGGCATTTTTCTCTCTATAAAACGTGAGTTCTGGCATGAATCAATGAACCAAATAAAAAAGAAGCTTTAAGAACTTAAGCGTATTCATTTAGTTTCATTCTCTTTTCTTAGATCATTTCCAATTTGTATATTAAAACTTTAGATGTGGATACAAAATTCCTATAAATTACTTTGTAAGAATTATATATAGCTATAATTTAATTCGATACGGATTGGTTTGATTGACTTTTCCTTTAACAGAATTTTCATTTTTGTGAGGCAGACCAAAGTCTTGATAGAAAACATAATCCAAACGCTCCATCCAAACACAACGTACTTTGTTCGCAAGAGGGTACATGGCATGTTGTTTTGAAAAGTCCAGATTTTGCTTTTGGAAAGTAAGAAAGTTATCATTATTATTTTTCTATTTATTTATTTAAACACATGTTGTTGATTGGAGTGTAAAGTAACTTAACATTTTAACGGCAAAAACAGATTTACAGTTTAAAAGCACAATTTTACAATTTGAAATCGCAACTTTACAGTTTAAAACCACAACTTTACATTTTAGAAAAGCAACTTCGCAGTTCAAGAATACAATGTTACATCTTAAGAGCATTACAAATATAGGATTAATTTTCCATTTTAATGTGGCATAATAGAACCTGAGATTGTTTTAAAAATAAGATTAAAGCATAAATTTCATTTTGTTTTTAGAAACCCTGCAACAAGATTCAAACCTGAAAACGTCTCATTTCAATTTATTCAAGAAAGCAATATTCGAATTGTAATAGCAGTGGATGTATCTTCCTCCATGACGAAAAATGTAAAGTTTTATTGTAATAGATTTTCTTAATTTTAAGTCTATAATAAAATAAACTTAAAATAATGATAATAATATACAATAGAATCTCGTTTAATAGAACTTTGTTTAACCAAAATCTGAGTTAATCGAAGTGGCCTGCTGCGCATTTTTTTTTAAAATAAATATCATTTTTTTAAGTATACGCTAGTTCAATATTTTAATTAAAAATGCTGTATTTATTTTCTGATGTACTTCGATTTTAAGAAAGGAACCAACACAAATGCTATTCAAAAACATAATAAAAACAAATTGCACAAGTGAAAAGAAAAGTTGGATGGTGCTGTTCTGCCCTATTTTCCCACCCTGCCGGTTACAGCTACACGTAACCTCGTGGTGTAAAAGAGAAAATTTCGGGGCCAGAGGGCCTCTAATTGCATGTTTTGACAGACGTTTAACATTTCCATAGTTTTTGGCAAAGTTTCGTTGTATATCGATTCATCTGTCGTTTGTGGGGTGGGAGTAATTCACCCCACAAGAAAAAATTCGTAACGTCATCACTATAATGTATTTTTGGATAAATATTGTTTCTTTGCATCTGTAGACTGAAAATTGAATTTCAGGGATAATCCGAAATAGGGTCCGTCCTCTTTATTTCGGTTTATCGGGGTTATACTGTAGATTTATAATTTTTAGGATGCGTAATTACATTCTTGGAAAAATAATAACAGGCAGTTTTTCAGATCACTTGCTGCTCTTTCTTTTCTTATTTTTTTTCGTAAAAGTCAGTCAGGTAAATGAATGAATGAATTGAGGAAGGAGAGACAGACAGATTAATTAATCACTTAATTTTTAAAAAAGGCATAAATCTCAGATAATGAAGCAATGTAAATAAGGGTGCGAAGAAATGAATACATATAAAAGAAGAACAATGTAAATACAAAATAAAACTTAGCAATTAATATTTTTTGCTACAACCGCGTAATAGAATATACTGCATAAACTAACGAGTTCAGTTATACAAGAACATCACTTTTTTCTTACTAAATTTACAAATGTATGACACATTACGAGTAAATAATTACAATGTAAAAGCACACATAATCGCAGTTAATTGCTATTATGTGTATTTTTACATTGTAATTAGCACCTTTCCTTATTGGTGAAACTAGCAAGTATGTCACTGCAAATTATGGTTTTATTTATAAAAGCAAGAAGTATTAAGAGCTTTGTGCCAGATATACACTTTAAAAATACTAAGTAGATAACGCCCTTCTATCAGGAAGTAATATCAAAAGAGTCAGTCAATTCATTTTATACCCACGGACGAACAAAACATAAAATATTTATGAAATTACACTGATCAACAATTGCGCTAATTACAATATATCAATGGGATTTTCCTCCGTCATGAAACTAAAAACAATTTATTTATTTTTATTCATGAAATCTGGAAAGAATTTTCATTTCCTTTTCTTAGAAAACTCAGTAACTTCAAGAACGTTTTCCTAGATGCGTATATTTTGCGCCGCAACGATGTAAAACGTTGAGAACGACTCAGACAATAGAAAACAAATAGAAGTATTTTCCTAGATTGCGTGATCCGCTTCCATTGCTTTTCCATTGTCTGAGTGTATTCTCAACGTTTTATAACGTTGCGACAAAAATATGACATCTAGGAAAACGCACCAAAGTCCTCATATTATTGAACTCATTATTAATTTCATATAATAATGAGTTTAATAATATGAAGACTTAAAGCGCGTTTTCCCAGATGCTCATATTTTGCGCTGCAACAACGTAAAACGTTGAGAACACCCTCAGACAATGGAAAAGCAATGGAAGCGCATCATACACTGTAGGAAAATACTTCCGTTGGCTTTCTATTATCCGAGTCGTTCTCGACGTTTTACATCGTTGAGGGGCAGAATATGCGCACCTCACTCATTATTATATGTATTAATCGATATTAATATATTTTTAGGGGAGATATGATCTTATCAAGAACGCTCTTACAAAATTCGTTTTACTTGATTTGCCTCTTGGTACTGATTTGGGTTTGGTCTTCTTTTCGGAAGGCATCAATTCGGTCCAAGGGTTTGTTTCCTTAGCAACTGAAGATGCGAAAAGAAATTTTTTTGAATCCGTCCCTTTCTACGAAGACGAAGATGTGAATTCAATAAGCAGCTGCACCACATGTGCAATTGAAAAGAGCTTGCAGGTAAGTTTATAACAATCACACAATTCATAACAACCAGTTTTAAAAAGAATCTGTTAATTAGAGGATTCGGCGTAGTATGAGAAATTGCTGGAATGTTACATTACAAAACGTTTGAATGGTTTGATGAAGTTCGCCATAATCAACATGGTTTGTTAATAATTATTGTATATAATTGTTTTCATGCATCATAATCGTTGCGGATCTGCACAATCGATTACATTCATCAGTATTTTGTTATATTCGTTAATAACCGATTATATTGATTAATATGTATTTATTATAACCGCTAATATTACTTCTATTCGTTAATAATATTCAACTAATTTCAAACGATCATATTAATTAATATGTCTTAATTATAATTCTTAAATTATTATTGTTCGTAATATTTATAAATATTGGCTCTTATCGTCAACTGGTTTTAAACGATTATATTCCTCAATATATATATATATATATATATATATGCTATTTATAAAATCTTCACAAAAGTGCTAACACATCGCCTGCAGAAAAAATTAGATGCAGCTCAACCAAGAGAACAAGCTGGATTTCGAAGTGGATTCAGTACAGTGGACCATATTCAAGTATTAAGAGAATTAATTGAAAGAACACATGAATATGAACTTCCATTGTGTGTTGCATTTATTGACTATGAGAAGGCCTTTGACTCTATTAAAACATCAGCAGTCATCAACTCTTTAAGATCAACAGACATTGAGGATGTGTACATTGACATGGTGAAACGTGTGTATAAAAATGCAAGTGCAAAATTTCGGTTACATAAAGATACCAAAACTATCAAAATTGGTAAAGGTGTGAGGCAGGGAGATACCATTTCTCCAAAACTTTTTACTTCAGCTTTACAGATGATTTTTCAGCTGATAAATTGGAATAACAAGGGAATAAAAATAAATGGTGAATATTTAAATCATTTGCGGTTTGCTGATGACATTGTTATTTTTTCAACGAACCCATCAGAACTCCAAGACATGGTACAGGAGCTCTCAACTAGAAGTAAAGAAGTTGGACTCAAGATGAACCTACAAAAAACTAAGATCATGTTCAATAATTTTGTAGAGGAAACAAAAATACAAGTTGACAACATTGAGCTAGAAATTGCTGATTCATATATTTACCTTGGCCAGCTGATTTCAATGGATGGCAACATTATGAAAGAACTCAACAGACGTATTAAACTTGGCTGGAGTGCATTTGGAAGAAACAGTTTTATCCTGAAGGGGAAATTGCCTTTGTGTCTAAAAAGAAAGGTCTTCAACCAGTGTGTATTGCCAGTCCTCTCTTATGGATCAGAGACATGGAGTCTAACAGTTGGAGCAATACGAAAGTTACAGACAACGCAAAGGAGCATGGAGAGGTGCATGCTTGGAATAACTAGGAGAGATCGAAAAAGAAACACTTGGGTGAGAGAGCAAACTAGAGTAGAGGACATCATTGTTAAAGTAAAAGGGCTGAAATGGCGATGGGCTGGGCATATTGCAAGAAGAACTGATCAACGATGGACAACAGAAATTCTGAACTGGATTCCAAGAGACCACCGAAGACCTAGAAAACGTCCTCAAACTAGATGGGTGGATGAAATAAGAAAACAGGTTGGGGTGACGTGGAAACGAATGGCCCAGGATAGACTTGTGTGGAAAGCATTTGGAGAGACCTTCATCCAGCAGTGGATAGATAATGGTTGAATATGATGATGATGATGATATATATATATCAATTATAGCCATTAACATTACTACTTATAATGGGTAATAACTTTTATTGTGACTATAATTGTCAATTGATCGTAAACGATTATAATTGTTAATAACAGATTATAAGTAATATTCATTAATGGTTAATTCCGATTAATTGCAATCATCAGTAATCAAATATGAACGTAGTTATTAACTAGTTATCGATTACGACCACTTTAGTTGTTTTCTTTAACAGTTTATTGAAGAAATTGTAAATTTTCCATATGATTGTTGATTATAATCGCTCATTTTCTATTTTTTACTTTGTAGCTTTTGACGACCACTTCGAATGGGGTTCAGAATGGCGTAGTAATCCTTTTCTCAAGCAACGAAAGCTTATCAGAACAATACAGATTAAAAGAAGATATGAAAACGAACAATATAAGATTATATACTTTGCTTTTCCTTAATGACAGCATTTCTTTTATTGAAGGGAGGTTCGTTTGCGATGATTGTGAACTCTTGGAGAATTTGGTTTCAGAAAGCAGAGGACGCTTGCTGAAACTTCCTGAGCGCCAAAAAGTGAAAACTTTATCATACATGTACCTATTTTTACACGAAATATTGTCTGAAATGGCTTCTTTCATCAATGAAGATCATATTTTGGTATATACCTTTTTCTTTTATTTTTGGAGCATAAATTTCTTTTTGTTTATCATCTACAGTTTTAGTTTACGCTTTCCCTCACAAATAGCAAAGCCACAAAATAAATTTAATAAATAATCTTAAAATCAGAAATGGAAAATGTCATCATGAAAAATCACAATGGTTAATTATTTAATTAATTTAAACATATACCAATTGCTTCATTTCCTTGTTCTACTTTGATTCAAAACTCCTTACAGATGAAATCCTCCTCCATTCCCATTAGATAAAAAAAAATGTGGAAGGGAATAAGGTGAAACCAACAAAGCGAAAAACGTAGCAAAGGTAACCGGCATCTGGAAGCAGTTAAACAATAAAACGCGAAATAGTTACAATTACGAAAAATAAATTGCAATTTTTAAACCGAAATTAAAAATCATATGTACAAATATTTATCATATACACAAATATATCTTATTAATTTCTAAATGAAAGTTTTTAAAATATGCCTCGGACTTTCTTCTATTTTTTTTATTTTTCATACTAGTTTATCAGAGAAATATCTGCAGACGAAACAAGTACTGTGTTGGATTTTTATGTGGATGAATCTACGGCTGGTGATCTGAAAGTCCTCATAACTGGTCCCGATTTTCAAATCACACGTCCGATTCTTGACGTTCTGCACACTGGGCTGATGACGCCATCTGGTGAACTGACAATGGTTCATAAAGAAAGTCTCATACCTGCTTGGTTATACAGGATTCATTCAGCTGAGGTAAGTTTCGTTTCGCTTTCTTTTTGGTTTTACGGCTCAAAGACTACAGTGGTCATGCTGCGCCGGGACCTACTGTTTTCCGAGGAATCCGAACCTCTAAAGGCCTAGGGAACCAAACCCCGGACTACAGCTGAGGTAAGTAAGTAACGAAAAAATATGCCGTAAGCTCCGCATCAATGCCAGTGTAAAATGTAGCGATAATTTCTGAGGGCAGTCTCATCATCACAAGATACGAATAATTAGGGTTCGACAAATCGCGGCTTACAGTTCCTGCCAGAAAAGAACGATATCTGGTCGTCTCTAAAAAAATCCCTTAGAACTTAATGGACGAAGAAAGTATCCTACTCGTCAACAGAAAAAATTCTTGTCATCAGCCAGCAGGGGCACGGCTCCAGTTGCCCTTTGCTTGTACCCCAGTTGCCTCATCGAATTATTTATATACGTATATACAGGGTGTCTGAAAAAGAACGTACCCTTTTCAATGCTTCCTGTTGTTGTGTGGGCGCCATCTTGAAAACATTATGGTCTTGGGAACGGCGGGTATTTCAATCAAAACTTGGAGTATTTAATAGCAATCCTTGTCACTGACACCTACCTCCACACACTGGGCACCTGTGCCCAACATAAAGAAAAGGGTACATGCTTTTTCGGACACCCTGTATATAAAACAATAATAACACAATGTTAAAATATTGAAAATTATTGACAATTAATGTATGAAATTGTTTTTATATATATTTATATACATTGTTTTTATATATATTTATATACACTGTTGTTATATATATTCATATACATTGTTTTTATATAATTCTTTCTTTCTTAACCAGTTCACGCTCTATAAAATTTAAAATACAAACCTTGATGTATACTTATATTACACTATTTGCAGTTGCAAAAGACTAAAAAAAAGGCCATCAGAGGAGAGTCACATTTATTTAGGTATATAATGATATAATGTCTAAATTCTTTACCGCTTCTGGCAATTACTTCATATTCGTGAGTTCCAGATTCCATGTGCCCCATATGCCCTTTGTCTTGCCCCATCATCCTGGCTACAAGTCTACCTCCCACCCTTCCCCGTATTGCAGTAAAATATTAAATAGAAAATTTCAAAAATAAATAATTCGCAAGTTTCATATTAAGCGCTATTCTGAGTAACGTAGCGAGACCTTCCCGTACCATCATGCTTAGCGCACGATGTATTTTTCTTTATCCTCTGTATCCATTGTGGTTTTCACTTGCATCTGATTAGTCTCTGGCGTTCTCTCTGTTCATGTTTTTACCACATTATCGCAGTGTTACTAACCCCTCAATTTTCCTTAACTATGGCGCTAAAACATAGTAGTAAAACTACTATGTAAAACTATGTAAACTACTAGTAGTAAAACCAAAATACTTCTTAGAAATAAATATAAAAACATATTTAAACTGTGTTTATATGCACAAGATACTTTTCATCGCTCCAAAGTTCCTTGAAGGTTAAACCAAAACAGCAGAGTCTCACTCGATGAATGAGATTTTGATATTATAAAGATTAAAAGAAAATGTTCTTAAATTAACTAGTTGCTAATCATATATTTTCCCTTTTAGGTTGGGAATTATACATTCCATTCAAGGAGAAAAGATGGAGCCTT
>QLNU02003225.1:86454923-86469258 GCA_006491805.2 Dysdera silvatica | reverse complement strand
TAATTTCTATTATTACGAATTCTCTGAGCAATTTTAACCAATTAAAACATTGCAAACTGATTCGAACACTTATCAAGAATTAATATTTTTGAATATTTCAGATCGCTGTTGTGCTAAATGATGAGGCCAATAGTAAAGCAAGTATTATGAAGAATCCCCCCCCATCTCTCATATAAATATTGTGGGTGTTTTTATGGGGAGACATAAGTATTATAGATGTGCACATTTACATTATAAACCACTGCTAAAGTTTTGCGGATTTTGAAAAATTAAACACCTTAGTAGATTTAATATTTTAAACATTTAGTAACGGTAAGTTATAGCACCAGAGATAGAGTACCACCATTTTTTCCTAAATGCAATTCAGTAGTTTTACCATAACCCCTGAGGAAAAACTTGCAACAGCTGAGGAATCAGCATATAATTTATTAACAATTTATGCATACAATTGACATAAACCAATCACATCAGTGAAATATTTAAATACATAGGAATTATAACTGTGGTTAAGCATTTCTTATTCATATACGTAGAACTCAATGCTTGTTTAATCAGATGCATAGGAATTCAGAGGTCTCTGCAAACATTTTTTAAAACTGAAATACAAAATTTACGCCAAGTTAAACCACAGAAAAATGACATACCAATGAAAATTCAAAATATCCATATTTACATGCGGGAAAAAAAAAAGTTAACAGAAAACTTGAATTTTTGAAGCTATACGCACAAGTACAATATATAAGATGATGAAAAAACAGTGTGTTTTTTGCTGCACAGATTCCGCTGCTTTTTCTGTACATAAAATCAGATTCTTAAATTTAAATAAGCTGACAGAACATGTAACATCGGTTTTAAAAATTACATATGGATAAATATTTTGAAAAGGAAATACGGTTTCAAATACTTCCTTACAGTATAAGGGAGAACTAAGTTTTGACAAAAACTTCGAAATTTTATTATTTAGATAGAAAAGTAAAGATGGAAACTTCTTTTTGGAGTTAAATTAAAACTAGGAATATGACATATTTTTTAGAAAAGAGAGATACAGGATACATTACATTTTTAATATGTACATAAATTTCTTACATGTGAAATTTTATTAATCAAATTTTTGTAATCAACCACAAGTATAAATTTGAGCTCTATATACACTTCCTAGAAATCTTCTTTTTAATAACATGGACGATTTCATTTCAATTTAATGTAGAATATACGATGAGTATTTCATTTGCATCAACGCTAAGTTCAATAAGAATCGAGACAGTGAACACACGTTGGTGCAGTGACGATTTTAAATGCCTATTGCATATCAGTTGTATTGGTCAGTTTTTTACCGCTACTGGACACATACAACGAATACAAGTCATTGAAAAGAAATAGAAAATTGCTAACAAGTTTGTACTGTGACCACCATTTCACTTTATGGGAAGTCCATAATTTTCAGTTCAACGAGCTTGTCAAAAATTGCATAAAGCCTAAAAAACATTGCTGATAATTGTTGCATCAGAGGAAACGAATATTCCACAATCTTTATGATGGAACTATGAAAATTTCCAATGCCATGCACAAAGTCAAAAGTTTATAAAAAGTAATCTCAGAGATTGTGTCTGCTCAACATCTAAAGATCAAAGAGCGCAAGGTTGATAAATTCTAAAAACTTGAGATATGCTGATTTGCATATAACGTATTTTTGCATAGCTAACAGACATGCACCAGAATTGTGTCTACGTATTTCTTTTCAAAGAAAATTCATTTGCATAATAATTGTTTAGTACATGTCAATTGCATAAAATAATGCATTTCAAAAGACTTCCATTTATGTGGATTAGAATGCTATTTTGTTACAAAAATTTAGTTATTTGGAAGTTTCACGTCCCGAAGAACTGGTCTGAAATTGACATAGGACTTGATTATTAAGTTTTTAATCCTACAGGTCTTCAAAGATGGGATTGATAAATTACTGTGACCTTTAAATCATGAATAATTTTTCAAGAGACATACCAAGTAAGAAAATAGAGCTTATGGTGATTTTTGATAGTTTTTATTTTAAACGCAGTTGCACACCTTATACGTACTAAATTTAATAGCATGTAGACATGAATTAAAGATTTAAATTTTAATTTCAAAGCATTGCGGAATAGGGAATATTTTAAAATGCATAGCAATAAGGCTAGTCACCGGCCAGTATATGAAAAGAAAGAGGGAAATAAACAATTTCATAAAAAAATATTAAGGAGTAAAAATTGTATGAAAGATAAACGAGAGGAAATAAAAAGTTAAGAATATGAAAGAAAAAAATGGAGGAAGAGCCTATAAAGATAATTCTGCAACGTTTGATGGATGAGGATTTACTCATCATAAAGTAATGTTCATTTTTGTGTGTGTGTGTGTGTGTATTTTTCGTCGTACAATTGAAAGCATTACTAGCCACTTCATTTCTTCTCATTTCTATGATTTCCTTTTTTAGCTTTTTAATGTTTTTTTAAATTCTTCTCAAATCTGCATCGTTTCCCTTATTAATTATATTTTCCTTGTTTTCTATACCTTGCCTTTCATATACTGTCAAGATTGCGTTTTAGGGCACAAGAACAGTAAAGGCCATGTTTAACCAGGACCTATACAGCCTATAGCTTTATAAAAAATCTCACCTTCCGTTACCTAGGAGACAAAATTATGGAAAACAGAGTGTGCATGTGGTGGAAACAGGCATGTATTCTGTGGTAAACAATTAGCTTCGAACTTGGGTTAATGGCACAACAAACTAACGCGCTACCTCTATGCCATGATAGAGCTGTATGGCAAGATTGTATTAGGTGGTTCCATTGAAACCCGCTGTTTATATGTAGATGGCTCAGGTTGCATATTTTATAGGCCATTACAGCTTTTAGTTATGCCACATGGAAGTTTGAACACTTTCCATTAAAATTCAGTCAACTAATGTCTTCTGTTGCTTACGTTTGTATTCCTTTATAACAAAACGAACATCGAACGTAATAAGCTACTTTTTCGATGTGTACTTCTACACTATTTTGATTTGAATAAAAGTGCAGCAAAAGCTCATAGATTGCTTGTAAAAATGTACAGCGAGCTAACTCCATCAGAAATAGTATGTAGTGATCGGTTTCGGCGATTTAAAAATTGGGTTTTTTAACATTTACGATAAACACTGGCCTGGCCAACCGAAAAAACTTGATAAGGAACAACTGAAAGCACTATTAGAGAAAAACTTCACTCAAACATTTACAGAATTGGCTAAACAAGCAGGAGGCGATAAATTAACTATTTTATGACATTTATAAGTCCTAGGAAAGATACAAAACTAAGGGGCAATAACTTCTGCATTTATTGACCAAAAATGTCATCGCCAATCAATTACACATCAACGTTTCTTTGCTTGTAAGAAGGGAAAGGAAGGAAAGCTTCTTGTGGTGCATCTTGACAGGCAATGGAAATGGACATATTTCAACAATCTGAGATGCAGAAAATCATGCGTTGCCCCTGATCAACCATCAATGTTGACTTCAAAGTGAAATATTACATAAAGCATTGCTGTGCAGTTGGTGGGATATGGGGATTGTGACTTATTATGAGTTGCTAAAACTTAAAGAAGCAGCCACTGCCAAATGGTATAAACAACTGGAGCACTTGAAAAATAATTTGATGCAAAAACGACCATTGATTTCATTGAATCACCGTCAAGTAATTCTGCTCAATAACACTTAGCATCATGTGTCTTTAGCTGTTAAATAGAAACTGATGGAGCTCAAATAGCAGGTTCTCCTACGCTCAGCATATTCTCCAGACCTAGCCCACATCTGGCTACCAACTGTTCGGTTCGATGCAGCATGCTCTGGAAGATACTTACTTCAACAACAATGAAGAAGTAAAAAAATGGGTTGCTGAGTGGATAGCTTCAAAGGACAGAGCCTTCTATGACTGTGGCATTCAACTTCTGCCGGAAAGATGAGAAAACGTATAGCTCCCAAGGGCAAATACTCATTAGTATACTACACATCTTCTTACAAAATAAATGTTAAAAAAAAAAAATGGGTTTCAATGCAACCACCCAATGTGTATATATATATATATTGGGCACCCATGAGTATTTCTAAGGGGGGATGCTGAGAAAAATTATTACCTCCTTCTCATAGCTGTCAAACATTTTAGTGAATGTACAAGATTCCAAAATGCAACAAAAATAATTGATACTGCTTGACAATTAGTAATGAGCTAAAAAGTACCTTATTTTAAAATGTGATTGAAATTTTTTTTAAAGTAAATGCACAGCAGAATCGAGCAAATCAAATTTTTGAACTGTATGGGCACCCATGATATATTATTTTTGAGCATAGCAATCATTTGAATTAATCTTATACACTAATCTCTCACAGTAATATCATTCTAATTAATGACTATTCCTATTTTACGATGGTATTCTGTGGTCTCGGTAAATGATTTATAGAATTAATCACATTCTAATCAACATCTTTTATAGTTTAACGATGTTTTTCACTGTCCATCAAAGTCATCAATAGAAAAGATTACCATGCGTTTAACTAATGTGGTAAACAAAAGCATTTTACATGCCTTGCCTTGGACAGGAGGAAAGTAATTTTCATAATTACTATCAAAATTGCATATTGTATTAACCAAATTTCACGAAAATACACTTAAATCTATATGGAAAAAATTGCATAATTCAAATACACACATCTCACATAACTTACATCACATACGAAAGTAAATTCTTTTCCAAGTTTAACAAGGGAATTAGTACACAAACAGAGATAACAAATTGATAATGTTCTGCGGATTTTCAATATTTCACAGGTTTATAATTACGCTTTTCACACTCTTGAGAATGACACTGAACCAGCTAATAATGAAACATGAGATCATGAAGACACTATATAGCGAAGCATATAAAATTTCACTGAATTTTAAGGAACGTTTAAAAAGAACCATTTTTTTTTTATAAAAAAATAATCTCCAAGTTCAAAACTAGCATCTAATAATTTAGTAACTACATACAACAAGCTCAAACTAGTTAAAGTGCCAGCACCAATTATCTTTGCTAAAAATAAATGAAGCCATCTTTTCACAAATTGTGTAATTACAATGCACAATGGGATTATTACATATTACAAGAAACTAATTTCTTTACAAGAAACATAAAATGAATCACAATATTATTGAAAAGTCCATTGGGGAGTGTCATGGCACCACGAAATACTTAAATATCTATGCCTACTTTTTATTACCTGTACAAGTTTATATGCTTTATGTATTACATATAAACAGATACTGGCGACATACACAAAACATTTTGACAAATATACATGTGAATAATAAAACTCGTTTTCAAAACTCAACAAACCTTTGAATAATAAATACTGCTAAAGCAAAGACATAAATGCTCTAAGAAATTTGAGCATGCTTCACGAACAGAGAAAATTTTATTCAAAAATTTAGAATTTAATAGCGGAGAGAATGATTATAAGCAGTATTTTGCAGAATGCATTGACAAGCAGAATTACCATTTTATTATTATTGATATTTGACATAGTAAACTGTATGAAACATCTCACAGGCTAGTTGCTTCTTTCTTGGAAAACAGTACAAATCTGTTTAATAAACTGACAATGTTTATACCTTAAATGGATGAGTAATGATAATGGAGACTTGTGACATGTTCCAAGAGGAAATTCTAGTCAGCTAGTATCTTGTAAAAATGTTCTGTATAATTTAGAAAAATCATAAAAAAAAAATACATAGAAAGATGTAACCTACTAAATAGCTTTTTTTTTGTGTGTGGCTGTCTTTATCCATGGACACTATGTGAGTCTTTGATAAAGCACAGAATGGTTGCTTGCATTTTTCCTTTGTTACCATAGATAAAGTATACGTGAAATAAAACCCAATCCACAAATAAGAAAACTATAATTTTACTTCATGAATTCTCAGAGTAGGAAAGATGTATGCTTGTCATTAGATGCTCATTTTCTTCTTTTCTTTAGAACACAATCGTAATTTTGAGTAGTTAGTTCAATGCAATCAGTAGTGTCATGGCCAATCGTTTACTTGTTTATACATGTTATATGCAAAATGATGATATACAAAGACATTTTTAATAACAAAAAATGCAATACCCACTTAGGCACCAGTATGAGAAAAAAAACTAAGGAAACACTATAGGTGTAGATATATGCATTTACATATATCTACAGCTTAAAAATGATAAAAACTAAGTTTGGCTATTGGAAGCTATTTTCAGGTGAATCCACATGTTAGAGAGGTAAAAGAGGCAAATCAATTATTATAAAAATAGAAATAAAATATTAAAATCAGGTAAAAAAAATTACTAAAAAGGTTTTTTAATAACTGTGACGTTTTCTTCAACAGGAGCCACACAATGTCACTATTATTGGTTTGCTTTTTCTGATACTACATTGAGATTTCTAGATTCTGTATGATCCAATTACAACCAAGAAGTGTCGAAAAAAGATGGGTGGTAATTAAATATTATCACCAATGTTGTTACAACACTGAGGCTTCTGAAAATTTTCTAAAAAACACTTGTACACTTAAAAATAATAGACCAAGTACTAATATTGGTGATAATATTTAATTATCACCCACCTTTTTTCTGCCCTTCTTGGTTGTAATTGGATCACAAAGACTACTAGGAGTCTTAATGTATTATCAGAAAAAGCAACCCAATAACAGTGACATTGTGCAGTTCCTGATGAACAATGTTACAGTTATTAAAAACCTTTAATATTTTTTTTACCTGGTTTCAATATTTTATTTCTATTTGCATAATATTAACTGGTTTGCCTTTTTCACCTCTCTAACATGTGGATTCCCCTGAGGGTAGTCTCCGGTAGTCAAACTTAAACGTTTTTGTCATTTTTAGACTGTGTACCAAAGGTTTCTCTCTAAAGGGGGCACATACCCTTTCCGACTTTTTTTTTTTTAAATGAAAGACCAACCATTTCTAAAAATGTTGATACCAACCTCGTACTTAAAATCGAAGTAGAACCCCAGTTATAAATAAATTACGGAAATAGTAATTTCGAAAATCGCTGTTAAAAGGATGCTGAAACGCAATGTTTACATTTAGTGTTTTCATGTTTAGCACTTAAAAAAAATAAAGAATTTTAAATGGGAAAAATGGCTGCACAAACTCACTCGCACATGTTAATTTAGGAATGGCATCACAGCGAAAGAAGTAAACTACTTTACTCATCTTATATTTTGTAAACAAGTATTGTTTATCATTTTGAGTGAAGGCATATTTGCATGCTGTGATATTTCAAGTTTTATTTTACATTTGGTTTTCAACCAATCTAATAATTCTTTTTAAATCATTATGAATGTGTTAAAAATATTAATAATAAAGAAATGAGTTTCTAGTGTTCGACCTAAAATGTGGAAATTCCAAGGCAATATGTACATAAGAAATGTTGAAATGCCGTCCAGTAAAAAATGGGAAATGGTCTAAGAGAAAATTAAATCTTCTGCCGATGAGACCTGCCAAGGATATCGAATTATAAAGATTTGATGTTTGAAACCTTGGGACAATTCATTTCATGTAAAACATGAGGTGAATATATTAAGTTTACTGAAGAAAATGTAAGTGGATTGTCACTGAAATTTATATTGAACTGTTGTGCT
Source organism: Dysdera silvatica (assembly GCA_006491805.2). Taxonomy (NCBI): domain Eukaryota; kingdom Metazoa; phylum Arthropoda; class Arachnida; order Araneae; family Dysderidae; genus Dysdera; species Dysdera silvatica. Next base: position 86,461,581 of record QLNU02003225.1, on the reverse strand, counting down.
TGTGGACCTATAGCTTGTATCCAAAGTTAAAATCTATTGGTTTTAAAAACAATGTAGCAGAAATAAACCTTCGTTTCTTGTATGCCATAAGATTCGTGGGCCAGGGATTATCTGGGATGAACATGTTTTGCACAATCATGAATTTACTACCTTCAAATGCAGAAGCTTCTTACGACAAACATGTTAACTATCTTGATATGGCCAAGTCTGAGGTTGTGAAAAATTCAGCAAAGAAACTTGAAAAAGATGAAGTTACTCTTATTGGATTCTCGGATATGATAGTGAGGATGGAATTTAGAAGTAACCCTTTTTTTATCAACAACACGCATAGTGATTGGAGACAAAAGTGTAAAAGTAATCGACAAAGAAGTTATGTTCTCATTTCGTAAAAAGTGTAATTTGTGTGCAGAAGTTCTTCAAGGATCACCATGCTGACCATACGCACGTTTTTAAATTTTTAAAAAGTACTGGCTTTTACTACAGTCTTTGATTTTACCATGTTTGGCGCAGTATAGCCCAGATGCTCTTGCGCCATAAAAAAGCCAAACAATCAATCATCAAGGATCGAAAACATTGCATGAAAAAATCACAGTGCTTCAGCTGACAGTATGGAGGTTGTCAGAATATACCGAATATTCAAGTGTGCAGAGAAATTGCAAAAGGCTAAATATATGTCAGATATATCGGATATGGTGATGCAAAAACATTTTTGTCAATAAAGGAATTACTTCATATATGTAAATATTAAAAAAACGAATATGTTGACCATATTCAAAAACGAACAGGAGCTAGGTTACTAAAAATCAAGCAAAATATTATGGGCAAGAAATTGGAGGGCGCCAAAACTTTTGATGGTAAAGGTAGATTAACCGATAGAGAAACAAACATGGCTCATATTATGGTAATGCCAGAACAGAACACAGCGATAATTTAAATGGCATACTCAAATCAATATAGGCTATGTTTTTCCATACAGGTGCCAATGACAACCTAACACACAAGTTTTTCCTGAAGGAAACGAATCATGGTGTGGTTACTAATGTGCTATTGTGGAAAATAAACCATCTTCGCATTATTGGAATTTTTTACTTAAATCAGTCATGAAGAGAATAAAACCAATTTTAAATGACCGTTCTCGTCCCAAATTGTTATCTTGTTGTTTAGGGGTGGGGAAATATAATATCCAAATGAACCGTTGAATTTATTAATTTGGAAGTTTTGCCTGAAGTCATTTGGTTCAGGTAGGCCAATCGCAAATACTGCTACCGATGAAGCAGTTATGCAATTTAATGCGGGTGGAAAAGGGCGTTTGTTCACAATAGGAGCGTGTGGAATTAATTAATCCTGGCTTATATGCTGCACATGCCACGAAAATAATGGACGAAAAGTGAATATCATATTCTGTTCATCGTACCAAAAGTGCTATAAAAACTTGTCGTCAGGTGAAAAGTCAACAAAAGTTACAGAAAAATAAGACCACAGCATCCAAAAGTGGTCCTACATACTCTGCTGGGACATTCTAAATGGATTTATGAAGGTGTGTTATTCCGTATAGATAATAACTTCAAAGTTGGCAAAGAATTTTTCGTTAAACGTGTTTCTCTCAAGACTGTATATTTCACCCTTGTGCCCAAGATATTTACAACTTCATTTGTGCTATTGCAATGAAATTTGTCATGCTCTTCTAATGATACATTACCAAAAAAAATATGAAAAATGTAAGGAATTAAACATTTTTATATATATTAAAAAAATAATGGACAAAAAACAAATATCGTATTTGGATCGCCGCTCCAAGACCGCTGCGAAAACTTATAATTAGGTGGAAAGCTAACAGAAGTTGCAAAAAATTAAAATTATAACATCCACGGAAGGTTCCACATACTCTTCTGTTGTATTCTAAACAGGTTTATGAAGGTAAGTTGATGCTAATAGATAATAACTCCAATGTTAACAAATATTTTTCTTTAAACGCGTTTTTCTCAAAACAGTAAATTTTATCCTTGCGCGCAAGATATTTAAAAAACTTTTTACACTAGTATAATAAAAATTAGCACACTCTTGTAGCCATGCATAATTAATAAAATGACGAAAAAGATAAGAGATTAAATAACATTTTTATCTAGATGCATTTTAATATTGAAAAAATGGCAAATTTTAAAAGTTTTATTTTTTATTGTTTTAAAAAATATTAAGTATCATTATTTTCTTAAGATTTTTCGTTAGTTGAATGCTATACTCATTATTTATCATTTAGCACATTACTTTTGGTAATTAGATAATAACAACCAATTATATTATGCGCGCAAAATGGTATTAAAAATTTTAACGAGCAAAATCTGGTACACTTTATTATAAAAAAATAATACATAAATACGTTTTGTTAATGATTTTAGTAAGCTCATAATACAATAATCCTATGTGCAAATTTTTATTTTTGGATATGTGTTATTTTAAAAGTTATAGAATGTTGAACTTCAGCCTATCAGAAGGCATTTCGTAACACTTAAGGGGTATGTGCCCCCTAGCTGCGAAACTGCACTGGAGAACCTAATAGATATTTTCATTTTCGAAGATTTATTATGTTTAAGTGGAAATGTTTCCTTCAAAACATCGGTTTAAATATATATAAATTTAACGAAAAACTATATTTTATATTAAATGTATTAATAAAATAGTGGATTTACAATTAAGCTTGGATAATTTTAAACATGTAAAATATTTAATGTTACATAATTATATAATATAGTGCAACTGTTCATCAATTTTCTGAATTCAATCCAAAATATTGTACCAATCTGAACACACCCAGAGAGATACAAGAAATACAGGTGTGACGGAAAGTTTGAGTAATTCTTGCTTTGTAAACTTTTCAATGTAGAGCAGAAATGTGGTACTAAAGCAATAGAAATGGACACTTACGTTGCACAAAGTATCATGGAAATCCAATCTAAACATAACAAAAGTATGGGAAAATGCCACAGTAATCTCATGTATATATATTGGAAAGAACTTGGCAAAGAAACAGAAAGTGCTGTCACATATTTCCAGAAAGAAAACACCCTCAAACTAATGAGCAGTGATTACTGTCTTATATACAATAGAGGACAGACGTGTCTCCATAACCTTAGCAAATGCTATGAGTACGATGTCGATGCAAACGGCTTCACTGAAGAGGAACTGAAGTGCATTATTAATAAAATACATTCGAGGCACGATGTAGTACAATACTGTTATTAATAATTTCATCAGAGACATTATTCCATAGTGTTAATTCAGATAATGGCATTTTGAACACTATTAATGCCTTGAAGTATGGCTAAGTTAGGGTATTAAGTATGTAATTTTTAATTTATTTTCAGGGGCAGTGAACCACTGGTATAATTAACATTGACACAAACTTTCAGAAATGCATTCTTGACTGCTGCTAGGCATGTAAGCCTCAAAAGCTGAAAGGGATAATATATACTTGAACAGCTTTACGTTTCATAGTAAAATACACTGCTTACAAAATGAGGGAGAAAAAATGAAGTTAGATGGTTTTAAGAACTCGATAACTTAAAAGGTGAGTAAAACACTTGAACGACAGTTGGAGATTTCAAAACTTCTCAAGCATTACATGAAAAAAAAACTTTTCCAAGCATCTCCACATGAACATACAACGATGTGAAGCCAAATGAAAATAATTTCATGGTGGGCTAAGCGACCGTAGTTAGTTTCCTTTATACTGTTCCGTAAAACAATGATCATATATATATATATATATACACAGTGTGATTCAGTATCAATACGGCAAACTTGCAGGAGGGAGGGATAGAGGGCAAAAGGACTCAGAATCACATAGCATTGTAGGGTTGGAAATGCGTTCTTTGAACGGTAGAGGGTGTTGTATGGGAGCTGGATTGCACAATGTTACAACAGAAAACCAGCATTTTTAGACCTACATGTTATATTTACAGGGATTTTGTCATTGTTGGTCACATGCTATTTTTCTGTTCATGTGCACAATTACATATAAAGAAAAAAAAGTCATGTGGCCAACGATGAAAGTCTCTGTAAACACAACACGTAGGTTTAAAAATGTTGGTTTTCTGTGGAAAAATTACACAACCCAATTCCAATACGACACCCTCTACTGCACAAAGAAGGCATTTCGACCCTATAATGCTATGTAATTCCGAATCATCTTTGTGCCCTCTATCCCTCCTGCAAGTTCGTTGCATTAGTACTGAATCACCCTGTATATATATATATAAGCAATTGATTTTTTTACTATGTTTTATACACCAAGATTATTCCTGCTGCCATTTGAAAAATGCTTATTTGTATCAACAGAAAACTACATGCATATTGTAGCTAAAATCTACATATGCAAATCAAGTTTGCAGAAAAAAATCTGTTTACTGATTATACAATCTGCATGTTTGATATTTTTCTATGACTAATTTGTTTTTCATCAGTTTTAAATGAAAAAAAAAAGAATAAAAAAAAAAAGATAAATTGAAGGGAGCAAATTTTGAATTTCCAAATGTATTTACTTTGTAAAAGAATTTATTTTTTTGCAGAAAGCATAAAACATTTAAATTTTAAAATTATATATGGCAAATGTTAGGTTAATTGTACATTAAAATATTGAATTTTATTAAGCAGTATAACCTAATGTTCCATTATTAAATTATGAAGTGATTTAGAAAAGATTTTCATAAAAATATGACCGAGCAGGCAAATTTCAGATAACCACTCTTAGATTTTAGAACATGTTTTTTCACTATAAAATAATGATCCTTTCAATTAATCTTGCATCATTTCAAAAATCAACATTAAAAAACCTTTAAAAATAAAATAAACACACTATATAAATAAATGAAATAATAGGCATAAAATATGAATTATAAAAATATGAATACAGAAAAAAAATAACAAAAACTCGATATAGGTGACAGCACCAATTTAATCAGCTATACAATGCTTATGTACAATTCAAAGGACAATATAACTAAACAAAATGTGTTTGTTCGTAAACGCCTTGTAACATATACTAGGTAGTCGCACCAACAAAACGAAAATTCTGAAACTATACATTGTACAGATATGCTTAACTAAATACCATCATGAATATGCTGAGGTGATGCAATTAACTATCAGTTTTGAAGATGCTGATTTGATATACCTGCCAGATAACTAATTAGAAATACTTAATAATGTAATTAGCTTACAAGGCTGATTAAGAAAAAATTACCAGTCTAGTATGCTGATTACAGGATAATCGAGCCAATTAACTGATTACAATGAATCAGATGAATGGGCAGATTATGAAAGACAAATATCAGCAACAGACAAAGCGAACATACTATTCACAAAATTCTTTGGCATTTAACACAATTTCCTTGCACTTTATCACTAAGTTGATACCATTTGCAGTTCACAGAGAACAGCTCACTCTTAATGTCAGGAAATTAAGAAACGGCGTGGAACTTTAGTGTGGTTACTTGATAAAGACTGTAGCAATGCTGCAAGGTTTTGTGCGGAAAGAAACCACATTCAGAGGAAGACTAGACCTCTATCAAGACATCGCAGTGTGTGCCGATTTAAAAAATAATATTGTTTGCTTGAATGGGGGGAGCAAATAACTTGCTTCCATTTATTCTTTAAGAACATGAACAAAGCTCGATGGGAAGACTCCTCTCCTTTCTGCTTGGCCCTCTATCATTCCTTCCATCCAATCATCATCATCGGTAGTCTCGTTAATGATGACTATGATTTCACCTTCTCTAAAAGAAAGTTCGTCTTCACGGTCAGCATCACAATCATAGAGAGCTCTGCAGCGGCGAACTTTAACCGGATCATGCCGCTATAAAAAAGTTTAAAAAATTTAAGTTTTTAAAGAAAACATTATTTATGAAGTTTTTAATCAAACAATATATGATTGCACACTTACCTATATCAATTAATTTTAAACAAGGTTCATTTAACAAAAAAATTAATGGTAATCAAAGAACATTTGCTTATTCTGTCTTATGGCTCATTATGAGAGTATTATAATTCAACCGATAATGAGTCACATGATATGGAACATATGGCTTAACGATCTTTAAACCCTAATATTTATGAATTACATGCCTACAAGTACTCATTCAGTACACCATGACAAAATTCTTGATATAAGAGCACAATGAATATTTACATTACATATTGTAAATAACGCAAAAGTAGCGGTCATATTCACAACCAAAAAACTTTAATAAAAAAAAATAAAAGAGTACAAAAATGAAACCACCATAGAAACATGGCACCTTGACCTATAATCGAAAACTAAATTATTTGCTTTGATTCGTTTTATTATACTGGGCAGTTACTGTGCATCTCAATGTTAAAAAATACAAAAATCCCTTTTCTTTAAATAGAAACAAAATTATTTGGTAAAAAGACAAAAATAGATTAAAAAATAGACACAAAACTGACCTTTTTATTTGCACCTATTTCTGGAGATTGAAAGCATCCCAACTATACAAATAGCATTTTTATTATAAGAATGATGGGAATTTCACAATATTTTACAAAAAGTTTGAAGAAACAAAAATCACAATGCATAAGATACAAAAGTTAGGATCGTTCAAAAAACCATACAGACTTAAACATTATTTTTTTTTAAGAGCAG
>QLNU02003225.1:86436373-86454823 GCA_006491805.2 Dysdera silvatica | reverse complement strand
TATAAATCAACGTTTATTGGCGTAGTGATACCAGCGCCGATGTTATGGTATGATTAGATGGTGAAACGTTCGAAAGAAAATAAATATTTCTGCGTTCGGTGGGACCTGAACCCACGACCTTCCACTTGCCGGGCAGAGACTCAACCATCTGAGCTACGAACGACAATATCCAATCCCTTACGAACGTATATAAAGACTTTACTGAAGCCGGTTATTTCACAGAATGGTGTAGTACATGGACTATTTTTTAAACCAAATCACAAAAAGATTGGTATTAAATTGATCGAAATGCCCGTTGCAGTACATGTATTTAAATAAATCAAACACTACGCAGATTAAGTGTGGGTTCAGGTCAAAGCAGAAATATTTATTTTCTTTCGAACGTTTCACCATCTAATCACGCCATAACATCGGCGCTGGTATCACTACGCCAATAAACGTTGATTTATATTGTTGTTTAATTTAATCTGCGTAGTGTTCGATTTATTTAAATACATATGCTGCAACGGGCTTTTCGATCAATTTAACACCGGTATCTTTGCAATTTGGTTTAAAAAGTAGTCAATGTACTACCCCATGTTGCGAAATAACCGGCTTCAGTAAAGTCCTTATATACGTTCGTAAAGGATTAGATTTTGTCGTTTGTAGCTCAGATAGTACAGCCTCCACCCGGCAAGTGGAAGGTCGTGGGTTCAGATCCCACCGAATGCGAATGCAGAAATATTTATTTTATTTCAAACGTTTCACCATCGAATTACGCCATAACGCTAAAAACCCCAGATTTCAGTCAAATCGGAATCTCTCACATATTCAGTATGTTTCATTGGCGATACATAATGTAACTATTTCATTAATAATGAAGATAATATATGAAAAAAGAAAAGTAAGCAAATGAAAATATGTAACCTTTTAAGAACTGGCAAGACAGCGGTCTTTGGTAGCACCAATTTTGCACCAGCTACAAAAATAATACATGACACAAAATATAGTTACAGCTGGTTCAAAAAACAGCACTACACACATACATACATACAGTCAAATTTGGTTATAACGACATATAAGAGATCGCCAAAATTTTGACGTTGTATAACTCATAATTATATACAAGTCATTTGTGAGAAGCTTCATATCTATATTTTTTTAATAATAGCTGAGTGGTCAGTACAACTGAGATTGTTACAAGTGAATTTGACTGTATGCATATATATATATATGAGGCGTTGAAAACAACAGTGGTATAAGTCACAAAAATGAATTTTTTGAGTTAAGTCCATGGAAGTTACGTTCATCCTCTGGAGTTGCCTTGCTTGTTGCCTGCAGCTCTGATATGTATCCATAGTGTAATTGATTGGCTATAGGATAGCACTACGTTACTGCTCGCCAAAATGAAACTGGTGGTTCATTGGACGCAAACTCTTCCTTATATCTCATTTTAAGCAAAACTGGATTTGTACCATTGTTGTTTTCAAAGCCTCATATATAACTATACATTTATAAAAATCTATAAACATAATTTTCTACAATGGATACAAAAAAATTTTAAAACTGATATTATGTACAAAAGCAACTGCAATGTTAAGTATGCATTGGCAGCAAATAAACCAAATGAAATGCAATTTCGAATTTCAACAGGTCAAATCTTTAGAGTAAGAATCCAGTCACAATACAATATTAAGAATGACATGCGTCCAAATGTTAAGATGCAGATAATTGTGCAATGTTAAAACAAAAATTCTTGTGCAGTGTTAAAAAGAATTTTGAAGCTGCTTTTTTTTTTCTCCAAAGCATTGTTTTAGTAAAAATAAAGTGATAGCCCACGAGCACAAAACAGGAATCCAAAAACTCAAATGAAGGATTGCAACAACAAATCTAGTATTTATCACTGATCATCAATACCCTACAATACTTAAGGGGGAGGTGGAAAGCTGCACGCTTAGTGTGTATGTCATAAAACTACTTGAGTCATCTAATATGTGGTATTGGCTGCTTAACATGAGCTCCAAATAGGGATTTTATTATGCATTTGAACCTGAAATTATGGAGAGGTATTTTGTGTATTTCAGGGTGTCTGCTGAAATTAAAAAAGACAATTCCTTAACTTTTCCTTGACTATTTTTGTACATTTCTTAGTCTTCAAAAAGAATTCAAATTTTTCTTTTAGATTGATAAAATAGTTACATAAAAATAGCTGAAAATCACTATAAATTGCCAAGTTATAATAAAAATAGCTGAGAATAACTAAACCAGTAAAAACTCATTAAAATATCGTACAAAAATTACAATTCAACTGTAAAAATTACAGTTCAAGTGTAAAATTGAAAAAATGGGCATAACCGTGATATACAATATCGATTTAATGACCTTTTCTTGACTTCCGTGACTGGTAGACATCCTGATAGTTATTTGTACATTTTATATCTCACGACTATGCCATGTATCATCTGCGATAGGACAGATGGCTTATTATTATCTCTAAACCATAATACATTTACACACAACCAAGCTCAATAGGAGCCAAAATCATGAGGAGCTTGACCATGTTTCGATCAGGAATGTCATCATCTGCATTTCAGCCACAGGCCTTTTTAAGAGCCAGGTTGGGCATATACAATGGACCTTTGGTTGCAGTGCTTGGTTTTGCCACCTTCGTTTAATACTAATATTAATGAGAGTAATACTCAGCCCAGTTGGACAGAAAAGTGTATATACCCACTGAATTACTGAAACAACGAATGTCTCTGCCCATTTATAATAGGTGGACAAAATCATTCAGAGTCAGTCAATGAATGATTCTGTGTATCTTAATTTAATCGTTCATATTTCTATGGTGCAAGGACGGCTAAGTCCATTCTGCGTCAAGACCTACAATTTTTCAAAGGAGCTAAACTCCTGTTGCCCATGGAACCAAACTCTGCATTGTGGTGGAAAAAATGGCACATACACTATGGCAGGGGTTGGAAATACGTGGCATGTTGAGTGATTTAAAAGCAAAAATAAAATTCTGAATATGTTTGTTAAATTTAAAATTCTACTTGATTTGTGTTGACAGTTTGACAGCAAAATAAATATCCACAACTTGGTAGGCGAAGGCTGGTACATGGAATGATACTGCAGTATTATTTAGGCACATCATCATTAAAAAGGTTGGTGATCCCTATTTTATGGTAATGTAGAAATCAAACTCTGGTTCATGGCATCGTAGACAAAGGCATCAGCACTATCCCACCAAATAAGGTTCATACCTCTACTTAAAATACCGTGTGCTCACAGGGTCATGTAGATTGGTATATTTTTTAACATTCAAAATGAAGAATATACACTTTGGAATCCAATGAGAGTAAGAAGAAATTTTCTTTGCAAAAGGGTGTATCTAGAGAAATTCTAGTACACCCAAATATCCACTACTAAAAGTATTCAATTGTGAATCTAAATTCAAATATATACACAGAAAGCACTCTTACTATTTGAGTGTAAATATATATATAAATGCTATTATTTTGCCAAATTTAAATTAATTAACTTAAAAAAATTAATTAATTAATGAATTTAAACAAATTAAAATGCCAAATTTTAAATAATTTTTTATAAAAGCAATCCTTCACGAGTTTTTGCATACCTTATAATCACAATTAACAAAAATCGAATGTTAATTTATTAATTAGTGCAAAGAAAGTGTCCAACCACAAAACTGCAACGAATATGTTACAAGGTATTTTATTTTTAATAAAACCTGTAGTAAGAAGTCGTTCACAAAATTCTGAGAACAATCATGCAACATTTCTTAAGATTTAAAAAACCTACCAAATTGTCAGAGGCAAAAATAAAAGAACAGAAAGAAGAAAGGAAGGAAGGAAAGAAAGAGAAGATAAAGGAAATATTGAGCACAGAGAAGAAAAGCCTTGCAATAGATTTAAGAGAACAGGTGCAACGAGAGTTTATCGAGTTACGGATCTGAACATTATTTGTTCCTACCCAGGGTTACCCCAAATGACTGGAATCTAGAGCCGTTGCCGTGGAAGTCAACGGGAGTGGCACAACCAGAGGAACTGCAGGAATTGTTGGTGGTTGTGGGATTGCTGCAGGATACAAGATCAGTGGAATGGTTTCGTCGGTGTATAATCCCCGAGGGGGACTGGGTAAGCCCAGGGTCAGAGGGCGTACGAGAATGGCCGGGAGTTGATGGGCTGCTGTTGCCCATTATTTGTGTGGGTGGAGGGGGTGCTGCTCGCTTCTTCATGCTGCCATGTGAGTTGAGGCCAGGGACTGTGGGAGATGAAGCAAAGGTTATTAATCAAATAATGCAGAAATATTATTAGCACAGTTAGTTGGTTCTACTCAGCTCATTCAAAAACGTTGCAAAAATCACAAAAATTCAACATCAAAAGAAAGTTAACAATATGCAAAAAATGCAGCTAAAAATAAAATACAGCTGCCAAAATATTAACCAAAAACAGAGATTACTAATTTAAAAATTTCTTTTCTAGAAGGGAAATTTAAAGTGGGCTTTTGGTAACAATACATTACAGTGTAACTGTGATCAGAAGACAGCAATTTAATCTATAAAATCTACTGCTAATAACAAACAGCAGATCATTACCGGTTGGTCATTTAATAAAATGGTTTGAGAGAAAAATTTCTATTACTGTAGCCAACAATCTTATTGAATTTCATTGATCTTCTCAGGGTAAAATTTGAGCAATGGAATAAAACTGTAGAGTTTTAAAGTAGCTTTCGGACCTCATGGCATTTATAACACTTTGAACTCACTGGAATTCAATTTCAGTGCAGAAAGCCGACCGGGATGAAAATGCAGTGGGGTTAACCAGAGCCACTACGGGGATGCAGAATTGAATCGGTCAGTATAAAAGCATGCCAACTTTTAAAATATAAGTGTGTGAGAATTTAAGCATGTAATTTTGGAAACATGCAAAGGAATGAGCTACCCAGGTAAAGCAAAGGCTGTCATGCTGTTTGTTAAGGCACAGGCGACTGGTTTGGAATTTTATGTCCCAAAGTGTTAATATAGATGCAAGCTGACAGACAACCTATAACTTCATGTGACCATTGAAATATGAAAAGTTCTGGGTCTGACACATAGTTAACTCAAGTGTGACTATAGTATTTGTTAAGTATGATCCGTTACCGTGTGTTGTAAATTTTCAGATGCGTGCATTTAGTTGTTTGTTTGCGATTCAGTAAAGCAAAAAAGTTTTGACATTTTCTGAAAAATGGATAAAATTGAAGTTTGAGTTGCTATAAAATGCTTTGCTTTAAAAGGTTTAACCCTAAAGAATATACAAAAAGATTTCACTAGAAAAGATTCTTCCCTGCCTTCATTTTCAATAGTAAAAAAGTGGATTGCTGAATTTAAACATGGCTGTACATCCATTTAAGATGAACACCCAGGACATCCCGAAACCACTACGATAAACGAAATCATTAAAAAAATCCACAACGCTGTATTAAATTACCACCAAATGAAGGTAGGTAAGCTTACTGACATCATAAACATCTATAGAAAGACCATATTCACTATATTTGAGACAACGTTTTGGATACGAAAAAAGCTCCCCCCCCCCCTCTCAATGACTGACATATTTGTTAACAGTCAATGCAAAAGTTATTCAAATAAACACATCTCAAGAGGGTTTAGACTTACTTAAACATGATTCAGCTGTTTTTTTGACGTTTCACAACAGCAGAAAAACATAGATTTACCATTACACACCAAAGATGCAGCAGCAGTCCAAACAGTAGATGGGAGCAGATGAAAGTGTGACAAAGGCAAAAATTGTGTCATCAGGAAATGTCATAGCTATGGCTTTCTGTGGTTCCCAGGGTGCGGCGCTCATACTACCTGGACCTTTTCAGCATTGAGAATTATTATGTTCAACTACTGAACCAACTGAAGAGGTCTATCAAGACTACATGTCCACACATCTGGTCAAAAAGGAAGTGGTCTTTCATTACAATAATGTGCCTGCACATGTGTCTTGGGTTGTTGCTACAAAACTTTACGACTTATGTTTCAAAGTGTTTCCACACATGCCATATTCACCGGATTTGGTTCAGTGATATCTCCTTGTTTTAAATCTGAAAAAATGACTTGCTGGATGAAGATTCACTTCAAATGATAAGGCCCAAGGTTAAACAACCACTTATTTTGAAGATGGATAAATCACATTTTATTGATGGTAATAAAAAAAGTTGGAAAGTCATTGGTTTAAATTTAATGAATTGCAAGGTGACTACATAGAAAAATAAAATTGTCAAATATCTTGTGTTTTCTTCGTCACCCCAAGAACTTTTCGAAAAACCCTTGTAAGTCTTCACTTTTGATGGGTTGACTTATTTTTTTTACTTCCCAAAGAGTGCCCAAGTTACATTTAGGATGGGGTTGATTACTTAACGTAACTGTTGAATAATGCCATTAGAAATCAAACTAGTCTGTAGCAAAAGCATAAATATTTTAGTAACAATCATGATGAATATTAATGTTTTAGATTTAATATACCGGGTGAGTTTTGAAATTCAGACATCAAAATATCTCCAAAAATATGTATCATACGATAAAAAATGTTACAACTCATATTTTCAAGGGGCGAAAATCAAACCTCATGAAAATCAGCCTCCCCACTAGGGAGCGGGGTGGAGTGGAGAAAACTTCGAAATTTCAAATGGGAACCCCTATGTTTTATTGCAGATTCGGATTCTATGGGAAAAAATACGTAACCTTTGTCTGAAACACCTTTTTTGATTCGCAATCAATGGTGCTATAATCGCAAAAAATGTCACTACAGCAAATCCCAGTTAGATGCTGCTGACATTGTATTCATTTAATAATTTGTTGTTCCATTTGTTAGCAAGTTATTTCAATACTAGCTTACTTTCTTATTTTTGAAACTTTTTTATTGTATAACTTGGACATCTTTAGTATGGACTATTTAAATGTACAAGAAAAAATTAAAACAATTTTGATTTATGGAGAATTTTACAGGAACGTAGGTACTGCTATCAATCAGTATTTGAAGCACAGACTCATTTTCTAGACAGACAGTGGTCATGCATTTATTTTTACCATGTTGTCAAACAGTTTATTACTGAAAGAAGTGAAAAAAGGGAATCGCCAGCTACAATCACTGTAGACAATAATGAAATTGCAATATTAACTGCAGTGCCTCATAAACCCCATGTAAACACTCAAGAAATAATTTGCGATTCCGCATTGTCTCAGATTAGTATTTGTAAAATTCTAAAGCATCATAAATATCATCCCTTCCATATATCTGTGTATCAAGAACTCCATGATGATGATTTCCATAATCGAGTGACATTTTGTCAGTGGACACTTGAACAATTACAAAGAAATCCGAAATTTTTTTCATTGGGTATTGTTCTATGATGAGTTGTCTTTCACAAACCATGGTATGGTTAATTGACACAACATGCATTATTGGACTGTGGAAACCTACACTTCTTGCATCAAGTTAAGCATCAATGTCCTTGAAGTGTTAGCGTTTGGTGTGGAATAATTGGCGACAAACTTATCGGCTCTTATTTTGAGGGTAATTGAAATGGGGAAAAGTATGGAAATTTTCTGGAAAATGACTGCTAATATTGAATGAAGACCTAAACTTAGAAGAGAGCCGGAATATGTGATTTTAACATGGCGGCTATCTAGCACATTATTCAGTAGTAGCATGGGAGGTACTGAATCGTGTCTACAAGGATTGCTGGATCAGTAAAGGGGCTCTGGTAAATTGGTTTGGCAGATCACCAGACTTCACATCTCCACAGATTTCTTTTGATGAGGTTTCCAGAAAGATAAAGTTTATGAGCAAGTGCCAACAATTTGTGCAAACATGACTGAGTGAATCAGAAATGCTTGTGTCCAACTTACAGCAGACACATTTTTCAGTTGTGTACAATCATTTGCAGCAATGATTAATAAGTGCATCGAAGTTGAAGGTCAACATTTCAAGCACTTACTAAAATGGTGAAAGCCCCCCGAGGGTGCACTGGTGGATTCGAGGGGGAGGAAGCAATGGGGAGATTGCCTTCTCCTTGAGCCAGGATTATATCGTGGAAAATAAAATGAAAGTATCGGACACATGGCTAAAAATAGGAATCGAAAATAAACCTCCCACCCTCATGAAAGATTTCTGGATCCACCTTTGCGGTGGTGAGAGGCAAGGGATTCGACAAAATCAAGTACCCCGATGGTAAGAGAACATACAGAAACAAGTTCTGTCTTATCAACATTTGATCAGTTTTGAAGCATTTCAGTGACATTTAGGGTTCTCATTAAGAAAATCAAAGTTTAAATAATTAACACCAAATACAATGGCACCGATCACGAATAGAAAAAAAGTTTCAAACAAAAGTTATGTAGAATCCGAATCTGCAATAAATCAAATCAAAATTTATTCATGTATAACACATTAAAAACATGACATACAAAGGATACAAGACAAAATAAATATTAAAACTCTTGCAACCGAGGCGCATTTAATTTCTTTGGTTCTTAAGAAAGTATTCTTTTAATTTATTTTTTAATTTGTTTTTAGGTTTGAGATGTTTAATTAGCATTGGAATATTGTTTCATAAATCTATGCCATAATAGTTAATGTTACTTTTCTCTCTATTTATTCTTATTTTTAATTTGTTAAGTTCATTTTTATTTCTTGTATTATGAGTATGGTTGTTTTTATTAATTAAGATGGAGTTTAAGCATTTGTTCTTGTTAATTCTTTCGTATATATATGTAGCAACTTTCAAGTTATGAATGTTATTTACATGTAATATTTTAATTTCATGTATTATTTCGTTTTTTGATTTTCCTGTTTTAAAACATAATTTTTGAAATGTTGTATTCGGAAGTTCGTTAATTCTTTTTAAGTTAGTTATTGACAAATTTCCCTAAACGATATTATCGTAATTTATAAAGCTGTAAATCAATGTAAAATAGAAATTTTTGTTTTTAATTTTAAGTGGTAAGGATGAGTTAAGCTTTGATAAAATTCTGTTGAATCTTTTTTTTTTTTAAATATTTGTTGGTTCTAGCTTAATTGTTCTTGGATTGTTACTTCAAGAAATTTAATAGAATAAACTTTGTCAATTATAATATTATTGAATTTAAGTTCATCTGGTTGATTTTTAATTTTCTTTTTTGTGTGAAAGATTATATATTTTGTTTTATTTGTATTTATTATTAAGTTGTTGTCGTTCAACCATCTTTCAAATAAAGGAAAATTTTCTTTTATATTGTTGATTATTTGTTCAGTTTTATGTCCCTCAGTTAGCCAGATAATATTGTCGGAAAAGAATAAAAGACTCTTATATAAATTTATTAAATCATTAATTGCCAAAAGGAAAAATAAAGGACCTAGGATAGTTTCTTGAGAAACACCTAATTTGTTTATTAGTAATTTAGATTAACTAACATTTATTTTGACTAGTTGATATCTGTTTGTAAGGTAATTACCAATGAGGTTGAACAGTGGTCCTCTAATAACATAATTATATAATTTTGCTTTTAATATGTTTCTATTGATCAAGTTAAAGGCCTTGCTCAAATCAAAAAAGAATCCATAAATAATTTTTTTCTTCTAGGTTTTTTTTTTTGTATGTTATTAACTGCTCTTAGTAAAATTTCCTCTGTTGATTTTTTTTTTAAATCCATATCGATTTTGATGGATTATATTGTGTTTGTTAAAAAAGTCGATTAATCCATTGTGTACATTAAGTTTTCAGTTAGTTTAGAGAATACTGACATAATTGCTATTGGTCTGTAGTTTTCTTTTAAGTAGTTATTACCCTTTTTAAAAATTGGTCTAATTATAGTTATTTCCAATTCGCTTGGGAAAATTCTTGTTTGAAATATATCATTTATTGATACTGACAAAAGTTTTTTTAGTTTGTTTATGCTTAATTTTATTATTTTTGGAGATAAGCCGTCAATGCCTGGACGCTTTTTGTGTTTATTTTATTAAGTTCTTTTTCTATTTCATTTTCTGATGTCTCATGTAAGTAAAATGTTTCTGAAATAGTAGTATTCAAGTAAGTTCTATAATTGTCATTTAATGATTGACTAATATTCAGTTCTTTGTCAATGTTTATGTAATATTTATTAAATTCATTTGTTATTAATTTTAAATTATCAGTTTTGTTGTTATTTATAGTTAATTTGGTTATATTACAAATTTTTTTATTTATCAATATTTACTCAATAATTGATTAATTAGGTTCCATTTTAATGTTGGATTTTTTGTCGATAGTTTTTCCAAGTAATAATTATTTTTCTTCTCTTTTATTGTAATATGTAATTCATTTTTGAGTTTAGTGAAATCATCCCATCTTCTTTTTTTGCTCTTTCATTCATAAATCCTTTGTATAGTTTAATTTTTCTTTTTATTTCATTCTTAAGGTTTGCATTAAACCACTCAGAGTTCTCTCTTTTATTTAATGTTATAATTTTTTCAGGAAAACTTTCGTTATATAATTCTTTTAATTTTCTGAAAATTTTTTATATTTTGTTTGTTGAGAATTATCGGAATTTAAGAAGTCAGGCCAATTAATATTTAATAAAGCTTCGTGAAATTTTTCAATATTGTTATGAATAAAATTTCTATTTTTTTATTCTTTTTGAACGTTGAATATTGGTTTTTATTTTTAATAGGATTATCCAATGATCGTTTATATCATCTAGTAATGATGAACTATTAATTTCCTTTGTGAAAATTAAATCAATTGGAAATGAAGTTGTAAATGCTGTTCCAGTTGGTCAAATCAATTTATTAATTAATCCATATGATTCTAATAAGTTTAATAGTTTTGTTGAGTAATTAGTTTTTCAATGTTAATATTAAAACCACCGAATATAAACATTTCCTTTTAAGAGTGACTCCAATTTTTCAAAAAATTTGGTGATATTTGAGTTTGGTGGTCTATACAGTGCAATTAATTTTATTTCACCTATTCTTGTTGATAACAATTCAATTTCTTCAGTTAATTCAGTTTCTTCATTTATTGGATCTACATTTAGTTCGTCTTTCACATATATTGAGATTCCTCCATATTCAAACATAAGGGGGTTCCTACTTGAAATTTTCAAGTTGCCCCCCCTTATGAGGTAGGGGCAGGCTAATTTTTATGGGGTTGAATTGCCCCCTAGAAATATGATGGGTTTGTAATTTTTTTTTTCATATGACACATATCTCTCGACATATTTCAATGTCTGAAGTTAAAAAACTCACACGGTATATGACATTCATAATCGAAGTTCATTTAATTTGATCTTCATAGAAAAACTATTAGTCTGGCAACTCTGTAGGTCTTTCAGCACACTAAACAATAAAAAGCAAAAGACATTTGTACAGAAACTTAAATGGTGTGCATAATGTCAAAATCTTCCCTGGTACATCTAAGGTTGGCATAAATGATTCAGTGGGTTTCAAAACACTTTTTATTTAAAAGTTTAAGACCTACAAAGATGTGCGATACATGAAAAGATGCAAGTTTATCTGCCCCCAGTAGTAACAACACTGCAAAAACTGAAGAAACATTGTTATGAATATTGATAGGAACATGGTATTGAACATATGGAACTAACTGGATTACCGTTTGGACGTGTGCACATGTGACCAATAGCATGAACATTGAACATCTGTAGCATGTACCTGAAACTTGGCAAATGGATACATCTTTTCATGTATCACCCACCTTTGCAAGTCTTATACTTCTAAACAAATAATGCTTTGAAACCCGATGAATCATCTGTGTTAACCCCGTATTTAAAATGATAGAAGGCTAGGTATCAAGAATGAAATTGTTTGTGCAATTATGGGTTTTCTACAACGTATGGAATGGATAAATTTGTTTGTGTTTTACGGTGCAATGACAGTCAAGATCATGCTGTATCAAGACAGTTTTCCGAGGAATCCCTACCTCTGTTGATTAGGGAATCAAACCTTGGACCATGGTGAGTAGAAAAATGACACACATGCTACAGTACAACCGTAATCAAACCTGGATTAACGACACAAATAGTGTGATACATTACCACTGTGCCACCACGGGACTATTGAAAGAGTAAAAACAGTGTTGCCAACCACTGATCGAGAGTTAGGAGTGAGGCTAGAAACGGGATGTGTGTAGGTCAATATTTGTTTTTTGATTTGGTAAGTTTTAAATATTCTTCTAGTGACTTCTGGCTCAAATTTTTGAACTAAATAAAAAATTTTATTCGAACAAAATTATTCCATATCATGCTATTAGTGCACCTACACACTTTTAGATCTGAAGCATTAATAACAGAAATTAAAGCATGTGAACTTTGATTTTAAATACCCAGTAAGTTAACCAAGAAGAGGAATTTGTAGCTACTAAACTCATTTGTAACTTACTCTGAATGATCAATAATGTTCAAGGTAATAGAAAAGACCTTTTAAACTACACCGTATGCAAATCTATAGCATTCATTTTTGTACTATGGCTAAAAGAGGCACAGAGAAAGGGAAGAGGGGGAACTAAAGCAAATGGATAAAGGCTGAACAGAAATGCTTGCAACTTTGCACGTTACATGACCAAAAATGGTTCATGTTAACAAATTAATGAAAAAAAAAGAAAGGAAAATATATATGTCATAAAGTTAATATATTTTTACTAATCTCTCATATTCGTGTATTATAAACTTATATTAAAAATGCATTAAGATTGACGTCTTAAGTAAAAGAAACACAATTTAATACAAAAAGTCAAAATCAGTGTAATACGAAATTACAAAAAAAAGGGGGAATGCAATTAAAAACAACACATGTGAAAGTGTGCTTGTATACTCCTGTTCAACTTAACCTGACAGTGGAGGAAAGGCTATGCCTTGTAACCTTCCGCCCTTACAAAATAGTTCGTCAGTTAAGTACTACATTTTTGTGTTAAATTCATCGTCAAATGCAAACAACATCCTTTATTTAGCCTTTATTCAAGGGAAATGTGTTTATTACGTCATCGCTTTGGTATCCAATAGGGTCAAAGCATGTTTTGGCACAATTTGGAGAAAATAAAAATTGCAGCAACCCTTTCCCTCCACCCCAAAACGGGAAGACGATTCATTCTCTGTTCTTTCTTTCGGACTTCGCATATAAGTAATAATGGATACTGTTCCTGTATCGAATAATAGTTCTTTTACATTTCAACCGCATAAGGCTGGAAAACCACTTGGAAGTTCCACTAAGGTTATTGACATGAATGTTTTTTTTCAAAATACGTGAAGATTACCCAAAAAAAATCCAACAATGATCATAAGCGGTTGCAGCTTCTTAGATTAGGCGGGGCTTAAGTAATTTTGGCATCCCTTACTACAAAATACGAGTTTCATAATGTAATAAGTAAATAATTTGTTATTTTTATTTTATTTCATTTTTACAGTGTACACATTTCAAATTTTTTTGCATATGTAAAAAAAAATGCGAAGGCATGATTTCTGATAACGATCTTTGAGGAGAGTCTTCGGCACCCTTCCATGATGTGGCCCCACACGTGCGACCACCTACGACAATGATGTCATAATGATTCATAGGTGTATACAGAAAGGGGGGGGAGGGTTACAGAGCTACAACTCATATATTCCTATGTTAAATATACAAAATTTCATTGCAATGGGGGGTTACAACTCCCATCAAAAACATCCCCCCCCCTGCATACGACAGTGTAGCAATTGTTTTCAGTTTAACTGATGTTTCTCCTTCCAGCATACACAGAATGAAAGCTGAATTAAAAGACAAAGGGAAGTTTTCAACCCCGGGGGAAAAAACACCCACTAAAAGTAGGCATGCATATGAGGATGAAAATTTATTATGGATTTACGCTATCGGTAATACGGAGAAAAGTTCATGCTTTGGTTTCCAGGAATGAAATTCCTACAATCCTAAAAGTTATGGCTGCAATTAATGACGATGATGATTTGAAAACGTCAGTATTAGTATGGAAGGCAACCCCTTTCCTGCCCAAATCCACTTTTTCAAAAAAGAACTGGTATTATGTTATTTTAAATTTTTGAATTTAATCCAAAAAAATTTAAATAATGTTTTAATTTTTAGTTGAAAACGATCTAACCCTTTGGGAAAGTTCACTTGTGAGAATTATCCATAATGACAAAAAAAAAAAAGAATACTGGGAAACGAGAAATTGCCAAATCGGGTTATTGGTCAAAGAAAAACGAGAAAGCATGCATGAATACTTGACAAACAGAATTTCCTTATAGCAATACGGTCAACTCTAGCCTTCCCTCCACTGTCAGGTTAAGTTGAACAGGAGTATAGTTTTGCACTGGTCTTTAATAAGTTTTTGAACACATATTAGCACCATGACAAATAGCAGATGATTCACTTTTATCTTTTAAAATACGAAAGCATTTAATACAAAATTTCTTAGGGCGGGGGGAAGTATATGCATGTATGCATACACACACAGGATGACCAAGAATTATTGGACACATTACAAAATTATGTATATAAAAGAAAAAATAGAAGAGATAGAATTAAAATATCTTTACTAACTTAAAATGCAAGGACAAGAGTTAATAAATTTCAATGTGAGATCCTTTGGTTGCTCATAGTACATCCAAGCAATACTTGATTTCATACCATGCATAGGCAAGCATCTGAGGAATTATGGAATTAATAGAAGCTGTGATATGCTTCCTCAGTTCCTGTAAATTGTTACACAATGCCCAATAGACAAACTTTCAAATAATCCTACATGAAAAAATTCAACAGAATTAAACCAGGAGAGCTAGGAGGGCATGGCATGGAACCACTATGACAAATCCACTTGTTGGGGAAATGCTCATTTAGGTAATTACTTATACACGTGTTGATCAATGCGCAGGCATGCTAACTTGTTGGAAAATTATGTCACATCTTTTGATTTGGAGTGTAGCGAAAATGCTGAACAGATCCAAGTGAATGTCACCATTTATGCTCTTTTCACAGAAGAACAAATAGACAATCACTTCCCTATTGATTGCGAATTTCTCATAAAATTCTCATTAAGCCACACCTAATGCCACCTAGTGGATTTTGGAAATAACTTCTGTGAAACAAAACATTAGAAACTACATTAGTGATACGTGACATGCAAAAACAGCCACTCCTAATAATTTTTCTTTTACATAATTCTGTAATGTGACCAATAACTCTAGGACACCCTGTACATATATATATACACACACACATATATATATACACACAGGGTGGTCCTGAACTCTCCCGACAAAATAAAAGGGGTTGCTGGGGACACCAAATAAGGCATATTTGCCCATATCCCCGTGTCCGCAAAGGGGACGGTTTGGCTGTAGAGCGTAACTACAGTTTATGCCCATGACGTTGCTACGTAGCCAATTACATGAATTAAATACAATTTTTGATACATAATTTAAGTGATTGAGCTAATAATACAGTAGAGACCAAAAAAAAAAATCAAGAATTCCATTTCCCGATCTTTTTATTTATTTGCTTAAATAAATAAATAAAATAAAAAATCTGTGTTATTATCAGGGGTCATAGTCACAACTTAAAAAAATATAGGACATTTATGAAAAAAATATAGGACGTATCAGTAGCACCAAAAACAACAACAGGAGGGCAGTAAATTTCTAAATTTTCTGATTTTTCTTGTGAAAAACGTCTTTTGCGAGACGGGTTTAAAACCCAACTACCCCTCTCCACATCTGTCATTTATGTCAGTTTGACACTTGTAGTATGGCAGATATTCAATTCTCACTACACAATACACACGTTATTATACCAAATGATAGGCGTAAGTTCAAATGTGAACCTGTGCCAGTGAATTAAAGGGCAACAAACATATTCAACTGTTAATAATATACAGTAAATGCAAAAAAAGCAAGAAGAAAGAAAAATGAGAATTATACTACTAAATAAGGTGTAGATGAAAAATAAGACATGGTCACCTATGTAGTAGAAGGACTGAATGAAACCTTCAGATAGTTATGTTAACAATTTATATCACATGTGGTACAATTTTTGCAATCATAATTCGTCCATCCAACTAGAAGTCGGTACCATAACGTTAACCAAACTTTAGATGTTTTAGAAACAGTCATTCATGTGATCATTTCAAAACCATAATGTTAGATAAAGTTCCCTAAAAGGATTTATTGTTCTATACTGGATACTTTTTAGTCCTCTTTATCTGTGAGAACAATGCAGTTTCTGCATGCTTCAATTCGTCTGTATTTGTTATGAGTTGTTTACGCCCCGACTCTAGCAAGGCCTGTGCAGCTGACATTTTTTTCATATCCGTTCTTTTAGTACCTTTTGAAAGTCTTTCATTAGCTTCCCGAATCAGTGAATGACTTGTTTTGATTAATTCCTGTAGCCTTTTAATTTTTTTCTCAAGTATTTCAACATCCGAAGGATGATTTCTTTTCATTTTTTTAGCTGAAAGTTTCTTCTTACGCTCTTCCAAATAGTTTCTGTACTTACTATGTGCTTCTCGGCAATACCTCACGAGCAGCGGGGCAATAGGTACGTTACAAATGTCATTCTTTACTTTTACTGCAGCCTGCACAGTTCGAAGATTATTCACTTATAATTCATTTAACAGTGGACGATTTGAGTTAAGAAAGAGTCTGTTAAGCGAAACCCTTCTCTCCTTCCCATGGGAAAGTGCCAGTGCCGCTTTGACTAAACGAGAAAGTAGAAGGTATTTCTCCCCAAGATTCTTCTTCAGGACATCAGACCAATAAACATCTATTCTTGTTACAGGGTTGGAACATTTGCTTGCAGGTTCCTCATCATCTTGAATCTCTGATTCTTCAAACAGATCATCTACATTATCAAGTCAATTTTCCTTTGTTTCAGTTGTCAGAGCATATTCATTCACTTGTTCAATCATGTATAATTTCCACTCGTCAGAAAGCTCATCCACATTATTCTCCTGGAAAACAAGTGGCACTTTTTTAGCCACTCTTGCTACGTACTTCAAAGACATTGGTTCCATCTTAAATAATGGATGAAGGCACTGGATATTTTCCAGTAACTTGTTGCTCAGAGGAACTTTATCAAGTAAATATTCAATGATTATCATAATGTTTCACGTCATGGAAAAAAGAGTTTTAATTCTTTTTCCTTCAGTCTTAAAGCTTCATTCCTGGCAAGAATTCCAACATCAATTTCAGTTGTTGGAAGAATATTTTCCAGGTTATTGAAATCAAAGTTCTTTAAGTTCCTTCCAAACATATTTCTCAACAGTTCTGGTTTAACAATTCTTGAACCAAGGTTTCGAATAACACAGCAGATTTCATCATATAGAATATGTATCAAGGGTTCTTCTCGTTGCATTAAAAGAAGAAATTTATCAAAAGTCTCATCCACTGACTTCCGGAAAAGCACGTGGGCTAAAGTTGTTGGATCCTTCAGGTGAGATCTAATACTTAGATAAAGTTTAGACTTGCCCTAATTCTTGCTGTTTTTGAGGATGTACTCAAGGAAATACTCCTCTAAGGCAGACCATTGCTTTGTTATTACTGAAATAACAGGGACCATAGAAAACCAGCTATTGTTAACAAACCTCAACATGTGTTTCTGCTCCATTTCAAGGTTATTCTGAATATTGTGAAAATCCTCACTTCTGGCTGGATACTTATGTACGGCATCCAAAAAGTCTTCGATCTCCCAATGACTTAAGGACTAAGTTATGCCATGCCTAAAAGAATCATGCAAGACATGCAAATTGCATGTACCAATATTAATTAAACCTGGCAAACCCTCGCTTTTGAAAATAGAATGAATATCCTTCAGACGTTTCACATTCACTGGAGGCCCATCTGAACCAATGGCAAGTAATATATTAAGAAGCAAGTGGTCTTTTGATAGGGATAACAGTATCTTTTCCTTAAGTATATCAGCAGTTGCATGACCAAGCTCAAAGCAACACAAGAAGTGACATACAACCTTCTCCTGATCACTGTCCCAGTATCGAATATGAATGTGTGTTTCTTTTCAGCTTCAGTTGTTGCCTCAACTGATTTGGTAAAATAAGAGTCACTTTTCTTAACAGAGTCAATCAACTGGTTATGAAAATATGGTCCAAGTCCGTGTGCAATTTCATATGAAACCTCAGTTTGTCCTAGCGTAAATGGCTTAGAAATTTTGCTGTCTAGAAACATTTTACAAAACACATTTTTCTAATTTTTACAAGAACTGAATGGGTAACCAGCTTCAACAATTTTCATTGTCCATAAACATTCTGCATTAGATACTCTATCAGCATCATTCACATTCCAGTGTTTCAAAGTTTCAGCACTAGATACAAAATTTGAAGACTTCTGTCCAGATGATGAAACCGACACTGTGAATTTTGTTTGCTCTTTGGACAAAGCAGTTGTCACCAAAATCTTGTGTTTTGACATATATTTGCATGTTGTAG
>QLNU02003225.1:86423112-86436273 GCA_006491805.2 Dysdera silvatica | reverse complement strand
TTTTTTTTTTTTTTAAAGATAATATATTTATGAGATTTATTAAAAAGGACTGCAAGCCTGACTACCCATTAGCTTTTAGTTAGCTTTTGAAAAATGGTTAAGGATAGGACAGGGATTAGTCAGGGTGGAGGAGGCTGATCTTCCAAACCGCCTAGGAGCCTGTAAATCCTGTTTCCAGCCCTGAATACTTGCACATGCTAAAAAACATCAGCTTATGAGATAAAATACAGATTAAATATATAACTTCATAAGTCATCTTACCCTTTACCAACATATTTAGTTCTTTTACCGCACAAAATTACATTCTTCTGCAGAATTAAACTGTTGAGCAAAAGCACATTTTTCTTTCTTTTCTTTTTGAATTAATTGGATACAAAAATAAGAGGATACAGAATGCAAAACTTTCTTTCACAACGTAATGAAATAATTTACGATGCCAAATTTTGATTTACAAGTTCGTATTACATTATAAATGCTATAAGTTTTTATTTTTTCTTTACAAATTAACTAGGATGGCTCACCCTCTCTTATTAAGTCATCCATGGATCAAGCCCAACTTACTGTTCCCAAAGACCATGGTTATAACCACTATACTTCAAAATGCTTAAATCATTGCACAATGGGTCAGTTCAACGTAAGAGGTACAAATAGATGTTGGAAGTTGAAAACTGGTATAAAGAATCTTACAAGAAGTTGTGAGGTCCCAATATTGTCCAACGTCAAAGACTGAATGCGGGAAATATGCACTCCCATATCTCGATGAATGCCAGAACACTCGATGCACATTAGAATCCCCAAATTTGTCGATAACCAGGTGGGATCTGCAAAACAACGAAAACATAAGATAAGGTACCTTGTAACGTACATTTTTGTCTCTATAAAATTAAATTGAACAAAATAGTATGTACTACAGGCAGGAGAAACTAAAAAATAATTTGAGTAATAAACTTATTATACCTTTAGTGCTGTTGCAGTCACAACAACGGTCGTTTCCAGGCAACCTCTGGATTTGACGAATGATGCCTTGCTGTAGTTCCAGAAGACTTTGGTTTACCTTAGTTACCCCAGATTGGCCTGAATCATCAAAAGCCTTCCTCAAGGCCCCTTCTTTACAATTAACTAACACTGACATCCACCTAATAACAATAATATATGTGATACACAGTATTCCTTTTTATATAGAGGAAAAGACAAATGAAATTGTGCTAAAACACAAAGCTTTAGCATTTTTTACGGATGGCTTTCATCATTGAAAGATATAAAAAAACGGCTTAGAAATTTACTGTCACCCATAAATAATATTTGCCATTGTCTTTGGAAAAAAGTACACGCTTAAAATTTTTTCGGAGAATTTGGATTTTGATAAATCACCCTTGGATTATGGGTGACAGAATGGCCTTCAAAACTTCAACATAAATTGAAGGGAGCAAATTGTGCCCCTACAAAGCAAGTTGTTAACAACAAAAGTCAAATATTTTCAATTTTTGGATTATGTATCTACAGTGAAAATCGGTTATAACGACCTCCAAGGGACCGTGAAAATTCGGTCGTTATAACCGATAGTCGTTATAAACGATGTCTTTTTAAAATCATAGTAGCCTATAGCAATGTACTCTAGAGTTTTATACATTGTTTTGATAATAGAAAGTACTAAACTTTTTGGTTTCAAAATTAAATAAAAATATACTTAATTATAATGAATTTAATTTCCATTTATATTATGTTATAGCTACACTAAGTACATAGTACTTTCTTAGTTTTTTAAATTGAAAAAATTGTAGAAAATACTACTAAAGTATATAATGTAGAAAACAAATGTAATAAATAGTATTTATTATATTATAATGACTTCAGAACAGTGCCGGTTTAAGAGATTTATGGGCTCTACGCTGAAAAAATAGAATGGGCCCCTTAAGAATATGACCCTCGTTGTATTCAATTAATAAATCACCTTTTTTTAAGTTTATTATCTTTAATATTCAGGTTTAGCAGTAATAAAAATTTCTCTTACATTTGTAAATAAACAAGATTAGAATAAAGCTTAAATTTTGTAACTAACTTTAAATTTTAATAACTAACCCACGTGGTTCTGCTTTATGACTGTCAAGTCGCGTCGTTATATCCGATACGAATTTCCCTAGTTAGAATCTACGTAGACTACAAAATCGCCGTCGTTATAGCAGGTTTCGTCGTTATATACGATGTCGTTATAACCGATATATTTAGTATGGTATATTTATGGTATTAGTATATTTAGTATAACAAACCAAACTTCTTGTAAAAATTCCGTAGTTATAAACGATTTTCACTGTATTTTGTAAGAAAATGTGACTAGATTTAAAAAATGAAAGTAATGTAATTAAAAAAAAACACTCAATAGGTAACATATAATAGGGTGGATCATAAAAGGGTCAAATAAATTAAGATGAACAAATTAGTTTTTGTGCGTTTTAACAACTTTTCATAGAAACTGTTCTTAGAAAAATTCAAAACATTTTGGAAGAAATTTTAAAAAAAGGCGTTTTGGCCTTTTTTTAAATTTTTTAAAAATCTAAATCAACCATTGGTATCACAACCCCGAAAAAAGTTTTTAAAAATGAGAAACTCACACTTCCATTTCATTTTCATCTTCTGCTTGGAAATGATACGTTCTGTTATCTAAAATACAAAGCAACGAGTATTAACATTAACAAAAAATTTGGAACAAATGACTGAATGATTCAGCTCACACACACACACATTATTTTCATGATTTGCACAGTTAGCATATTAGGTTACCACAAAAATATTTGCTGTTTCTGGAGACTGAGACAAAATACAACACATAGTGGAAAAACAATTTATTCAGTAAATAATTACTATGGACATCAACAACATTTTTTCAACATACTAACAACTTATATATATAATCCATCAACTTATATATGTTTGGTCATAGAAAGACAAAAAGTTTTGGAGGACAGCGCATAACTCATTAAGTTTGAAGAAGTTGATTCCAGGAAAATGATTGTTGAGTGACAGAAAGAAGTGATATTTTGAAAGCGAAATACTGAGTGAATAAGATGGACGATAAAATCTTCCATCCAAGTACTTTGACAGTCATTTTTGGTCAATGAAATGGAGTGTGCACGAGCATTATCCTAAAGCAGAACTTCCTTCTTTTTCAATTCCTCATGGACGCATTTCAGTTGGCCACAGTATACTGTGTCAGTCATCACCAATAGCAGGAGTCCATAATGAACAACACTATGTGCTGCCCATCATACATACAGAATAACTTTACATGAATGCAGTGCTGGCTTTGATGTGTGCAGAATTGGGTCAGTGGTGGACAACCAATGTCTAGAATGTGTGTGTGGGGGGGGGGCTGTATTAGATTGAATTTTCATAACGTATCAGTACTCTAGCCAATAAATAGTCCTCCTTATAAAACAAGAAAGCAATGATAGACAAGCAGAGACACCTTGCCGTTTGCTTACTGCAAATATAATTTGTGAGGATTCAATTAGACAACTTGCATGCCTCATTTATTTCATGCAGACATCTTTGCATAGTTTCATCACTAACATTAAATGACACAGCTAGTTACAGCATGTTCGGCTACCATTTTACTCAATAGCAGCTTTCAGGGCTTCTCTTTCAAGGCAGACAGGAAAACCGTAACTCCAAGGAGTATGAATACCCAATACTGAAAAACCCTAAACTAAGAATCAGTAGAAAAGTGGAAAGCTTTAGCTATCACATGGATTTGAACCCAGATTTTGCACATGGTAAAATAAATTCACTACTATGCTACCATAGGATACTTCATTCATGCTCTATGGCTGTGTCACCACTACATTACTAGAATCCACATACAGTCAATGGTTGACATTACAAAGTTAACATATTTGAAAACACTGAATAATTTTTATCAATTTGGCATGCAACTTAACTGGTGAAATTTTCGAAATAAAAATATGTTCTTACAAGATATCAAATCAAAGCAGCGTTTTTCTTCTTGCACAACCTAATAAAGCAAAATGTGTACATGAAATAAATTCTTTCAAAGGTTAGCAAAGTAACACAGATGTTAATTAAACAGAAGGCAATTCATTACTTTAACTTGACTGGTCAATAAATTGAGCTTTGTCGGGGGCTTTGTTTCCTGAAAAAAAAAAATGCAAAGTAAAAAACACATCCAATGTTTATTTAAAGCACTCAGAAACACTATCTTCAAGAAAATATTTATATTTCTTCTATGACAATGACACATAATAGGAGGAATCTATCAATATGTGAATGTGCATATAATTAACATTTAAAATGCAGCGACATGTTCTTACACAAATGTGAGGAACACTCAAAAAGTAAGTTACACTCAAACATTGTAGGTCTGGAACACTTTATGGAAACAAGCACTACAATAAAATATAACACACATACAGCATACTATTCCTCAACATAATCACCAAATCATTGTAAATATTTCTAGCGACGTCAAACTAATTACTCGATGCCCTAATGATAGAAATCTGCTGCTTGGTTATGGAGCCAGCATAGAACAGTTGTCTTAATCTGCTCACAGTTGGCAAACTGGAGTCCACTTGAGACAGGCTCTATATTTCATATTATTTTCAGGTTTGAGCAGGCCTGGGCTGATGGATGCAACTGAAGCCGAAAACTGACTTTTCTATATTGATGGTCAGTTGGTTGTATTTTTATGGAATAAGGGCAGCAAGCGTCATTCTGCATCAAACAAGGTGAGACAACACATATGATTTGAAAATAAATTAAAACTAAAATGGTAAAACATTATTGAAAGCAATGTATTAAATGTCACAAAAGAAACAATAAAAACAAATCAGATGAGATGGGAAAAGACAAAATTAGATAAAAAGTTAAAAATGAGTTCATGATTAAAAGAATCGCATAAAATGTCACGAAGGGTAAAATTATTTTGGTTAAAAGTTAATGAACGTTACTGGTGGAAATTGAGGCAAATCTATAAAACAGTTAATGGTTCACCACATGTGGCACACATTGAGGCATCTTCTCCCTTTAAAAGACGTTGATGGGAGAAGCATGTGTGGCTGATGGTAAAGTCTAGTCAGAGTGACTTCTTTTCGATAGTCACCCCTGTAGCTAGATTGCCACATTTCAGTTTTTGGTTTGATAAGATGTAATTTATTAAAAACTTGCTTGTCCCACTAAAACTGCCATTCTTTATACAGATGGGATGAGATATGAGTTTTAAAATCTCAAAATGGAATCGTCATACACTCAGGTACTTTTTTATATTGAAGTGTCAGGCTTGGGCTCGAATTTTAACAACATATTTTGGGCTGGGGTGGACTCAAATTGCAAGTCTTTGGGCTCAGGCTTCGAAAACTGAGCCCAAACTCATCTCCTATCATCCATCCAGATGTTCTTTCAGCTTGCCAGACAGGTGAAAATCACAAGACGACAGATCAGGACTGTGTAGTAGATGCTGCCAGAACTCCCATCTAAACCTGTGAAACAAAGCCTCCATTGTGTGTGCCTTGTGAGCTGTTGCATTTTCATACAAGATGACAATGACTTTGCTTAATTTTCCATGCCTGTTGTCTTTCACAGCTGTGCACAAAGCCCTTACATTTTTGCAGTACGACGCAGCATCAACGATTGTGCCCTTCCATATAAACTCGGTGTACACAACTCCTGCACAGTCAAAGAAAACAGAGCCCATGACCTTACCAGCTAATAAGGCAGCTTTGAATTTTGTTCTCACAGGCAACAAACTCAGTATGAAGACAATTTGCGATAATCCAGTTGGTGACACATGATGAAATGAGAAGTGCCAACAGATATTTACAACTCCTTTGAATTTGTGTGTTCGATGGTCAATTTGAAATTGCTGACAATCACATTCGCATGCTGGACCATGCTTGCCATTGTTGGTCTTCCTTGCTTTCCCGCATTGGTCACATTTGTGCAAACATCTTCAAACTGCTGGCACCATTTCATTATGGCTAGACACGACATTGCATGTTGTCCATATATCACCGATATTTCACAGTGAATTTCCATACATGTGTGACGTTTGGCACACATGTATGGATTTTTGACACATGTATACATTTTTGAAACACACTGTTCTGCATACTTCAATGTTGGAGTAAGTTTCCAGCAGATGCACCATTTTGTTCACATGCTACACAGTTATGCTTACCAGTAGTTTAACGAAAATGACAACATAGGTAATCGTGAACCTCAACTCTCTTCTGCGAAAGCTCAGCTCTTGTTGTGCAGTGTTGCCATTTTTAGGGAGACAAGAGTAATATACTTTTCGAATGCTCCTCGTACAAATGTACAACAAATGAGTTAATACACCTTATGGATAAAGCCGAAAAATTAGTTAATCCTGGATCTATATCCAGTTTCACATTTTAAAAAAATATAATAAAAATAAAAAAAAATAAAAAATGGCTGTATTCTAGAAAAAAAAACAAAAAAACATGAGCACACATAGAAGTAGCTAAACATTAAACCATAAAAAATTTGTACCAGTTTCATAGTCATGTTTTTTAACACCACCATCACACAAATGCGGATCCAGAATGTTATTATGGGGGGCTCACCAGGAAATTTTAGTTTTACACTGTTAAATAGTTATTCTTTATAATAAATAACATATAAATATAATAGTATATCTTTATAATAATCGTTAAATAGTTGTTTTTAAGCTGGGCTTGTCTTTAAACTATATGGCTTAGGGTAGATTATAGTTGAGTATGACAGAAGGATAAGCTAGTAAAGGAGACATATACAATAACCAAAAACGATAATTTACAATGTAATTAATAGAACAAGTTTAAATTTAAACTACAAAAACATCGTAATTATTTTACTATTTTTATAATAAGCGACTTTTTAAAAAACTTGAAGTTTATAGTGCAAAGTCAAGCCATCTTGGTTTCTTTGAAAATTTGTCAATCACTTTATTTACATCAATATGAATGTCTCTGTGGGTGTGTATTAAAAGTCTCTCTTCTGTCATCCGCGTTCGAAGCCAAGTTTAACGGCGCTTCAACGATAAAAAACTACGTTTTGCTGAAGCAACACTTACTGTAAACGTAGTTTGAAGGAAAAGAAGCTTGTAGAATCACATTTCTCCAAGACTTGGAGACTTTGGTGTAAGACTTTTATTTATTACAGTCGTAACAAACAACACATAAAATATTCTTCATCGTCTTTAATTTTTTTTCTTATTTAACCCTGATGTGGGAAGGGCAGTCTCCCCCTCCGCCCCTCGCTAGAACTACACTTGCCATCACACAGGCAACAGAAAACATTTGTTTTTACAATATCTTTAAGATAAAACTAATAATTATCAAACAAATTACAGCTTACGTCAGAATGAGAAATATATAAAAAACCGTCTCGGATTTCGCAACGCCTCTTTTGCCATACTTTGCGAACTTTGCCATCCGACTTCTTCAACAGGTTACCAACTTTAGTATACCCAAAATTTTCATTTCCTGTTGGTTGATAAGGAGTAAAGGTTCCTGGATACATGCTCTATCAAAGAATAAATATAGCATTTTTTTTTACAAAAATTCATTATTTGCAATTAATAAAGCCATTTCTTTTAATGTGAATGACTGAACACTAGTAAATAAACAAAAGTATGTTTTTATTACCTCACGAGAATCCAACGAAGGTGAATTACGAAGTACATTCCTCAAGTCAATGAGCCGTTTCCTTTCTTCATCTTGCCTTTGGCGAATTTTTTGCAACTTCGTTGCCAATTCTTTAATATAACCACTAAAATGCTCTATAGTTTTCAAACCATCCTGAAAATAACTGAGAGAGAGAGAGAATTCAGTTCCATATTATAATCTGGATAGTAATCAAAAGACAATTTCAAATCTAATTTACATCACCAAAGAAAATATTTATTATGAGTATAAACAAGTGTGGTGTCTTGTAAGGGTGTTAAGAGACCATGATTTTTTGGTTTTTTTTTTTGGATGCACATAAATGGTAAGAGTTCTCTCGGCTGACGTTTCTCCTCACAGCCGACGAAATACATTTTTTTTTATTTTATCTGCCTAACCATCTATTACTTGGTTTGAAATGTTCAATTCCAAGCAGTTTCAAAAACTCCTTTGATTGTTCCAAAATCATTGGGTCACTAATAACTGCACCCTTGGCTCTCATACGTTTGAACCACACAGAAACAGCTTGATCAATCTCACCATGGTTTCCTTTTCTTGTTAAGTTTTGCTTCCTGTTGTACTATGCGGAAAATAGTGGACAAATTACAACCATACTCTTTTGGTATTTCTATCTTTGTCTTATTGTTTGATTTCAAAGAATTTAAAATCGCCAACTTTTGATCAATATTTAAGTAGATATGTTGATTTCTTTTCATCTGCCATGTTCACAATAAATATAAACTGAAAAGAAGGAAGAAAAAAAAAAACACTTGCACATAGACTGAGAATTTTGTAGACCAATAAAATACGAGACGCAAAATTTGCAGTCAGACCGGCACCATTACAAAAACGAATTTTGATAGTGATTATGAACACAGAAAGAGGAGGAAGGCATAAATGAAACCACAAACAAGCTGGTAAGTGGAACTTCGACAAGGCTTGACAGCCATTTCCGGTGGGGAAAGCCACTCCTTAAAAATAAGGGTTGCCAGCTATTTATTGTGGATGAAAACTTGTTCATAAAGTTTGTTTGCATATATCCGGTTTAAATTCTATAATAAAAATTTTGTTTAAAAAATACTTGCATGCATAAAATTGCAATTCAGGGGGGTTTAAATAACATTAAAAAGAAAATTTCAGGCTTAATATTTTATGTATATATGCAATCTTCACATATATGCAAGCTACATAGATGCGGGTTTGAGTTTATATCAAATTCAGTTAAAATATTTGAAAAAAAATCCTACATTATAACAGGTTATTTTTGCTTGTCAAGCCACATAAATATTTAAATTATTGTTGATAATTAATTTCCACTTTTTTGCAGCATATTATATTAGGTTTGCTTATTAGAATAGGTTTTTTATTAAATCATACAAGTTATTTGAGGTTTCTTCCAAATGCTGTTTAAATGGTCATGAGATGGGTTTAACAATCCATTTTATTTGTGTAAGCTTTACGATGCAAGAACCATGCTGCGCCGAGACATACAGCTTTCTGAGGAATCTAAACCACTTAAGGCCTAGTCTGTCAGCATTCTTTTCCTTTCGGCAGAGTTGGGAGTTGAACCCGAGATAACAACATAATAGGCAAGAATGTGTTACCACTGCAGGGCCATTTAACAATTTGAACGATAACAAATGCTATTTGAATTTGAAGCAAGCTCCAATGAAAACAAATTTTTTTTTATTTTAAATCATAATTAATAATTATACTAAGACATACTTATTTTGAGCATGGTAATATTCGACCAGATGTTGCAATAATTCAGCACCCTTCTTGGCTTTAATTTCATTGACTTTAATTAAGTACTGCAAAAATTAAATATGAAAGTAATTATTCATAACATAAAAAACAATAAATAATATTAATGGGAACATTGAAGGCAGGAAAATGTGAGGTAAACACTTCCAGATACAATTACTGAATATAACTTTTCCAATATTTTGATTCTTGAGTTTTCCAACATCCCCAAGGGTCATTTGATGCAACCAAAAGTTGAACACAACTTCCAAACCATGATACATTTACGCCTAACACTTTTTTTTTTTATTTTGTGGCACAATGACAGCTAGCATCATTCTGTGCCAAAACCTACAGTTTTATGAGGAATCTGAAACTGTTGTCTAGGAAACCTAACCCTAAACTACAGTGAAAATCGGTTATAACGACCTTCAAGGGACCGTGCAAATTCGGTCGCTATAACCGATCGTCATTGTAAACGATATCTTTTTAAAATCACAGTAGCCTATAGTATCATACACTCTAGAGTTTTATAAATTATTTTGATAGTAAGAAGTAGTAAACGTTTAGGTTTCAAAATTAAATTAAAATATAATTATAATGAATTTAATTTCCGTTTATGTTAAATTATATTTATAGCCACACTAAATACATAACACTTTTTTTTTTTAAATTGAAAAAATTCTAGAAAATACTAAAGTATATAATGTAGAAAACAAATCTAATGAATAATATTTATTATATTATACTAATGACTTCCGAACAGTGCCGGTTTGAGAGTTTTATAGGCCTTATTCTGAAAAAATAAAATAGGCCCCTAAAGAATATGACCCTCGTGATATTCAATTAATAAATCACTTTTTAAGTTCACTATCTTCAATATTCAGGTTTAGCAGTAATAAAAATTTCTCGGACATTTGTAAATAATAGAGATTAGAATAACGCTTAAATTT
Organism: Dysdera silvatica; assembly: GCA_006491805.2. Classification (NCBI taxonomy): domain Eukaryota; kingdom Metazoa; phylum Arthropoda; class Arachnida; order Araneae; family Dysderidae; genus Dysdera; species Dysdera silvatica. Next base: position 86,425,898 of record QLNU02003225.1, on the reverse strand, counting down.
TGATAACTAACCCACATTGTTCCGACTTATGACTGTCAAGTCACGTCGTTATATCCGATATGAATTTCCCTACTTAGAATCTACGTAGACTACAAAATCTCTGTCGTTATAGCAGGTTTCATCATTATATACAATGTTGTTATAACCAATATATTTAGTATGGAGTAGAATAGCAAACCAAACTTCTTGTAAAAATTCCATCATTATATGCGGTTGGTCGTTATAACCAGCATCGTTATAAACTATTTTCACCGTATATAGGGGCAAAAAAAAAATTACATGTATTCTATGGTATATCATTGGAATCAAAACCAAGTAAACAGCTGAATAAACAAATATGTTACCTCTATACTACAGCAGAACCTATCGTTATGTGTATATTAGTAAAAAATATAATTGCGTAAAAGTAAAATATTACCTCGCACATTTGTAACTGAAATATCCGCCTCTCTTTTTCCATTTCTTCGGCAATCTTAAAAAGAAATACAGTTGAAAACCGCACATAACATTGGAAAAAAGAATACACTGGTCTATTAAAATATAATCTCCATGTGGGTCATATAAGCTACGATAAACGGCAAACGATGCTAAATTTTGGAAAAAGAATTAAGTAGGTACTAACATAATTTGTTTCCGAATATATTAGTTTGCCAATATTTTGTATTTCCCCCACAACAGAAATGGTATTGAACAAATATATCAAAAAACCCATGTACACATTGGTTTTATGATCAATGACTTTACACAATTCATTCATTATTCCATTTAACCTGGCAATCTTGACAGGAACATCATACCTTCGTTTTATTGATACTGGATTTATCAAATAAATCAAAATAACGAGTTCTGAAACAATTTCTTGAAATTTAGATACCTTGAAATGCATGCTGCTTTCATGAATTTTATGCAAATTGAACATTCACTTGTTATGTTGCAAGATTTCATTTTATTTGTTCCATGCTTTAAGATGCAAAGACAGCTAAAGTCATACTGCATTGGAACTAAGTTTTTTGCAGAATCTGCGCCTCTGTTTCCTAGAGAACTGAATCCCAGACTAGGGCCAACAAAGAAAATGGCCCATGTTTTACAGTATCACTGAAATCAAATCAGAGTTAAAGGTATGACAGATAATTGTGTGACCTCTACTTCATTATAAGGTCATGATAGGTGCCTTAATATTGTGCAAAGACCACAATGTCCACAGTAATGTTATGAATATTTGAAATGAAGAAATATGGAATCATTCTGTTTCATCTACAAGCAAATGAACAGTGTAAAGAAGTCGAAGTTGGAGGGTCTACAGCCTGATCTCACTTCTAAAATGTAACTTTGACCTGCTTCCTCTCCAAGTTATTCTTCTGTAAAATGTACTTTAATGATTAGCAGAAGATGTGTATGAGTATTACAATACAAGCTAGCCGCCGACTCAGCTCATCCACACACCATTGTCTACAGCAATTGACCATGGCAGGGAGGATTTTACCGGAATTGACATACTCGTGGTACACCCTGGAGACAGTAACTCATGAAAAACCCAATGCCTGCATGACTTCCAGAATGGAGTGACCTATTCGATGAGGCCCACAATCAAATGCACTTAGATCATTTGTTCTACCCATACTGTGTTCGACTATAACTGACACCATGAGCTTCACCCCATATATTGTAGGATCGTTGCTTATGTAATTTCCTTTCAGTTTACTGACCAGCCCACAGTGCCAAATTTGCATAATGCTATCTATCTTTTAATTCAATTGCTCTTCGATGTGCATATATATATATGAAATGTTCTTACAATAGTGAAGTGAATAAATAAATATACATAAAAAAATAAATTGAAACACATACTTCTGCTGGAGATATTTCTGTTCGAATAAATCCTGCCTCCTTTGCTTGTTGTTTCTTCTCTTTCTCGATTTTAGCCCTAAAACAAATTATTTTGCTTCAAACACACTTAAGTGCATTAACAGGTTCAAATATACTTTAAGCATGTATTCAAATACACTTTAAGCACAGTTTCAAATACACTTAAGCACGTTCTTGTATATAATACTTATATGATGATAAAATAGTACCTCAGTTGAAGAGTAAGAGATAAAAATATATTTAAAGCTTTCATAAAAGATAAATTGTTTCAAAGAAAAACAGCTTCCACCAAATGCGTAATTATCTTAATGTTAAAGATTTTCCTTTCCTTCTCATATACAAGTAATACTGCAATAATATACTGTTCAAAATAGCGCAAGTCGTTAATTTCACCTTCTGTTTCCTTATTTAGCTTACAAAGATGTAAAAAACAAAATAGCTTACATTTTTGTTTCATAGTCTTTCCAAGCTTTATCAAATGGTCTCTTTAAATCCTTTAAAGATATAAATTTTATATTTTATAAATGTTAAGCAATCACTCTACATAATAAACATACTTTACAAATTCAATACTAACATACTTTTTTGAGAGTTTTTTATATATATGTGTGTGTGTGTGTGTGTGTGTGTGTGTGTGTGTGTATATATATACAAAAGTGACCTGAAGATATACAAAGTGCATCCCTCAATCATCCGATTCCTACAGAGCAGCATGAAACAATGGAGAACCCGGTTACAGCTAAACACGCCAGACAGTAAAATAGAAACGGCCGAGATCCCCATCCGCCGCGGAATCTTTCAAGGAGACGCACTAAGCCCCCAGTGGTTCTGCTTGGCGTTAAACCCCTTGTCAAGGATGCTGAACGCAAGTAAATACGGATACATGCTGAAGAAAGACAAGAGAAACCTACATAAAGTCT
>QLNU02003225.1:86387201-86414672 GCA_006491805.2 Dysdera silvatica | reverse complement strand
TGTAAAATTTAAATCATCATCCGGGGAAGGATGATGCATTATTTTCAGGGCTGGAGGGCATTTGAGCACAAGAGATTGCTTGGACAAGTTGAAAAAGCAGAGCTTATGGTTCGGCAAGACATTGTGTCCTACCATTTTGTTTTAGGCCCAGTCTCCTGTTGCACACTGATCTTTTTAATAGAAATACTAGTAGATACTATTTACATTTAGTATGAAACAATAAAAGAATAATAATTCTATTATTTTCAGATGGGAAAAAATGGTATAATGTTTGCGTTATGCATGGGACTCAAGAGTTGTCCAGTGAATAACGAGACATTATGCCATTTTTTACCTTCTGAAAGTAATAGAATTATTATTGTTTTATTGTTTCATACTGTCCGGACTGTATGCAATCAGAACTGCCGACAAGCTCCGGTCATTTCACTGGGAGAGTCTGGACCACCCACCATACAGTCCGGACCTCGCCCCTAGTGATTTCCACGTTTTCGGTCCGCTGAAGAAGTTCCTGGCAGGACAGCGATTCACGTGCAACGATGAAGCCAAGACAGCAGTCCGACGGTGGTTCCACAGTCAGCCGGACGAATTCTACCACAGGGGCATCTCAAATTTAGTGCTGCGATGGGACAAATGTCTGAACCGGTGTGGGGACTATGTGGAAAAATAGTGTAAGGTACGTAGAATAGTACGTATATTTGTAATTACCTGTATGTACCTTATTTTGGCTAATAAAAAATAGGGGCAAAGACTTTCTGATTCGCCCTCGTACTTCAATATCCTGCTAATTAGAAACCATATCAAACTTATTTTTTGTCTCAAAAACGAAGATCAATAGTTTAATATTATGCATTGAATATAGTTTTAAAACTTATTATTTGGTCAGAAGAAATTTTTAAAAGTTCTGTTACGGGTGTTATCTAGTGCAAAAATGCATATATTTGTCATACATTACGTAAACATACATGATACATACATTAGGAAATATCATTAAAACAAATGCACAGTAATATATTAATAGACCCGAGTCCTGTTTAAATCTATTTTAATAATAAAGATACTTTTTTTTTATAAAAATTGAAATTGCCCCTGTTATTAACTAATTGAGGAGCACTTGTAATATAGAGGACATGTTCTCACAGATTTTTTGCCAAACCCACAGATTTCTGCTGGGCTGCATATAGTTCAAAAGCAACTCCATGTTTTCTTGATCAATCTCTTGAACTACCACATAGTAGTTCTTTCTAGTATTTGATTTTTCTGCAATCAATGTAACTCATCAATGTTCCCAATCTGAATTGCATTCAAAGCATTTCCTGATGTATCGGAAAGTAGAGTTCTAAGATGATGATCACCTGTATATTTGCAAACACAAACATATAAAGCATATTTGACCCTGGAAGGACATCCTGGGGTTGAAGTTTGTAATTTTTTTTTTTTTATTTTCATTGCAGTCTATTTCTAGATAAAGTGGTTATGAGGTTCACTAATTGTCATCCACATATAACGTTTCTATTGAATGTTTCTTTTGCTAGTAGCTTTAGTATCCTCTTCCCTGGTGTTTCTTGACTTAATCATCCCGAAGATAAAATGCTGTTACTTTTCTTATTTTTTCTTTAAAGGGTTGGTTTGTTTACATCTCACAGGGGCATAAACAAGCTTAGGCACTTTTGGTATTTCTTCTTTTAAAATTTTTGTTGCCACAGCCAACCTTTTTATAGGACTCGATCTTCTGACTCTATGTACAGCCTTATCAAATGTTTACTTGCACTGGTAAGCCCCAATTGGGCTCTGTTCTACAGTTTCAATAAAAGCCGATTTTTTTAATTCTTTCCTTTTTTTTTATCTTTCTGCATTGTAGGCTCTCTTTTCATTTAATAATTTTCTTACCTGTTTTGTCAGCTGGCTTAATATATACATATATATTTTTTTTTTGTTCTTTTATTATCCCTCTGTCTTTTGTTCTTATAAGCATTTCATTTCTCTGGATCATTTTTTAGATTATCATGATACTTAGCTTAGCTTTTGAGCTCGCCATCAACTGTAATGCATATAAGTAATTACTTCACATCATCTTTTAAGTGGAGATATCTGTAACACTTATTATTAAAAAATTATAATTAGAACAAAGTTGCGATTTAAATTCTATGATGTCGAATAATTTTAGCTCTAGCAACTTGTATAACATAGTTCATACTGACTAGCCTTTTCACTGTCTTTTATCTTTTACTATATACACACTATTATACTATATGCACAATTATCACAGAGTAGGCTATAAGTTTCTGATTATATTCGTACGGAAGTCCACCACAGTAGCCAGAATGAACAGGTTAAACAATAAAACCCATAACACAACACTGGTAATGTCACACCAGTAACAGCAATTAAAAATACTTATTGCATTATTTACCTTAATTTATTGATTGCATATGATTATAAACATGCTAAATCAAGTAAATTCAAAGTTAATTGTGATTAGGCCTAACATACCATTCTAAAAATTAAGTTCTTTATTATTTTGTTATGGGTGTGACAAGAAAAGTTGTATGAAAGTTAATTTTTTATTATTACCAAATTTTGTTTACCTGATTAAAGTTTTATCTTTTACACATGTGATGCCCAAGATGTGTAAAATCTGGAATCTTTTTTTACAAAAACATAGAACATAGCATAGTAGTAGAAAATGGTGTTATCAATTCTGAAATATTTTTAGCAATTTTTTTTTTTTTTTTTGATACTTGTCTTTAACATTGACATCAATTTTTGGACACCCTATAAATTTTATTTACTATATAAATTTTATCTACTATAATAAATATTTTTATATATTTTTAATCTATGTAATTTTATCTACAAATAGATAAATAATACTTACGTTTAGAGTGAATTTGAAAATTTGGTACCTATGTCCCGTTTTTCCTGGAATGACTGTAATAAAATTGAACACGTTCTTTCGACAAGGCCCATCTAATAGAGAAAGTTTCTTCACCAGCCGACCTCAATTTCTTCGAAGCCTTCCATATTCTTTCGCATTCCTCTTCTACTGTTAACGATCAGCTTCCGTTCAATTCCATGTCCTCTATTTGGAGAAACTTCATTCGTCCCATAGCAAAAGACGCGGCTACGGACCCACAACTGGTTTACCCGAACTAATTTTGGACTAGCAATTTGGCATCGATAGTTTTTCTAGCACGTGTGTCACATTAGTGTAACTAGGGTTCTGAAGAAGGAAGCCTAAACGCGCTTCCGAAATAGCTATAAACCATCGTATTTATTTTAACTGTGTTAATGTGTTTTATTTTATTTAATATTTTGCGCAGTGTGTCGTTTCATCTTTACTATGTTCCATAGGATTAACATTAGAGCTAAATTCTGAACAGCGAATTCCAAACAATGACTACCTGTGGGCATCACAAAATTTTTTTATAGCCACTAAAGTACAGTTTTCAAATTTATCTGCGACCTGAAGTGCCACAACAAAGCACAGTAAAGTTTACTTCATGTGCTTTTTGTTATCAACACTTCGATGTCACATTCCAGTTATTGTCATCAGCCAAGTTTTTGACAGCTTTGTCACGTCTTTGATTATTAACCATCGTTTCTGTGTGCTACATTATCCTCTAGAAATCTCTTATTTTCTCTTTTAAATGGACTGCGTTTTGGGCTCTGGCTCTTCCTATTTTATATTTTATGAAGTGTTAAGTTGCATTATCTATTTTTTTACTTTCTTCCATAGGACTCGATTCAAATATATGTTCACTTTGTATTTTTAAGCATCCTTTTCTGTGAATACAATGTCATCATTTGTGACTGACCATCCCAATTTTCCATTTACAAAACAGCAATTGTCATGGAATTGGTTTTTATCATTTCCACTCCTTTGTAAGTGTGTTATTATCATTAAGTAGTGTTATAGATGAACAAAATCATATTAATAAAAATAAAAGGACTTTGTTTATAAAATTCAGATTCATTCAAAAAGCTAGACTTACAGGCTCCAAACCCCCCACGGTTCCCAACCCCTATGATAGATGTTATCATTTCTTTAGAAAAGGATATTTGCCATTAAAAAAAAATCACAAATCACTGTTGTTTTTAATGAAAATTAACGTTGATGAGAATTGGTACATTTAAAACCACAATGATCTTATTGTTAATTCTATCAATTTTGATTCTTTTTAACACAAAACTGAATAGCAGTAACCTCTGAAGGATTGTCATGTTTATAAAGCCCCATGGGTAACCATTATTCAGAGGTTTCACCACAGTTACATACAAGCAAGGTTACTAGAAATCAAATGTAATCTACTGACTCCAAAACCAATGGCCATGATTCCTAAAGTGGCCAAATGAGATTTGATAAATGCTTTTAACATGTGAATATAACTACCTCTTATCTAAACTATAAATAATTTCAATGACACTCAAATGTATATCAGCTTTTTAATAGTAATTCTTATGACATCAGTAGTAGTTCAAATCAAAATGATGCACGAACAGTGATTTCATAAGTTCTCAAAGAAATGTATACCTCTATTGACATAACTACTAAGTTTGCATACTTAATTCATTTGCACTTAATAACCAAAATGGATTACGAGGATACAGTTCACTAAAGTACGTAAATGCTAATGGGTAAAACTGTTCTGGCATAACCTCTTATTCAGGTTTATTCATAAATTATAATAAACTCCAATTCATAATATAGTAATTTCCCTCATGAATGGCTTTCAAGGGATGAAGCAAAAACATTGTTAAACAGTAAAAGATGTTAATCAGATTATGCATAATTCTGCATGAAGCACTTGCCAGGACTACAAAATACCATCCTTAGATGGAAATAGTCATCAATAAGAAAAACGCTATTGAGCAAGATTACTCAATTTGAATTAAGAGTCTTTAAGGTAGGAAAGATGGGCTTAGAGGACTCTAGTCCTTCCCAATGGATATCAAAGCACATTTTTCTATTTAAAGCCAAATCATATTTTTTTAAAGCAATAGATACTCAAGGGCCCCATAATTTATGAATAATTGTGACCCAAATATCTAAAAAATTAAGTACATATAACCAGAGCCGACGAAAGGAAGGGACAGAACGGGCTGCAGCACGGGGGCCCAGATGAAGTTTAGAAGCCCGTGCTGGCAAGGACGGATGCTGTGGGGTGGGGGCCAGCCTAGGGAATGGGGGTCCAGTCGAAGTGAACCTGGGGGGCCCACATTGGCTTTCGATGCCCCTGCATATAACATAGCCCATTTAAAAGAAACCATCCTGGAACTCTACAATACAGATCTAAGGATTAAACAAACTCCACACTGTCATTCTTTGTAATGCTTCAATTTTATTGTCACATATAAATTATTATTTTCGTATGCCAATATTAAAACCATAAATTAAACATGATTTTCAACTTGAACATCCATTTGAAAATCTATGATAACTCACTTTGTTTGCTGTAATGTGACAAATTAAACATTTAATAACACATTCATGTTCTCTCCTTTTGATGATGAAAAGCTAGTTTCAATTGCGATTTTTGTATTGCTTCTGTACATTATTGGAGAGAATTTGCAATGTGCTTTTTCCATCAGAAGCATTGCCAACAATGTATACATATTGACATGATTGCTCAAGTTTATAACAAGTTAAACCAATACAGTGCAAATAAAGAAATTGAGAATTTTGGTGAAAGGGGACTTTTCTTTATTAAAGGAATTGTGGAAAGAACCATATTAAAATTATTTCTTTTTAGTATGTCCATGAAACACAATCGTATGAAATAAAAGGAAAACGGTTTTATTAAAACTAAAATCGCTCATGCACCGAAAAAAAAACCCGCTAACAATCCTTTATTTATTCTGACATCAAAAAGCCCTGCTCCCAGATTAAGAATTTTCGGTTCATGGCAGTAAGTATCTAAATGAAATAATGATGCAAATGCAGTTTTAACACATCGGATAATTTTGTCTGCATAAGGGGTGAATATTGGGTATGTATTGACAAGAGGGGGGAAACACAAACAGACCTTGACATGCATAAGTACGACGATCCATCCAAAGGGTGAGTATTCCAAGCATAGCAACGCATCATACTGCTGAACGTAAGAATCAATGCAATTCCCTATTTTTAAAGCTTCATATTTTGATTTAAAATATATATTATGGAATTATTCATCAACCTAATTTCAGCCCAGTACAGATGCTATGAAAGTTATTATCAGTAACCGAGAGTTGATGCACGCAACGTTTAATTCCCGAGTAGCAAATTAATTTGGCTCATTTTATGCAAAAAAATATCGAATACTAAGTTATGAAATCGAAACGAATAATTACCTCTTCAAGCGATCCAACAGTCTGGCGACACATAGGAATCTTACTAACAAAAGATGAAGTCGTGGGAGAATTATAGTCCTCCCTCGTCTCGGACACAAACTCTTCGACCGTCATCAACCCAGGCATTTTGGTTTTTAAATGTTTCAAATCAATGCCACGAAAAAAATAAATGTTAGTCAAGCTGACTACAGGAAACAACCACCCTACGCATCGAGCATCTTCTACGGATCAACAATCAATGTTACCGGTTACAGATATAAAGGCACGCCTTTACAGCTTGTTTGGGAAAAAATAATAAAGTCTATTGCCCTTTAAATTTTTCAAACAGCCAGGTCCGTGTACTTTATTTCAAACGAAAGTTGATCAAAAAACGGGGACTGATAGAAAATTTCTTTTCTTTCATAAGAGACTTGATTGTATAGCCAATAAAATGGTTCTAATACAACACTTCCACTTACGCATCCTTCTTCTGCGCGACTTTCAGAAAAGTCTTTCTCAACCTATAGTCCACAGACTCCCCAAAAACTTTTGATATATATTACTTTCTTTTGCACTTATAACCCACAAAATCACACGTAACAGAAAGGAATAGATATTTGGGTTCCTCAATAATTTCTAAGAGTATACAGGCGTTCGCTAATAAAAGTTTGAGAAAGTCTGGTTTAAAATTTTTATTTCTTCAGGCTATTTTATTTTCTTAAACTATCCAACAACCTTCTCATGTTACGGAAACTATTCAAATTTGAGATGTTAATATTTCACATATATTTACAGATTGTTATTTCATCCATAAAATTTTAAAATATTTATATTTTCACCTTTGCAGTTCTCTTTTAAGTTATATATTAACTATGTTCACAAACAAATCAACCGTTAATTAGCGTATGTTCTGTAAAGAGAATATTAATGTTTCAAATTTTATAAAATCAGTTTAACGATGATATAAAACTGGAAACGTCGAAGATAACAGCTCGTTTGTACATTACATGAATGTTTTTGCTTCAAAATTTCTGTACGGCTTTTTCCCAATTAATAAAAGTTAAACCTCTACAAATTAAGGTGAATAAAATAAATTTTTTCATAATTGACTTAAACTATAATTGTTTGCATTCGTTAACGAATGCTTGATTTAATCAGTAAAGTAGTTAATTCTCATAGCTTTTGTATTGTTCCTTAAATTCACTGTAATTAGTGTATATCTATATCAGCCACGGGCGTACGCAGGGGGATGTTGATGGGATTGTAACCCCCCCATTGTAATGAAATTTTGTATATTTAGCTATAGTGCCTAGAAGGAATAGTGTTCCGACTCCTTATTGAGCCAATGTATTGAGCCTGTGTGTGAATTTTTAATTGCAAGGCAAATTAATTTTTTTGTTAATTAAAGTCAAATATAATGTATGTCTAGAAAGTAATTGTATATCTTCTGTGCAGCTTGTCAAAATATTCACAGAGTAATTAGGTAAGTACTTTATTGACAAAATTTACTTGTAATCTCTCCCCGTGTGTGATTTAGAGATACTTTTCAACCCTATTATTCCTTTCAGAATTTAAACGTAATATAATAATTATCTATCCCTTTCCTTTTTAATAGCTCTTTGTTTCATTTTGGAAAACACCACATTAAAAAAATAAACATAGCTATATTCAACTATGATTAAAATTATCTAAATTTGGTATCTGTAAACATTTGGGCACTCTTTTACATCTTTTACAATACGGTAACCGCTTCCGTTTTGGCGATTTATTGTTTACATTTTTTTTTTTTTTTTGCTTTGATACTTGCTTTCTCTTGCTTTTTTTAATGTTGTCTTTTTTTTGTCTAATTTCATAGTTTTGATTAAAAAAATAACCACAGAGCTCCAGAGCGCTGGCAACGGACCCCTCCTGATTGATCAACCACAAAACCCGTAACGGCCCTCTATGTCCTTTATTCAATGTAACTATAAAAATAAAGGTTAAAAGAAGAGTCTTTTTTAAATCAAACAAAAGTATCAACGTTTATTGGCGTAGTGATACCAACGCCGATGGTATGGCGTGATTAGATGGTGAAACGTTCGAAAGAAAATAAATATTTCTGCCTTCGGTGGGACCTGAACCCACGACCTTCCACTTGCCGGGCGGAGGCTCTACCCACTGAGCTACGAAGGACAATATATAATCTCTTTACGAACGTATATATATTGTTGCCAGTTATTTCGCAGAATGGTGTAGTACATAGACTACTATTTAAACCAAATTGCAAAGAGACTGGTATTAAATTGATCGAAATGCACGTTGCAGCATATGTATTTATATAAATCGAACACTACGCAGATTAAATCAAACAACAATGTCAATCAACGTTTATTGGCGTAGTGATACCAACGCCGATGGTATGGCGTGATTAGATGGTGAAACGTTCGAAAGAAAATAAATATTTCTGCCTTCGGTGGGACCTGAACCCACGATGGGCATTTCGATCAATTTAATACCAGTCTCTTTGCAATTTGGTTTAAAAAGTAGTCCATGTACTACACCATTCTGCGAAATAACTGACAACAGTATATATACGTTTGTAAAGAGATTAGATATAGCCACCGCCCGGCTAGTGGAAGGTCGTATATTATTATTTATTAAAAATAAATTGGGCGTATTGTTAAAAATTGTCGTCCTAAAATCCTCTCCCGATCAAAATTTGAGTCAGGTAAACGACGAGTGTAAAATCTGAAGTGGTTGATCTTTTGGTGCCTGTTACATTGGCGGCCAAAATTGCGTAGCAAACCTATAAGTGATGGCATCGTTAGCCAATCAGATTGTTTAAATCGGTCCTAATGCTAAAAGTGTTATGGAAATTCAAATCTCGCGGCCGGGTTGGCTACAGGCCTAATGTATTTACTCAGTCAGTGAAACTGGTGTCTTGGCAACTATAGACCGTAATACAAATTATTTTGATGAATTAGCCTGGTTTTACCTCACTAAAATAGCGCCACGAATCGCCACTGATCTATATACATATGTAGACACGCATACACTGTAGGACTTGTATATAATGAAAAGCTTAAGGTAAAGGAAAATGTGCGCCATATCCGGCCCTTGCTAAATCCGTTTTTGAATTTAAAATTTCAAACTTTGGAAATAAAATCTGTTTAGATGACACATGTGATTAAAAGTTGCTTTAGTCTTAATTTTGAATCCAAAATAAATATTAATAAATTAGTATATTTCTATATTTGGATATCCGTAGTTAGACCACCATTCATCATAACATCTGAAGGCCCTTTGCTATACAGGGTGGTCCTAAACTATATGTCAAAAATGTAAAGGCAGGTAGAGGGGACCTAAATAAGCAGATTTCGTATAGGAATGTGTGTGCGGTAATGACACATTAAAGCGCTAGCTTGTAAAGCAGTATGAATCACAGGAAACTGAAAAGACAAGTAAAGACAAAAGAAAACAAAAATTTATTAATAGTTTACAAGAGGTGCCCGAAAGAGCGGCCACCAACAGCGATACAAGATTCACAGCGACGGCGCATGGATCGGCGTACATTAGAAAAGACGTCAGGCATGTCGATCACATGTCCAGCAGCAACAGACAAGCGGGCAACAAGATCTTCTTCAGATGTGACGGGACTCTCGTACACCAGGCTTTTAATATGACCCCCAAAACAAAAAATCCAAGCAGGTTAAATCAGGAGGACGCGGTGGCCAGGGACCTGGACCGCCCCGTCCTATAAAATGCTGGCCGTAGACAGCGTCCAGGTGATTCCTGACGTTTCGACTGAAGTGAGCTGGGGCTCCATCGTGCTGGAACCACATTCGTCTGCGAACAGCTGGAGGAACATCGACGATCCGGCTGATTCCTATCCGGGAATCGCTCCCTGTACATCCTTTGAGCAGCTAATCCATTTCCTTGTGCAGCCCCATACATGAAATGCATGTCGGCCAGCTCCGCATTGGTGAAACGATGCATGCTGCTCGAGATCCGTGCGGGAAATGATGAATCCAGCTAGCGAAGCGCTTTTATACGCCGCAGTCATCAGCGCTCTCTACCGGCTCAAGGCGGCATTACCACACACACAATCCTATACGAAATCTGCTTATTTAGGTCCCCTCTACCTGCCTTTACATTTTTGACATATAGTTTAGGACCACCCTGTATAAATGCAATATATATTCAATCATAGGCATAACTTGAAGGTTAAATATGGCGTAAATTAGTTTATAGGGTATGCGTATATATGTAGCGTATAGGGAAAAAAAATGTGTGGAAAAAAATACGATTTTGCCTCTGTTCTAAAAAAACTGGGGACATGTGCCCACTTGCCCCCCGCCAGGTTACGCCTACATATTCAATGATATTCAGCTTTGAATTCGTTTAAAATTTAATGAAGTATTATTATTAAGGGACAAAACCTAGGTCGGATGAAGGTTTCGTAGGGTCCTACACAATTTACGGGGTCCCTAGTAGTATAAATCAAACCCGTGTAATTACAATTGAATTCGCATATAAAGATGATCTTGGGACCAACGAAAATGCTCTCATTAGCCGATCACTCGCTAAATCCGTTCTGGAATTTATTTTTTAAACTTCGAAAATGAAATCGGTACAGGTTAAAGATGAGACGGGTTTAGGCCAAGCCCGGGCATTATATTTCATATTGATATCTGGCTCATCAGACGGATACAACTGAAGCCGAAAACTGATTTTTCAATATCGAAATTTTTCAAGGAATACAATTATGTAATTTCTTTTCGGGGATTACAGAAATATGTGAATATAAAAATTGGCAGGAAATTAAGTAGTGTAGTTTAGCAAATTTTTTAAAATTTAAATCGCACTTCAAGGGATTAAAGCAGTGTTTTCGCTTGTGGGGCCCATTCCCACAGGGCAATTCGAAGCGGACTTCACTGTGCATAATGCCAGTAAAAATGCAATGGAAATGTAGCCAGTGGGACCACTGTGTACATGGTAAAGGCAATAACATATAATTAATATAATGTACAGGAATTAATGTATATATATTATATATATTATTATTTAATGTTTTGTGAGTTAAAAGTAATGGTGGTGGGTCTTTTGGTTACTATAAAAGTGGGTAGCGGCTTGAAAAAGTTGGGACTACTGGATTAAAGTTATATATAAAGTTTCGTGCTCGGGCGGGCCAATGCTCAAATTTTCACAATTTCGGGCGCGGGTGGGTTCAAATTGCAAATCCTAAGGCTCGGGCCTCGAAAAATGAGCCCGAACTTATTTATAATACAGATAACATATTTGCATGCAATGTAAATACAAAAAACTTTAAAATTCGCGGAAAACGTCGCAGAAATTTGCGCCCCAATAAAGTTACTCCTTTATTGATAAGGACTAATTGGTAACGATCTTGGAGTAGCGTTGTGTCTTCCCCGCGTTGGTCTCAACCGCGCCCCTCAAAAAAAGCCTAATCTAGAGATTTGTCTTGTCTGCCTATGCGATAATCTGGCCCTGGACACAACGTATTATTATTAACGGGCTGTGGGTACTCACATCCACTCCCTTCCTTGTGTGCCCAGAGCCGTAGCCAGGCTGGGGCTGGGGGAGGCTCAGCCCCATAGGCACAAAATTCATAAGTGGAGGATTATAGGCTCAATGGGGTGGTGTGGGATAGGTTACGGAGCTACAGCTTCATATATTCATATGAAAATGTACAAAATTTCATCGCAATGGGTGGGGGGTTACAACTCTCATCAACATCCCTTGCGTACGCCAGTGCTCAGCCCTCCTGGAAATGTAATAAGCCCCTTTCCCCTGGAAAATATTTTTTTCAAAATAAATTATTTAAAATTTTATTTTTATTTATTTATTTTTTATTTTTATTTATTTATTTGTTTAAAATTGTATAACAATGGAAATTGTTTTCTGGCATTATAAATATGTTAAAAATAGATTTCTGTAAATCTTATAGCAAATCATATTTTTACTACCTTAGAGGTTTGGGTCTTCCAACTATTCTATATAATAAGGATAAGGGAAATTATAAATTTGCACCACCTCCATAGGATTTTCAATGCAAATTTAAGTTAAGAAATTTATTCATTAGTACTAAATATATTAGTCTGTGATATTTCATTTTCTTCGGCCTTATCAATAAAATGCATTAAAGATAATAACGGGTCTTAGATCGCTGTAACTTAGGCCCACACATAGCGGCAATTTCGTTTACATGTATCAGCCAAGTACACCCTGGCCTAGGGTCTCTACGATTCCCCCCTCCCCCCGCAGAGGCCAAGTATTAATTAAAAGTTACTTTAATCTTAGTTTTGAATCCGAAATTTTAGTATATTTCTATATTTGGATATCAGTAGTTAGACCACCATTTATCATAATATCTGAAGGCCCTTTTCTATATAAACGTTACGATTTCGGGGTTTTGGCCCCAACTTTCTTATTTAGTTCATATTTTTAGACGTAGACCTAATTTGGGAGTTCGGTTGGTTGGTTGGTTGGTTGTATTTTTATGGCGCAAGGACAACAAGGGTCATTCTGCGCCAAGCAAGGTGAGACCGTACATACGGTTTTAAAATGAGAATAAAACCAAAATGACAAAAATGTATTGAAAGTAATGTATTAAATGTAACAAAACGAAACGATAAAATAAAATTAGATGAGACGGGAAAAGCCAATATTAGATAAAAAGTTAAAAATCAGTTCATAATTAAAAGTATCGCATGAAACATCGCGAAGGATAAAATTATTTTGGTTAAAAGCTAATGAACGTTGTTGGTTAAAATTGGGACAAATATATAAAATATTCAAAAAAATTTAATGGTTCACCACATGTGGCACACATCGGGGCATCTTCTCCCTTTAAAAGATGTTGATGGGAGAAGCGTGTATGCCCGATGCTGAGTCTAGCCAGAGAAGCCTCTTTTCGACAGTCACTCGTACATCTAGACTGCCACATTTCAATTTGTGGTTTAATGAAGCGTAATTTATTAAACAATTGCTCGTCCGTTTCCAACTGGCATTTTTTTTTTGTATAGGTGGGATGAGATATGAGTATTAAAATCTAAAAATGGAATGTTCATAAACTCAAGTTTCTGAATAGACTCAAGTTGCTGTTTTCACAGTAATGTCAGCCTGTTCATTACCGGTAATACCAGCGTAATCTGGGACCCAACAGAATTTCACAATATACTGTGCGGTATTTATATACACAAGTTGTTTGTAGATATAAATAATGCACGCTGAGTGAATCTGTACAGATGACAGTTGGAGATAAGCAATTATCGAAGATGTATTGTGGAGCTAACCTAATATCATGAATTTCTGCTGTGAAAATTGAGCAAATTTTTGGCAGTATAACATTTCTACAGACGAATGCCGCACCGACATATTCATCCGCTTTTGACCCACCTGTGAAAATGAAGGAGTAGCCTTTGTACATACTAGATAGATCAGCGAATGCCTGCCGATAGGCAATGTCTGGGGTATTGTCTTTTGGATAGATTCAAACAGATGTCTGTGCCAATATCAAACCATGGAGGAATGATGTTTGGCATGGATTTTGCTACTATGATTTTTGAAATGCCCAATTCACTAGAAGCATCTGCCATCCTCATGCCAAAATATAATTGTTCAATAGTCATATCTGATATTAAGTAATTCATCATTAATATTCTAACATGTGCAAACTGAATTGGAAATTGCACGGAGAGAAAATCGGAATATTTCTTTTGACGAATTTCGCTCTTTTCAGTAAATCATAATCCGTGGATTTTAAAATTTCCATTGGTGCCAAAAGTCCAAAACGCCAAAAGTTGTTAATTTTCCGCATTCCTTTGAATTGTTATTGAATTTTGGTACTAATTATTATCACACAATAGAGCACATTGATTTAAAAATTATCTTCTTGAATATTAAATCTATGATCAGTCACTAATTCATCACAATGACGTTTGATTTTTATTTGTCTTTCATTCGAGAAATTTTGGAAAATGTTCCTTCGCTGATACTTTTTAGTTGCTTCTTTTACTCCTTCGTAATCGTTTCTACTCGATTTTAAATACTCCTTCGTACTGTATAACGCTGATTAAGCTGTTTCGAAGTCAATTTTTTTTTTTTTTGTGTTTGTAGAATTTTCGATTCTACATTTACCTGGCTCCATAGGCGTACACAGAAAGTTCGTAAGGGAGGGAGGGATTATAGGCTTAATGGGGGTTACAGAGCTACAACTCACATATTCCTATGTTAAATATACAAAATTTCATGGGGGTTACAACCCCCATCAACACCCTGCCTGGCTCAGTAGTTTCTACACAAGCACGCAAATTAAAAACAAATTCACAATTTTCCAGCTTCTTTTTAATATGTTGTACATAATTACGTGTCGCATCATTCTGCGTAAAAATTAAGTGTTTAGGGTTTTATTATATCTTTAAAGCGCATTTTGGCAGCTATCAAAGAGGATTTCTCTTTGATCAACGAGTTGGATTTAATTTTTTCAATGTTATACCAGATTCTCCTGTAAATTTGTTAAGCGAATCCCATCGTTTTATAACGTTTCTAAAGTAGAAATAAATGGCAGAAAGAGTTGAAAAAAAAAAGACCGCCCTAAATTCCTTACAATCTATAACTGCATCTTTCACAACAAGGTTTAAGTTGTGACTTGCACAATGGAGGTACAGTGAAGTTCCGATAATTTGATACGTCAGGGAACTAGCGGTGTATGTTGAATTACGCTGGTGTAGAGTTATCGGAGTGGAAGGATAAAAATAAATAAATAAATAAAAAACACTTTTCAAAACAAGTGAAATTTCTAAAGAATAAAAACATAATTTGCTGATTATTTCTTACTTTAATGTAAATATTTTTATAAATTGTTTTGTTTATATTAAATTACATAGTGAATCAGTAATTACGGCGATACGTAAATACGTTTGGACTTAATAAGCTTGTTCGCTGAATAAAAGATTTTTTTTAAGTACTTTTTAAATAGTCACGAAGATTTACTATCGTAAATGATTTTAATACATAATATGTAACTACATTCAAATACTTTTAAATCAGTCATGAAGTTCATCGAGTTTTTAAGAGAAAAAAAATCTGGTTCAGAAGTTTGAATAATGTCTTCGTATAGAGGATGTGAATCAGGTGTTACACCTGGAGAAAAATGACGAGTTCGACTGCGGAAAGATTTTCTACATGAGGATGGGACGCGAAATTATCGAGAACCATTACAATTTTTCTGTCTTCTCAACACAAAATTACATATTAATTTTCGTAGTCAACGTTCGAAAATTAGAATGTACGTAAATTTGCGTTGACTTGCGCAGGTTTCTGTTTCGAAATGTCGACTTAGTGAGCTTTTTCTCTATACACAACACATTAGGCCAAACAAAATCTTAAGAAATGTTGAGCTATCCGAAATATCGACTTATTCGAGGCTCGAGTTAACGGGACTTCATTGTATTTAGCATTTAGTTGCAAATATTTATTTTTGTTGTTGTAAACTATTCAAAGTTCCTGTCATAACAATTGCACTGTTATAACCTTGCCCAAACCATTTTTTAATTGGTGTATTAAAATTATTTTAAAGGTCAATTATTTGTTCCTTTAAAGCTTTCACAGAGTGACCGTATTGAGAGAAGAATCCTAGGAATCCTTCTTTAATTTCAAATGTAACTGGTTCTGATTGTTCGTTTATTTTTATATGTGTGTGTCGAATAAGTACACTGAGTTGATTTCCTTTAGTGATATCTTTTATGGTGTCTAATAAAATGGAAAAACAAGTAGCAGAATTTATTTGGTGAACTAAAATGTTTTTCCAATTATCAGCAGCACAATGAATTTGTTCATTTTGAATCTGTGGACTTACATATTTCATTGAACCTGTTGGCATTACAATAACTCTCTTCATAACGTTGTCACATTTCGCCAATAATTAAACTCCCGATAAAAAGTTTGCACTGTAATGATCTTTCGTAAAAATTATCATCATGACCACGACATCTATAACATTTTTGGCAAGCTCGGGTGTAATATCAAAAATTTAGAAAAAAATTAGATCTAGGGGAAACAAGTGTTCTTTCAGAATAAAAGCAAAGACCCTGGATAGGAGGCCCCGGTGTGATGCACCGCCGGTTTTTTCAGGCTTGGATATGGTTCCTCGCGCTGGCTCAACCAGGGTGTGGATTTTGAGGTTAACACACACCCTTCTTCCCCAGAAGACTGGCTGCACCGTTTTGCCCTCCGAGGAGGGCAAAACGGTGCAGCCAGTTCCAGTCCCTCACCATTACTCGTTTTTGCATCTCGGCAGTTACGCCCCTGAGACTGATGCTTGTGAAGAGAAATCGGTTATTGATAATAATCGCAAAGCCTTCACACAGCTCTATTTTTATCTATGTTTTGAATTTTGGAATGTCCATAACGTTGGCATTGAAAGCATCTTGTTGGGTTGAGAATGTATGGTCGTATTGGGCATGAGAGGGAGCGGGCTTTGATGGATATTGGTATGTTTGGTCTATAGAATGTTGGGATGATGTGTTTGGTTTTATTGATATTGCCCTCTCTTCATATTATTATTTTGTTCTGGTATTACACCTTGTTCAGAAAGTTCTGTTACTACTTCTTGTTCTTCAACATCAATCAAGTCTATTTCAGATATTACACCTTTTGAACTATTTAGTGAGATATGTAGCGATACTTTGATTTCAATATTGACCATATGTTTACTGTTCAGCGATGATGATGTTTGTTGTGGATTATTTATTTCTATTAATAAGTCACCGGATCTTAATCTTCTTGTATTTTTTACTATTCCGCTTATTCCTTGGATGGCTTTTTCTATCGCGAATAGTAGGCCTAAGCGTGATTTTGACACAAGGTATGCGCTTGGGATTTTGAAGTGTGCACCTAAGCTGAGAAAAGTAGGCTATGTATTTAACTAAAAAATGTCCTCAGTCATTCAAAACAATGCATTTTAATTGAATCATAGTTAAGTCAGGCCCAGAGTCAACAGCCATGGTGCTCTGGAGTATTTAATGAGAAGAGTAAATCTGGGAGTAGTGGATCAGAGAAAAAAGAAAATTGCGACGAAAGAAAATTCGAATTTTAAATAGAAAAATTGTATGACTCTGCTCCCTGTATGTAATCAGTGATGTCATCATACATATTTGCTTAAAAATCGAAGTTTCAGATTTATGTAATCATTTTAAGTTGTAAGCAAATATATGTGGTGATGGGGAGTAGTTAACTATACTGTGGTTAACTGAAACTACTAAAATGAAGTAGTTAACTACTGTTTTTTTTTTGTTTTTTTTTTCTAAAATGCAACAAACGTGAGTAAATTTTTAAATGAAAATTTCGGGGTGACACCCGTGGAAAAAAGCAAGTTAATTTGTAGTTGCAATTACTTTTTTTAGAAAAGTAGTTAACTAGTAGTTATAACTGCCTTTGAGGAAAGTAGTTAGTAATTTAGTTTTATTTTTGAAGTCCTCCCCGCTCCATAAACAAAACTGGATTGAAAGTGTGCAATTGGAAAATTTGCTTAGAATAAGGTCTGGCTAATGGAAATAGTTTCTTAAATTCTGGCTTTTTAGATGTAACCACAATAAAAGTAGGGAGGATGTTATTACGTTCACTTACTTCGTTACTTTTTTTTTCAACTTTTCTTCTTCCCGCCTTCCTTCCTTCCTTCCTTCCTTCCTTCCTTCCTTCCTTCTTCTTCCTTCTTCCTTCCCCTTCCTTCCTTCCTTCCTTCCTTCTTTTTTTTTTAGATTCCACACGAGTTTTAATAACTGGGGGAAATAAACGGTCACCGGCTGAATTACCTCCATCACAGACCGGAAGGCTACTTACAACGGGGTTTCGCCTGTACCCCCAAGGTGATCGTTCGCGACACTATAACCTCAGTGCCATTCAGCCCTCGGCACGATCTCACCTTGGCTTGGGTTGTAGGCATTCAGCACCCAGAGATACTAATCTGTAGTAAACAGCAGTATCTCTGGGTGGCCCCCCACACCAGAGCAGGAGCCTACGTCGAGGAGAAGTTGGGGGTTCAAACTTGGGGGAGCAAAAAACTGAGATTATAAAAAGGCCCCAAAAGTGAGGGGGAAAATACATAATTTTGACCTTATTCTAAAAAAACTGGAGGAGCACATGCCCCTTCCCCACCCCCCAAATTACCCCAATGTCCCTATATGCAATACAGCCACATGCATGCGCTTTGCAAACTTACTCGCGTTTACAGGGGTAAAAACGTATAGGGGATTACAGACAATTAAAAAGCTTTCTATTCCTATTATTTGATTTTGTCTTTTAAACTATTGATGATTCATGATATCAAATGGCTCCATCGCAAGCTTAAAATTTCACTAGAATTTCACCAAACATTTATATGTATTTTTCATATTTTTGGCAGAAATCCAAGGTTGTTATAGCCACCTTCTTTGTGGGGGCGTGCAGAGCCGTGCTTAAGGGGGACTGGGCGAACTGAGACGAACTGAAAGGCCGTCCAGAGCCGCTAAAATTTAGGGCTGCCAAAAATGCATTGCAAATACCAGGAAATTAGTTTTGTTTTGTCAAAGCGGTTTTCGGGTTCGCTAAAATCTGATTGCCCAGGGCCACTAACACCGTAAGCCCAGCCCGGGGATGGGGCTTTTAACCTTTCTACCCAAGACCTATAAAAACATTTAATTTGGCACTGTCTGCAACACCCCCACTTTTGTGAACTTTCTGTGTCGCCTATGTAACAAGCGTCTAGCTACGGACCTGTATGTGCTTACTTACAATTAGAAATCCGCCACTGGTTAAAATGCGTCCTTTCTGGAAATGCACCAATTTCGTCGTTTAGTTTTCTTTACTACGCAACAGATGGCGACACAGTACATAAAAGGAAAATCCTCATCTAATAATAATCTTACCAAATCAACACCACATTTTTAATCAGTGTCATAGATGTAGAGTTATATGGGCCCAAGCACGACCCCAATAATCTGAAATAAATTGCGATTTTACATATACTGTAATGTATAAATGTACATAAAATGTACTAATAATTTTGAGAACTCTTGCTGATGATCAGTGTACCCACTGGTGTACACAGAGGGTTTTGATGGATGAATTTTGTACATTTAGCATAGGAATATGTGAGTTGCAGCTCTATAACCCTCCATTACGAACTTTCTGCGTAGGCTACGCTCATGAGTGTATAATTTCTATAATGCTTTATATTTTTTGTAATAGAATTCTTTCTTTTTATATACTTTTGGCTCTATTCCAGGTAGAGCATCCTTACTCCTAAACGCTTAAGACCAAGAACGTTTATGATCTGGGATTATTCTGGATTTCGGAATATATGAGCCAAGATATGGCTTCTAAACTTTCCTAATTCAATTTTTAACTAAAATTAGAATAGCACTGCGTTTCTTTTTTTTTTTTGTGTGTGTGTAATTTTCTGATCTATACACACAAATTTATTAAAATACGTTTTTACTGTATTTTTTTTTTTTTTAATGTAGGATACTAAGGTTCATTTTGGATATTTATTAAAATACTAATTTCATACAACGATTTGCATTTCTTTAGCTTTTCATTTCCCTTTCTTTTTCTCAATGTTGAAATGAATATTACACTCCTATACTACCATACCACGATTTTAAAGTACAATAGTTTTATACGGATTATTTTATGAATAAAGAACTTTGAATTTTAAGACACAAAATCTGTGAAAACAACGTTGATTTGTGATACCTAATACAATGCTAATTCTGTACATTTCAGTAGATTTCATTAAATACTTATGTTTGTGCTTATTGTGCAATATATCGATACAGTATTAAATGTTGCGAAGTGTATACATAAAACTATATTTGCATACGTTTTTTATAATAATTAGCTCTGTAATATTACAGTAAAATCTCTCTTAACGAATGTCCCTTAAATAAGGTTACCCATTTGTAAGGTCAACTAAAAGTCACCCGGCAAGAAATTCCTGCACAGTAATATCCACCCTTTTACGATCAACTCACTTTTGCGGATTACCGGCGCAGCATGACCACTGTAGTCTTTGAGCCGTAAAACCACAAAACAAACAAACTTTTGGGGATACATTTTTCTACCCGGTGAGTGTCTGCCACATTCAGGGTTTTTACTCTATTCCGAGTATTTTATGGTAAATTTTAGTGCTGGGGACAGAATTTATGGGCTTCCAGATAGTTTAGTCGATTAAACTCCCAACCAATTATGTTTGATAAGTTATTAAAGTACCACGCCGCCGCTCCCCCCTCCCCTCAAGATCCGGGACCCCTGGGAGCTTCCCTTTGTTGCCATGAGCGGATTTACCATTTTGCCACCCCTAGGCTATTTTTGCCTCCCCAAGGCTCCTTTTTGCCGCCTCTTCCTACCAGTCTGTCCCTCCAATCAGTGGTAGGAACATAAAAATTGCTACATTCAATATACGCCAAAAAATTTTGTATTGACAGTAAAAATGTTGAAAAACAAACTCATAAATTGAAACATAAACATTAAACAATATTAACTTATATTGAAGTATTATCTCTTCTTGGTATATAATAAATCAAATTCAATTTTATTGAAATAAATTTTAATTTTAGCAAAAAATAAAAGCCTATCGAACACTGGTATTTAAATGGAAAGCATGACGTCTAGCTTTCTTCTCGGCAAAACATCTGATTATATCATATGGTATTGATTTTGTTATATCAGACTCAATACACAAAATTTTGCCGCCCTAGTCTATAGCCTAGTATAGCCTATTGGGAAATATGGCACTGTTTGTTGCCCTTTCTTTCCCCGACCCCTCAGAATTTATTTCAGTTTTTATCAAACTTCTGTAAAGAATGTTGGTAGGACATCGTTTTAAATAAATTACTCAAAATGAGTTCTGCTAAACTGTTTAAGTTTAGCGTGTAGCTTTTCTTCTGTGTAATAATTGTTAAAATGTATGTGAAGTGCTTAACCACCATGAACTTCGGTCCCGTTTCACAAAATTACAACGAACTCGAAAAATTTGTCTTTAAAAGTTCTATTTTAAATTGGTTTGGGTGATTCGCAGGCCTGTAGTTAAACGTTTGTTACAGCAGGGGGTTCTGAAAGTTACAGGGGGTTCAGAAAGCTACAGGGGTTCAAGCTACAGGGGCTTAAAATTCGTAAATGTTTTGATATATTTCATTAATATATTTAATAATACTAAATATGTAAGCAGAATAATATATTTAACGTTAATAAATAAATTTCTTAACGTAATTTTTGCATTGAAAACTTTAGTATACCCCTTTATAATTTCCCCTGTCCTTATTATAAAGTATATGAAGACTCAAACCTATGTAAAAAAAATTACATACACAAGATCTACAGTAGAAAGCTATTTTGAATACATTTTTAACGTTAAAGAACAATCATTGTCATGTACAATTTCGTACAAAACAAAAAATTTAAAATAAAATTCTACAATATTTGATTTTTGAAAAAAATATTTTCCAGTGTGGGGCTCAGTCCTTTATAGCCCCAGCCTGGCTACGGCTCTAGTGATTTGTATAAGGAATTATGCTACATATAGTCGGGCCCGCTTATTTCGAGCTCGAATGTATCGAAGTTTCACACATATCGAGGTTTTCCATGTCTTTTGAACTTCGTAATATTGGCCAGCCAATATGCATATATCGTTCACGTACATCGCATATTTTCATGGCTCCTTTCAACTTCGTTAGTGGCGTGTTCGACTGCAGCTGTATTTTACGGTGCCCCAGTGGTCATGTTCGCTGTCTTGGTGTTCATCTCTTAATAAGCATGACTGTGTATAGTATATGTATCGTGATTCAGAGGTCACGTTACGCAGTCAGTTCCATCTCAGCGCAGTTTTGTGACGTAAAATATACAAGAAAAACCTATATTATGGTATTCATCAGTTAGTATTGTAGGAAAACAGACTTGACTTGACTGTCCAAGGATTATTGAGAATTTGGGTCGCCGATTAGCAGCTCGGTATTCCCAGCACGGAATTCATCAGGAAACGATTTTTTTTTACATGTTGTCAACATATGTTCGGTATGTGCACAATTTAAAAAAAAATATATATATAGAAAAAATCAACCACAAAATTTGAAAATTTACGTTTAATACGATTACAAGTAGAGCATAATTTTACAAAATAAAACGATTTTCTAATATTGGACTGAAAATCGAAGTCAATAATAAAATGAATCATCAAGAATATGCTGTTAAACGTTGACATTTAACATCAGGATGAATTAACAGAAATGGTCTTTAAACGCGCAAAAGTCAGAGTTATAAGCGTAGTGTTTTATTATTTGCGACGCTTACAACGTCAACTTTTGCGTATTAATTTAATTTGCGTAATACTACATTCAATTATTTTGTACAGAAATGTCATTTGTTTTTGCTTTTGTGCAAGGACAGCAAAGGCTATGCTGTACCGCGGCTTGCAGTTCGCCGAATAATCTAAGCCTCAGCTACCATCGGATCCAAACCTCGGACTGCGGTGAGACTGACTGCGCGCGTTCTATGATACGGGAGTCAACTCCGCGTTAATAGTATGGTAGATGAATGTGACATTATTACGCTGCCATAGGGTAGTGGACCTACATTTTCCCCGAGGATTCCGAATCCCTCAAGACCTAGGGAACCATTCCCCAGACGGTAGGGAGCATTTAGTTAGTCGATAATGGCTTTTCCAACACGTTGGGCGTTGAACAAGGATTTGCAGTAAGGGAGATTTCAAGTATTACGTCAGCAATACGTTGGCCATTTCAAACCACAACCCCTCGTAAGCAAAAATTAACAATGGCCACCATAGGAAAATAAGCACAATGGCAGCCTAACCCAAAGGTGCTTGCTTACGTAATACTTGAACGCTTCCTAAGCTAGGTGAACGCATTGCCACTACACTACCGCTGAGCATAATAAATGAAATAGAGAAGATAGCCCACTGTGACCTTTGAACTACGATACGTTTACATAATACCAAACTTGCTAATACAAATAAACGATAGACAGTGAAAACACACACGATTATTTATACTGAATTCTGAAAAGAAGAGCACTCAAAGCTATAATATTTTCTTGAATGCAATTCCCGAATCTTCGAATTTACCTGTCTTTCGAAATAAAATGGAATGCTTCACGTTTTGCAGATTATCACTTGACAAGAAAAGTAACTGATAATTTGTTTAAAAAATATATTTTTTTTTTTTTTGGAACCGAAATAATGTCGAATTGCTTCAGTAGTTGCATTAGAAGTTTTACGCTGAGAAAATAGTCTTGGAAAATCATTGTTTTTTAAATATCTGAGAGAGAAGGTTTTTTAGCTTCATCAAATGTATGATAGCTGACGTCATATTGAAGGAGTTCAGTTACAGAACTTTTAATCGGTGGTTCTTGTGGTACAAATTCAGGATCTGTAAGCCTTGGAGAGTTGATAACAGGTCGCAAGGCCCAGCTGGGTAAAGGCTCCGGTGGCTCGGACGTTTCATAGAAAATTACGAGAAGGATTCCGATTAAAAAAGTGAACAGTGAGAACGTGGCTGCAACAATAAATTGAATTGACATTGTTCCTTTTCCAGAGGAGCCACTGAAAAAGTTCTTCGACAGGGAAGTATTCTGCAATAAAAGCAAAGAAGAAGGAATTAAATTATTACAGGCATTTATTATACTATATGCGCACATGTACAGTCCGTTCGCGGAAAATTGACCGCTGGTCCCGTTAGAATTCACGGGAGCTGACGTCACAAACGGGTTGGTTCATTGCAGTAGAGGGAAGGGCGTCATTTCATAGCTTTTTTTGAGCAGTATGGAATATCACAAAAATAACGAACCATGTTTCCTCTCCTTTTTTATTTTCACCTTCGTTTTCTAAGATCTTAGAGTATTTGTATACTTTAAAAGTAAGTGTTTAATATTTGAAATGTTTTCGAAATAAATTTTGGATTTCAATAGCATTCAAATTATTCTGGCATCAAAATGAACCACCTTTATATTGCTAGTCTGCCAGCTTGTAAAATTGAAATTTTTCGCAATAGGAGTTTGAGACACAGTAGTGCAAGTGCTGCAGTAAGTGCATTATTAGCCTTTAAAAAAAAAAGGTGGTTGATTGAGTATATTGGTTTATATAAATTATGCATACTAATTATTAAATGTTATACAAAAGTATAATTTTAGATAAATAGTTATATCGAATAACTGTTATGACGAATTACATAGTATACTACAGTGAGTGTACTCATAGTATGCTACAGTGAGTGTACTCATAGTATGCTACAGTGAGTGTACTCATAGTAATCTATAGTATACTATAGTGTATGTATATGTAACATCGTATACTAGTCCGGATCATTGATGTTCTCTATAATTAGAGGCGTGGGTGGAAAAATTTTCCACCCTCAAAATTTTCCGCAGAAAATTTTAGAACCTTGAAGTTTTAAAAATGCACTTTTTTTTTAAAAAAAATTTCATTATGACACCCTTTCTCTCTCCCCCCTCTGTGTACGTATATAATTTTCAAAATTTTAAACATAAAAAAACCATATTAGATACATATTAAAAATATTATCATCGGTCATTCATAACACAATCATAATTTCTCCCACTCCTGACCACATAAAACAGAAACCTTTACGAACATTAGATTTTCTTTTCCCATCCTATTAAAATATATCTTACATTTTCACTAAATCATTTTAAATTTCATCAAATATTTAAAGTTACCAAACATTTTCAGTTGAAGTCAACCCCACGTTTTGCGATATCGCAGGGGCTCACACCCTTTTACTACTTCGAAATAATGCTGGCTGATAGTTATATGAATTTCAAAAAAAAAAAAGCTCATTTTTACATGCAAAAAATGTTATGTACAAAATATGACTAAATAGCCTACATACAAATAAAACTTAAAATATGAAAAAAATGAAACTATTGTAGAAAAAACGAGTAATTATATCACGTTATGATTTATTTTTTCAATAGTAATTTTAGGAATTCATATTTTTTGGTTTAGAGCTTTATTTCTGTATTTGGTAGAGTATGATATTTTCGTATTTATTAAACTAACATTCTTAAAAGTGCCAAATATAAGTTATCGGTACCATTATCATATCAATTATAAATTCCTGACTCTCTAACCCAATGTTCCTTTGTACCACTCGTAACTTTTGGATACCTTTGGCAGTCAATGTCCATGTCTCACTACCGTAAGTCAGAGCATACCTGCTCTGACTTATGGTAGTGAGACATGAACGGAATCATTGATCGAAAACTTTCCTCTGTAAAGAAATAGGGAGCTTGTTTTTAAAAATTATTTGTAGCCGGTAGAATGCTTGCCAGCTAAGCTTGATACGACGTTCGATCTCTTGATTTATGTCGCCTTCCATAGTAATTTGTTGACCAAGGTAAATATATATATATGGCCTGCAAAAGGGTTGCTGGTATCTAACTGGAAGGAGACCCACACGCTGAACGTATGTGACGATGTGTGGAACCGGCCAGGCCAGTAACCTAGTGTCCTACCCCGCCTTCAAGTGGTGCAGGCTGAGCTTTCTATTTATGTGGCAAATTAATATTTGCTACACGGATAGAAAGGCGGAAGGGGAGGGCTAATTCACCAACCCGTTTAGCCAGCGTGGTGAAATTATGGCTAATTCCTCCATTATGTTGACACACCAGAAACCATGGCCCCTAGTCTCCAGGTGCTGGAGTGCTCCTGATCAAGGCAGCGGTCAGTGTGGCATGAAAGCAGGGGGTGCTAAGAATCACTGGAATGGCCCAGGCTGCCGTTTGTTATTGACCTTGGCTACGTTTAATGGACGATCCCTTGCTTCTGAAGCAAAACTTCAGGAATTGGAAGAGGAACTAGACAAGATCAAATGGGACATTGTAGGACTCAGTGAAATTAGAAGAAAAGGTGAAGAGTTGGTGGAACTGAAAAGCGGACATTTGTTTTACTATAGAGGAACGGAAACTGGAAGAACAAGTGGTGTTGGCTTCTTAATCAACAAAAGAATTAAAGACTGTCTTCTGGAAGTTGAAAGTACATCAGATCGAGCAGCGAGGCTTGTTGTTCAACTAACCCAGCGATACCAACTTCAAATAGTACAGGTATATGCACCAACATCAAGCCATACCGACGAAGAGGTTGAAGAATTTTATGAAGAAATCAAAGAGTTACACACCAAAGGGAAACAACATATCAAGCTCATCATGGGGGATTTCAATGCAAGAATTGGACAACAGGAACAAGGAGAGACATCGGTTGGTAAATACGGATATGGGGAAAGGAATGAACGTGGCGATCAACTCATCGAATTTGCAGAAGCTGAAAACCTTAGCATCATGAATTCATTTTTTAAGAAGAAACCGCAAAGAAAATGGACATGGAAACACCCAAATGGGGGAACTAGTGAAATTGACTATATCCTGGCAAACAAGAAATCAATTATTGAAGATTGCAGTGTACTGAACAGATTTAATACTGGAAGTGATCATCGAATGGTGAGATGTAAAGTGCACTTAAATACTAAACTAGAAAGGCAGAAGCTCATTAGGAAACAAGTATGTAAGAGGGTGGATTTAAAGAAATTAAAAGAAAATACCGAGGCATTCAAGTTGGAATTAAAAAATCGCTTTTCTGCACTGGAAGGACTTATTGATGAAAGTGATATCTCAGAAGCAAATGAAAACATTGTTAAGACAATAGTTGAAACTGCTGGGGAAATTGGTGGTGTAACCTGTAAAAAGCACAATAGCAAATTATCTGAGAAGACGAAACAGCTCATGAAAAGGCGAAGAGATATGAAGGTGGACAATCAAAATACCAGTTCCAGGATCGAGTATGTAGAACTTTGCAAAACTTTGCGCAAAAACATGAAAGAAGATATAAGAAAATTCAATTGTGAGTTAGTAAGGAAGGCCATTGAAAATAACAAGAGCCTTAGGGTTGTTAAAGGAAGTTTATCTGTTGGGAAGAAACACATCATTGCATTAAAAGGAGAGGATGGCACCGTAACAAGAAATAGGGAAGAAATACTTAGAAGAGTTGAAGAATTCTACAAAAATCTATACGAAAGTAACAGTGAATTAAACGAAGACATTGAAATAGTCGAAGGAATAGCTCCTAAAATCTTAAAAGAAGAAGTTTCATTTGCAATA
>QLNU02003225.1:86375534-86387101 GCA_006491805.2 Dysdera silvatica | reverse complement strand
TATATATATATATATGGCCTGCAAAAGGGTTGCTGGTATCTAACTGGAAGGAGACCCACACGCTGAACGTATGTGACGATGTGTGGAACCGGCCAGGCCAGTAACCTAGTGTCCTACCCCGCCTTCAAGTGGTGCAGGCTGGGCTTTCTATTTATGAGGCAAATTAATATTTGCTGCACGGATAGAAAGGCGGAAGGGGAGGGCTAATTCACCAACCCGTCTAGCCAGCGTGGTGAAATGATGGCTAATTCCTCCAATATGCTAATACACCAAAAACCATGGCCCCTAGTCTCCAGGTGCTGGAGTGCTCCTGATCAAGGCAGCGGTCAGCGTGGCATGAAAGCAGGGGGTGCTAAGAATCACTGGAATGGCCCAGGCTGCCGTTTGTTATTGACCTTGGCAACGTATAATGGACGATCCCTTGCTTCTGAAGCAAAACTTCAGGAATTGGAAGAAGAACTTGACAAGATCAAATGGGACATTGTAGGACTCAGTGAAGTTAGAAGAAAAGGTGAAGAGTTGGTGGAACTTAAAAGTGGACATTTGTTTTATTATAGAGGAACGGAAACTGGAAGAACAAGTGGTGTTGGCTTCTTAATCAACAAAAGAATTAAAGACTACCTTCTTGAAGTCGAAAGCACGTCAGATCGAGCAGCGAGGCTCGTTGTTCAACTAACCCAGCGATACCAACTTCAGATAGTACAGGCATATGCACCAACATCAAGCCATACCGACGAGGAGGTTGAAGAATTCTATGAAGAAATCAAACAGCTACATACCAAGGGGAAACAACACATCAAGCTCATCATGGGAGATTTTAATGCAAGAATTGGACAACAGGAACAAGGAGAGACATCGGTTGGTAAATACGGATACGGGGAAAGGAATGAACGTGGCGATCAACTCATCGAATTTGCAGAAGCTGAAAATCTTAGCATCATGAATTCATTTTTTAAGAAGAAACCGCAAAGAAAATGGACATGGAAACACCCCAATGGAGGAACCAGCGAAATTGACTATATACTGGCAAACAAGAAATCAATTATTGAAGATTGCAGCGTACTGAACAGATTTAATACTGGAAGTGATCATCGAATGGTGAGATGTAAAGTGCACTTAAATACTAAATTAGAACGACAGAAGCTCATTAGGAAACAAGTAAGTAAGAGGGTGGATCTAATGAAACTGAAAGTAAATACCGAGGCATTCAAGTTGGAATTAAAAAATCGCTTTTCTGCACTGGAAGGACTTATTGAAGAAATTGATATCTCAGAAGCAAATGAAAACATTGTTAAGACAATAGTTGAAACTGCTGGGGAAATTGGTGGTGTAACCTGTAAAAAGCACAATAGCAAATTATCTGAGAAGACGAAACAGCTCATGAAAAGGCGAAGAGATATGAAGGTGGACAATCGAAATACCAGTTCCAGGATTGAGTACATAGAACTTTGTAAAACTCTGCGCAAAAGCATGAAAGAAGACATAAGAAAATTCAACTGTGAGCTAGTAAGGAAAGCCATTGAAAATAACAAGAGCCTTAGGGTTGTTAAAGGGAGTTTGTCTATTGGGAAGAAACACATCATTGCATTAAAAGGAGAGGATGGCACCGTAACAAGAAATAGGGAAGAAATACTTAGAAGAGTTGAAGAATTCTACAAAAAACTATATGAAAGTAACAGTGGATTAAACGAAGACACTGAAATAGTCGAAGGAACAGCTCCTAAAATCTTAAAAGAAGAAGTTTCATTTGCAATAAAAAGTATGAAGAAAGGAAGATCCCCTGGCGATGATGGTATTACATTAGATATCCTAAAAGAAGCTGGAGAATATGTAGAAGACATACTTGCAAAATTCTTTACCAAATGTCTTAACAGCGGTAACATACCAAACCAATGGGATTCTGCAACAGTAATTCTTTTGCATAAAAAAGGTGATAAAGAGGATTTGAAAAATTACCGACCAATTAGCTTGTTACCTGCTATTTATAAAATCTTCACAAAAGTGCTAACACATCGCCTGCAGAAAAAATTAGATGCAGCTCAACCAAGAGAACAAGCTGGATTTCGAAGTGGATTCAGTACAGTGGACCATATTCAAGTATTAAGAGAATTAATTGAAAGAACACATGAATATGAACTTCCATTGTGTGTTGCATTTATTGACTATGAGAAGGCCTTTGACTCTATTAAAACATCAGCAGTCATCAACTCTTTAAGATCAACAGACATTGAGGATGTGTACATTGACATGGTGAAACGTGTGTATAAAAATGCAAGTGCAAAATTTCGGTTACATAAAGATACCAAAACTATCAAAATTGGTAAAGGTGTGAGGCAGGGAGATACCATTTCTCCAAAACTTTTTACTTCAGCTTTACAGATGATTTTTCAGCTGATAAATTGGAATAACAAGGGAATAAAAATAAATGGTGAATATTTAAATCATTTGCGGTTTGCTGATGACATTGTTATTTTTTCAACGAACCCATCAGAACTCCAAGACATGGTACAGGAGCTCTCAACTAGAAGTAAAGAAGTTGGACTCAAGATGAACCTACAAAAAACTAAGATCATGTTCAATAATTTTGTAGAGGAAACAAAAATACAAGTTGACAACATTGAGCTAGAAATTGCTGATTCATATATTTACCTTGGCCAGCTGATTTCAATGGATGGCAACATTATGAAAGAACTCAACAGACGTATTAAACTTGGCTGGAGTGCATTTGGAAGAAACAGTTTTATCCTGAAGGGGAAATTGCCTTTGTGTCTAAAAAGAAAGGTCTTCAACCAGTGTGTATTGCCAGTCCTCTCTTATGGATCAGAGACATGGAGTCTAACAGTTGGAGCAATACGAAAGTTACAGACAACGCAAAGGAGCATGGAGAGGTGCATGCTTGGAATAACTAGGAGAGATCGAAAAAGAAACACTTGGGTGAGAGAGCAAACTAGAGTAGAGGACATCATTGTTAAAGTAAAAGGGCTGAAATGGCGATGGGCTGGGCATATTGCAAGAAGAACTGATCAACGATGGACAACAGAAATTCTGAACTGGATTCCAAGAGACCACCGAAGACCTAGAAAACGTCCTCAAACTAGATGGGTGGATGAAATAAGAAAACAGGTTGGGGTGACGTGGAAGCGAATTGCTCAGGATAGACTTGTGTGGAAAGCATTTGGAGAGACCTTCATCCAGCAGTGGATAGATAATGGTTGAATATGATGATGATGATGATGATGATATATATATATATATATATATTTTTTTTTTAAATTTTGGTTGCATTCATCCATATAATATTCGCCACCTGGCCTAGAACTTTCTTTTAGTGGAAAAGCTTTACATAAGCAAAATCTGTTGCAAATATAATGCTGTATTTGTGTAGCTACCCTTAAGGTCTATGTTGGGGAGAGAGCAATAACGCCCCTCCACTCAAATATTTTGCACATATCATTTGTTTGTAATTTTCGTTTCTCTAGAGGAAGGGGTTAAATTTTTTCAAGAGGGCTAAGCCAATACCATTTAGGTGGTATTGATTAAGCCACTGCTAGTTTCGCCAATGTGATAAGGCTTCTAAAAATAAAACAGCAGTTTAAGATAGCATATAAAATACCTAATTTAATGTATTTGACTTTGAATTAAAAGATTAAAAAATATTTAAAATCAACACGGTAAGCATTTGTTTTTATCAATTAGATTATTTAAAACACAGCGTTTTCTGAGGCAACTGTTGAAATGTACGGTCTTTAAAGGAGTCTTGAATGCCATTCATTAATGTTTATATACGTTTTATGAAGGAATAGAGATGGGGGAGGGAGCGGATTACTACTAAAATACATTTTAGTTTTCCTAAAAATAAACTTAAAAAAATGCAAATATTGCAGAGTGATAAGGAGGTTCTAAGCCCCTCCCCACTCCATTCTCTTGCCATCTATTTAATTTATGGGCTCCCACGATGTCATTGTACATAATTATATCTAGCATTGAAGGTAGTTATAC
This sequence comes from Dysdera silvatica, assembly GCA_006491805.2. NCBI lineage: Eukaryota > Metazoa > Arthropoda > Arachnida > Araneae > Dysderidae > Dysdera > Dysdera silvatica. Next base: position 86,383,102 of record QLNU02003225.1, on the reverse strand, counting down.
ACTGCAAAATTTGCATATAACAATACTGATTGCATTAATATTTTACACGGTCTTGGAAGACATTGAGTGCATTACGTTCAATTTAGTCTATAACGAATATCCTTTTCCAGTCCCTAGAATATCGTTATAGACTAATTTCACTACATGTATCTGGTATGTTGTTGTTTTATGGCGCAAAGATAGCTAAGATCATATTACACTATGGCAGGGGTCTACTAACGTACGGAGGGAGGTATTGATGGGGGTTGTAACCCCCCTTGCGATGAAATTTAGTATATTCACATATGGATACATGCACCTGTAGCTCCATAACCTCCCGTTGGGCGTACAACCCCCATGAACTCTCTGCGTACACCTATGTAGGGGTCGGCAATCTTTTAATGGCAATGTGCTGAAGTACTATTGCAATAGAATTCCGCGTACTGGCCTTCAACTACCAAGTTGTGCATGTTTATTTTATTATGGAACTGTTAATATAAATCAAGTAGATTTTTAAATTTAGCAACCACGTTTAGAATTTTATTTCTGCTTTTAAGTCACTTTGCTTGCCATTAAAATTTGGTTTGCGTACCCAATGACGGGTGCTGATGCATTGCAAATGAAATTTTGTATATTTAACATAGGAATATGTGAGTTGTAGCTCTGTAACCCCCCATTGAGCCTATAAACAAGGGTTGATTTTCTGCCGGCAGAAACTAGTTTTTGCCATGCCAGTGGCAGAACTGGTTATAACTGGTTTTAACCGGCAGAAAGTGGGAGAAACTGCATAAACTGATAAAAGTACTTAAAATAGTATTGTATTATTTAGTAAATGAAAGATTACAAATATATATGTTTATTACAATAATTTAGAATATTATAAAGCTTTATAGTAATTGTTTCAATAATTAAAATGTTTTAAAATTAAAAAATAGAGTAAATCAAAGATTTGTTACAAAAACCATCTTTTGAAGGCCATATTATTTAACTAGGCCTATTTCTTATTTATCTTCCCTACCTCATTAGACTTTTGGCTATAAAATAAAAAGCAAAAACATTGACAGACTGGCTGTAAAAAAAAGCCTCAATGGTTTATGACTAATCGAATAAGTTGTATTACAGTGAATGAACCACACTTTTTGTTTTTAAGTCTGTTGTAAAGCATGTGGTATCTGCTCAAAAATATTTGAGAAATCGGTACAGACAAGGTGCTTGGCTAAAGGAATACATAAACATTGTAAAGCCACAAATACGCAACAATATAAGGTGGTGAAAAGTCAGGTAGATTGCTTGGAATTATTCCTAAAGAATCATCCATGTTACTCGCAGATCATGAAAATGATATGGATGATAAAGGTGCTGTTCAAGTCATAAATAATCAGATGATTAATAAAGATGTAAAAAGACTTGTTGCAGCTTTTAAAATCTATTGCTGTTACCCTGTTTGAGATTCGAAAAGATAACTTTTCTATTGCAGATGCATGTGAAATTAACTCTAACAGATGATGATAATCTCATAGAAATGAAGCATCTCATGGAAATGAATCAAAAAAGGGTAAAAAGTAAACTTTATCAGGCAATAACTCAACATCATATATGCCAGTTTACAACAACGTAGAGTTCTCAGACCGCCTGTTGGGGGGGGGGCTCGGGCCCCACAGGCCCATACCTATGCCTATGCCAGTTTATATGCTTCATCCAAAGTACATGTGATCTAAATTGTCACAGGAGCAGGAAGAAAACACTATGAAATTCTTTAATGTCACTAACCCAAATTTTGTATTTCACATTATAGCTTTCTGAGCAAAATCAGCTCCTTTTCCTGAAATATACTACTCCAATAAAATCTTAGAAAATGTCCAGACTTCTGTTTGGTGGCATAGTTTAAAGAAAACTATAAATGAAGATTTTGTACCTGTTTGTTTATGCACCGACGATATTGCCTGCAGTACTGGTGGGCTTGGAAGAATATTTTTCTTAAGCTATTGGTCTATTCCTAATAAATTAAGAAATTGTTTGAATTAGGAAATGGAAGCAAAACTAATCTTTTGCTATAGATTACTTCATTGGAAAGATGTCTGTATTTAAATGCTAGTTAATTTGCTATGATGTAACTTTGGAATTAACACTATAAAAATTGTAACTAAGCCAATTTTACTTCAAAATGCATCCCTTTTTACAATTTAGGGTATTTTGGTAAGTTTTTAATGCACAAAATATTTATTTTCTGGGTTTCTGCTGGTTATTGCCACTTTCGTGGTAGAAACTAGTTTCTGCCATGCCGGTTTTAACCGCTTTGGCAGAAACTTGCCAACCCTGCTATAAATCCCTTACGAACTTTCTGCGTACCGTAGGTTGCCGGCCCCTATATTAGGGTCTAAAAGATACAGCAGGGGTAAACCTGACCGGTGCATTCCGGACCGTACGAAAAAACGTTGCAAACCCGACCAAAGACTGGTGGGGTGGGTGGGGGGTGGGGGGGAGATGAGTTGAAAGTAAGATTAGTAAGAAAGTAACAAAAGACTCACAGCGAGTGAAGGAGGTATAATGCATTTCTTCAGTCAATCAATTTCATGAAAAAGATGGGTCGTTTATCAGATGAATTTAAGCTTGGCAGTTGTTCGTTAGTTGTGGAAACTTCTTCAGGGACTATTTGCATAGTTCGATTTTATATGCAACGCCTTCGGTCCTTCGACATTTTTTAGTTGTAACGAGGAAGACAAAAATCACCGTAACAAACCCACGGCAAGCCATGTGATGTATATAAATATTATGAATACCGAGTCCACAGAAAGAACAAATGCCTGTATTTTTTGCTTGCTGATACGTTACATGACAGGTAAAGTGAATATAGTGCAGCAGATGATTTTGTTAAATGAACTTGCAGCTTTCATGGAAAATGGATTTAAAACAATATTTGGTACATGTGATTTCCAAGAAAAAGGATTAAAAATATCACGTGGTTTCTTAGTAACAGTTAAAATCTTTACCTTTGCAGGCGATTCAAAGAAATTATTATCTAATGATAGCAGTTATCCCTGTTGTTCATCCCTTTTAAATAAATCTTTTGCTACAGGGTGACAATCTTTCTTTCAACCCTTCCAATTTAAAATTCGATCGGGTTTGCTGCGTTTTGGTTCGGCTAGGAATGTACCTGTCGGATTTGTAATGACCCCTACGGAATTTTCCGAAGGATTCGAACCTCTTATACTACGCTTAGGAAATCAAATTCCAGACCAGTAGACAGCGGAAAGCTTTCGGTATCATTTTGAATTCATCGATTTATTCATTCATCATCAGAAATGTGCATGGCCCGACCACACAAATATTTGTGGGAGGAGGGCGAAGATCTCTGAGTCTCTAAGAGTTGGCGCAGGTGTATACCACCATAATAGGAAGATGGATTAGAGCCGATAGCATGTTAGATACAGAAGATACTTGAAGAATCTATCACCATCCAACAATGGACTGATAATAATTAGAAATGATGATATAATAATAAAAGTTACATTCTCACCAGTTAATTTCCCCTTTGACTACATACGATGAATATATGAATTGCAAGAGATACCCCTAGTTCCTAATTTGCAATTTTAGGTTAAATTTAAGACTTCATTCATAAACCGTAACTTGAACGCAGATCTTCGACATCTACACTTTTAAATATACAGTCCTGTTCAATCTTCAGTCTCTGACCTGTTGTTCCAATGTGCACATGACAGAATAAGCTAGATTGAGAGTTTTACGATAAAACAGCAGTTATCGCAACGGTACGCAGAAATGAAGCTGAGTCATACAGATAAAGCGAAACTGACTTACCGTTAAGACGACAATATGATGATTGGATGAATGCGTTCCAGTAAAAGGTTCCCGTAAACCGAGAGCATGTAAATAGTAGAAGCAACTTCTGTTTGTAGGACATTGTTTCTTACATTATATATTTACAAGATATCATCACTCCTTATAAGTTTGGTATGCCACCATCGAACATAGAAAAAAAACCCTTATAAAGTAGTATATATTAAATATGAGAAAGGTATATAGACCTATATATATTATAGCTAGCAAAATATTTACAATACGAGAGATTTAACTAACCCCCCCCACCATTCGGAATTTGGAAATTTTATGATCGGGCCTTATATGGTACTACATGTTGTGCAGACAGAGATAATATGTGGAGACAACAAGCAAAATAAAAATATGCAATAAATGCTTACCCAGTCTTTATTTTTTGAATACAAGTTCGATTCTTCTATCTTTTAGACTCGCGAACTTGTCGATGATGTCGTCAAAAAATGGTTGGGATTCTATTAACACTTTTAGTAGTTACTTTTCAATTGAAATTTTTGACAAGTTTGTAAGTCTGTCTTCAAACATTGTGTTACGTAGACTGATTTTGATTCTGTTTAAGCAAGAAAAATTTCCGTTCTACAGAAACACTAGTGGACGGAATAGTCACTATTAAGCAAAACAGTTTATAAGCTTCTTTAAAAATATATTTGTTTTCTGTTAAAATTTCCATGAATGTTTATGATTTCATATCTCTATACTGCTTATCCAGATATATGTGTTTTAATTCATTTTTCAATCTTTGGAGGTCAGTAAATACGTTGGAGTAGAGTCAAAACCGTTTCTAGGTGTTTTGCCGCCATAGGCGAGAATTGAAAAATTCCGCCCCCGCCCTTTTACTGTCATCACTCTTTCGTCTATATCCCCCTCTCTACCATCACCACCACCACCATTTAGTAATACAACGATGTAATTCTTCTGTGATAATTTTATTTAAAGTATGTGTGTCGCGTAGTATATGTGTTAATTTTATTTAAAGTATGTGTCGTGTTTTTGCTCCCTTCTCTAAAATGAACCCGCATGTTGCTAAGTCGCTCTTTCCAATGTGAGCTGAGGAACCGTATGCACTAGCGTAGGAAAGAGGGACTCAAGCCCCATACCCATTGGATATCGAAACACACATTAAGGCCGCATCACACTCTTCTTTAAAGCCACTCGAGGCCCTCCATAATTTTTGAATTGCTACGCTACTGACTGTATGTTTGGATATCGCGTATCATAAAAAATTAGTAGAATCACATTATCGCAAAGTTCAATTACTGATTACATTGTTAGAAAAGAAGGAGCGACAAACGACGAAAATAAAGTTTTGTAAAAATCCATTGTCTTTATTGTATAGATCTGATGCGGGGACCGTCTCTTCCAGTTAGCACCGTAGCTAGATGATTTTGCGCCCCTGGCAGAACCGTTCAGATTGCGCCTCCCTGGCTACGGACATAGTATCCCCAGTGAATTATTTCATCTGATTTTACCGCCTTCCTCGCCACCTCCGAGCTACGGCCTTACTTCCAGTAATGAAAGTGACTTGGCACAAGTTCGCAAACGGTGCAGACCATAATAAGGTAACGAAAATAATTCTGATTCAAAAAGGCAGAAATATTTAAGAAATAATTTTTATCAACTTTTTAGGCATAGTAATAGTAACGCCGATGTTATGGCATGGTTAGATGGTGAAACGTTCGTAAAGAAAAGAAATGTTTTGTGCGTCTGGTGGAGCACGATCCCACGACCTTCTACTATCCGGGCAGGTGCTCTTACCAACTGAGCTACAGACGACAAACACTCAATCCCTTACGAACGTATTTCAAGCGTATTTTCGGAAACCAGTTCTTTCGCGTAATGGGGCATGGACTGCTTTTTAAATTTAAACCCACTTACGAAGAGATCGGTATTAAATTCATCGAAAAGCTCGTTGCAGCAGATATATTTATACAAGTCGAACACTAAGCAGATTAAATTAAGAAACAATTTTTATCAACGTTTGTCGTCTGTAGCTTAGTCAGTAAGAGCACCTGTCTGGATTGTAGAAGGTCCTGGGATCGTGGCCCACCAGATGCAAAAAACATTTCTTTTCTTTACGAACGTTTCTTTTCTTTACGAACGTTTCACCATCTAACCATGCCATAACATCGGCGTTACTATTACTACGCCTAAAAAAGTTGATAAAAATCGCTTTTATTAAAATTTAATCTGCGTGGTGTTCCACTTGTATAAATATATCTGCAGAAATATTTACTTTTTAATAAAAACAAAATACGTAAAGTTTGAAAAAAAAATTTAAGTTTCATATAAATTTCTTTCATATTTTCGAAGAAATTAAACACATTCCTATTTCTTAAAATTTCTATAAAAACATGTTTATGCTGTTTCAGGTTAATTTTAACTCATTACTTTGGTTCTGTGCGATTTTAAAAAATTACGGAAATTATGTCTAATTTTCCAACGTAAGTTTTTTATGCGATTTTCTGAGAAACGTATTTAGGGCATAAAAATAGACCCGACTGTATAATTAGTTCACGATTACTTTTCTGAGCTTTATACAAGGGGTAGAAGTCGGTCAATTGGCAAATAGCTTTATAGGGAAAATACTGAAATTCATTAGAATATAAAAAAATATATACATATTTCGAATATTTAGTAACAATCCAGTTAAATATTCAGGAGTAGCAGCTCTTCAACAAATACCATGATTCAGATGATCATAAGTTCCCAAAAATAAAACACAACTAATTTTGTCACTATTTTTGACATAAAAAAAGCCAAACGTTTTTAGCATAAAAAATAACATTTTATTAATTTTAATACGGATATGTATTTACAATTACTTCAAGAAAAAATTTACTACATGGATCCGAAATTTATAAATAGAAGCGGAATGTGATAGTCATGCCAGAAATGTCAAACGAAAACAGAAAACATATTTGCATTTTCAAAAAATTCATAAAACGAAATGAAAAAATTGCAAGAGTCAAATAATTAAGAAAGTTTTGGCATTTTTCAATTGTCTAAGTAACAGATTTCAAGTAAACGATTTCAAACAATAGAAGCAAATGAAAATTTGACGCTTATTTCAAATTTTGCGAATTTGATGCATATTGGATATTTGATGATGGATAATAAAGGAGGATGCTTGGTCTTGCTGTTACTTGAAGAAGCAATCAGTTGAAGCAACAATCAATTGAAGGAGCAATCAATTGAAGGAGCAATCAAGTGAAGGAACAATTTATCATTCTGGTTATCGAGGTGGTTGCGGAAGAATAGGATTGTACATAGCAGTAAATGGCTGAGAAAACCCAACTCCCATGTCTGGGTTAATTTGTTGTTGCATCTGCGGCGCGGACAGGATTTGTCCTGGGATAACTTTCTTCCTACCAAAGATTGCTATCATGCAAATACCAAAGAGAAGGAAAATCAAATAGAGGACGAGAACAACAATAATAGTAGTCGTATAAGCTCTAGCAGCAGCCTCAGCAATCTCAGAACTGATAGTATATGTTTCCATGTTCTTCCAGGAAGCTACAATGAAAAAAAAAAGTATATACTTTGGAGGTTTAATTTTCATCACTTTTAATTATATTTGAATTCATTTATAAGTGTTTTTCATTCTCTTATTTTTGATTATAAGGTAATTTTAAGTCACATTTTGAAGGTATTTTTGGTATTTTTGCAAACAACATGACGACCACGTTATATAATAAATAATAAATTTTATTTGTCACAGTTTTACACAAATATTA
>QLNU02003225.1:86307510-86375434 GCA_006491805.2 Dysdera silvatica | reverse complement strand
AACACTCATTCCACGATACCATTGCCAGTTGAACCACTACCTCCTAGATAGAAAGCCGCCCGACTGGCTCCCAAAGCTTACATGACGCTTCAACGGCGTCCTCGCTTTTGGTTGTTTCAATGCTAAACCGTTGCTGTATGTAGTTCATCGGTGCACGTGTAAATGAAGTTTATCGTGTGGATTATCAATCATCGTGGTTCATAATTCCTACGAAACGAACAATAAAGGTATGTTGAATTCATTTTTTATACTCTTTAAGTAATTAAAACCGAAGAAATATTTGTAAAGTTAGTGAATTCTTCAGTGTCCCCAAAGGCCCAGCATGTGTGATCATCCAGTACTGTAATCAATGGGTAGTCGCCCCCCCCCCCAATAACCTTAAATGAACTACAATTTTGCATATATTGTAATACATGAATGTTCATTATGTGCTTGCTCCCCCACCACCCAATAACTTTGGAAACTCTACCTTGATGATTATAACGATAAATTATGGTTTCTCTTAAGGTAGAAATGTTCTATTTATGGATAGTGGAAGAGAGGAGGATATGAATAAAAGCGTGGAATATACATTATAATGATCAGTGGCAGATTGAAGGACTTGGGGGTGGGGGGAGTATCATTGGCAGAAAATGTTGCCGGCCCTTTTTTTTTAAGAGAATTGATAAAATTACATTACATTGATCCTAATGAGGGGGTCGTGTCCTCTGACTCATGAATCCACCCATGGTAGTAATTAAAGGTGGTTTTTTAATTACAGCACTTGGTAGCCCTAATCAGATGAGTTTTGTTTTGTAAGCCATTGTAAGGCCCCTGGAGTAAATGCGTTTTTATATATCATTAATAGAAACATTATTAGAGAGTGAAAAAAAAAATAATCTTAAACCAGTGGGAAGTTGCCAGTTTTGAAAAAGCTGGTCAGCTTTCAACCAGCATACATGCCCGAAAATCATCATTCTGGTGGAATTTTTGTTTTTCAATCCAACTCTAATTTATATTATTACAAAAAACGCTTATATTTACCCCAATTACCCCCAGAAAAGTACTTCCGCTTTATGTCATAAATAATCCGGAAAAGTAACTCATTCTATACAATAATCAAGGTACAATAGCACGCTTCTTGTAAAAAAATTGTGAGCCTGTTTATGGATGAATGTTTAGTGATTCTAAGGAAAATATAAAAAATATATATATATATATATATATATATGATTCAGCAAGAAATGGAGGCTACGAGAGGAATAGAGGAGATGGAGTATACGGGCATCACGATAGAGGAACTCCAGCAGGTAATCCAACGTACGCACAACTGGAAAGCACCCGGTATTGACGGCATACACAACTTCTGGTACAAGAAATTTACCAGCGCCCATGGCCCATTAGCCAAGGAACTTACGGCGATAATTGAAGACCCCAGCAAAATGCCTGAATTCCTCTGCAAGGGAATAACTTACCTCCTACCGAAGGACCAGGATACCAGTAACCCAGCGAAATACCGACCCATTACGTGCCTTAACACCCTGTACAAGATACTCACGGGGTGCATCTCTGAAAAAATAAGCCGGCACAGCGAAAGCAACAACTTAATGACGGAAGAACAAAAGGGATGCCAGAAAGGGACTCTGGGATGTAAAGAGCAGCTTACCATCGACTCAGTTATCCTGGAACAAGCAAGAAAACAAAAGCGAAAACTCAACACCGCATACATAGACTACAAGAAGGCTTTCGACTCTGTTCCGCACTCGTGGCTCCTTGAAATACTCAGCATATACAAAGTGCATCCCTCAATCATCCGATTCCTACAGAGCAGCATGAAACAATGGAGAACCCGGTTACAGCTAAACACGCCAGACAGTAAAATAGAAACGGCCGAGATCCCCATCCGCCGCGGAATCTTTCAAGGAGACGCACTAAGCCCCCAGTGGTTCTGCTTGGCGTTAAACCCCTTGTCAAGGATGCTGAACACAAGTAAATACGGATACATGCTGAAGAAAGACAAGAGAAACCTACATAAAGTCTCCCACCTCATGTACGTAGATGACATCAAGCTATACGCGCCAACAATCACCCAACTCCGACAACTCATCAGTATAACAGAGACATTCTCCAAGGACATAGGAATGGAATTCGGCCTCGATAAGTGCAAAATACAGAAGAATAGCAAAGAAGATTTACCAGGCATCGAACTCGAAGACGGGAGACTACTGAAGACCTTGGACGAGGGCGAAACCTACAAATACCTAGGGATAATGCAAAAACGGCAGCAGGAGCACAAGAAAGTCAAAGTCCAGCTCACGCAAGCATTCCAAGAAAGACTTAGAAGCATTGTGAAGACGAAACTGAGCGGGAAGAACACCACGCAAGCAATTAACGCATATGCGGTACCAGTGCTCACCTACTCCTTCGGGATCATCAAATGGTCCAACACTGAACTAGAACAACTCCAGCGGAAAATGAGAACCATCCAGAGAAGAGCCGGACAACTACACCCTGCAACGGCAATTGAACGGCAAACACTACCCCGGGAAGAAGGAGGACGCGGACAAGCGGACCTCAAAGACTTACATGACAAGCAGATCCAGAGCATGAGGCAATACTTCCAGTTGAAGAGTCCCCGATCGCCACTCATCCAAGCCATAATACAAGCAGATGCAAATTACACGCCACTAAACCTGTGTAGTACCGAAGAGCGTGTCCTGGAAACAGCCAACGAACAGAAACTGAGAACTTGGGCCGGAAAACCATTACATGGCAGGCACTACAATGACCTGCAACAACCACACGTTGACAAAAAGGCATCAAATTCTTGGCTGGCCAAAGGCACTCTCCAGCCAGAGACAGAAGGATTCATGCTAGCCATCCAAGACCAAGTGATCGCAACAAGGAACAATCAGAAATTCATCCAGAGAAAAGACATAGAAAGCGACAAATGCAGACACTGTCATGCGGCATCGGAGACAATCCAACACGTGATGGCAGGATGCAAGATCCTTGCGCAGTCAGACTACAAACATAGACACGATCAAGTAGCGAAAATAGTCCACCAGAAATTGGCAGCGAATGCTGGCTTTCTGACAGAAAAATGCCCGTACTACAAATATGAGCCAGAGACCGTGCATGAGAACGAAACACACAAGCTTTACTGGGATAGAGCAATCATAACAGACAAGACAGTCCCACATAACCGTCCTGACATAACCCTCGTCGATAAATCGAATAAGACCACGTACTTAATCGACATAGCAGTACCCAACACCAATAACATACAGACAACCTACACAACGAAAATCACCAAGTACCAAGATCTCAGACATGAAGTACGAGATATATGGGGTATGGAAAAGATCCTCATCATCCCGTTAGTCATCTCAGCAACAGGGATAGTACCAAAAACGCTTGCGACGAATTTGGAGATACTCAACATTGACCCAAACACCTACATTGAAATACAAAAAGCCACAATCCTAAACACGTGTCACATTGTCAGGAAGTTTCTAGACATGGCACATTAAGAAGTGATGTAAAAAGAGGCTTGGGAACATGGCGCTCTGCCCGTCCCAAAGCCTGTTTCCGCCAAGAATGGGCGAGGAAAACTTTTATATATATATATATAAAATATTTTAGAGATAATTATCTCTCACTTAATACAAAAAAAACCAAATGTATTCTGTTTTCAAATAAACATAACAAAAGCAACTACTTATGTAATACCATAAAAATAGATAACGATATAGTTCCGTTATCGCAGGAGACGAAATTCCTTGGAGTTACTATTCAAGCCAATTTAAAATGGGATACACACATTAACCTATTGTGCTTAAAAATTGGTAGATTTTTGGGAATATTGCGCAACATTAGTATTTATATACCTATAAAATTTTTGATCAATCTATATTATTCTTTTATTTTTTCTCATCTTTTTTATTGTTTATCGGTCTGGGGATACACTTCACAGGCTAACCAAAGTAGAATTTAGTCATTACAAAATAAATTCTTCAATATTATTAACCATAAATTACCACAACCAATGTCGATCCGTGAGGTTCCGCAAAGATTCAATTTATTAACTTTTAATCAACTTTTAAATTATAAAATTTTGTTATTAATGTTTAAAAAAATTAAAAATACTAATCTATCTATTCCAATTGATTTACAGCAACCTACACATAACTATCCAACAACAAGTAGACATAACTACAGACCTCAATTTTCTCGTCTGGAGCTGGGTTGCCACAGAGTGGGTTCTTCAGGTCCTAAATTGTGGAATCAGCTGCCTTCTAATATAAAAGAGATAAATTCCTATTCTAAGTTTAAGTCTTTAATCCGGATCCTCCTTACTAATTCTATTTAATCAATCGCATACTTAATTTAATTTTCGCTGATGTTTGCGCAGTGATATCCCATGGGGCTGCTTTGGCTATCTGGTATCTCCTGGGTGGTGCAGGCTTTGTCAGACTACGTCTTTACCTGCGCTACCCAGGCAGACATGGACAAAATTCTATTTCACAGTATATTAATTAATGTATTGATATTTTTTTTTTAATTAATTTTGATGTATTTATATTTTTGTAATTAATTTTATGCATCTATATTTTCGTATGATGTTAATGTAGATATGTCTTTGTTCTTATAATTAACTCAAACTAACATTGATTTGTAATCCCAATGTATATTTTTTTGTTGTTCATGTTGCTGCCTAAATAAAGTTGCTAAAAAAAAAAACATATTTTTGCAAATGCAGATGTTATAGCAATAGGCCTATAATTTCCCAATCTCTGCCTTTTCCCTTTCTTGAAAATAGGAATTATTTTTAGAGGTTCAGTATAAAAAATCGGTATTAATACAATTAACAATAAAAAATCAGTCATTTCAAATACATTAATCCCAGTGGCGTAGCGAGGAGGGTGCCACTGGGCGAAAGTCCCCGGTTCAAAATTCTCAGGGGCTCAAAATTTCAATATCGGACTGGTGAAACGGAATGCTAACGGATTTTATTGAATGCAATACTTAATTTGCCTCCGGCGCTGGCAACTCACGCTATGCCACTGCTTAATCCTCATCTATTTTAATTTTCATTTAAAAATCCTTGATTCTTAATTATTTAATCTTTATGGCAAATATACTTCTTTAAGAAAATAATTATATTTATAGTTCTTTTCTATAAGTCGTTATTATTTTTGGTCAGAGCAAAGTTTTTGATCTTCCGAAAATTTGACAAAACCTCAGAATATGTTTTGACCTTAGACTTTGGTGGCATTTCTACACTCTCTTCCGCTTTCATTTTCTCATTAAATTTTTCCCTTCCATCATATTTTCTAACAATTCCTGAATAGTATTATGCGTAACAGAAAGTTCTAAATCTTCGTCCACGCAAACGAACTTCCTGACTTTCATATTTGTCATTCCTACTAATCTGAGAATGCCATCCAAGCCTTTTCCCCCCACCCTCATTGTCTCTGTCCAAATTTTTAGGTTCATTAGATGAGGAATAATTCGACAAAAAAATAGTTAAAAATATTGTAACTGCAGGTTTTTTGATTGAAAGTGTTTTGATCAACAGTTGGAAAGTTACTCAAATAGCACTTAGCCAAATCATTCATCTTCTGTCAATGCTTCGTTTTGCTAAATTCACGCCACAAAAGGACTGTTACAGATAATCTCCACTATATTTTAAAATTTCATTTATCTACAACCTCCCACAACCATTAAGCGTTTCTAATTTCTGCGCACTTACACCTTTTTACTGTCTTTGATAACTTTTACTTTATCCTTTATACAAGAATTTTTGTGAAGAACTCATCGTGATTACAGACTGGAGTTTAAATGACGAAGCTAGGTTGATAAGACACTATTCAATGGTAACAACGCATGAAGACTATCAAAAATCACTTTTTAGTGAACATTTAAATCAGTTTGATTTGTTTGTTTGTTTGGCTTTTTTATGGCGCAAGAGCATCTGGGCTATACTGCGCCAATAAATCAGTTTGAGCAGATGAAATATTGGGATGGTCGATTGTAAACTGCGACACCGTGTTCACAGAAAAGGGTATACCTATAAAGCTACGAAATGAACATATGTTTCAGAGGAATACTTTGAAAGAACGTACCGTCAAGTAAATTTTACCTACATTGTTGACAATTTTTGTTGCAGACATATTTGAAAATTTGAATAAAATTTTTTTTCGTGATGCTTACCAAGTGGCCGTTGTTCGAAGGTTAACACTAACGTTAATCCCATGGATATAATCCGCGTTCTGTTCCCATTAATATGTGGCCGGTATTCGGCGGTTACCTTTGTTTAGAGGTGACCGTTAAATGAGGTTTTACTGTATTATAATTTGCATTACACATTACGTCACAAAAAATTGAGGAACCTAAATCTTAGGCAAGCATGACGGGGAACATAGGCGTAGAATTTTCATAATTATTGGGGGGGGCAAGCATATATTATGTCACGTTATGCGAAAACATTCCTTACTGTTCTAAACGCATTAAGACGAAATCTTCGTAAAAAAAAGGAGAAAATATATTATTTTTAAACTCGACCTAAGCAATTCAAGGAGGAAATTCACTTCATTATTGCTCTCTGCAACAGCTTTCCTTTCACGATAAAGGAGTTTCGTCATATGTATTTATAATGTAAACGAATATAACAGTTCCGGGTTGTCGTTGTAACTAGGCGCGTTGTAATCGGATTCAACTATATCCCGCAATTTTGAGACCAACATTAAAATAACGCTTAAATAATATAAGGTCCCGGTTGGGCCCAAAATCGCACGACCCTAGGTCCGGGCTAAATTGGCTTATACGTAAATCCGGCACTGCACATGTCAGTATAAAAGGAAAAGTAATGTTAAGGCAAAATGTAACTATTTGAGTAAATTAATGGGCAACGAGTTTAAAGTAGAGTTCAGCCTTCACCACGCCGGGTTAAAAAAAATGGGGAAGGGGGGGAGCTAGGAATTTGTCTTGTTTGTCTATGCGAAAATCCGCCCCTGGCTTCAAATCTCGAAAAATATTATCAGTGACATATTATTCACACCTTTTTAATGAAGTCATTTTAGAACTTCTTCACAAAATGAGTAAAACGGTTAGACCGGAAATTCCAACAGCAAGGTAGGAGGGATGTCCGTTTCTGAACTTCACTTCCTTCTCCGGAACACCACATCTAGGCTACAATCTTGTGTTCAAGAGTAATACGCAGCTGCTTAATCTATTATTGAAGAGAAGTAATGCCCCAGGCCATTTGCTGTTTTGATCCAACGGTTGAGTTCAAGATCAATCTGTTGGATGCCTTGGTATTGCTTTGAACTACATGACCAGGAGTAGAATCAAAAACAGTCAACATGTTTCAGCAAGGCAGGATTTGTTATCAATGACGTAGGAAAAGAGATAGTAACGGAAGAGCAGGTTGAATTCGAAATAACTGATGCACGAGCTTGGTGTATGGTGTGGTGTTCTTTCAGATTTCGTTACATTTGACGAATGTTTTTCGATGTGTGACAATATCATGACCTGCAGCGTTCAACAGATACCGAAATAATGATAAATACTTTCCTTTTCTTTACGAACGTTTCACCATCTAACCATGCCATAACATTGGCGTTACTATTACTACGCCTAAAAAAAAGATTGATAAAAATTGTTTCTAAACTATAATTGGTACTTAATAACATGATAAACGCTTGTCCGATAGTAAACATTATTTTTCAGACGAAGACGTTGACAACTCTGCTGCTTCAAACGAAAATTCTGTCACTGTGGTGGAGGCTTTCATTGCGTTGCAAACTGTGCGTCGTTTTGTGATACAAGAGGCAGATTCCGGGGCTTCTTTAGATATTGTAGACAACTTGATGACTTTTGGCGACATTATGCCGACAGAAAGCGAAAACACAGTTTGAAATTACTAAATTTTTTAAGTATGCTACTAGAATTTATTTATTTATTTATTTTGATACAGAATGTAATCTGGAACAAATAAATGTTTGCCAAATCGTAATAATATGTGCACTTAATAAAACAAGGAGAGGAATTTTCGAATAATTTACTATACATAACATCCACGCTAAAGGTGAGTATATACAGTATAATATTGTTTTTGTTATAAAATGTGCATGTTGTAATAAAATAATAATGATAAAATATAATAAAATACAATAAATTAATAGCAAATATAAAGGCAAAATTTGTATATGGCAAACACAGATGGGATAAATAGCTTAGTAATACAACCCCCTCCACATCCTTTCTAGATAATGCGAATTACTGTTAACACGAACAGATTTTCTGTTCCCCCTTGGTGTTCGTCTTAGCGATGTACTACTTTTCGTGTTGTCAATCGGCTACCGTGATTGTCTCAGTTTTCGTGCATGTTATTTTCGCTTCACACTAACAGCAGCGTAGTGAAGGGGACTTGCGGGCTCAAGGCCCCCCCTCCCCATTCTTCCGGAGCGTGCTTACGGCTTTAGCGGCCCTGGTCAAAACAGATTTTAGCGGCCCTCAAAAATGTTTTAACGTAACATAACGATTAAAAACGAAACTGACCGGAGTTTAGCATTACAAAATGAAGTTCATCACTCGCCCAAACGCCAAAGCTAAAGAGAATATAATGAAGTTAAATTAAAAATTGACATTTCTAAACAAAGTTAACCAGACATACCTGTCACTTGGTTTTTGTTGTTTAACTGCCATGCCGTGGATAAATGAAAGGGTTTTATTTAGGTTTACTGCCGCATTATAAACACAAAGAAAAACCAGTACAATGTAATTATAAATTTCTGCTTCTCAGAACTTTGCGATAAGTGCTTTTTTGTCGGAAACCGAGGGTCTTCCTAGTGGCTATAAGGCCACAACAATAAATATGGTAACGTGCGTAGTCTACTGATGCCAGTGCATTTAACTAATAACGTGTATATTTATTTTAACCACCATTTAGAAGTTTCATCAACGTCATGGGAAATATAACGTCACACACAAAAGGTCAATTGATGAAATACTCTGGGAAGGTATATAAAGGCCGCTAAAAACTTATCGCTTGGCGCTTGCACTATATTTTTTAGCGGCCAAGGGCGCCTAGCTCGTACCCCACCCCAAGCACGGCCCTTCTCCCATTGGCTATCAAAACACATTTTCCCCTAACGTCGTATCATACAGGAGTTCGGTCTCAGCTCTGGTGGCGTGCGGATGTCTGTTCTGCCGGGCTGGCGGGTGTTGGTTCCAGCTCGCTTAAGACGGAGTGCTTGGGATATTCACTTTGGCCGCCGGGCGGAGTTGGATGGATGCCTGCTTCTGCTATTCTGGGACCGGACTCCGCCCTCCCTCGTAATTCGGACTTCGTCGCTAGGGCCGTGCTTGGCCTTCTGTCCATGGCGGGCATCAGTCATCGTTTTCGTCCGCTGCGATCGCTTGGGGGCCAGCTTTCGCAAACAGTGGATGATACTTTGGCATGTAATGCCTGTCCGGACTATGCTGGTCTCGTGCGCCCTGGTTGCGGGGAATGATTTTCTCCTGTTCGCTGCCGCTCGCGGCACCACACCCACTCAACGGTGTCCGGTGGTCTCCTGTAGGAATACCGGCCGGCCCGGGGTGTTCTTCCGCGCCATCCATCTATTTCGGCCGCTCTTCGGGGCGGACTGATCGTGGGTGGTCTCCGGTCGACGTTGAATGACGACAATCATGTGAGCTGTGCGTCTCTGTACGCCTGTTTCGATCGACAATCCCCCGTAATGCCCCTTTTCGGTCCACTAGTCGTCATAACATTTGATGAAAAGGCCTGTCTGAGAATACAGCGCTGCCACATTCGGCGGCCACCCTTCCCAATAATCTCCTTGCACAAATAACGTCGTATCATACATCCTTTCCCCCAACTCGCTCGGTGGTTGGTTGAGCTGTTTGAGTGTCTTGTCAGAGATTACGGTGCCGCCTTCGCCGGCCACGCATTCCAAAACCCCCTCATGTTTTTCCGTTCCATCCATCGGTCGTTTTCGCATCCCGCGGCGGATTGTTCGTGGTTTAGTCTACGTTGACGGTGAGTGAAGACACGAGTGCGAGCAGTGTATCTTTGTATACCGGCCGTGATCGACTTTCCTCCCTTTGCTCCTAGCCGTCGGGATCGCTAAACGTTCAAACCTATCTGGGATTACAGCGCCGCCTACGGCGGGCACCCTTCCCATTACCATCTACGCATGCTAAGTAGTAGTAGTAGTCGCGTCATACACATGGTTGTTTTTTAAACTCACTTGAGATCTCCCCCTCCCCCACCCCCCCACCCATACAATTATTGAATTTCTACTGTACACCAGTTTTGCGAGTGAAAGTAATATTGTGAAAAATGGCTATATAGCAAACATAAGCATATTACTTGTACTCTAAGACAAACTTAAAGTCCTGAAATTTAGATGGGGGTAAAAGTGCGATTAAATTGTGAACGTTGTAAATTGGCGTGAGAAACTCCCTATTAGTGACTGGTAAAAATAACTATGCTAAAACTGACTGGTTTTATAAGCAAGTCACACAATTAATTATTGTAAGTAAATGCTGACGAGCGTTATATTTTACATTATATTTGTAAGCTGAACAATTTAATTATTCTTCGTAAAATTAAAAAACAACAAAAATTGGAGTAACTGGATTTTCGGATTAACGGGACTCTAGTGTATATGAAAAACTTAATATAAAGTAATCAAATACAATGCATAATAATAAACGAATCACGATTTTTTGTTCAATAATAATGCAAAGTACAAAAGAAAGTACGATCAGTATTATGAACTTAAAATGTCATTAAGACGAAGCTATAACCATGCATTTTAATTTATCGCGAACTACCATTTTCATTTATTTTCATTTAATACTTCAATTCCGTCGTAATTTTAGTATCCAAAATAAAAGAACTTACGAATTGAGTCGTCGTCGTATCCTAAAGCGCAGG
The DNA here is from genome assembly GCA_006491805.2 of Dysdera silvatica. Taxonomy (NCBI): domain Eukaryota; kingdom Metazoa; phylum Arthropoda; class Arachnida; order Araneae; family Dysderidae; genus Dysdera; species Dysdera silvatica. Next base: position 86,364,504 of record QLNU02003225.1, on the reverse strand, counting down.
TAGTTAGACAAGCTATGACGCAAATGAAATGAAGCAATGGCATACTCATATTAGTTTAAAATTTCGCTTTTCAAGTTTTGATTGGAATTTCTTTATGCTCAATTTTTCAGACCAAGAGAACTCAGTAAAGGAACTGGATAGTTTGAGGTTTGTTCCGGGATTAAATTGCGCTAAACAGAAAAAACACTAAGCATGTGTGAATGTCGCCTAACTTCCGCTTTTTATCATTTGAAAGGAAATCCTTTATCGGTGTAGATAGAAGAGTAATAAACGAAAACGTGTTTTTTTTTTGCTTCTGGGAATAGCAAGTTAATGGCGAATGGATCTCTAGCAGGTCCGGAGTTACGATGTATAGGCGAAATCAGCCCTGACCTAGGGCCAAGGCTATCGTGAAGAAATTTATTGAAGTTGTGGGATACCTGGACTTGGTGACGTCACAGTGACTGGCATTTGACTACTCGTCTATCCAAGCCCAAGGTGGCAGTTACCACTGTCATCAGTTTTTCATTCCTCACCTAGCCGTACGCAGGATATTATTTTGAGGCTTGGGGGAGTTCAGGATGTTTTTCCTCATTTGTTTCCATTCAAGTTTGTAAATGACTTAAAAAAAACGTCGTTGAAAGTGCCCCAAAACCAGCAAATACAAAAACTTTCTTGAGACCTTGAGAGTACGCGGCGCACACAGCGCGTACCCTTTAGGGACAGCCCTGCCTAGGGCACCTCTCATTTTTGGGGCCCCACAGAAGTCTTGGTAGGGTCTGGCATTTTTTAAATTTAAAGCTTTATTTTAACCTTGTTTATTTATAAGCATCTGAGGAATTTGCATTATAGATAAGCCTGAATATGGAACTCTGAAGAAAAACGCACGATTTATTGACTAAATATCGCGAGGACAACGTTCTTTAAGGGGTCATTATATCTTTCCAGCCCAGGGCCCGTAAAAACCTTAATCCAGCACTGATCTCTAGTGGTAGTCTTGTCTGAATCATGTACTACCAGCCTTAAAATAATAGACGCACGTCTCAATTTGATGGCTTTGAAAAAGACACTGTGTTAATTGAATCGGTCGATACATTTAATCGAAAACAGGGGATGCAAATGCAACACAAATAAGCTGCCAATTAATTCTATATAATTCGATCCGTGTAAAAATTGTAAAAGTTTACTCCAGAATTTTTACGTGGATCGCGGAAAATTCTGCACCTAACGTAAGCAACCTTTGAGGATTTGAAGTGTCCGATTTGTTTCCAGTTTTACTTCTTCCCGGAAGATAAATAGAATCAATTCGTTTAGCAAAGAGTTTATAGTGCCAAATTCGGACAGAAATCTTTTGAATTTTCAATATCCGTGAAGCGGGATAGGATATGCGTGTTGGACAGTATATCGTTCTCGTTGGAGTTCAACTACTTTTGATTAACTGGTGTTTGGCACAATGCTTATTTCTAAAGTTGCAATCAATATCATTCTTAGTGAGATGAAATCGTTTAATTGCTTCACGGCTATCCTTTAAAAGACTGACGAGACGTATAAAAGAGGTAATTGGGAGCCATAATACACTATAACAAAAAAAAAATGCACTGACCAAGAAGGGGTTGTCCGATTGTAATGAAATTTCGTATGCAAAGACATTTTGACCGAACATGCAAATGATTAAAATTTGGTGTCCAATGAATGAATAGCGGGAACTCCAGCGCATCGGAACTGCGCATTCAGCAGGTGTATATAAGGAGCGATTCTCAATATGTGGTCAAAATTTCTGTTGCATTTTGACTGCGGATATCTTACGTCGACTGTAACAATGCCTCGCCGAAAGATTCGTGCTCATTACGAGCATATGTCAGAGTTTGAAAGAGGTCGTGCTATCGGATTGAAAGAGGCTGGTTGGACGAATCGAAGAATCGCTGGACATGTGGGGGGGGGGTCGAAGCAGAATTATATGCAAGGGGGTGCATTCAGGGCAAAGTTCCAATTGAATAATGTTGTTGGACTATAGTTTCTTATGGATTTAGTCCCTTTCCCCCCCCCTCCTCTTCATAAGCCAATGGGGTGCAAGTGCACCCCCCCCTCTTGGGGCGCCCATGGGTCGAAGCGATGCGGCGATTGGACGGTGCTGGCAAGAGTGGGTCAACAACGGCAGATGTCAGCGTCGGGACGGCAGCGGTCGACCTAGGGCCACAACAGAACGGGAAGACAGAGCGATTATCAGAGCAGCTGTCACAGCACCGGATTCGTCGTTATCAACTATCAAAAGTGTGGCCCGCACACATGTGTCCAACATGACCCTCTGCAGACGACTGAGAGAGCGGAATTTACGCTCGCGCCGACCGTTACGCCGCTTACCTCTCACGCCTTTACACCGTCAAGTCCGATTACAGTGGTGCCGGGCTCGATCAACTTGGAACTGCGCTGACTGGGGACGTATAGTCTTTAGTGACGAGTCCCGTTTCCAACTGTGTCCTGACGACAACCGCAGACGTGTCTGGAGACGTCCAGGGCAGCGTGGGGATCCTGCCCTTACTATCGCACGCCACACATGCCCACAACAGGGCGTTATGGTCTGGGGTGCCATCTCCTTTGATAGCCGGACCCCTTTGGTGGTCATTTCTGGCACACTTACAGCACAGCGGTACGTAGACGACATTCTACGACCGGTTGTGTTACCGTTCCTTTTGCGACACCCTGGACTTACGTTTCAACAAGACAATGCCCGGCCGCACACGGCACGTGTTGCTATGAATTGTCTTCAAGCTTGCCCAACACTTCCTTGGCAAGCTAGGTCTCCTGATCTCTCTCCCATAGAGCACATTTGGGACGCTATGGGAAGGCGATTGCAACCATCCCGGAATGTTGACGATTTAGCCCGACAGTTGGAGACAATTTGGCAAGAAATTCCGCAGGACACCATCCGGGATCTTTATCAGTCTATGCCACGCCGGGTGACAGCTTGCATCCAGGCCAGAGGTGGACCAACGCCTTATTGACTTCCTCCCTTTGTAACGGTCAAACTCTGCAATAAATCATTCAATTGTTCTGAAATTTTAATCCTTTCTTTTTCTATGTATGTTCTTCATATCCACCAATTTTTATCGCAATCGGAAAACTTCTCGGTGCGTCGATTTTTTTTTTTTTTGTTGTTATGGAGTGTAGATTGATTGCCAGGAATCATTTAAAACTGCAAGTAATTTAAAATGAGTTCCATTCAGTGCCGCATTTACATATAGGTCAAGTAAGCATGGGTCACTGCAGAGACCTGATGTTGTTTAAGGTTAAGCGTTATTTCGATCCCGTTTATTCGAAAATGTCCAAAAAATCCAAGATGGGTAATAATACCTTACGTCCTTATATACGGAGAAGGAGAGCATCGTTTCTGTCCTCGTAAACCTAGCTGTTAAGGCACTCTGGGATCAACAGAGGATCGTAGTTCAACTCTAGGACGGGGACGATGTCTGTTTTTCTCCTATAGGCCTACCAAAAAAAAAAAAACACTCTAGTATGAGCTTAAACGTAGGTGTCAAATTTATTAAGCCTGATAAAAAAAATCTCTCCCTGGTGGCTTTGTGTGTTGACCATTATTTGGCAATTGTGTTATCCCTGAGAAGGGTAATAATATCTTACAAATTTATGTATTTTGATCTTTGATGGTTAATAATAAAGTCATCAATATAATATGTTTAATTTCTTTAAATGAAAATTTTGTATCACTAAATACAGAATTATACAACCGATTCAGAATAGACATATTTAAAGAGGACAAATTTATGCAAAGCCTTAATTAAAAACATATAATTTTCTTGTTTTCTGAATGCATTTATTTTTATATGAAATATTTTGTAACATATTGTGCATAAAAATGTTATATAATATTACCTAATGCTTTGTTTTCATGAAAATTACCTAAGATTTTAACGAACTTCGCCAAAATTGCTAAAATTAAAGGCTAAAATTTCCCAGAAGCATCTACTTCTGAACCATTCTATATATGTTAGCACACGAAATTTTGGAAATACTTTGCTCAGATCCTGCTGCGTGTTTTCGAGAGTATTTTTAAAATGGTATTTTTAAAAGCTTTAAAAATTGGCTGTGCGAGTGGGGAAACCACAGGGATGGCTTATAGATTTCGAACTCCCCAAATAACAATTTAAATTTCTATACCTCCGTACTGGCATATTAAGGGCGCATTGATGGATGTTGTAACCCCAACCCCATTGGGATGAAATTTTGTGCATATTGTAACGAAATCGTTTTTGCTCAAAAGTACCTGTAAGTCTCTAGCAAAGATTTAACTTAACATTTACTGATTGATCAGTAAAATATGTTACATATATTTTTCGTGGGTATGAGGTTTGCAGATGGCTACGAAGGAATACAAGGTTCAGACACAGGCATTTATTGTATATTCGAATTACAGTCGTCTATTCAAATTCAACACAATCAAGATCAAATAACGATTCAAGACATCCAGGATGAGTATCCTCGGTTCCCACCCGGGGCAGCTCACAGTATTTCTAAAACATACACTAAACTATTACACATAATAACTAATCTAAAACAATAACTTTCGTAAACTATCAAAAACTAACCTTAACCTGGATTTTTCAATCCATGACTTCCAACGTTAACTAATTCTAGCGAATTACGCCAGTTTCAGCATCGGGCCAACAACGGTTAACTTCAGGCTTCTAAAATACTCCGACAGTATTGCACAAGTAATAGTTAACATAGAACGCAGAAATATACCGCCTCCAATCTCGTTATTTCTGTTAACTACTGGGCTTGCTCCTGTTCTTGCGCCGTAATTTCGTTAACACTGCCACGGATTAAATCACAGTCCTATTACGTGTTCGTAATTGGTCCAAACAATTACTGCTTAATTCATAACTCCATAGTTAACTAATAACAAACATAACATGAAATACATCACCGATTCTCAATCTTTACACCATCCACGAAGTCCGCAATGCGATTAAGTCTCCAACAACAGTAAACGGAGTGCACTACTCGCTTCCTATGGAAAAGTTCGTGAAATACTACAGATTCAGCTTCTGCACAATTAACCGTAACTCCGAATAGCTACTGTTTTCGGATTCTATTCTCGACGAGTACAACCACTAAGAACACATTCGAGATACAACCATTATGCATTAGCACACGTTCGGTCGCAGAACTTCGGCGCAATCAGCGTAAACCATTAAAAAGTAGATCCAATGTAATACTTAAAAAAATCAAATAACTAACGAACTTAACCGGGACCCCACTGAGCCCATCAAACGTACTGGCTCTACGGCCTACTTACGATTACTATTGCATTATTGACATTAAGCTATTCCTAATCGAAATCGCCCAGTATTTCTGGTCTGCCGCTGCTACCCTTAGCGTTGCGTCTCAGCCCTTTTCGTAGTACGTTACAATCAGCATGGTGACGTCACCCTAACCAGCGGCGACTCCCCAGGTAAATTAGGCATTGTCAACGGCCCAGTTGGTTCAGAATTTAGCTACACATGTTACAACATACATGAAAAAATGTTGTAGCTCTGTAACCCACCATTATAAGCTTGAAAACCCTCTTGTAAACTTCCTGCGTATGCTTATGCCCCTCCCCATCTAACTACGAAGTAAAAAGTATATGTAGTAGGGTCTCTTTTTATACGGTTTCGAAGTTGTGCGGTTTATATCTCATCCTTTTTTCTTTTTCTTTTTTTAATATACATATATAGATTAAAGTTAAAAGATTTTATTTTGCACGATTTGATACATTCGCATGCGCAATATTCACCGACGAAAAGTGATTTACGTTTGTCATGTTTTTACTCTCTTTGCTAAAGTAAACCCACGTGTTGCGCAGTATAGCCCAGATGCTCTTGCGCCATAAAAATCCAAACAAACAAACAAACAAACCCACGTGTTGTCACGCTACTCTTTCTAACATGAGCTAAAGAACTTTACGCCTGGATGTCCCGAACTTTATAAAAATTAGTAGAATCATCATCGCAAAATTCAATGATTACATTGCTAAAAAAGAAAGCTACACAGAACGAGAATGGAGTTCGTAAAAATCTGATGCTGTCTCTCTTTTAGCAACGAAAATGATTTGGCACCAATTCGCAAACGGTGTAGACCATTATCAGATAGCGGAAATAATTCTGATGAAAAAAATATAAATTTTTCTTTTTACCTATCCATAAAATCAAATAAATAAAGTTTGAAAGCAAATCTATTTTAAGTTTTATATCAATTTCTTTCAGATTTTCGAAAAAATTTATTAAGCATTCCTATTTTCTTAAATTTCTATAAAAAAAATTATGCGGTTTTATGTTAATTTTTCCTCATTGTTTTGGTTTTATATGATTTTAGAAAAATTATGGAACGCATGTCTTATTTCTAAACTTAAGTTAAATTTTTTTAGGCGATTTTTTTCATATGCGATTTTCTGAGGAACGTATCTACCGCATAAAAACGGCCCCGATTGCATATATATTTCAAATATACCCTTAGGATCTTAGCTCCCTAAGCGATCGCCAAGGTTTACCCAGTGAAATCTGGGGGCCAATATCTCAACACCTGACTTTCAAATCTCGCATAAAACGCCATTTTTCATTTATCAAAATTTATTTTCTCTTAATAAACAAAGAGACCACGTCTTTTAAAAAATTGGCCACTAGGGGGCGCTCCTTCATTTGAACAGTTTAAAAAAAAAATGCTCTCATAACCTTTGTAATGAATGTCGGATTTATAATAAATTAATGCAAAAAGTGTGGTCAAAGATGTCTCCAAGGAACGATTGAGGGTTTGAACACATTGCGGTAGTTTATGCAACTCTTGTAGACTTCGGACCACCACAGTTTACTCAATCTTCTTACCATCCTTATATAGTATACCTTGCTTGATATTATTAATCTACTGGTAGCTACTACTTTAATGAAAGCAGAATTAAATATATGCAATAATAATTTATTTAAATATATCTGTTTCAAATATAAAGGCTTATAAAGTGAGGTTAGTTTAAAAATCATAGGAGAATAATTTATTTAAAAAAATATATATATCGAAGTAGCAATCACGAAATGATAATTTGAATTTTCAGAGAACTCTTAATTGTAGAACATATTTTCAGCATTCATTTTCTATTCGGTGGGAAAATGAAATTATTTACAATATAAATCCTTTCAAATTTACTGAATTATGCCCCAATCATTTAGAAAATTAAGTAAAATGTTTGAAACATATATGTACGTATACATTCAACAGATGGCGCTGGCTTTAAGGTCAAAGGTACAGATAGTTGGTTAGGGGGTTTTAAAACTCCCTTTCGTGGCCCCCTTCCTCTGTGAGAAAAATCGCTGCAACGCGCGTCAGCCGGTGGAGAACGCCTTTGCTCCTGTAAAGCTACTTGCCTGTAAACTCGTCTACCTTACATTTGCGTGAATACAAAAAATGCAAAGTTTGCAACTGCACGCGTAAGTAAACTTAATGCTGCATGATGTCTGTGACATCACTTAAAATATGGGTGAATTGAAGCAATGCATTACTGCCCAATATACATATTATAAGAAGAAAAGGCTGACGACCAAGTAACAGTATTTCACAATGCATTCGGTGTAACAAATCGAATTAGTCTTTCAGATAGTTTTTTATATACCTAATTTAAACCTAAAAAAGGGGAATGTATGGGTATTTTCGATGACAAATATGTCAGCGCGTTTATATTGAGGACTCTTTCATGTCTCCATTCAAAATAACTCATTTAAAAACGCATTGGACATAATTAAGATTGCCAAAAATTTCAGTTATTCAAAACTATAGGGACGTTCAAGTATTGCGTACTTAGAGACAGAGGTGGGGTTTGACACTTGCTTATTTTTGATGACAACGGGGAGGGGGTGGCAGTCTAAACCATGCTTACTTAAAACACAAAAAAATGATAAAACTCACATACAGTCACAAAATGGCAACCATCCTAACAGAACTGCAATACTTGAATGCATGACACACTTCTAGTAGAAGATATCAAATATAAAATAAAGTTATTTGCAGTTAAATATTTGATTATTTAAACAAGTGGTTCTCAATCTTTTTAAGCTTGGGACCCCCCCTCCCCCCCAATGTTCCCCGTGGCCTCCTAATATTTTTAAATTATCATAAATGTATTATTTTTAATAAATGTATTTTATTAAATCCATTTCTTATATATTACACTAGTTGCTTACAACGTAAGAAATATTAACAATAAAAATGTAACAAAATACTTTCTTGTGCCAAAAAAATAGCAATTAATAGCGTGTTAAAACTTTTTTTAAACGCGATAATTTATTGTGATTACTCTCTATTTATAAATAAGCATTTAATATTATAACAAACTTACTAATAAGTGCTCAATATTACAATAAAAATGTAAATAAGTATTATAATTTGCATCACACGTTGCATTCTTATTTCAAAAATGTATATCAAACAATTAAAGAATCGAAATCTTACGTAAGCGTGAGGTGGGGTGGAGGTCAGGCATTTGCTTATTTTTTCTTACAAGGTGGAGGGGGAGTATAAAATGGGCAAAAATGTGATTACATAATATTTGAACGGTCCCTATGCTATCCCGTTGATATATAATTATTTTATGTCAATTATTATATCAATTCTATTAGTGCAAAATTCCGTCATTTCGCTCCCAGGTTATTCTATAAGCAACTTAATTCTATTGTTTCATCTAGGCAAAAATTACTATTACTCGATTATCAAATTAATTTTATTCTTAACATTTAATCTCAACAGACTTTCGTTGGCGTGTTTCGTTATTTTAGCTTACAAATCCATTATTTCATTAGCGTCTAATTCCGACATTCCTTTACCACTGAACTCATGGGCGTACGCAGAAAGTTCATAAGGGGGGTTATAGGCTCAATGGGGGGTTTACAGAGCTACAACTCGTATACACCTATGCTAAATTCACAAACTTTTATTACAGTGGGGGGTTACAACCCCTATCAACACCCCCTGCGTACGCCACTTGCTAAACTCCATTATCACAAACTCACTTACGCCAAAGTTGGTGTAGAAATATACGACAGCGTTGCCTCAAATGCCACTAATGTGTGAATTATACACGTACTTATGGCAAATTTGTGACATTTTTCTTATAAACTTAAACCAGAATAACAGATGGCTTGGGTAAAAATGATAATGTTGAAATATATATATCGATGAGTTCTTTATGAAACTCTGCTTCAGGTTATCTGTGAGGCTATTTTCCCATTTTTATTTCTATGTTGAAATTGCACAAATTTCTTAAAATTTTATTTATAGCGTATCGTTTCTATCGGACTGTGCTAGTTCTACGCACTTATCAGACATAATATCCATATTGAATAATCATTACAGGGTGCATTCGTTGAACATCAAAATTTTCTTGAAACCCCAAACAATGAAACCAGCCTAACAGTAGGTAATAATTAATAGTCATAAATAAGTATTATGCTCGAAGTAACACACAAGCAGACTAGTCCACCCGGCGATCGCAGAATAAACAATATTAAAAATAAATCACCTAGCGTGCCAATTGAAAAAAAAACCAACTACATGTGTAGAAAAATACCTCTTTAAGACGGGTATTATTGAACGTTGGGTATGTTCACCACACGATCTTTAACTGAGATGAGGTCAGTGATTTCATCAGCATTTAAAAGTTGGGCCAAAGCGAGTCACAGCTCGCCCCTTGTGTGGCATGTATAAAGTGGTATTTATAAATTCATAAATAATGTTAACGTATACTTATAATTGGTTTAGAATTACGAAACCTCTCCAGCAATATTGCAGAGTAGAATTAAAGCTTTATTTATCGAGCAGAAAATCTGAGTTTGACTACCGCTTGCCATTTATGCTACCGACCCCGTATTACTGGGTTTGATTCCTTAAACGATAGAAGTTTGAACCCCTCGGAAACTGTAAATCCTGGCGCGGAATGATCTAAGCTGTTATGCGCAATAAAATAGAAATAATTCTCTCTTTATCTAGGGTTCATAAACCCGTTCCAGTTTTACGTAATAGGTTCTCACGGATCATCAGAAATTCAGAACAGATCATTAGATTCCTTCTTAACTGGACATTACGGTACCTTCTTGGCCGGATAATCCGTAAATTGAGCTATTCATAGGAAAAGAGTGGTGAAATTGAGATTCATAATAACGCTTTTAAATTAATTAATTTTAAAATGATATAATTGTTAGTTAAACAAGAAAAGGCATACAGCGGCAAACTGTCGTAGCACTGTTTTAAAAACTGTGATGAAAATTGAAGAGAAAACAATCCCCCCCCTCTCTGTTAGAACACATGAGTGTGGCCGGCTGAAGCGGCGGTCGATTAAAGTGGGATTGATTAATCTACTGTAGTTAGATTCACAACTTAAAGGAATGGGATTCCAACCTCTGGCCAGACATTTCTCAAGTGCTCAGCAGGTGTTTACTTTTTTTGTATGTTAGGTTAATTCCGTTTATTTGTTATGAACGTATTTTTCTTGTAAAGTTTAATTGTACATCAAACTTAGTAAAATATTAAATCATGTTAAGGGGTTTCTCCTTAATTAATTAGAATTAAAACGCAAACAAAAAATTTTTAAAAATTTTATTTATAACTCAGAACAGAGCATTGCATAATAGTCAATATAATAGTCAACATATTTCATAACTATTCAAATTTAAACATAGATGTTTGATTTTATTCAACTCAGAAAGTATGAAATGTATAATTTCTAATAATTACATAATAAGAAAAGAGACATAAAATTTAGCTGACAAAGCATAAAGCACTCAAGCTCATTCCAATTTAAAGGCAAATTACCATAGAATTCATAAGCATTTATGGATCGCCCCGCATCGAAAAAGAATTTTGGAAGAAACGTTTTTAAAAAGACATTCTAGATCCCACTTAACTTTAATACAGTTTAGAGTCAAATAGAGAATAGAACGATTTATCGAGACGTCTTTCCAGGGCAAAGACAAAGGGTTTGGCTATATTAGTAATATCTTTAATATTCCATAGATCTATAGGTTATTTATGAGCAAAAAAAAATTTTTTTTTTCAAGTAAGTGATACACAAACAAGGCATCATGAAAAGATCACGAGTAAGCAAAGAATCGTGAAAACGGCATGTATGTGTGTGTAAACAAAGAATCGTGGGAAAGGCATGTATGTGTGTGTGTGTGTAAGCAAAGAATCATGAAAAGAGAGGATGTAAATAAAACATCCCGAAAGGACTATGTGTTCAAGCAAGGAATTATGGAAAGACTACGTAAAAGGAAACAGGCATTAAAGAAATATATGTGAATGAGATATCGTGAGAAAAAAATATGCAAAAATGAGGATTTGTGGAGAAAGACCATAGGTAAATAAGAAGGATGACAATTTCTTACAAATATGAGTAGTCTACGACGATCGCATTATGATAGATATTTAAATAAATAATCAAATAGCAATCAAAGATGATAAACAAATGGAAGTAAAGAACTTTTTTAAAATTTTATTCATAGAAAGAAATTTTAAATAAAAATTCAAACTGGCATTGAATCATAATTGTAATATAAGTTTTTAAATTATTTCACACCCTTCCACCAATTGAATTTTCTGTATACAACTTCCAAAAAGATGTTCAAGCACAGTTTAGCAAGTTTAAGATCTGTTTCTTTATTTTTATTTTACACTTAAAAAAAAAGTATAATATTAATAAAATTCACGTTGACATTATATGGCCATATCAATAATCATCAAACCAATATTGAATAAAAGCCTTTATCCAAATTTTTCTAAACATGCTTGCCTTGGGGTATTTTCTTTTGCATGTTCATTTACTACACTGTAGCGACTATTAACTAAATTATTGCAACATGATAATATTAGATAATTCGCAATAGAGCACACAAAAACTACTTTGACTAATATACACTAATCCATGAAGACCATTTTCTTTAATATACAGTAACCCCAAAGCATTAGCTTACAGAAATTTACCGACTCCGTAAAGGAATTGAAATGCAATTAAACATCCCCACTTAGACCCTTTTAAAAAACATACGCTAAAAAAACTTCTTTCTATCAATTTGTCAGATAAAAATCAGGCAAATTTTAACTGTCTATCTTAACATCCTTAAGCATGCATTCGTCTTCCCAGTGTTCAGTTACCACATCTTTCGTTGAATCTACTACGAAATCCAAAGGACAGAACTCGCTACATCCTTCCAAATACAATACATGCATTATTTGAGGTTCCCTTTCGGGTGACGTGGAGTTCAAGTAGAGAAAACGGACGTAGAATTCACGTTGATGCTCGTATAACTCGGTGATAACAGTAGCTGAAAATGGCGGCTTCTTATCGTTGAAGAGATTGAGACCACTCAAAAATGCAGCAATGTTGAAATCATACTAAAACGAAATATGGAAATGACTGACAGGCCTAAAGCACATATATACATGACGTTAAGCATTTAAGCAAAATCCTTTTAATATTTAGCACTAATGGTCAAATGCTTGTTACTGTGAATGTATGGATTAAATTTTGACAGCAATAAGAACTTTTGTATAGTTTATATTTCAAGACTGCGCTACTGGTCAGCTTGGACGGAACAGATGGTTTGACATGACTTCCGAACATTTACACATAGCTAAGCTTACCGGGAGTCAAAGCCAAAGCCAATGCAGAGAACCCGAAGATGATGGCCATAAACACTGTGGTGCTGATCGTAACCAAATTCAGCCATACTTATAATGCCAGGAATAATATTAACAAGGGCGGTGTGTAAGAATAGCCATACTGGTTATGAGCAATAATAGTAGTTAATAGGAACTATGCGCAACTTTAATGATTAAAAAAAATGTTCTTCCTTTTTAGTAATCAATTTAACGTTATACGAGAGGAGGTTTTGTAAGTAATGGAGTTTAAACATCCATTTATTTCGTTACAATCAGCTATTCGCATGCGAATACTTTGTTTGCATTTTCAAATTATAACGCTGTACGTTCAAGTTATTTGAGGGGAACCGATGGCTATAGCGTAATTCCCAAAACACGATAGTATATACGTCCAGACTTCCTAGAAATGGAACATAGCGTAGTGATCTGAAGACTGCAACGATAGCTACTGGGATAATCGGGTGTACATGCTAATGCAACATTGATACCGACGGTAACTTTCACAAGGATCAAAATCTTAAATTTAAAAATATGAATTGCAATCTCTAGTTCTGAGTTATAAAGAAAAAAAAATAGTATCCACTACTAGCTATTGATCGTTTTAAGACAAGTTCAATTAAATTTTTTTTTTTTTTTAAATTTTCATTTCTTATGTGTGGTGAGAAATTTGAGCATTTTCATTCTAGTTAGGGTTTAATTTAGCCTGTTACGTAGTACTAAACGTACGTTTTAGCCTAAACGTAGTACGAGTAGTGGAAACTTATTCCGATACTCCAGGGACTGGAAAAAGATACCATTATGGACAAGATTAAACCTGCTACACTCCATCTATGGCGGATTTACCAATAAGCTAAGTACTATAGGTAGGCCGAAGCCTACGGCAACAAATTTTTGACGAGAAGTTTGCAAGGGTTCGATTTTTTGGTGGCCAATCAAATTATCAATTTTGAATTCCTATGTTCAGGGGCGTAACTAGGCATTGGAAAAAGGAGAGCTTCCGTAGACGCCGCTTTAAGAGAGGTTAAAAAGCCTTCAAATTCGCGAATACTTGCGAAAAAAAAAAAAAAATGCTGAATTTCAAAATCACAGAGGTCATCATATTAAGGATCAAAAGAGTGCCAAAATTTCTGTTACGTCTCTAGTTACGTTTAATAAGATCAAGCTGCGAAAAATGCTAACCTGCAGGGGGCAAAATATGCCAGAGCCTACAACCAGCAAAATCGTAAATCCGCCTCTGTCTATCTATATCCATCGCGACAAGGAGAAAATGCCGTTCATAGACAGATTTCACAATACTACAAAATATATACTACTTTCACATTCATGTAATACAAGATAATAAAAAGTCGTATAAAACCTTACCGTGCAGTAAACTAATACTTTCTTCTGCTCGGTTGCCCCACCTGCTTTTCTCTTCATATTATCAATGATAAGCTGTACTAACGGACCTAAGAACATTAAAAAAAAACAGCTTCATGTTATTTATTTTTAGTTTCAATTGAAAAAGTGAAAATATATTTGTACAATCGTAAAAACTGAACAGCAAGAGGTATGGTTACTTCGGACATTTTTTTAATTCAAAAATTTCCCTATAGTAATTTCTCCCAGTGACGACTTTTGCGAGACGGATGAAAAACATCGTTAATCAGAGAAAGACGTTATTTGGAATATCTGTAATTTTATAAAACATTTCTGCAGAGTCCGCAAAACGCAGTCGTTAAAGGGAAATAGTCGCGAATTAGAACGTTGTTATTGTGAGAGTTTTTGGCTTGAATTGTAATGGCACACACTCATATCTTCATCTTTCAACATAATCATCATAAGGTGCGTATATTTGGTCAAAAATTAAAAAATCTTTCTTTTTCTTTTCCAATGCTTCTCCAATATTCCTTTCCCAAAAATTAAAAAATTGTTTCTTTTCATATCCTAACTCAAATAACTGAGTAACCTTAACGAAGGTAACTCAAAATCAATACAATTTTTAATGTTCTTAATTTCTAATTTCAGAAAAGTAAAATATTGCCACATATCCTCCTTCGGCTTCGTGGCATAATTTCTTTGATAAAACGGTATTGTAAAGGAAAACGCGAAACAATATGTAAATTCACAGAATTATTTTGATAAAAGCTTATAAGACTGATCGCGGGTTCCTCTGAGATTAATGGCTTAGAGATATTATCTCCGAACTGAAATATAGTATGTTCTATAGAGAATTAGGTCAACTTAAAACTGGTGTCCAGCAAAATTGGGACTCTCCATTACACCAACAGAATGATAGAAATGCACCTGGATTTATATTCCAAAACCGAACTTCAGATCACATAACTGCAACCAAAACGACCCTGGTATCAGGGCCAAATTATGGCAAGGGCTCGCGGTGCCCGAGCGCAAGCCCCGTGAAAGGAGGGGGGGGGGGCCCCAAAAAATGTCATTTGACAATTGTATTTAATGTGATAAAATAGTAAATTAATACAAAAAAACGTTTTTTCTTCAGATTTACAATCCGAAACAAATTCAGAGAAGTCATAGCTGGTATCTAATTACAATTATTACAAATATCACAGCTTTGAGAATTGGATAATAAAAGAGCAGAGTTTTCAAAAACACAAAATTTTTGCGCCAATGCCACACATTATTTGCTACTTTTACCAAAACTTTTACAACTTCAGCTCTGCAAGTTCATTCTTGGACATCCGACATTGACGTGAACGTGGGATTAAAAAGCACATTTTTACCTCCATTTTTAAATGGTAATAAGGGTGCGTACGTTTTTCAGATATATATCAAATATGTGTTTTAGGAGGCCCCAAATGCAAGTTGGGACGGCCCCCACCCCCAATATTCATGATCGGCCCCTGCGTGGTATGCAAAATATTAATGATGGATATCTTACAGGTATGGCCATTTCTGTATGTAAATTTTTTACACGAACTCTTCAGTGTTTTTCTACTGACTCGTAACGAATATGTGTAACTATAAATAACACAAGTTTAGTAATATTACCTCCCCGAAGTTTTCTCATGGTTTGTGTCTGAAAATTCCAATAAAACGACATATCGGCCATATATTGAAGTTCATCCCAGTATGTTTTAGCCCACATCGGAACTGTGAGATTATATTCATTCTGAAAACAAATTACCATGAGAAAATGTAAATCAAAAATATCTCATTATTTAAATGCAATAGCAGTTGTATTTTTTTTAATTTTCATTGTCCTTTCAATTGTATATAACCGACGTTAATTCTTATATAATGCGTACTATTTTTAGCTAAAATTTTCTTAAGTCTAACTTCGTCTTTGTGTACAATTCTTTGTTTCATTTTAAAATGGATATATTGTATTTTTTATGTGAAGTAAATCACATAGCTGAAGAACACATGCGCCATATTACTATTTGATGTCTTTAAAAATAATCTCGTCCCTTTCAAATCATATTTGGTACGGGTATTAAAAAATAAGTTTAGAATAAATGTATAATGTTATTATTTTAAAAATGCTATCATACTTCTGTTTCCAAAACTTCGTATAAACGGGCAGCTGAATCCCATCCGTTTATTTCCCAGCCACTGTGAATAGACCAGTACTGAAATATTTCCTACAAAATATATTAAATACATACAATTGTATAAATGATAAAGGTATCCTGAAAAGCGAATCTTTTCATCACAAAATTTCATAATTTTTTGTGGTCAAATAGCGATTAGAATGATAAATAAAATGTGTTTAAATTCATTCATTTCCTAAGTAGATTTCGAAATGCGTTATCCTAGTCATCTTTATGAAAATATAGAATGATTAATTTTTGCAAAATACAGCGAAAATAACTTACCTCTTAAAATTAAAAGGAATAATCCAAACTCGAGGCACAAACTTTTTATCCCTCATTATCAACATATGGGAAAAGTATACATGACGGATAATAATTTCTGACGCTAATGCTTAAGCCCAAATTAGATATTTCTATGTGTAGGAGAAAAAGAGGCAACACCCTGGCTCAGAGTCAAACCGGGGACCCACCGTATGAACCGATGTGCCTTAACCTGCTCTTCTGCCAAGGAACAGGAACGTTGTTCCCTTTCTCCGTATATAAGGTCCTGTGTGATAATATTACCCCTCTAAGGGTTAATACAATTGCCAAATGGTTAATATTCAAAGCTACGAGGGCATGTTTTTTGTAATATGTATATGATATGAGTATATATGATTATATATGATATGAGTATATATATTATATACGATATGGGTATATATAATTATATATTATATGAGTGTATATAATTTTATATGTATACATTATTTTATGATATAGGATTAATAAATAATAATTTTTACTGGTGGGAATTTGTGCTTCTCTATTTCAAATTTACTGTTTTTACAAAATAACTCCCAGAAGAAAAAAAAAAATGATGGGATAACCGTTCCTTGTTAATGCCCACGATAAACATTCTTTGCTAGTGCCGAACTAAGGATTTTATAGGCTCCAAGTTGGAAGGATAGAATGAGTCCTAAAAAATAACACTGGTGACAGTCAGTCAACATCACGAGTTTTCCTCTGAAGTTCAATTTCTCCCACATTCAAGTTTATAATAAAGAAAATTTCTTAGGCATTTTTTAGTCAACAAGATTAAAATAACACGTAAACATAGATAATTGAAGGCACCTACAGGGCCTGAAAAGTACAGGGTCCTAGGTCGGAGACTGGCTGGCCTAGACGCAAATCTGATACTGTCCTTTGCTAAGAATTTCTATTATGAAACATGTTTGACTTCTATGAGAACAGTATTGCTCGATTTGAGGATAACTTGAAATAACTTGCAACTAATTAAACATATTACAATCGTTATAAAGCAACTCCTCGCCACTTCTCACTCTGAACTAGTGGGATTCGTTATAGAGTAAATGATACTTGCTGAAACAAGCGTTCTTTTTTATGATTCGATATGATGCATGCACTACTCGCTACGGAGAATTTACGTCTCATAACTAGAATATGCTTCGCTATAAAATATATCACGCAATATTATGCGATATAAAGCACTTGTAGTACTTTTTCATCCATTAGAGATGAAAGTAAAGCATATTAATCAATCAAGTAAACAATTTTAATGGTAATTTAGATATAAGGGTTTTAAAAAATAAATAAAAAATAATTTTCTTTCAAAACTAAAAAATTAATATTTAATCAAAATGACACGTACAAAATAAAGTTAATTTCTTTAAGTTGCCTAAATTTTGTGCATACCTGATATTTTTCTAGGAAATTTGTAGCTTCAGGAGAAGAAAGTATTGCTTCATATTCCCTTTCGGCTTCGGGGCATATTTTCTTTCCAAAATACTATTAAAAGCGAAAATATAAAACCACATAAAGTTCACAGAGAAGTTGATCACACATGGTAAGAATTATTTGGCAAAAACTTACACGATCTGTGTTCTCGGGAAGATATTTAACAGCTATGGGTTGCCACGACAGCTCTCTTACTATTTGCCACATAGGAGTAGGAGCGTACAAAGCAGAAACCATTGATAAGGCACTTTTTATAGAAGCGTCATCTGCTGAACTTTGAACTTCAACCTAAAAATACATATACATGTATTAAAGCAAGCACAGGAATATTAAAAATAATTACTTTGATTTCAAAGGATTAATTTAACAGTTGATAAAGTTGTTCATTACAAAAACCATGTTCAAACCATGTGAGATACAAACGAATTTATTTTTTACAGAACAGCTATATTCCTTTACAGATTTAGATATACAATAATATCATCATCTTTATTGTTTTACCTCAGTTGGAGCAGAAGTTATAAATCCATCGTACTGAGCTCTCAGTAAGGCTCCTAATGCGAATGGCTGGAACTTCCCAAACTGAAAATGGGAGTTTGAAATATTTTAAAAAAAAATTATATTATACCAATTTCATAGCCATGAATAATAATGAGAATAAATATTAAGTTATAAACAAAGGTAAGTATATAGATAGTTATATAAATAATTATACGGTTGTGAAACAAATACCACATACTGAATAATTCTCTCTTCCAAACAAAAGTAAAAGATTGGCGTGTATGTAAGAATTAAATTTAAATAATGATCCGTGATATTTGATGACTAGCAAATAAAAATACATTTTCAAAGAGAATTTTCTTAAATTTTGGAATGATTCCCAAACATTTTATTTTATAGCGAATTTTAAAAAATTCGACTCGTTTACTTAAAAGATTTTTTATTTATTAAGCAGTAAAAAGCTGGCCACAAAATTAGCTTTTTTTTAAATGTAAAAGGGTAAATTTACTGTCACTGAATATTGATATTGTTAGGACAAGGATCGAATTGTCTCAAAAATTTAAGAAATAATAAAAGTACATCAACGTTCCCGATCGATTAAAAAAACTGGATGTGCCTTTTCTTTAATTAATTAATTAATTAAAATATCTATTTGAAAGAGTGTGGTTTATTTCCATATTTTAACGAGTAAATCAAGATTTGAAATTCTGCGCCTTAACAGATCGGGCTTCACGTGTTTTATTTATTGGAACTTCCATGACCACAGGATATATGAGGGTGAATTCCATATCATTTTATTCGATTCATGAATAAAATATACAAAATAATAAGTTTGAATTATAAAATTAATAAATTCAAATTAAAAAAGTGAAAAATTATATTTACCATAGTCAAGTCGCCCAGTCCTTCTCGCCAGATAGACGGAGAATTTGGATCGTTGGGATATAATTGCGCTGGAGCATTACTACCGTGCCTGAACAACTAAGATACATATATATCTCTTAACTTCTAAATTTTCTTATAATTTTATTGTAACGTATATGAAAATCAAGTTTTGAAAGAAAATTTAAGTTTATTATTAAAACCTCATTTAAAAGCATCCGGTATTTACTATTACCAACAGCTACATTAACTTCACTATTAGTAATAACTGCAATTTTATTTAAATAAAATTGCAGTTTTGATAAATGATATAAAATCGCTTAATTAATGGAAGTTACACGCTAAATGCAAACTTTAGAAAATGTAAAGAATAAATATTTTTATAATAACTTCACAGAGAAAGCAAAGAAACATACGAACTAAGGCCATGCAAAAAAGAGGGTTTGTGGGTTAACCGCCCATATGAACAGCATTATTGCAAATCTTTCATGAGAAACAAAAATTTACCAACCTCCTTTTTTAAAATCCTACATACATACTTGATACTAACAACACTAAGTTAAAAATTACAGATTCATATGTTTACCACGGCCGATTGATATAGATAAAACTAATTTTATGAAGGGACTTCAAAGAAAATTTAAACTTATTACTTATTGTTAGTTGTTTACTTGTTGTTAGGTAAGAACGCGTTTGAAGAAACAGAGTCATCTTTAAAGGGATATTGCTATTTTGTTTGTAGGGAGAGGTTCTGATATATATTACCAATCCCCTTTTGTGTCGGGGCATTGGTGTACGTCGAAAAGTTCATAAAGGAGAGCGATTACAGGCTTATAAGAGATGGTGGGTCTTAGAGCCAACTTTATATATTTATATGTATATATATGCAATTTTGTATATATATACAAAATTGCATTACAATGGGATTATGACCTCCAACACCCTCCTCCTGCGTATACCAGTGTATCGAAAACAAGTCTAATAAAAAAAACTAAGATAAAAATTGAAATCAATTCAGAGAAATTAGAAGTAAATGTTTTGAGAGGATCAAATGTTTTAGGGTGTGAGAACAGATAAAGTTTACAAATGTTGTTGTTAAATTGAAAAAACTTAAATGATAATGGGTCGGACACGTCTCAAGGAAAATTTATCAACCATCGATAACGGAAATTCCTAACTAAACACTAAGAGATCACAGAAGGCGGATGGCCGACTTTTCAGATAAGGTGAACTGAATAACGAATCGGCAAGATAGAAATATATTAAAAAAACAAACTTGGAACGCTCCTTCTATTTACATAGAAAAGGGGGGGGGGCTCAGGGTCTCAAACCCCCCACAAGGCATCAAGACGTATCTTCTCGCCGTATAATGCCGCATAATATGATCCTTTAAAAGCTAATTGAAGCCCCCATAATTTTTCATTTGCTACGCCATTGCCTTATTCAGCAGTGTATTGATAAATTTAAATATGATTATGATGATATATATATGCACTTCAGAAAGAAATTACTTAAATAGAACAAAATAATAACGTAAATAAATGTCGTCTCTGAGTTAACAAACTGACAAGAAAAGGACAAGAATCCATATTATATAACGTAGTCAATAAATCCAATAAAAGGAAACTCACATCGAAAAATAGAAAAACTATCTTAGTAACTTAAACAATGGCGACGATATCTTCTGAATTTTTTTTATACCAGCGAAATAAGACAAACTTACAAATATTTTTATTCACTCAAAAAGGAGTATAACAGCAGTGAATGGCGAAATATCATAAGCAATGCTAAATAAAGAAGTGACAATAGAAAAGAAAAATCAGTTTCATTACACATCACATTTAAATTAAAATAAAGTAAGTTATTTTTCACGGGGGCAGATTTTGAAAATTGCCGCTTCTCGGTACAAACTATATAACTGCCCCCTTCCTTTCTCACAAAGAAAGCAATACGTCTAAGAAAAAGTCACACATATAGTACTCTTAACTTTTACATATGAAGATAATTTTTCACATACAGTAATTCAAACTAATACTTTTATGTAACCTGATGACATATAATAACTAATAATTTTCTATCTCCCAGCTGCCCTCCCACTCCCCTCCAAACTTTTCAGACAGAATTATTAGATATGCCAAGTAAAAAGCGCTTGAAACCTGACATTAGACAAATTTACGTTATTCTATTCAAATACATTTTATTCGAATACAGGCATTAAACTTACATCTATTCTTTATATTTATATTTGAACTGCAGAATAGTTTTTCAACATTATCCAGTTTGGAAATTTTTGAGCTTTCTGCTACCACTCACTAAAAAGCGCTGCCCCTAAGCTCGTTCCTTCTAGGTCCATTCAAAAATCTGGCCCTAGTCTTTCATATTTCCCGACATTTGCAATAATTTCCTCTAAGGGTGCTATTTGCGATTCTTATAGCAATAACTATCTCAAAAATGGTTTGGTATACATAACAAATATAATACCAATACAATGATCTTGAACTTCAGGTATTTTATAAAAACTTGGCTAGATTTATGAGTTTTCGAAAGAGAGCAGATTTACTGTATTCATTTTAAATGTTGTAAGAGTTGAGAAATATACTTACAAACTGAACCATGACTAGCTCATCCCTTGTGCAAGCTTGTGCAAGTAGGTTTAATGTAAAAAAGAGCAAAATGAGAAATTGAAAAAACATGGTCTTTAGCTTTTAAGAAATTTCAAATCTTCTGCGATTGTAAAAACTCTGAGACTTGCATGGCAATAGCATTATCTTTTTATCACTACCCTAAAGCTTCGTGTTTAGCCATGTGCATCGCCTTATGCCGTTATAACATAGCATATATCATGAAAAGTAAAGGACGGGAAACTAAGATGGATGTAGATGGGAAGATATATATATCTATAGTTCGTGGATGAGAGAGTCAGATGAAATAACTAAAATATGTTACGCTCCCTCTAAGCCAGTTTCATTATTTTCTTTTATTTTTTTTATTTATTTCGGTTGTAGATCGTTCGGGGTTTCCCACACCTTCATTTTTTATTCCCACTTTTCATTCTTTTTTCTTCCGGAATTTCCTTTAGCAGTGATTTCCTAAGGCTATTGTGATACCCTTCGCAGAGACAACGAAAGGATTGTCCTTCATTGCATAAAAATGGGCCTTCCCTTGATAGGATATAGTGAATCGGGGGAAGAAAGTTTAACTATTCAACGACATTATATTTAGGCGTTTTCAAATAAAATAATGTGGGTATCGGAAATGAATACTATGAATATTTTTATACTTACTGAAAGATTTTGATATCAAACCTCATTGTTTTATGTTAGGTTTGTGGCACTTTTTCATACCATGGCATTTTGGGCATCTTACCCCGAAGAACTGGGTAAGATGGCAAAGTTGTATTAAGTGTACTTACGTTAAATTAATAGGAATGAAACATCATTTATTGAAAACATAGTAGGAAAAACACAGGGTATCTACTGAAAAGAAAATTAACAACATTTTTTCAGCGATTGCTGATGAATTTGTAAAGTATTTTTCAGATATTAATAGTCATGAATTGCCTTTACCACTGGCTACCGTTACTGTGGATCAGCACATTTATTGCACATATCTGTTTCTGATGTGCATGTTTTGTGAAGCCATTCCTTGCAAATGATACACTCTAACCAATGTACTTTAGGCCCTTTTTTATCGTAATAATTTATGTTGCAAACAACACAGTTATTTTTGCTATCTTTGCTTTTCTTCTTTCGAATTTGCAAATCACTAACTTTTCCGTTTTGTTTCCTCTTTTCTACTTTCATTTTCACTTTCTCGATGTGTTCATGTTCAGTTAGTAGACCTACTGTCGTCATTCTTCGTTTCTTCTCCTTTGGATGTAAAATAGGAATAGGAAATATGTCCTCAAACGAACACCCTGCTTTCGAAAGAACTTTGCTTTCGGCATTTTCTAATACGTCCTGTGTTATTGTCTGACCCTCTTGATCTTCTGATGTAGCTGAAGAAAGAGCACAATCTGAAATGCAATATGCTTCCTCGGGTATACTTTCTGGCTCATACGGCCAAATACCACAGGTTTTAAAACTACTAGAAGCTTTATATTGCGTTGCTCCCTTCTGCCATGCCTCTTTTAACAAAGGGCCAAATTGAGCCTTGGATAATTTTCTACCTGGATGTGCTTTCATCCATGTTGTCACAGCGTTGTAAAAAAATGTTTCAAAGATTTAAAAACATATCTGTCAAGAGGTTGTAGATAATGAGTAGAATGAGGAGGTAAACAAAACATGATCACATCATTGTTTGTAGCTATTTCCAGCATGTCTGGATCTTCGTACATGCTTCATGGCAAATTGCAGATATTCTTTGCTCCATTGTACTCTATTTGACGTTCGGACATGTGTACGAGGCATATTTACTTAAAATAATGAAAAATATATATTTTTTTAAATCTGCCATCTCACCCCGAAAAAAAATAGGCATCTTTCCCTAGAGTCGGGGTAAGACGCCATGTTAGTCACGTGACGACGATTGCGAAAACTAAAGCTGTTATATATCAGTACGTTAACAATAAAACCTCTACTATACAAATAGTATGGAAAAGTACAACTTCACATTATACTTTTTAATCTATAATGACTGAATATATCACATTGAAATAATTTGGGCAGTCCAAATCTTAAACTTATAAATGATTTTTCCTATAAATCCGGACACATAAGATCGCGACCTTCCTTTTACAAATTATTTCACAAGGTGCCTATCGTCTTCAATGGGGAAAAGCCCGTTCTGCCATATGTGACTAAAATTGGAAACTATGAAAAAATAAGCATCTTCCCCCCGATGGCCATCTTCCCCCGATTCACTATATCAAAATGGATTTAATATAAGGATGGAGTGGCATATCAGATTCGAAACAAAAATTATCATACCTTTCTGATCTCTCTGAATTCTGTTCTTCGATGTATATGTTCATAAAACTATAGTGTTCTGATTATTGGCGAGGATTCATCGTCAAAGGCTTTATTATCCTAGATTTATGCTACTTTAGGGGATATAAGAATTTTTTACAACTTCTACAAAAAAGAAATTACGTTAAAGTATTATTAATTGCTTTATTTTCTTATATTAATTTAGTCATAAATAAAAAGAGTTTTAATATCATTTTCTGCAACTATTCACAATGATTGATTTTTTCATGTCTGTTCTTTTCCCTGATTTGCTTTTTCTTTTCTTTTTTGCTATAAAAAGGTTTCTGTTTCGTTTGTTTTTTCACAGTGGAACATGATCTTTTTCTGTTTTCGCACCATAAAATACAAACAGATTTTAAATAAATTTATGAATAGTCACAAATTCTCTCTTATTAACAGTTTATTGAACTTCTTTAAATGATATATGTTTAATTTCGCACACTATGATCTTAATTGTACTTGCGTATTAAAATGAAAATAACTTTTGTTTTAAAGAAGCTGGTTTTTGAAAAAAAATTTCCATAGACAAGAAGCGCTGATGAAAGTCAATTATAGGAGAAGCAGGAGAGTGACAAGATGACAAATGGGAAGTGCCACTATTTGGAAACGAAATACTTATTTCCAAACATGACCTTTTCTGTCGTCGATAATCATTGTCGAGCGTCCTCGACTGATCAAAAATCCACGTTATATCACCAAAAATTTTTCCGTTGCTGAATATGACCTTGGGAGACCCTCTTATATCCTATAGTTTATGTTTTACTAGACGTTTCTTCTTGGTAAACTCCTCGAAAGAAAGAATAAACGGAAAATTTATTTGAAATCGCACGGTTATTCAACGCCGAGTCAGAGACCTCATAACATAATTCTTACGTTCGAAACGCACGTCCTCCTTTCATACTCCCCACCCTTTCCTATACTGTCTTTACAAACTTTTTTTGTATTTCCCCCATCTCGTAAAACAACCGTTAATCATAATTATGCTGCATTTTATAGTAACCTTGGTCTTTAGGCTGTATTATTGTGCAACGGTGAACATGCAAGTCGTCTATGTGCTTAGTGTATAAAAAAAAAAAAAAGCAACCTACCACAGTATGAAATTTATGGTTGCAAGGTTATTCCTGAAGACCAAACATCGAAAGCTAGCTAGTAAAAATGCATCAAGATTCTTAGAAGTGAATTTGACTTTTTTTTGTCAGGTTGACATCTAATCTTTAAAAAAAGGTAAAGAGTTTAAAACTTTTACGTTTTAAATATCACTGACAACTAGATAATAAGTAACAACACTGAAAGAATTCATTCACAATGTACAATATTTTTACTTCATAATGGTATACAAACATGGAACTTCTAAAACCGTTGTATTAGTTTTTACATGTTCAATCAGCTATATACATATATTATCAATTTCATATACCGCCAACATCCAAACCTATAACACAAATTATAAAAAGCTGCGATCCAAATCCACTGCATAACCAACCAAAATACTCTCATAACCATTGGCGTACGCAGCAAGTTCGTAAGGTGGGTTCATAAGGCACAATGGGGTGGGGGTTACAGAGCTACAACTCATATATTCCTATATTAAATATACAAAATTTCATTCGATCCCCATCAACATCCCCTTGCCTACGCCAATGCTCATAACAATTACGAAACGTGAAACAAATAATAGCAAAAACAATTTTCCCCCGCCAGATATATTAAATATCATTGGATAAAATTATAAAGTGGTTCAATATCTTGCAACTCTGACAAATATTCACGTATATATTGATTATAAGACCGCAATATTAACCATCTAGGTAACATATTAAACCACTTACGAGCCTTTACCTAGTAGAAGTTCAGAAAGGAAATTATTGATCTCGGAATCTTTGCCTTTAAACTAGTTGAATATCGTGTACAGTAGATATTATAAATAAAAATAATAATATTACTTCCTTTATAAAATATTTTAATTATTTAAAAATATGTTGTTTCCGAATAGGCAAAATCTTCAAAGATATAAACAATAATTTTGAAAGATGGCGTCTATATGGGAAATTAATTTGATAGAATGTTTCTGTCTTGGTCAGCAGTTCAAAAGTCAAAAAATATGTACCACCCCAATAAGCTAATCCATACACCATAACTGATTGAACCAATGAAAGATACAAAAGTCTCAAAACACTCCATGGACAAATCTGTTTCAAATAATAGAACTTACGTAACATGGGGAAAAAGGCTAATATTTATATTATTAATATGTGGTTTCCAGTTTAATTTGCTATCTACAGAAAGTGCCAAATACGTCAATTGTGACACCAACTGAATTTCAGGGCAAGCATATAAATTTCGGTAATAATTTTTATCATGGTATATCAATTTATGATCAAACACAATGCCGTTTCTCAACTGAAAAATGATATAATTTGTCATAGGAACACTTAATGGTAATTTTTAAAAATCAAACCAATTACATATATGAAATAAATAATCCAACATTAGATCGTTGAGTACTCTAATCGAATTTCCTGAATAAACAAATGCAGTATCATCAGCAAATGCCGTGATTCCACCATTAAATACTTTTTTTTTGCAAAAATCATTAATAAGTATTAAAAATAACGGTGGTCCAAGTATTGAACCCAGAGGAATCACCTGGATATTTTGCCTTAACGAACTCATAGAATTATTTAAACAAATTGATATATATTTTCTAGATATGATATAATCCTCTAATACATTTGGAGTTTTTTTAAAGAATAACATATTTTACAGTATCAAAAGCTTTCACTATATCCACAAACAATTCAGAAACCTGAAAACACAGGGTTCTTTATAATAAACTTCAGAAAGGAAATCCAGCAAAGCATTCTCTGTAGTTAAACCAATTCTAAGAACGAAGTGGTTGTCACTAAAAAATTTGTGCCCATTCTAAACGTTCAGTAATCTAACTTTGATAAAATATTCTAAAAGTTTGGAAATAACCGAAACAAGCGCAAGTGGTCTATAATTAGATGGATTGTTTCTATCGCCTTTTTTAAAAATGGGGGATTACCATAGTAATTTTCAGACAATTAGCAAATACGCTTCTGTCAATATTTAAATTAACTGGAAATAATATAAAACCTCTAAAATACATGGATATATTAGTTTCAAGACTTTAAGTGTAATACCGTCTCTTCCAGGGGGAGTTATTTTTTTTAAAGAATTTATATATATATAAGTATTTCAGCTTCACTTATTTCAGTTAAAAAGATAGTTTCTTTTCTTTCATCTTTCATACAATCCCTCAAGAAAGCTCCATCAGAAGTGAAAGCAATTTCCTTGTACAATTGATCAGCCACAGTAGTAAGATAGATATTTAACATATTAGGTGAGCCTGTATCCTGATCAGTTCCATTCTCCTAACCACTACAATCATTTTAAGGAGTACATTTTTCTTTTTATCTCTTGTAAGTCCATTTATGATATACCATTTATCTTTTGCTTGTAAATCAAGCTTATCAAATCTATCAAAATAGTAACTGCCTACCCTGTTTGATCTTATTAATTATTCTATTTTTTATTATTTTTCCTTAATTCATAAAATGGGGCGTCGAAGAGCGTTTTATTAATTACGCAATTTATTTCTGATTTTGACCAACTCAGTAACCTCTGAATCCATCCATGATGTAGCGTATCAACGAAATTTTGTAGCGCACGAAGGTATCCAGTGACGAGGCGTTTTGGTGCTTTTTTCTTATTCATTAGCACATACACGCACATACAGCTATATACTTATTTAAATGTTGCTTATACGAAGGTATTTGCCGAAGACAGGAATACGGAAACAATTTAAAGGAGGTACCTCAATCCGCCCCGTAATCAGACAGAGTGATAATATGACGCTCTGTACATGAGTTCTTAGTCACTCGGTGAGCTAAGAAAATGCAAATTATTGCTATTCACTAGGCGTGAAACAGGGTGCCGCTATTCAGCCTCAGGGCGAGGTCTCTAAAACACATGGAATTTCGAGCGTCTTGGAGTTTAGTACAAATTTTCGGAGGAGGAGTTACTTGAAAAGTATAGCTGTTATTGGTTGAAGAAATCTGCGCAAGCGCATTAAAATGAATTTGCAGCTGCACGGGACATGCTGAACATCACTCGATAAGAGACAGTAAAAGAGCTTAAGGCGTTGACAGGTATCCAGTCCAGACAACTCGTACTGCCAAAATTAGGAGTTTTACGGTTTCTGTAACGTCAAGAGAATACTTGAGTAGCGATTTATGTTATTGAGAAAGGGACCCGCATGGCATTCGTCGTGTGGTCATTTTCTTGATTTTTGAACTATTGCAGGGAAAATCTTGAAATTTTAGTAAATGGTGAAAGATTTGAGAAAGACACAGGCAGATGTTTCTGTTGATTCGAAAAGAAGATAGGTTTTCCGAATTAATAATCTTCGAAGGAGAAGTATGCAAATTTAGTTCGTTAAATTTAAGGTGTAGCATTAGACGCTACAATGGCAACCACTGTTTTAGTGTGCGAAGTAATAATCATTATTTTCATTCATTTTTTTTAAGTAATAATGAATATATAATTACACTGAATAGACAGAAATGGATTGAAACTTCGTTTCAGGAAACAGGACTCTGTCATTTCTCTCACTTATAAATGAAACTCATAGCATGCATACGTAGGCAGCAGCCTACGCCATCGATGCATGCATACGTAGGCAGCAGCATCGATGGCGTAGGAAAGGAAAGACTCGGAGGACAACCCTCCCCCCCCCACCCCCGATTTGATATAAAATTATTTTCTCTAACGCCGCATCACATGAAATCCTTTAAAACTACTTGAGCCTCATCCCATATTTTTCGAATTGCTACGCCACTGAACCGCACATCCTAGTATTTACGAAAACCATAATCTGATATTGATATGGATACATGTCATGAGCTGACCGAAAATTCGGAGGGAAAAACGGGGGAAAAACAAGGATGCTGAATTCCAGACATACGGATTATTTTAACGAAGAGATAAAAAATATTATCCTTATTCCACTGTTTCCAGCACCTGGAGTATATTATTTATGGAATGCAATTTTCCTGTGGAGAGATTCCATGGGCGAATGAAGTTGTTAGATTGTTATGAAAGATAGCTGCAGCTGACAATGCCATATGCTTAAAAGAGACCTGCAAAAGCTGCAAAGAGAGAGAGAGAGAGAGAGAGAGCAGGCTCGAGGTGGAGGGAATTCCAATCTAAGCTCTTTCCGCTTATACTCGCATTCCGGGGCCAAAATTTCAGAATTGATGAAGCTATCGAAAAGATGAAAACCAGCATGGAAGAATTCCAGACGCAAGGTAATGGATGGATTATTGACAAGATTCAGTATCTCGAAGTTAAGATCGCTCGGTACCATCCACTGGCCGGCACCTCATATATCTCGCTTCCCAAGAAGTTAATAGACAAACGTCCGTTCTAAACATTCACAACGAGGACAACAAGTGCTTCTTGTAGAGTGTGCTGGCAGCTCTCCACCCTATTGATGGACAAAACCGCCCTGACTGTGTTTCACATTATGCACCATGTGAGTCGGAGCTGGATATGGGGAAAGTAGAGTACCCCGTGAAGATCCGAGATATCCCAAGAATTGAGAAGTGTAACAACTTCTCGATTAACGTTTTCGGGTACGATAAAGAAGTCTTCCCCTTCTACATCACCGAAGACAGGTATCCGGTACATGTGAACCTCCTCCTCGTATCTCACGAAGAAAAACAACATTATTGCTTAATCAGAAACTTGAACCGCTTGTTGGCGGACCGCACCAAACACACTCGTGAGTCCTTTTATTGGAAATATTGAACAGCTCTTACATTGTTTCTTCTCTATCGAGGAGTGACTTTTGTGTGTGTGTTGCACTGGAGATATCAGATTGTAGTCGGGTCTGCGGAGACCCAGACTTGGCTCTCGACGGTCAACCTTCCGAGATCAGTTCGAACTTGACAGTCGTGGCAAAAGGATTAGTACATTCAAAGGTTTTGAGACCTATAAGCATGGAACGTAGTAATGAAATAGCTCAAGTGAAGATGAATTTGATTTTACGGTGTTGAACGATGAAATTACATTTACACACAGAGCACTTGTAAAATATCACTTTGTAAAATACCACACTAAGCAATAGCACAGAGATTAATGTTTAAGAAATTATCTTCTTAGACCTGTAAAGATAGATAAAATGTTAAAATATAAAAGTTTTATACATTAATTTGTCAGTGTAATCGTTTTAAGTTAGAGGTAAGAAATTCACCAAGAACATCGAGAAACGTCTCGAGTTGCTGGTTCGCCCGAGAGAAAAAGGTCTCGAGTACAAAGGGTTAACGTTTACATGCCAAAGGTTAAACACTGGTAAAATAGCAATGAAAAAGATCACTCAAGCTTTCGGACGCATCAGCAGCAGTCCTTCATCAGGAGTAATGACGATGTTATGTTTCTGTCTCTTTTTTATACTTGAAATTTCTGGAAAACCCTTCATCAGAGTAGTCCCGCAGAATGGGAAAACCCAATGAGAACCAATGGGAGGCCTCCAATAGAATCATGGAAAAACCCAATGGGAATCAATGAAAAACCGGTTGAGAAGTCGAATAGGTAGGGTTGGCGATACTCACCAAATCGGAAACCCAGATTGTGGCAACCTAGAAATTCTTTACAGTGTGGAAGGAGCTCGTAAAAAAAAGAAGGGGGCTAATAATTTCTTGTGGTTCCTGTAACATAGCTACTAACTATATATTTATTTTATCTTTATTATTATCTTAAACGTATCCGAAATACAAAAGATAAAAGAGTATACTAATGATAATCTAAAAATTCAATTTTTAGATAAAGGTGCAAAGAAATTGAAATATTTATCCAAAAACACGTTTAATTACATATTACTAAACAAATATATTGATAGTAAAGAACACCACAAATTATATGTATGCATTAATTAAGTCATAAGCTGTTCTGTAAATAATCCGATATCTTTGGATGTACCCGATATATATAATAAAATATACACGTATCTTTTTTTATGTTCAATATCTATCATTTATATTGGTTTCGCTCTCTTAAAGCCGGAGTATACCAAAATGCGAATATGAACACGTTTACCAAAAGCATTTAACGAGTATCTATTAAAAAAATAATAATAAGTAAAGTTGGACAGCTAGAAAGAGTAAATTCAAAACGATCACAAAATAAAATTTCATACCATTGAAATTCGTACTAACGTTATCCGCGTTGATGCTATTTAATCATAAATATTTGACGAATTCTTTGTCATTATATTAGTTTATAACAGTATCATGATTTGTATATTATGAGAATGTTGTATGTTATATATTATAATACGGTTATGCATTATAAACATATATCTTATGATATAAGGCGTTTATTTAAGTCGGTAACTTTGTTACACTGTGCGTAATATACAGTACACTTTATATATAAACGTGTCTCCTTTATTACTTTCTCTATTTGAAAATGTTTCATTTGTATTGGTTAACATAAATTAAAATACAGCTCTTGAAGCCATCACTCTGGGATTACAGCGTCGTCCCCTATGACCACCCTTCCCAATGAAACCCTTGCACAATCCTTCTCCTCCTCCTCCTAGCCACATCACCAAACCAATCACTATGATAGACTTTCACTTTGAGCTTGATACATACCAATGAGTTTAAAAATCATAGATAATAAAGAGCAGGGCAAAAACAGACAATTAAACCAATCAAACCATCCATCGATGCAAGGCAAAACCAAGGGCAATAATCAGAGTAATAAGCCTTGGAGAGGAAACAAAGAAGGGGAGAAAAAGGAAAAAAGTGAAAAATGAAGGAAAAGAGAGTGCAATATGCCAAGCGTCCACTCCGGTCAAGAACCGGAACCATAATTTCCCTTCTTCAAGAGTTAAACCAAAACTGTCAAATATTGGGCAGTTTTGGTTGAACTCTAATGTTAGACAATAAAGCTAGGCGTGTCATAATATCTGCTTCTTGTATTCTTTTGTCCACGTAACAGTAAATGTATAAATACATAAATAATATCGCTAGAATTACAGTGTTGCCCACACTGAAATCCTTGCCAATAGGTTGTTAATAAGCAAGTTTAAATTTGCCAGAATAAAAATATTTTTATAGAAATATATTATCTGCAAATAACATAATATTGGAAAGATTATAATCATAAAACTTTTTTATATAATTAATTTTAGGTTTAGGGATAAAAAAAAAAATGATACTGAAACCAAGTCTTGTTATTGTTGCCAGTGGCTTGTGACATAAAGCGTGAAATTCACAAGCATACTTGACAAGAGTTCTTGCCGGTGAAGATCTTTGCTGTTAATTAAATATAATCGCGTAGCTTTTTTGTTTTTGAGTTTTACGCTTATAGCTATATTGTTAAGTCACATTGGCAGGTTTTTGATTACATCTTCGGTGAGTATATATAGCTATTCTTTACAATCTCCTAAAGTACTGAATGTGAAGTGGAATGAGACGTATTTCAATGCTTCTGTTGTATTCCTTTTTCACAAATATATGATGAACTTCCGTTTACTGTATCGAATTCTTTGCCAAAAAAAGAAAAACCGTCTTTAACAGAATAGTCTTGACAAATGTGTGTTGTTTTTGCGTCTATTGAGAAATTATTCCTAATATGGAACGTTGTGTGTTGTATTACAGTATATATAATTGTGAGCTCCGGGAAGTATTTTCATTTTTGTCATAAAAAATACATTTTTTTTTGGTAACTTTGATTTTGGTGAACATTGAGGACCAGGAAATTTTACAACTTGCTTTAATGAAATCAGATTCTGTAGTTGCATGCTTTATATTGCCTATTTCAATTTCTCAAATTTGTGGTTTCAGTGCTAGTATATAACACGTTACCTACGTAATTCTAGCCAGTGTTTCCAAAACTGCAACATTAGTGAATAGGTTGATTAGGTCTCCCCCACAGCCCCTTCGCCAATACATCCCCTTCACTGATTCACGAAAATTACAAAAATTTCCATAAACGACATGGTGGCTGGTCACTGCATCATACAAATGTATGTGATATCAGTGTCTGTCATGTTATAATCCCATCTAGTGTGATTTATAGAGGATAGAGAAGTGGCTAATGTGTTCCGTACTGTCACCATGGTTTCTTCAAATAACGTAATAATCCATGTAATGCCCGTAAACAAAATTGAAATTTAGGTGCTACTGCACAACACGCAACCCACTCAATTTTAGTCCTTGTTTCCAAAACTTGCAATTGGATCTGGCAAAACTGCTTATAAACACAGCTGCCATGCTGTTTATGCCGTTCTCGTCTGTTTTCTTCTTCCTTCTCACCCCTATTCCTCCCAATTCTAAAAAAATAAAAAAAACGAGTACTTACTTATTTTGTGGGATTGGATGTTTCTGGCATTGGCAAAGTCACTAGCCGCCATTTTGCTTATGGCATTTTTGGTAATCCTCCTCCTTCTCTCCCAACTTTTCGTTAATCTGTCTCCTTCCCTTGCATACTTTTCGTTAATCCTCCTCCTCCCCTCCTGTAATTTTTGTGATCCTTCTTCCAACTCTTTTCCCCTTCTGCTTTTTATGAATCCTCTTTCTCCCATAATTTTCATGAAACAGCCTTCTCCCTACTTGTCGTTGATTTTCCTCCTCTCTCCTATTCTTTACATGTATCCAGTTCCTCCTTCTCACCTTTCCATTATTCCTCCTTCCCCTCCAAATTTAAAAAACCCTACCACGTTTCCCACAATGCCACTGAAAATCATTTTCTACACTACGTCTCACCCATGGAACCACCAATTTCTTCCTCTTCAGAAAGTCATATTTGCACGTAATTAAATCCTTTTTCATGGCCTACTCAATCTATACAAAAAACCATAATCCATAAAAAAATAAAATATTCATATGCTTACTGCAAACGTGAAGTAAAAATAAAATGGCGTCTCACACCAGTTTCGAACTCGATTCTACATGCCCATGTGACTTCTCAACACGTGACGTCCCAACCTCATCTAGCACAATTTCCTATGATTTCAAGAGGATAGATGAAGTGGATTGTGTGTTCTGCAGTGCCACCAAATTTAATATTTTAATAGTAAAAATTGGAAAACTTAATTGCTGAAATGAATAAACTTTTTTAATGATGAAAGTAATACAATCAAATGTTTTATTTGTAAAAGATAAGGAAAAGCTAATCTTAAAAGTTTAGAATCTGTTTAAAGTTAAAGCAATCTAATTTGATCATTGGTGTTACTAGTAGGGTCTTAGTTTTCCCTGGAAATATTTAGCTCCCTCTTAGAAAAACAAAAATTACAAATGAACGGTACCTTTGGACAATAGGGTAGGTAATATAGCCTCTCCCCTCCACCTCTTTAGACGAGCTGTGTCTGTCAATGACTTTATATACTCAGTGGTATAGTGTGAAGTGGGGTCACTGTGGCAAAAGCCCAGAGCGTAAAATTCTTAAGGGTGTAAAATTTCAATATTGGACTGGTAGAAGGGAATGCTAATGGGTTGTAGTGGGTGCAATATTTAACATATTCTGGGTGCAGATAACTCACGCTACATCATCGCTGCTTATGTACTATTTAAAAGTTTTATATATTTTTTTAAATATTTCCAATGTAAAAGCTATGGTTGAAATTTATTTTAGAAAATAATGGAAGAAGAAAAAGATCCAATGCCTCTTCATGGTCTTATCGAGGACAGCAACAGTATGAACGAAACATTGTCTGAGCAACTTTTCAAGTGTCAAGATTTGATTGGCGATCAGATAAGTGACAACCTTTCTCCAAATAAAACCAAAGATCCAAGTTTTGTGAACACACTTCATCTAAATCATGACAGCTCTGAAAATTCAACCAAGTTTTGTGTTGATCAGACAGCCATGCCAATCATTCCTGAGACTGAGCAAGTGCCAGAACTAAAGAATTTGGGTGTATGTGCTTATGATCAGACACAGTTTGAAATGAATATTATGGATCAAGTGGACAAAGCTTTGAAACAGGAGGAAGAAAAACTACGTAAAGCCGATCTTGAAAAGGAAGTGAAATCAGTTTCAGATGATATACGGTAAGTTAAATATATATAATATAGAGCTGGGTGTAAAATATCAGTAAGGAGCAATCTTTTTTATCGTGGAAATTATTTTTAAGTCTCATGAAACTAAGGGCAGATCCAGAAGAGGAGATACACCCCCCTCACCTTAGAGTAACAAATCTATACTTACTATAGATCTCTGTTAATAGGTTTACATTGTTTTTTAAGTCTTGCATGACTCCCATGAAGTTTTTTTAGATCCACTCGTGCATGGAACCTCTGACTAAAAAGTATTATACATACAGCTAGGCCCAGCATGACTATATAGATGAACTAGGCAGCTGCCTTAGACAGCACCATGATGTTTTTTTTAAATTATTTTTTTAAAGAAAATAGTGTACCATGAATGAGATTTAACTTAGCAATAAATAAATGAAATGGAATGGATTATTTTCAGCTGAATGCTTTCAACAACATTTATTCTTTTTTTCTAGATATCCCTTATCCATTTTTTTTTTATATCTTCAACTTCTTGCTTTTTTTACATTAACGAATTTTCCTCTAATAAATTTATGTGACTGAATAATATTTTCCCACTACCACTATACCTTTCAGTGGTGCGAGCAGTACTGCTGCCACACTGGAGGGCTGGAGGAAGCTCTTTTGTTTTTGATATCTTTGTGCATTATTACAAGGCAAGAAGGTTTACAATTTTTTCTTCAACAGCAAAATACCCGACTACTTTTTTTTGATCATTTATTTATGTGTTATGAAATAAGCTGTGATCATTGTACTTTGTTTTAACCAGAACTATAGTAAGATGGTTGAATATTCCGTATTTTTTCACTTCTTAATTGTTGTAAGTTGCAACATGTATTGGAGTGCTGATTTTTTATGGAAAGGGTGCACATGTCGTTTGCTTAGGATGGCAAATTTGCTTGCGCCAGCCCTGCATACTGCTCACTTTGCATATTAACTTGATTTGTAAGGTTTGTTTTACTTTTTTACCTGATCACAATCTCTCACTAAACTCCAGCTGAGAAACCATGTATCAATTTATAAATAGGTTAATTCTTAGTTGCATTTATGCATGAAAATAGCTTGTTTGATGGTTTATAATTTTAAAGCATACCAAAATGTAACATTTTGATCTAATGATTATTCTGTTAAGTTGAATGTTCTGGTTTTGATTCCTGTTGATAAAAATACATGCTGTTTTTTTCTTCTATGAGCTCTGCAGTGGTAATGCATTCACCTGGTATGCCATTAACCCAAGTTCAACTCCTAATGGTCCAAAAAGAAAAAAAGAGCACTTACCGATCAACCGCTCATTACTGTTCACAACGGTTGGTTCTCTAGGCCTTAAGAGGTCTGGATTTTTCAGGAAAATGTAAGTCCTGGTATAGCATGACCTTTGCTGTCCTTGTGCCATAAAACAACAAACGACTTAATTGTTTGGCCACACTGTATATTAAAGTCTTTCCTCTCACCAATCTGGCCAACTTCCTTCTCGGGTTTTGCCGTATTGGAATAGTGTTCAGAGGGTTGCTTTTACTTATCGGGGAGGGGGATCCTCTTTATGTTCATTCTTTATTTAATCAATGTTTCTTAGGAAATACTTACCTTCGTTACCACTTTCCTTGGATTAATACCTCTTGTTCTTTCTCCTCTTCAAATTTGCAGTCGTTACGTGTGTGTCATAATATCTCTGACGTCACACCCTAGCAACTCTCTAAACTGCCATTATTTGAATTTGACCCCCCGATAATGAACGAAAGGAAAGAAGAGTGCCATTCAATGGACTATGAAAGATGATTTGAATTCCTCTGAGTATTAGTGACGCATGTGTGGAGAGGAGATGGTTATTTAATAATAAAAATTTAAAGGCAAATACTGACCATGCTACTAATTTAGGCCTAACTTGAAGACTCTCTGAGTGGGATGTAAGAGGCTTGCTCTGAAGTGTGGGGGTGGGGGGTGTCTCCCCCACTTACCCTTCACTGATTCAGGTGAGATGCTGATTAAACATAAAACTAAGTTACCAGGAAAAAAATTGATAAGGAAAACCATGGAAATGCTTCGGAACGAACATGTACATATTCTGTGCACATGAAAGGGGCAGAGCTACGCTTCAAAAATTCCTTTGCTTCATGTTTAGAGTATAGTATGAGTTTTAGCGACATTTCGAATCTGTTTGGCAACAAGGCATATGCAGTGTTCCCAAATGTTTTTTCTAGCTATCCATATACTTAGGGTTGATTTCCAAGATGTCAAAAGTTTAGATCCCTCGGGGAAATTGTAGGTTCTGGTTTGACATAATCTGGGCTGTCCTAATGCCATTAAACAGAAGCAAACAGGAACAACTAAAACTAATTGTTCAATATTTATGCATGAGTTACAATTATAAGATTTATTTGTGTTTGTAAATATTTAAATTCCTTAATTTATTTAGACTTTTTCAATGTTTTACAGGCTTGTTCATCAGCGTCTTAGCCACTTAGAAAAAGCACTGTTACTGGCACCGAAAGAAGAGAAATTGATGACATCTGCTGCCAAACGAGAAGTTATAACAATAAAAAAGGAACAAGAAAATAAGGTTGATCAGATTCTGTAACCACTATACCTTATTTTAAAATTTTTTTGGGATAGTTTTTATTTTTCTATGAATTTAATGAGGAATTGTTAATTATGTTATCTGTTTTCTTAATGGTCTTAAACACCCTGATTTTAAAAGGAGGGATAATTGCTATAGTTATACACACACCAAGTCTACTGGAATTCGAGTTTAATGTAATGATTAATATAAGATGAATACCAATGATGAACTAAAGGCGAATACGAACTGCTTGAACACCACTTTGCTGTTCGCAGTGTGTGTTAGAACAATAAGTTCTGAGGTTAAAATTTACCAGAAATTATTGTACTTTTATGATTTAAGTTGATAATTTATACCATAGCTCCTATGTGTATATGTTAAAAAAAGTTTGGAATTAGTTTGGAAAAAAAAAGGGGGGGGGTTAAGGTAAACTGTTTGAAAAATCTTTTAAATAGCATTTTATATACTATTCAGAATGAATAATTATTATACAGTTAATGAGCTTTATATGAAAAATTTATGTTTATGAAGTTTCTCCTGTTGTGGAGTGAGAATTTTGTGTTTAAATAGGTTATTGAAAATTCTCTAGTAGATATTAAGTTAAACTTATGTGCATTACCTGGCAGAGAAAATGCTACATTATGAAGGGATTTTCAAAAAACAGACCAAACTGCATGCATAGTTTGCCGAACTGGTGCGAAACAAATGATTTATTTTTCACATTCAGGCAGGACTTAGGTGGCCTAAAATATAGGATGATTGATAAGAAATGGGATCTCCATTTTGGACAATACCAGATGGATTAAAAAGTCACAGGACTCTCCACTAGATGGCATCAACAATCAGATATCCATATGACTTTCAATTAGTATCAACCTTCAAATGATTGGTGTCAAATTTTTATGATATATCGGCTATTTGTTTGCGAATTGCGGTCGTGTAATTGACACTTTTGATTTTGTGAAAACAATGGACCAAAAAGAATTTTGTGTGTTAATTAAACATTGCTTTTTGATGAAAAAAAAATACCATCCAAACCAAAGAATGGCTCGAAAAGCTTTATGGCACATTTGCTCCGTGGACAACAACTATTTGTCGATGGTTTTGTGAGTTTAAATGCAGCCGTACGAGCATTAAGCATTGATGATGCTACACGTTCTGGATGTCCAATTGAAGCAATAACTGCAGAGAACATAAAAAAGATCCACCGTATTGTTTTGATGACCGCAAAGTGAAAGTGAGGAAGATAGCTGACATCATAAAGATACCAACAGAAAGGGTGAGTTATATTTTACATGAGCATTTACATATGAAAAAGCTTTGTGTGAGATGGGTGCTGTATTTTCTAACGATCAACCAAAAACAGAAACGTGTCGATGATTCAGAGTGCGCTTTGGAGCTATTTAAGCATAACCCAAATGAGTTTTTGCACCGATTCGTAACCATGGATGAAATGTGGACCCATTACTACACACCAGAGTCCAAAAGACAGTCCTGCAGAGTGGTTGGAACCTGGCGAAAGCCGCCCAAAGCGAACAATCAGCTGGAAAAATCTTCGCCAGTATTTTTTGGGATGCACATGGCATAATATCCATCAACTACCTTGCGAAAGGAAAAATAGTCACAGGAGAGTATTATGCAGGATTATTGGATTGTTTGAACAACAAAATCAAGAAAAAAAAGGCCGCATATTGCGGAGAAAAATACTGTTTCACCAAGACAATGCCAGGCTCACACCTTCATGAAAGCGATGGCAAAATTGAATGAATTGAAATTCGAATTGCTCCACCATCTCCTATATTCTCCAGATCTGGCCCCCAGTAACTATTATTTGCTTGCTGACTTGAAGAGGTGGCTCCAGGGGAAGAGATTTGGGTCAAATGGAGATGTCAAATGTGAAACTGCTGCATATTTTGAAGCCCTTGACAAATCGTACTATATGAAAGGTATTCGAATGTTAGAGGACCGTTGGAATAAGCGTATTGCTCTTGGAGGGAACTATATTGAAGAATAAATTTGATTTTGACAAAAAAATGTTTTTTTTCATTGCTAGTCCCAGGACTTTTCTACCCATGTAGTATATGGCTAAACCTGACATGGCATCGATTTGATGAGTGTCCAAATGATGACCTTTGATATCGTTAACCATATGGTATTGATCCGAGTACATAATCGTAATTTTATAAGGGTGGGAGGGTATTCAAATGCTGTTCAATTATATCCCATAGATTCTTGAGAAATGGGGGGGATCAGGCTATCCAATGAAGCATCTGCACACCTTAGAAAGTATTTTGATTGATCTAAGCTGTATGTGACTGGGCTTTATCCTGTTGAAAATGGCATTTGGGATGCACTGCAGGTATGGTAGTGCCATGGACCACAGCACATAAACATAGCAACATGGTGTTAATATGCCCATAATACATATGAGAAATTATTGGGTGTTGATAGCATCCCAAATTATGATACCATGTGAACAGGGTGTGTGACACTTGAAAACGACGGAGGAATCCACCCAATTGTCATGTTGCTTTCAGATTCTCACACATCATTGGTGAGACAGAAATGGGATTCGTTGTTGAATACTACACTGTTTCATTCTGCACTCCATACAGCTGTGGTGCAACATCACCCTAAGCGATGAAGAAGATCATTCATTCTTAAGGTGGACATTTGTAGTGGACAGCTGGACAATAAATCTACCCCAGCCAATTAGCATGATACTGTCTATGTTGATATAGGAGCATCTAAAACTTCCTATACACTTCACAAAATATAGCCAGTCGTGGATTATGGGTGTGTTATGGCATGACATTTGAGTCGATCTGTGCGCTTTGACCAGGTGCAGATTTAGGGGTGGGTAGGTTGGAGTGACGATCGCTCCCCCCCTCCTTGAATGAAAATTTAATGTTGAAAAGATACGAAGTAAAGGTCCAATGAAGCATCGTTTCCAAAAACCAAGTCATTAATTGCATTCCCCCCCACCCCTTTGAATGGCCTCTAAATCCTCCCATGACTCTGACATCTGTCTTTTGGATTCCAGTCCCACTACACCCTTGTACATTTTCTTTTCTCGAATCACTGTCTTCAAATATGGCCAATGGTTGTGACAGTGTTGCATTTATACTGTAATGTGAAGCAAGAACCACTCTGTACAACCTATAGACCTAGGATGAAACCTCTCATGAACTTATTAGTTTGACGAAATTGTGTACAATGGCATTTTAAAGGCATTAACCATCTTTGTTCATCCTCCAAACACAGTAATAGAAAAACTACTCACCTCTCAGTGCCGTAATGACATCTTGAATGACGACTTCATATGCTTTTTGTCATCTTATATCATATGTGATATATACGATTGGCCATAAATTTTAATCATTTGCATAACTTGCATGTATGCATCCATTCTGCAGTTTGTATGACCTTGCATTCACATCTTGATGTTGTATTTTTGTGTCAGGCAGTGTATATATTATGTAATTTGCTTAATCTATTTTTTAACTTAGTTTTTATCTTAAAACTTTTTTTTCACCTTACATTAAATCAGGGTTCGAAATTAGCAGGTACACAGGTTCATTGTACACATGAAATTTCATCCGTGCACATAAATTTTTAACTTGGGTGCCCGTAGTGCACTTAACTTATTCAAAAATTTATGGTTATTTACTTTTTTTTTTCAAGAATAGTGAACTACGGAATAATTTTATATAATTTTCTCAATGTATCTGCATTTGCTTTGAATTTTTTTATTACATACGAATGTTCAATTATTTTGAAAAGTTGCATTTTGTTGTAGTTTACATGCTTAAATATAGTTGCTACACTTACATTTTACCCGTTTTTAATGTTGAGGTTTACTTTCTATTCCGTTCGTTACTTGTACACTTAACTAGTATTTAGTGCACCTGATTTAAAAAGTTAATTTTGACCCCTGTATTATATTATTTTATAATTTTCAGTTAGAATTTAATTTGAAATTTTTTGATGTACTTTATCTTATTTAGTGAAATTGTAAAAAAAATGTTGTGCATTAAACTTTTTTTTTTTAGTGGAGTACTCTTTTATTGTAATATTTTTATTTTGTGCTATTTTTGTTTAAAATATATATGTATGTGGTTTCAGTTATCGTGTTAGCCCAACATTGGCAAAGAGATGATAGGTTCTTTTTAACCTGCTGTTAATCTATGTTCAATTTCGGTGATGCCATGGAAGAATGTGTTTAGTTTTTCCTGTCCATTGTAATTGGGTTTGGTACCCTAAACAACAGAAGATTGAATTCCTAAGAAAGCTATAGATCTCAGCATAGCATGATCTCAACTACCCATGTTTTGTAAAATACAAACAATATTAATTATTGGGTTCACATTATAATTGAGAGTATTTTACTTATACTTTTTACAAGTACTTTTATGTACTTACATTAAAATATTTCATTGTTTTATGCTAAATGTTGTACCTGTTTTTGTCTTAGTTTCATAGAATAATTATTAATTCGTTATATTTCATTTTGACATTGTGAACATGGCTATTGCAGTTGAAACATCTAAAGAAGTTGGAAGCCAAGCAGAAGATGTTAAATGCATGCTTGTCGGGAACTACTGATATAGCAAATTCTAATCTTCCAAATAGTGATGCAGGTATATAAGGCCATTGCTACTTCGATTGACGGATTAACACAATTTTTATGGTTATTTCTAATGTTAATTTTTCATTTATTATGTTATATTTCAGTTTTATTTCACAACAAAGCAATGCTGCATTTGTTTTAGAATTTCATAATAAATACCAGCTTGTGTTCGTTTGCTCAATGACCAGTGCCAAGCAAGGGCGGACACAGACTTTCATTTTGGGGGAAGGGTCAAGGACAGAATTTGCCATGGTCTTGGAATAACACCCTTCATTTATCATGAAAAAATGTCTTGTGGGTCATGACTTCTGCGGACGTTTCCTGTGTCCATCCTGAATCTAAAGGTGGGGAGGGGTCTTGGAGACCAGTGTGCCTTGAAACTAAATTTTTAATAAGATTTAGCCTTGCATTCTGTTTGAGGGTGTTCAAAAATGTTTGAACACCCTCCCTACAAAGAAAAATTTAATCCTGGCTGTGAACTTGACCAGTGCAGACTTCTTTATATTTCCAGTTGGTAACCTGGATGTTATCATGTCCAGGTCATCAATTGTAAATACTGAGATACAACACTTCGCCTTAAAACAGCATACTCATTGCCGGATTTCAATTAGATTCGAACCTGCTATTGTTTCTGTCCTATTTGTAAACAATAAAAAACGTGGAAATACAGTTCTCATAAATGCGATATTTCGATAACTGTTGCCCTGCATTAGTTTGGAGTGCACATGCTTTGCTTTGCTGGAATTAATCTTAATACAATGCATTATATATGGGTCATTCTCCAGAAAGTGTAACATTTCCTTCACATGAATTGTTGTACAGTAAAATCTTTAAAGAATAATTCATGAAACTATATTTTTTGAGTGTATTGAGTCAGCCTATAATGAACAAATGTGAACAATATCTTTTCAATAATCACTTGAATAAATTTGACAATTTATATTAAATTCATATAATTTTTATGATTTGATTTCTTGCTCTATTTCTTTTTATGAGCTGATTAAATGTTTACAGTTTATTATAGGGCTGTGAGTATAATTTTTCCTGTATTGTATCACCTCTGTGATTAAGGTCATATATATATATATATATATATATATATTTTTTTTTTTTTAAATTTATTTATGAAAATAATTGAAATTTAACAGGGCCATTGTTCATGGTTACTTCTAGTAAGTAACAGTTCCATATAAAAATGGAAAAAAAAAAAAAAGGAAATTTAAGGTTTTGAAATCAGAAAATATTTGAGTTCAAATGTTAGACTTTCTGGAGAATGACCCATATATATATATATATATTGTCATTGATTAGCTCGAAATAGTGTAATTGCAATAATTTTATATTTTTGATTATAACTGCTATGTCATTGTTCTTTATTTGAATTTAGTAATACAGTAGCATTTTTTATGCATATTTTCAGTGATTAAACAAACCACAGTTTAGTGTTTTATAAAGGGATGAATTTCAGTTCAGTTGAATTGCAGTGAAAAAAAGAACACTAGTACAGATTACGCCAACAGTTGATGACTTTTTTAAAAACTCGTCATCACAGACATGTATGCATATCGGGATTCCGCCATTTTGAAAGAATCTTTTTTTTTTTTTGTTAATGGAGGAATGTTTTGAAATTTTGCTGTTGTCTTGAATATTTTTACCAATACAAGCTTTACGAATTCAAGAG
The DNA here is from genome assembly GCA_006491805.2 of Dysdera silvatica. Taxonomy (NCBI): domain Eukaryota; kingdom Metazoa; phylum Arthropoda; class Arachnida; order Araneae; family Dysderidae; genus Dysdera; species Dysdera silvatica. The sequence goes on along the minus strand of QLNU02003225.1, from coordinate 86,320,239 downwards.
ATAATGGTGCCTTAGTGTACTGCTGTATTTAGTAAGTGGGGGGGGGTGTGGGAACCCCCCCCACTATAGGCATGTACTGATTTAGGAAAAGCACTGGGTCACAAAAACATAACAAAATAAGAACACCAATTAGACAAGATGCTACTAGTTAAACTAATCCTGCTCATTCGCATAATTAACAGTTCTACAGTGAAATCAACTCTGCAGTCAGTAAACAAAAATAAAATTTATGCAAGAAAAATTGCTTCTATATAAGAAAAATCGTATTTTCCTATTAATGGAGGGTTGTTTACAAAATGTCATAATCAAATTTTTTCCAGTTAATACAGTTTCAAAACATTTTTGTATTACCAAAAAATTTTGACTTTCAAAATGTTGGAATCGTAGTGGAGTTGCCGTAATTGGAAGAATTACAGCAGAGTTGGCGAAGTTGCCGTAATATGTGCTTGTCCCATGAAAAGTAATGATTTAAAGGTTTTTGTTCTTGCTTTAAAATGTCTTAAAAGAATATTTAGCCAATGGACTTAATTCTAATAACGATAGGAGGAAAAAAATGTGAGAACCAAGAAACATTTACCCATCCATAGTAATACAGCAGTTGACACTGTATTTCCAGACCAAATTATAGACGTTGGTGTTTACTAAAGTCTATACAGTTACTACAAACCTTTATGTGGCTATTTGTAGTTTCAAAAAAAAAAAAAAAAAAAAAAAAGGGAGTAAACTTGATATCTTTAAATATTGATTTCGGTCAATTTTCTACAATAATTGGAGCATAAATTGAGCATGCATATAAAGAAGTCTTCATTGGGTGCTTGGCAAATACACTTTTGCTGATATGTGGTTTTGAACTCTAAAATAAATACACCATTATTCTGCTGCCAAATACAATAGTTGAAATATATGACAATAGAATTAATAATCATGAAAGTTGTATTGCTCTTTCAATCCAAGTGGCAATAATATTATAATTGAAAAATATCTGTAAAAAATATGCATGTAAAATCAATAATAATCATTTTAAGAAATATGAGAGACGTATACGTGTGAATTATATTAGTAATGGAAGTCTAAAATATGCAAAGTGAACTAAATACAGTAGGATCTCAGAAAATCGAGGTTTCATTAAATTTGAGGCAATGAAATTTTTGGAATTCCCTTTTCAAAACTTTTAACCCCCTCCCTTTTTTTTTTAGAAAAAAAAGAGGAAAATTTCAATAGAAGAGAAATTTCAGTTTGAAAGAGGATTGACAATTTAAGTTATAAAATCTTCTATTCATTATTATTAAAGAAACAAAACTATGTATGTATTTTGTTCGATATTTTCAAGTGCAGGGTAGTTTCTGACAGGGGTGCAAAATGTGCCCCCACACGTGGGTGGCCAATCTCGAGGCAATCTCGTCCGCAGACTCTTTATCATATTATTTTTTTTTTATCTTTTAATGAAAAAAAAAAGAAGACAGTATCAGGGATTTTTATTTTAATAAAAATTGAAAATATTTCTCTTTTGCATATGTCAACCATTTCAAACTATGTATACCGAGTTTCCCATTTAACTTGACAAGCTAAAATATCTTGAAAACTATGCACTGGATCAAAAAAAAGTGTAAAACAAAATTTGTCTCAAGGGGGCTATCTAATTATGCCAAAATTGACCTTCTGGGGGGCGGGGAGAAACTTCTAAATTTCATGGGTTGTGTTATATAGTTTTTGAAAGCTTTTCAATCCGTTAAATCGTAGCTCCCCCTCCCTCCCTTTTCAATGAACAAATTAACTACATTTAGTGCTACCCAGGAATTGTAGGGATCCAATCCCAGAAATGAGGATTTCAATGAAATGATTATTTTTTTTTTCCAGATGATTCCGATTTGGATGAAGAAACCCTCTGTCATTTGAATAAAGTTTTCACGCCGAAAGAAACTGAAGAAGAAAGGTTAATCCGAACTGGTGAAATGACCCCTTTTGGTACCAGAGTGTTCAACAAAGCCAAAGCAAAGAAAATCATGATTCCTGAAAATCAATTAACCGACTTTGATCGGTTTCTTCTTGATCAAGCAGAAGAAAAGCAAAAGAGAAAGCCTGTTAAAACGCATCCAAAACATGCCCAAAAGAAACCACTAATACTGAAATGTAATAGCACAAGTAGTATAGAAGATTGCCAGCCGAGTACAACTAAGAATTGCAGCATAGGAAATAGTTGGCCAAGCACAAGTAAGAATTGCAGTGTAGAAAACAATTGGCCAAGTGTAAGTAAGAACTACGGGATAGAAAACGATCAGACAAGTACAAATCACTGCTCAGAACTTTCTGAGGAAGTAGCATCTATTATTAATAAACGAAAAACCAAACCAGCTCTCAAGAAAATGAAACTTGGCACAAAATTTGCTGAAGGCATAGCTAGGAAAAAGCACAAAATCAGTCTTGTAAAAAATTACCTTAGTGATAATGAAATCAGTGATTTCGAACATAATAACGATAGTGATGAAAGTTTATCTGATAAAGACTATAAACCTGATGACCAAGCTTTTGATAGCAGTGATGACAGCCTTAAAGAATCAGGTTATAATTTATTTATTATTATTTTTATTTGTTTTGCATAATAAACTTAATTGTTGGTATTAAAACTAACAAGATAAGCTCTTCATCTTCCAATTTCTGGTAATTGGAAGGTAAACGTTACACCTTGTGGTTCTCTTAGGCTTGATACCTAGGGGTAGTTGTTGTGGTGATGGTGGTGTAGTTAGTTTTACATCTCAGTGGCAGCAAGAGTGATGTTGTGTCAGAACCTACAGTTTCCCAAGGAATTATCTTAAGGCAGGTTTTTAACCCGCCAGCTCATGAAAAAATACAAATTGTTTCACACAAAGAAATAGCGCTTCTTGCTACCCCTGAGTCTGAAATCTATATATTTTATTCTGTTGTCATTTTCACATTTCATAATATCTTGCTATCTCATAAAGCACTAGAGAACTAAAGTAATACACAGTCTTCCCTCAATCGCGTTTTACTTTAGTTTTCCAGCATATATGGGCATTAGAGGTAGTTTTATTGATTTGCAGTGCAACAATGGTTTAAAAAAAGAAAAAGAAATTAAGTTCAGGACTTAGTGAATTCTATTCTAAATATGTCGATAAGAACATCTTCCCAACCATCTGACTGCATGCTCTGAAAATTATGTCACTCAGGAGCACTTACGTCTGGACATAGGTGTACATAAAAAGTGTTATGAGGTGGATATAAATAAACAAGATTTTATTTTTGAAAGAATTAATTGATTTGATTATAGGAGACATAAATTAATATGTATTGTTTTTAAAATAATAGCTGTTTTTCCATAATTACTTTAACAGTAATCATGAAAGGAAAACTATTTTGCAAAACCCAGAGTTTTGAGAAAGGGAGACCAAGTTGCCTCCCCCCCCATTAAATCACTGAACATGGTCCACTCATTAGATTCATGCTCACTGATCTAAAATGCTGTAATTACTTAACTAGCCTTAATTAAACATATATTTCACTAATAAATAATAAACACAAACTCAGTGAACTGGCAAAGATTCAACTAATGTTTTGATTTAATAAAAATAATATCTTAGATCCGTAGAGTACATTACATACAGGGGGTTAATACCCCAAAACTGAAATCGATGTAGAAAACATTTTTCCAACAAAAATTGCTACCAAATTGACTGAACTATACAATTATTTTTTCATCTTAAAGAAATTTGATTTTCCATTAACAAAAATGGTTACTGACCCCAAATGTGATTACTTAACTAGCAACCAACCCTTTTTCTACAATTGAAGAAAATGAATAATACAGTTACTGTCGTGACAAAAATGAAAATTCCCGTCTGAACCAATTAATTTACTAAAATAAATTTCCTAACAAAATTAAACTAGGACACAGGTAGTTTTTTTTTAAATTAAATTAAACAGAAAGGAAGGCAAAGGGCATAATTATCATATAGAGTGGCCCACGAATGAAGTGAGGGCTCAAGACCCCTATACTTCCTTTGTCCTCTTGTAAATGTGCACCACTAGAAAAAAGTGGACTTGGTCAGCACTGGAGCAACAAAAAAAAAAAAGTAAGAATTTGATGACAAGGCTATCTAGTAAGAAAACTTTTCAGTCGCCAAATAGTTCCAGGGTCCCGCCGATGTAATGGACCCTCTGCCTCATATGATAGCACAACTTACAGATCTGACGCCAGAGGTTTCTGCTAGCCACTGCCGCCAAATCTTTTCGGTTATTCTAGAAATTTTGGTGGCTAGTTACAAGCTCCCTTAGGGAACTATGCCAAAAACATGTTACGATGGCTTGAAGTATACTTGGACAATTAAGACTGCATCTCGCCACAGTGTCATTACATACACCTGTTGCCAAGTGAAATTTTTTCATTGGTTTCAATAGTCAGGCAGTACGTCGGTATTTCTGATATAGACAAAGACTACACAGATGCTTGAGGTATGCATTCTCGGCTAATCTTCTAGAAGCTTCTTTATTGTGAACTTGGCTGGCGAGACCTGACAATGCGAACGGTGATTTGGCCTTGACCACATAAGGGTAGAATAAAGGAAAGGATAGGGTGGGGTTTCTAATCTTGAACCATAAGTGAAAGCAGTGGCAGCTCGCCGGGTGGCGCGAGTAAAGTGGCACTTTACCTAAAAAAATTGGGCGGTGGAACAATTTTTTTTATCAAATTTAAAATTTGAGTAGAAAAATAAAATTCGAAATTTTATTTTGAGCCCACTATTTTTTTTTGAATTTAATTCCTTTAATATAATTGGAATTACATTCAGGAACAGAAGGCTACGTTTTTAAGTCAGCGCTTTAAACGCGTTAAACGCACCAACGAAATGTTGCCCGCTGAGAAAAAGGGACGGATGAAGCGACGATAGAAATTCAGAGCTTCGCTTCAAAACGGAAATGTTTTGCGAACATGGTTACCATGGCGATGGAATATTTACGGCGAAAGCAAGTACTGTCAGAGAAGAGAGATTTTCATCGAATCACCATTACAATTTGTATATTCAGATCAGAGGTAAAACCTCTGATCTGGATATACAAGCTGTCATGATTTCTGTTTTGTTGATGCAAAAATAATTGAAAAAGTCCGTTCACCCTCAGATCTTAATTTTTTCGAGGCCTTTCATATCTTCAGTAATTCCTGTACAATAGTCAACGAGCCATCTGAGAACAATTTTTCCCCTCTTGTTACAAACCTCTCTTTCAATCAACATAATTTCTTCTTCCAACAATAATTGTTCCTTTTCCTTTTACTTAGCATTCTGCACAATAGATGGCGACACAAATCAGGCTTTTTGTTATGTTATCTGTTTCGCCTTTTTCACTTTTTCGTTTTTGATTTAGTGGCAACAAATCAGTTTGGACGAATTTTCTGACGATGGTGGACGCTTGATTTTCCACCGAAACAATTGTAAAAATGTATCTCCAGCTCAAATTAAACTGCGTTTGTGTGTAATTTGTTTTTAAATATTTAAATGCATCCATATTTTTAAGTTTTATATATGTATATGTCATAATAAATACAATTATTTTGCTAAAAAATGGAAATGTATTGGCCATTTTTTTTGTTTCTTTCTTCTGGAAGTCACGAGCCGCCATTGGACGAAAGGATAGATAAATAAAATACTAGAATAATTGATTGGATTAAAAAAAATAAAATAAAGATTATTAGATAAATAAAAAAGTAAAGAATTTAATTAAGGTAAATAGTAGTGGACATTCGTCACTAATTAAAAATATGATAAATGGTTAACCCAAAATGTAAACGATGACAGGGAATAATTTGCAGTTGGTGACTACGTTTTACAATATTTCATATACATTCATATTCACATATAATTTATATGCACATTATTTGCTAGGCTGAATGAAAAATAAAAGATTAAAAATTGTTTGATTTTATTAAGAATCCTCACTTGTGAATATTGTCCACCTCTTGCAACACCTCTTGATTTCAGACTACTTCTTCGTCTTTTTTATTTTTTTTTTTGAGGGGGGAAAAAAAATAAAAATCCAAACGTTGACAGGAGTATTTCTGTTTGTGGGAACCTGTTCTATTTAGTTAGTTGGTTATGCTCAATCAACTTTCCTGTCAACCTGGGGTTCCCATCTCACGTAGGCCCGGGTCGCTGAGGAAAATATGTCCAAATCATCACTTCACGTCTCGATGATATCCTTCACAGGATCAATTGGCTTAGTTACATTCAGGCATTGCATGACTTCATTTCAATGGTTCAACGGATCTCCACCGGTAAGCAATTAAAAGAAGAAGGCAGAATCGGGCAATAATTTGCAGATATTTACATTTTGTGTCTCACGGTGCATGTGAAAAATTTTATTAAGTGAAAAGTGTATTAATTATATAGGATGATGTAATGTGGCCACCCATTTATTTAAATAATTAAAAACTGTAATTTTCACAATTTTTACGACACAACAAAAGTTTTTTGGGGGGGGGGAGTGTTACAAAGCTAAAACTCCATATATTCATATGTTTATATACAAAATTTCATCATAGTGGGGGTTACAACCCCATCAACCTCCTATGCATACGCCCAGTTTATGTAAGAACAGATGTTTTCAAGGATAAGGTTGGTAAAATCCAAACTTAAGACCAAAAAAACTGATGTGCACCTTGAAAACACTCTTAGGGTCTAAGCATCAAAAATAAGACCTGATATTGACAGGTTTGTTAATAATAAGCAGTGACAATAATTTCATTAAAAGGGTATGATTTTGCTTTATATATTAATAATGAAAAGTATTGTAAATGTTGTTTGTTCCATACTTATTTTACCTTATGATATGCAGAGTGATTCAAAACTAATGGAACAAACTGAAAGGGGTGGTAAAGGACGCCAAATAAGCCATATTTGGCGAAATCAGGTCCGCAAAGGATCCGATTTGGCTGTACAGTGAAAGTATTATTTACATCCACATCGTCGCTATGTATGTATTACATGAACAAAAAAATTTTTTTGACGCATAATTTAAGTGATTGACCTAATAATGCAGCAGATTAAAAAAAATTAAAAAATTCCCTTCTCTGGCACTGAGTACTGTTGCCATTTAGTCATCAAAGGTATGGAAAACGATTGTTTTACCATACCTTTCTTACAGATCTGTAATCTGGGGTTCAATTACATAAATGAAAAAGGTCTAGTAAACTGAAGTTCCGATACAGCATGATTTCAATGTTTGCATCATAAAGTACAGGCTGAAACCGTCTAGTCTAGGTTGCAATCTAAGTGAAACATAGTTTTTATAATACAAGCATGTAAATGCTTGTATTATAAACACTATTTGGACATCATGCAAAACTATCTTATAAATGAGATACAAAACCAAGAAGAAATCAACCCACTAATGTACATCATTTTTCTTAATGTACAGTGAGTACCGATGATGAACTAAAGGCGAATATGAATATCTTGAGCACCACTTCGTTGTTCGTGATGTGTGTTAAACATTGAGTTCTGAGGTTGAAACAGTTTCTTAGGAAAAAATACGCCATTGATGTTTTAAGTGGAGAAATTTATTGTTGTGGTCCCAAATTTAAGAACAAAATATTTAATATATATTTATACCTGTAAGTTTTATTTTTAAATAAAAAGTAAAAATCCCCACATTGTTTGACCCAGAATAACCGTTGCAGGCCTTGCACCATAAAAATGCAACCAACTAAAAGTACAAATTCTTCCAACAGTTATTTACCAACTGAAATCATTAGCACTGGTGGCGAAAGACATAAGGAGCTATTAGTTTCTGTATATTGCAGTTAGGGGTGACCTTGGGCTATTGGTTCTGTCTCGAATAATTCCTAGAAACAGCTATTAATGTTAAAATTATGAAATATCAATTACATATTGGTTTGACTTTGCATTTTGAAGGAAGTATTTCAGTCGATTTATTTATATTATATAGATGCAAGTGCCAAGAAGGGAAAGATGACAAAGAGTAAGAATTCTGAAAATAAAAAGAAATCCCCTCATAACAGATATAAGCGAGTTGTCGATGATGGGCATCATGGTTCATACATCAAGCGTTTGAAGTAAGTCTATGTAAATGACTCCTGTAAAAATTGGTGTGTTATTAACATGGAGCATTTGCATCTTTGTATTTAAGTCAATTACCTTTTTTTTATTTCAACTAAACTGAAATCATATTTAATGTAATAGGTCAAATTAAAGCTTTGTATGTGATATCCAAACAAATTTTTTTAACTTGCTGTATATTTTCTGATCCATGTATTTCCCTTTCTGTTAATAGCTCCGGTTTTCCTGTTTTTGAGTGATTAGGTTGGCATAAAGTCAGTACTGAAAGTACCATTAAGATGGGAAATAAGAATAAACTATTGATGCAAATATACGAATCTGTATTTGTAATATTTTTAAGCTTGGAAACCTTTACTAATTCTCAGTGGGTATATTCGGTGAACTGATACCATCTCATTAGCTTACTTAAAACATTTGTCATTTGAACAGACACCCAAGTGGAGGCACGTTTGTCTATTATGTAGAACATTTAGCCTTAGTTTCCTCTGGCGTCGAGTACCTGCCTTTTTTTCTGCCACTGTTTCCAGAGTTTGATTCCCCAGATTACTGTTTTTTAACCACCGGGCTCTGGCATTACAATTATACTGGGCCGTGAGTGATTCTCTTAGAATTTATTTTAGTTTTCTAAGCATTTTTCATGAATAAATATTTTATCATGGAAATATTTTGAAGAGAATAACAGTTGCAAATGTGTCGGAAAGCTCAGACCCAGACCGCTTAATAACATCTGTGCAGCAACTGCCAGTGACCAAGTCATGTGTGTTTTTAAATATCTAAGTATTCATGAATGAAGAAGAATTTTCAGGCATCAAAATTTTTTAACATTCGAAAAAAGAGTATACCGCTGGTTATAACCAGTTATAAAACTGTGCCTTTAAGCCGATTGCAATAATGTGCGTGGTGTGTTCTTAAAACTGAACGAACATCTGTGTTGCAAATTCTAGTGACCATTCAACAAGGAAGTGTAACAGCAAAGCGTGTATTGATAGTATATCGATACTCTTTATGATTATGCCATAATTAATTATTCATACTTATGATAGTTTAATGTATGAACTTTAAAAAAAAATGGATAGGTATTTACGAGTACATTTGTTGGGACTGGGCCCTCGTCTTATAAAAAAAAATTTACTACTGCAGTCTCATAAAGGTTGAGAAGCACTACCCTAGATGATAGAGATTGAAAAACTGTAGGTCTTAATGCCTTGTGATCGTAGTTGTTCTGATACTATAAAATACAAACAAGCCATTTGAATGTATTTATGTTGTATCTATTGATAGTTTACTTGCTTGCAATAGCTTGAATTTTCCTTGTGCGATTTTTTTTTTCTTTTTTACCTTCTCGAGCCTCTTCAGAGCAAGTGTCTGAAGAGGGTCTTGCAAATATATTCACGAAGAAATGTTTGGAAGCGGTGTATAAAACTTTCTATAAAAACCTGTAAAACCTTATAAACAAGAAATCTGTGGATGTTGTTTTACAACCATTATCCCATTCTCAGGCTTTATGATTTGTGAATTTAGGCTTCAGACAGAGTTCTATAATTTATGAATTCGGTAAATTCAGAGTTTATTTATCCTGAATAAAAAGTATTGTATGGTAGCTATTTTACTGAAGTCATTACCATTGCAATGAAACAATTTTTTTTCTAGAATATGTTGCTTTTTATCTTGTGCATTATCGAGAATTTTACTAAAATTATTTTCATTAAGTGATATTTTGAGTATTAATAAGTTCATTAATTCTGTTAATCAATTATAAGCATTTTTTTCAAGAATCCTAATAAATTTATATACAAATACTTTGTATTTTATTTCAATAAATTTAAATCTATTATTTTATTTCTGTTAAAAAGCCATAAGCTTTTTTTCTAAAATTATTTTCAAGTATCTTAATAAATTTAAAGCTGTCATTTTATTTACAAAGGTAAAAAATCAGTTTAAAGTGTTGTTTTCTTCTGAAATGTGAGCAGTATTTTTTAAATAAATTTTTCATTTATAAGAAAACATGTTTTCATGAAATAATAGGAAAACGAAATTTCATTTTGTAGACAATATGAAAAAACAGAGTTGTTGAAGAAGCATCAGAAAATAATGGAAAGTGAGGATGGTGTTGTGGATTCCGATGAAGAATTTACAGAATTTGATGATTTTAAAGTTCCAACTCATGTGTGGGGCAAGCTGTACAGGTAATAGCTTTATCATATAAAGCAATAAGTAAAACAAAGTACATTGTAATCAAACTAATCATTTTAATTCACATCCATGTGTTTCTTCAAACAATTATTTTGGTCGATACCCTACAGTAGCGTAGAAGTAGCCCATTCATCTATGATGGTGTTAATCTGAGTTCCATTCCAATGTTGCTGTAGAGTGCATTCCATTTTTTCTGGTTACTGTAGTCCGACATTCGGTTATGTAGCCAGTATTGATTTGGATTCCTCTGAATACTGTCAGTTTCAACGCAGCATAACCATAGTGCTTGCTCCCTGCACCATACAACACAAATTTACCTTTTCATCAGTTAATTGAAAATTGTGTTAGATCATTTTTGCCTTGGATTCTTCATGTTCACAGTTCTAGAATGTAACTCTAAAAAACAGAGCCAACACTTCAAGATTGTTTAATATCAATAATGTGTCAAAGGCAAATTAACGAATGCCACTCTATGGTATATGTTAAAATCTCAGATTCTAATATTAATTTTCTGTGAATTTACCTCTGGGCAACTCTACGAATCACTATTTTATGGAAATTGCTCTATTTTATTTGGTTCAACTGTACCTTTGACTTTTTATTTAATAACATATTTTTATATGTTAAATGATTCTCAATTTTGCATCGTTAATGACAAGTTTTGCGATTGCTTTTTTTATTTTATATTTGACAAAGTGCTTATTTTAAATTTATTTTCATTCTTTCAAAAGGCATCAACAAACTGGTGTTCGGTGGCTTTGGGAATTACATCAGCAGAATTGCGGTGGAATAGTTGGTGATGAAATGGGACTTGGAAAAACAATTCAAATTATTGCGTTTTTAGCTGGATTGCAGGTTACCAATGTGCGAACTAATGGCGACCTGTGAGTACTTTTTCATATATTTCGCATTTTAATTTTGCATAGATGTGTATCAGTAAAGAAATTCACCATTTTTTATAAAATGATGTGAAATCCAAACAAATATTTGTGCCCTCTCCCCCCTCCCAGTATTGTAAAGTATAGTAAAATTCATTGTTGGCGTGTAAAACTTTTCTCATTGGATTATCGTAAAAAAAGTTTTGCCCCTTTTTTTTTTTTTTTTTTTTGTAAACTTAATTTCGTGATTTGCGTTTGGGCTCAACGATTTTCGGTACTTGAGTATTAATGGCCAGTCAGTGACTTACTTTGGCATTTGTATTAGAAATGGCAATTGCATCGTAAGACAAAAACGTAAATTGGAAACACTGTTTTGGATTTTATCGTAAATACGCCTAATAAAATCGATAGTGCGCCGCTATTTTGTTGGTTATGATTGGAAAGACTGAGATGGAGTTGCAAAAAGATATAATAATAAAAAAGTTACAGTTGCACTGCCAGACTGTTGCGTTGGGTTGGGTTGACGGTGAAAAATCACTAGCAATTGCAGGTACGGTTTCAAAAAATAAGTTCCTCCCCTTTCTTTCTTGGGTTTGTGGCCACACAAATTCGGTCAAATAAGATGTCAAGTGGTGTCGCTTCTCATAAGATGATAAAGCATGTACAGACGCGATTTTTTTCATGAGCAATCATGATGAAAACTACGATCACTTACGATTTTTTTCCAGCCTTTAGATTTCAAAGGAGGGGGGTGGGGGGTTATCGCTGATTTGAAAGATCGAGATAGAGTTGCCAAAAGATGTAGTAAAAAAAAAGGTTGTTACAGTTGCATTGCCATACTGTTGCGTTGGGTTGATTATAAAAAATTGCTAGCAATTGTAGGTATGATTTCAGAAAGCAAGTTCCTCCCTTCTCTTTCTTAGGTTTGTCGCCACACAAATTCGGTCAAATAAGATGTCAAGTGGTGGCATTTCTCGCAAGATGACAAAGCCACAGCCAACTAGATTACTACTATCATTAAATAAAATGAATAAAAAAATTGTAATCTCTAGTTGGCTGCAACAAAGCACCTAAGACATGATTTTTTCCCAGCCCTTAGATTTCGGGGGGGTGGGGCTGGAGTTACGGCTGACGGCCCGTTAACCCTTACGTCTACACAGCCCGTTACGTCTTGCACAGCCCATGCATTAACTGCAGCCGACGTATGTATACGGCTTTCCGATTACATTCCTGTGTAATGTGCTGCTAATATTTTTTGTAAAATGTAATTCTTGTTTATTAAAAAATTTTTTAAACGTAATTTTTATTTTATTTATTTTTTTTATTTTGTTTTGTTATTTTTAATTTTTTTAAATGTAATTTTTTTGTAAAATGTAAGGCTTTTTGTTTTTTTTAAAGTAAACAGTTTTTAGATTGCAAACCATTCCTCTGTTTTTCTCCCAATACACTATGTGCACCTGTGCGAAAAATGGTGGCACTGTGGAGTGAATCTCGTAAGTTTTCCTCTGCAGTTAAGGGGTTAATACGTAAGTACCTGATTACATGGGCACCAATATGAGTACTTCTAGGGGGGG
>QLNU02003225.1:86278467-86307410 GCA_006491805.2 Dysdera silvatica | reverse complement strand
ATGTGGTATTTCAGTATGGACAGGCAGAGATATACCAACTTTCATTTATTCATAACAAATACTGTATAATTGATACCCGTTTTGTTTATTAAATTTAATACATTATATCTATTATATTTTTACCATTTTAATTTTGATTTATTCTTACTTTATCAGGTATATACGATCTCATCGTGATTGGCGCAGAATGACCATTGCTGTCCTTGCGCCATAAAACTACAACCAATCAACCTAATACCAAATTAAAATTCTTTACATGCTAAAGAATGATGAGTGAATTTTGTGTTTTGTTGGTGCATTAGGACCTGAAAATTCTCCCCCTGAGATATTATTATCCTTCTCATGGCTAACACAATTGCGAAATAGTGGTTAACACAAAGCCCCCGGGGAAAGTTTTTTATAATTTTTTGTGGGGAATTTAATTATAGGTAATTTTTGACACCTATGCTTTAGTTCAAATTAGAGCTTTCCCTTTTTCTCGTATACTATCAAAGCTCTAGTTTGAGCTCAAGCATAGGTATTTGAAAACAGGGTGCCTACGGATCTGGAAAACCTGGAAAAGTCAGGGAAGTTTTTTCTGACTAGAAAAGCCATGGAAATTTGAAATACAAAGGCCAAAATCAGGGAAATTCGTAATTCGTTGTTCTAATAAATAACTTATTAAAATAATTTTTCTGAACTATGCTTTTCATACCACATTACCTACTGAAAATTTTGAAAAACTTGTACTTTTGACTAAACTTCTTCCAAAAGGTACCATTTTGCACCAAAACTAATATAATTTATATAAAATTATTAAGCCTATATATTTCTCAGGAGAAAATGTTTGCCAAATATGTAACTAAAACTTGGAAAAAAAAAGTTTTTAGCTAAATTATCCAATCTGTAAGGAATTTTGGTCATACCAACCTCCTTTGCCTTATAGTCATGCACAATTTAAACGGAATAGAAGATGCAGCGTCAGCTTTGTGGTTATATAGTTAAACTCTTTTATAATGAATTCATAAAGAGATGAATGAAAATGTTGTTGTAAATATTTAATTAATGCAAGTTTTTAATGTAAAGAAATGCATTTTTTAATACAGTTTTTTGTATTTGTAAATTCACTGTAATTGAGTGGGGCTTTGGGGATGTGTGTTGATTGATTTTATGGTCTTAGAAACTTATTTTTATTACGCAAATTTTAATGCGTTGTGTGTTGTTTACTGTAATTAGCAACTGGAAATCGATTAAGATTTGGTCAGAGAAGTTTAAAACAGAATGTGAGTAGACACCCTGGAAAATTATTGCCTATAAGATTGTGCTTGTGGCTACAAGTCCACCAGAAACAGGTAAGTAAGAAGAACTTCGAAACGTGGGTTTTCTGCACAGGGAGCATTCAAGTATTATGTAAGCAATATTGTGGCCATTTTATACTCCTCCTGGTAAGCAAAATGAACGTTGGATACTATGGAAAAATATGCACAAGTGCAACCCCCCTCCCCTTAAAGGTGCTTACATAATACTTCAACTCTCCCAAAGGTGTAGTTGAAACTGTATGGGAATGAATGTATAATGGGTTTGTAAAGTTAAGAATTTGAGCATTTTTAATGGAATCGAGAGAAAATTATCGAATTTATTATGTGAAGGTTAATTATAGATACATAAAATTTACTAATAAGTTTTTAGTTTTCGTGGTCGAGGTCCCGTGGTGTTGGTTTGCCCAACGACGGTGATGCATCAGTGGGTCAAAGAATTCCACACTTGGTGGCCTTCTGCCCGTGTTGCCATTTTGCATGAATCTGGCTCGTATGTAGGCAAAAAAGTAAGGTTAGAATAAAATTTGCAATTTATAAAATGATTTGAACTCCGTGAAATTTATGCATTGGAAAACAGATCTTTCATTGATATAAATATCTAATTCATCTTTTAGCCAATCTTGGTAACAGCAATTAATCAAACTCGTGGAATTTTGGTTACATCGTATTCTGGGCTTGTTTCTCATCAGCTGTCCCTTTTGAATTATGATTGGCATTATGTTATATTAGACGAAGGTCATAAGATTCGGAATCCAGATGCACAAGCAACTTTAATTGTCAAACAGGTATAGTTCTAATTTTTTCCCCCTTTTTTGTTTGATGTGCAATATGTTCTAGGTCTATAATCATTTTTCAGTATGCAAATTTTTTTGTACAGGGACTATTCTGTGTTGGTGCAGTGGTAATGTTTTCACCTATATATATATATATATATATATATGTTTTTAATCCTGGTTTGATCCCTTTCTCCCCAATGTCCAAAAACAAAAAAACGTGTTTACCAACTAACTGCTCACTGTAGTGTAGAAGGTTGTTCCCTAAGCTTTAAGAGGTTCGGATTCCTCAAAAAAAAAATTGTAAGTTCCAACACAACATGACTTTTGCTGTCCTTGTGTCACAATGCACAAACTGCTAATTGTAGACAAACCATTTGAGTCAAACAAATGATGTGTAAAATTATAGTTTATATATATATAGTTACCAAAGATAGGAAAGGGTGCATTTTTATTCGGAGGATTCTGGGGGAATTAATCATTATATTATATCAAGCTTAATAATCATCTTTGTCTGGGATTAATACCGTAATTCCAGGTTTTATACAGGCATTACACTAGAGTACTAGTCCTCATGCCTATCTGTTTGTTTAGTGGTTTTGTCCTCCATTCTCAATTTATATGACTTTTATTATTTATATAACTATTATGATGATTCATATGATTATCTATATAACTCAATTATGCAAAATCAGTGACAGAAAGCTTCTAGTTTACTTTAACTTGAAGTGGGAAAGTAGATTAATATCTCTCAGCACATATTCCACTCATCTTCACAAGTCTTGGACTTGTATGTCTTACTGTGTTTTAATAAGTTTTATTTGTAAGTTTAGAAAAGAAAAAAAGAAGAATGAACATGCAGGGGCATTTTGAAAATTAGTGACCTATTAGAGTCTGCCTGATTAATAATTCCTAGTGTATGCACAGTAGTGATCCCAAACCAGTTCATACAAAGTAGTTAAAATATTTTTGAAAATAAGTATTGCCTAATTTTTTTTTGACAGATGCTGATTAGAGCAATTTTCCTGTCAGTGAACCTGTTGCACAACTTTTTTTTTGAAATTCGGTGAATTGATCATTCAATTTTTGTAACCTGCTACAATGTGTGTGTGTACAACCTTTGTAATAAAACTTCCAGGACAGAGTCTATATTTCAGAAAGAAGTTTGGTTATAGTATTCTGGTACATTGTATTTAGTCATGGGGAAAGGTACTCTGCACACACATACAGTCTTAAAAGTGATTCCATGAAATTCCACTAGGTGGCAGGGTGGCGTTTGACAATATGCTGTTTGTTTCAGTGGCAAAATTTGCCATAATGAAAACTATTATGGAACTGAACAGCAAATGAAGATTAAGTTTTGTGTAAAGTTAGGTAAGAAGGTCACTGAAATATGGAACTTCCTCTAGCAGGCTCATAGTTATTAGGCCTCATCAAGAGGCTGCGTTCGAATGGCAAAAATGTTTCTTGTAGGATGTCCATGAAAAATGGTCCAAGGTGTGGAAGGCCGTCAACAACGCATACCTTTGAATAGTGGATCACATCTGGAACAAGCTACCCGAAGATAGGCATATCACTGTACTCATGTTATTTGAGAAACATGGTATCAACAGGGAGACAATTAGATGCTATTAACCTGTCTTTTGGGTATTTGGATACTAGTCCACATTACATAATAATGCAAGACCATTCAGTCCAAAAAGTTTACGCAAAGCACTAAATTGCAGCCCTTCCACATCTTTTATATTCTCGTGATATTTGTGAAAAGCATACTAGAAGAAGCTTTCTTGGGCTGCCACCAAAACATTCAGAAATACTGACAGCAGTATATCTATTACGGGGGCAGTACTTTGATGGCCGTAAAAACCATTAGTTTGTAAGTTTAAGATTATGCTTTTTATAGTTCCAGTCCTGGAACTTTAAACAAAGGTAGTATATATATACAGTCAAACTCGCTTATCATGAACAATAAGAGACCAAAGGATTTTCTTTGTTATAGCCATTATTCAATATAATCATATATATATTATACATCGAATCAGAATGATCAAAATAAAATTATAGAAGTTATTTGTTCATTGTAGCTGTAATTCTGTTACATCAGTGTTCATTAAAACAAAGTTCCACTATATATTTATTTTACACGTATTAAGTTCTCATTTTGGTATTTTTTTAATTATTTCAGTTCCGCACTCCACATCGCTTAATTTTATCTGGTTCTCCAATACAAAATAATCTGAAAGAACTGTGGTCGCTCTTTGATTTCATTTTCCCTGGAAAACTAGGAACATTGCCTGTGTTTATGCAGCAGTTTTCTGTGCCTATTGTTCAAGGGGGTTATGCAAATGCTAGTCAAGTACAGGTATTATATTTTTTATGTTATGTTTAATGTTCTTAGATTTTAATTCTGACGAGGGACCTACATTATTTTCTGAATTCGATAATGGAAAATGTGTGACATCACTGGTTTAATAAGCACCCAAAGAAACTCAGGAAATAAAATAATTACTTGCAGACCATAAATGGGGATAGAGATACATGCGCTTGAAGTTCGAAATTACTTTTCCTTTGATTTTTTTTTTTATTCCACCAGTGATGCTGCAGTCAACAAGAACTTCCTTTTCGTGAAAAACGAAAAAAAAAAATTGGATCTTTTATTCATCAAGACAAGCTTTTTCTTCTCGTTGATTCACGGAGAGCCAAAAAAATTGAAGATTTGGTGCAGAAACCAAAAGATGTTGAGTTGACATGGCTCCTTAGCTTTAATGGTTGCACTTCACTCATTCAGCCACTCAATGCTTTCTTCTGTCTGTAGAAGAACTTCATGAAATATGTTACCATCCTTATGTCTTGTAACTTTAAAGTCTGGTAACCAGAAATGTTTATTGACCTTCAATCATTCACTTTTAGTTTACAACTCCAATTTTCTAAAATATGATCTGATGATACTCCTTCTATGAAGCTGGATATCTTTGACAACAAACCTAAACTATCATTACCCTACCTGTGCTGATTACCGCTTCAATTTCAATACTCATGAAACTTGTTATGAATGCAGTTGCCCATCTTATCTTTCTTCGAATCCCCTACGTTGATACCATATTCACCAGGATGCTTTTATCCTGGTTTTGACAAACAGCGGTATTAAAAAGAGGATGCTTACCAACTTACTGCTCACTGTAGTCTGGGGGTTAGTTACCTAGGCTTTAAGAGATTTGTATTCCTCAAACACATGCAGCTCCCAGCCCAGCATGACCCTTGCTGTCCTTGTGCTGTAATGATCCATCTAAAAACGTTCACACGTATAAAGTTCATGTAATATATGGTCAGGAACATTTTCAATGAATTGAAACTATGACGTTTTAAAATATTTCCTGTCCGATTCAACATCTTCAAAGGTTTTCATAATGAGCTCTCAGTTTTTAATAATCATTGATACCATACTTGAGGGGAACACCAAATTTAAGGGCAATATTCCTTTTGTATATTCTGCTGTTCTTCAATAACTCTTCTTCCCACGATATCTCCTGTTTTATTTTTCCTTGCTTGTCTTTCTCAACATCGGTATGTTGAAAACATAATTTTAATTTTTTACAATAACGTTGTTATTGTAAAAAAAAAGAAAATAATAATTGTGATTTAACTTCAAAAGAATTTGATACATGGGAACCGTTTTTCTGTGTAATGACCATGGGGATTAACAAAACTTTAACATATATGGAGAGATTTTATATTGAAGTTCTACTGTGCATTCTGTGAACTTTCAACATCTGTAGCTTTTGTCTCGTCAGCAGTCTGCCAATAAATGATGCCTATTTAGACATTTTTAAGGTGCTTTATCATTGTTATTCATTTTCTGTAATGAAATTCACAAAATTGTGCAGGTCCTTTGTTAAGTCCACTATTGCTGTGTAGATGCTTTCAAACTATGCATACATTTGCAAATATACCATGGTTTTTGAAATCATGTCAATAAGACTTCAATTCCATCTCGGATAAGCACAACTATTTCTTTGTACTGTAAAACCCCTCGTTATAACGAACACTTACCAGACAAGGAAAAAGTCTGTAAAAGAGGGATGACCTTAAAATAGGGGTATCTTTGTGATGGAATTTTTTGCCAGAGAAATTTTATATGATTATAAAAACAGGGTGATCATATCTGAGATGCCTCAATTAATAGTGGCTTTACTGTACTATTACTATACGGTAATTATTTTCGTGCTTGTATGATTAACAGTGGTTGTTCTGTGGTAGTATCGTAATGAGCTTTTATTATTTTTATGGTCCTACTGTCTCTATTTTATGGTATAAGATACAAAGGCAGCTGAATGCATACTTCACCAAAATCTTTACTGTTTTCCAAGAAATATGAACCTCTGTAGGCTAGGGAATTAAATCCGGACTATGAACTTGTAGGAAAATGATAAACATTCACTACCATTTGAATTCAAACCGGGATTGTTTGCTTAGTAGATGAATGCATTACTATTACGGCACCATAACATTTGTCATTGTAATCACTACCTTTGCCTTTTCCTTTGTTATAACAGTTTTTACACTTCAGCCTGCTAATTGCATTCATGGCCTTTATTTCATTACCAGCATAATAATGTTGATCCTTATTTTGCTTTTCTAACTGTAATCTTTTATTCAATTAAATAGGTTCAGACAGCTTTCAAGTGTGCTTCTGTGTTAAGAGACACTATCAAGCCGTATCTCCTGCGTCGAATGAAAGCCGATGTCAAAATGAGTATACAGTTGCCTAATAAGAATGAACAAGTAATTAAATTCACGTGAACACTCTTAATGAAATCTGTTCTGGAAAATCGCTGTAATTCCTTCAAAATTTATTAATATATAAATAAATGTGCTGTCGGTATAATGCAGAATATCAGTCTAAATAAAGCTCTGCTTCACATTTTTTTTTTCTTTCAGCTTTCAAACCACCTGTTCTTTTGGTAACCTTAATACTTTACCTACAGGAAGCCTATGAATAGGCTATCTTCACCACTGCTTAATGACCGGTAGCCTATTAATCGGTCTTTCGATTGTCAGCGTTTTTTCAAGCAGAATAAATATTGTTTTACAGCACAAATTCTCACTCAGTAGTCAGAATCAAGCGGGTATTACCCATATAATCTGCATTCGAAGTGTTCTGTCTTTCCTATGTATTCGTTTCAGTTGCAAGTGGTAGGTAAAGTGTTAATAGGATATGAAAAGCATTTTTTAAGAATTGAATGAGCGTAAGTTAAAGAGCTTGTTAGTATTGTAATATTTTTGAAGAATTAGTATGGGTGATCATTTTCTGATCTTTATTTGAAAATTGTTGCTCTGTTGCTTTTTGTAAGGCAAAGCTAAAGGAAAAGTTTTGAAACAGCACACACATGCTTGTATGAAAAAACGAGATAATATCATATAGAGTACATTAAGCTTGGTAAAGAGATATTGTGGAGCATAGTTTTTCTCAAAAGCAGCTTTACATAACATTGTTGCTAATCTTCAATTTATTCTTTCACAACTTATTTAACTCTATTTTTTTTCCATTATTTGCCTTTATTCCATCTGTATTTACTGTTATGTATTGTGATGTACAGTAAAACGAGGTATTTTACTGTTTAAAATAAAGCTAGGGAACTAAATATTGCTCATTAGTTACTAGAACATGAGGATGAGCAAGTAAAATCAAAAAGTTAATGGAATATTACACATTTGTAAAGCATAGAGTTGTAAAAATAATGCATATGTTTAATTCATGTTTTCTAAGTAATAGCTTATTAAAATTTTTTTTAAGGTATTGTTTTGTAAGCTGTCAGATGATCAGAAAGAATTGTACAAGGCATACATTGCTTCTTCAGAAGTACAAAGCATTATTAGTGCAAGACTCCAAGTAAGAACTGGTTAAATTCAAATGAAATTTTTATTTCAGTTCTGATTTGGTTTTGTTACGTCTCCATCGAAGTTTGCCTTTTTAGATGAAATATTGTTTTGGGCAATTGTGCAAGCGTTCTAGGAAATCTCCTCGTACGGTTGTAAAGTGCCATTTGTTCTTGCATTGTACTATCTCGATGGTTGTAGGTTTAATTCCCAGGAACGAAGGACTGGTTACAACTTTGAAGTCTTGTCAAACCTTTAACCCTGATGATCCAAATGATCTTGGTATATAGTCCCATATGAAATGTATTCTGAGAAAATTACAAAATTGTCATCATTGTTGAAACAGCAAAGAGATGTCAAAATAAGGCATTTAGAAACCATTATCAGTTTACTTGCGTTATGGATATTAGAATAATTTCTAAAAAAAAAAGGTTTGTATTAGAAATGTTAGTAGGCAATGTTTAGACTATATTTAAAAGGTGAGCATCATTTTTATGAAGTGATAATTTGATCTATGTATTGCCTTTCTTTTTAATTCTAAAATATTTTATCATATAAATCTATATTTGTTAGCTTTAAATCTTGTATGCCCTTCTCATTATATCCCTTACCTTCAGACCCATTTGATTTGAGTTAAACTCCCAAGTAAGTTTGGTTGGATGTAAAGGTATTGTGTGATGAGGTCAGTCATCTAACGTTGTGCCCCTATGATGAACGACTAATAAATTTTTCTCTATCTGATAATCTAAATTGTTAGACACCGAATGGTTGAATAATAAAAAATTGTGGTCATTAAAAAAAAAAGAAAAGAAAGCTCTTAGTTTTGTAGTTAAATACGTAATGGTTCAATCTATTTTGTGATAATGTGACTCAAGTTCTGTTATGTGCGTCTTTGCACCTTTACATCTCAAAATTGCATGACGCATTATCTTGTATGAGCACAGGTGCTTAGTATAACCTAAAAAATAAGATAGCAGCAACTGGGACGAAGAAATCAGGCAAAGATAAAAAATATCAGAAATCAGACAACATTGCTTAATGACAAGCATGGCGAGAATTTGGTACCTTTTAGTTATAGTATATTTTATCACTTTCTCGATTTGGCTACCCACAGAAGTGTGACAAGTTTTTAAAACAAACTGCCAGTAAATATAATCGGGATCCCCTAATATGCGTTATACATGATTAGTATATATATGTGAATGTAATTATATATCTATAATTATATTTTAGATATTTGTTGGGTTGATAAACCTAAGAAAAATATGTAATCACCCTGATCTCTACACTGGTGGACCAAAAATTTTCAAAGACACAGACCTGAGTACTTTATCTGAAGATATGCATTATGGGTTTTATAAACGTTCTGGAAAGATGATTGTTGTGGACTCCTTATTGCGTCTGTGGCATAAGCAAGGCCATCGAGTCTTGTTATTCACCCAAAGTCGGCAGGTAATGCTGTATTGATTTTAACTTATTTTTATGATGAGTTTCTCTGCCTTCTGTATTAAAAACATGTTATTTCCTCCTACAACAAGTATGCTATTAGTTAAATGTCTCCCTTGCATTTAATCCAAAGACTAATATCTGGTCAAGGTATGGGGAACCTGCTGTCTTTTAGGCCAGTAAGTGTGGTCTTTCTAATAAATCCAAGCCTGCAGAAGAAATCTCTTTATTTTTGTTAATATTTTTTTTTTAGTAATCTTAAAATTAACATATTTAAAATACAAAGGAATAACAGCAAATTCAATGAAATAATCTTCCCTGATAAACTGACACAATTAAATCAGTCAGCTTTCTTAGATTATTTCTAATTTAATGCAGCCTTCCAGCATAGAGAGGTTCCGCAGCCCTAATTTAGTCTTATTCTTGAATACAGATTGTGAATGTGTATTCATCAAAAACATACAACTTTCTCTGCTTTTATCAAGATCCAGTCTTACAGGTTTGTCCTTACATTTAAAAAATACAATCGCCCCCCTCTCCACAACAAAGTTACCTTAATCCATAATTAAATTAGTGAGAGAGCTTGGTAACCTATATTAGAAGATCCACATTTTAAACATGTACCCTGTGCATCTAATAGTTGCATTACACACTTATTTTCTTATGGACCAGATAGTAACCCGCAATAATCATACTGATTTAATTGACACTGAGAAAAGCAGTGTTTTCCAATATTGATAGTTGCTCATTTTTGCAACACTAAAACCATCATCTCCATGTCTCCATCTCTAAAATATGTCGCTTTACTTTATCATGGGATATAGTTAAAAGACCTGTTAAGAAATCAGTTGAAGAGTGGTTAAATTATTTTTTTTTCTGCTAATACAGTAAACTCTCCCTTAACCCACCATGATGAGGTATGGACCCTGGCTGGTTAGTTCGGAAATTGAATTGTTCTTAGGAAAGTAGTGAAATCATGGTATATTAAAATTAAAGTTTCCAAATTAATTGATTTTAAAATTCTGTAATTATTTAAAAGGAAAAGGCACTCAGCAGCAAAATATTTTAATGCTGTTTTAAAAACTACAGTAAGTTCTCCTATTTAACGAATTTCAAGGCGTAGAGAGAAAGCATTCAACAGAAAAAGATATTGATCGAAATATGTGTAATTCTATGAAGCGTTCGCCGGGACCGTAAGATACCATCGTTAAACGGAAATGATTATTAATTGGAATGACGTTATTGAGAAAGATTACTGTATGATGAAAAGTGAACCAACCAATTAAAGCGGAACCTGCTTGGAATCTACTGTACCTTTTGCTAGATATGCTTTGCCTATGTATAGGAACTTATGCACAATTTTGCTTGGTCTTTATTTTAACTACCTTATTTCTAGATGATTGCTATATTGGAGCTATTTGTAAAAAATCGTAATTACACATATATGAAAATGGATGGAACCACGGCTATATCTTCTCGTCAACCGGCCATAGCAAAATTCAATTCGGTATGTTTTTGCACTTGGTGTGTTTTGTTTGGTTTTTTTCATATTTTTTTTGTTTTTTTTTTTGTACCTTTTTTTATTTATGTATAACTTATGAATCCTCACCCCACCTTTTTTTTTTTAAATGCATCCTTTTTGGCAAGGCCAGTTATTTAGACTTGAACTTCACTTCAGTGCTGGTGATTAAAACTGATTTAACTGGGTCACATATATTTGAATCCCTCATATAAGAATCACATCCATTAGAACCAAAATTTTCATATACAATCAATGTTAAGTTTCCCCGCTTTAACGAATAATATGTGTGGACTGTTCTAGGATAATCGAATAAAGATAACAATCTTAGCATGAAAAGCATTGCTCAGACAAGGAAATAAAACAGTGTATAGAGGAAAATTTGTTTTTGCAAACGTCCTACCCACCTCTATTTATGGAAAAAGGTTTTCGGGTTCACTGTTATGACATAAGGACTACATCAATGTAATCCACTCTCTGCTTTTTTTTCCTTAAAATTTGAGGTGGGGGAGGTTATTTACTTTTGACCAGTTAGTCTGACCCCACTCATTGGTTACCAGTAATCGTTGTGTTGAATTGTGGAAGACTTTCTTTTCAGATGGACATTAAGTTTGTGTGATAAGCTAAGGGGTTTCGAGGTAATAAAAAATAAAATAGCATGCACACATAATCAAAATTGCAGAGAAGTTCCGAACTTGCATGTAGAAGTAAAACGGCAAGTGTATAATTTTTGTTCATTAAAATATACACAGATACTTACATTATCTGCTTTTTTGTACATAATATTATTCAGTAATGCTATCTCATGTTTATTATGTATATACTACGATATTTATAACGTATATATGCAGCTGTTTGTTTCCAGATACTCAGCTACTCTGCTTAATCAAATATTTTCCAAAACAATCAATATTTAAGTGGGATCGACTGTATGTGCAATTTCAGGGTTCCCACACAGCTTGAGAACTTGGACTTGTCAGGAAATTTGAAACAGTCCTTAAAAATCAGAGAAAACTTTCCTAACTACTATCCTTAATGGCTAATTTTACGCGAGCGGGAAATTATTTTCCCTGAAACTAAAACACTGAAATTCGATTCAAAGTTTTGTTTGTTGTTATTCAGGGAATTTTGGCCGGAAAGTCCGCGGAACTCCCCCCCAATGTGGATGGTATAGAGGTGTAGCCAGGAGGCGGTTTTGGGGGTTGTAACCCCCCATTGCAATGAAATTTTGTATATTTAACATAGGAATATATGAGTTGTAGCTCTGTAACCCCTCCCATTAAGCCTATAACCCTCCCCTTATGAACTTTCTGCCTACGCCACTGGAGTGGGAACCCTGAATTTGTTCATATTTGTTGCAGAATAACCTTTGCTGTCCTTCATAAAAATTCACCCAACTAATCAATTTATTGACCTGTGCATACATACATGAAAATTGTGTCTGTTAATGTATGATGTGAATGGTTTTTGGGTTTGTAATGAAGTATGTATTTTCACTTAGGATCCAAGTATATTTATCTTCCTGTTGACAACTCGTGTTGGTGGCTTGGGTGTGAATTTAACTGGCGCAAATCGAGTTATTATCTACGATCCCGACTGGAATCCCAGTACTGATGCACAAGCTAGAGAAAGATCCTGGAGAATTGGCCAAGAAAGACAAGTCACTATATATCGCTTACTTACAGCTGGCACCATTGAGGAAAAGATATATCACAGGTAATTTATATTGTTGTCTTACATTGATGCAACATACTGTTTTTTAAATATACCTGTTATAATTTCAACTTAACAAGATATGATCATACTCTACTATACATGTATAATCATGGTGGGGGGGGGAGGGGGTTACATGTTGCCATAACTAGATTGCAATGCCATATCTCAGAAGGAATGTATCTGCAGCTCACTCTAACCACTATGTGAAGTGTGGTGTGTTTCACCACTTTCACCGTGCACATGTTTGTTATTCTTGGTAATCTGATATAGAGATGAGACAGCCAATGCCGTGAGTTCTTTGACCGAGGATTACTGGTTAGTGGTGAATATGTACCTTTGAATTGATTTATTGTCTGAATGATTGCTTTTCTGTTTTGGAGCTCTGCTCATACAGGGTCTGGGTGATATATCAGGAACGAACTTACCTCACATGGAGATCAGGATTATCCACTTCTAGAGAACTGTTGATTGACCTTGTCCCGGTGTTCGAATGAGAACTCATTTTTATATATTTCTGAGCATAGGAACATTATGGGTTCCTTCAAAGGTCCTATTGAATACTATATGAATAACTAATATGAATGTAGCTTAGTCAACGAAAGGTCAAGAAACTCCCAAAGAGGTTGAATGTCAAAAAAAGTTTGATGACTCTTGATCTTTAAACTAGCAATATTATAACAATAGATGTAAGTTCACAAATATTTATTATGCATTTTAGTTATATCTTTTGTTTGACTGCATTTTAATTGCATCTTTTGTTGCAGGCAGATATTTAAGCAGTTTGTGACCAATCGAGTATTGAAAGATCCTCGGCAGAGAAGGTTTTTTAAAAGCAATGATCTTTACGAATTGTTTACTTTTAGTGAAATGGGGAAGGAGGGAACCGAAACAAGCGCTATTTTTGCAGGCACAGGTTCTGAAATTAAGCCACTAAATAAAGGTGCAAGAACCAATAAAAGTAAAGGTGGGTTTTGGGCACCTTCAAAACCCATGGACATTGAAGTTTCATTTAGTTCCTCCAAAGTCCAAAAAATGAAGGAATTGGCAAAAAGACTTAGTTCCCAGTTGGCGCAAAAACAGCCAGAAAGTGAGAAGATTCAAAACGAATGTATGTCTTCAGAAAAATCAGAATCAGATTCAAGAATGAAGAATTCACTCCTCCCAGCTTTGACCCAAGAAGAGAAAAACTCACCAAAGAAAGGTCAATCTCCAAACAGTAATAGTAAAAGTATTACCATTAAAACACCCAATGAAGTGACGAAGAAAAAACATTCCAAAAGAAAGTGGCAGTCTACAAGTAAGTAGCATTTTCTGTATAATTATTCTTTGATGACAAATATATTGATTGGTGAGTTAAATTGAAAAGTTTATTTTGATGAATTATGAGCACGAATCGAACTAAATAAATTTTTGCTTCTTATAAATGAAATAAATTTAAGAAACGTTCATTTATCATCATTTAGATTTAATAATTAAAAATTGTATGGATTAAAGTGTTATGAGAATTTATTTTTATTATCTCTGTTAGCTATGTGTGTGCTTCTATTTGCTCTATGATTTGCATGATTACATTATTAGTACTCATTGTGTTTTGTTTTTTCTAGTTGTTGAAGGTGAAAAAATAAAATTTTTAGTGAAGGCTGATGTATATAAAGCTGTAGGAGAAGAAACAGGGGAAAACTCACAGAATGATGATTATGTTTTGAGCAGACTTTTCAAGAAATCTGGTACATCTTCTGGGTATTTTATAAAAAAAAAAATTTTTTTTTTCTTTTAATCAATGTGGATACTCAGAGAGCTAATGTTATGTTTTACTAGTTTTATTTGCTTTTTAATGTATAAAATTGGTAATCCTGTAGTCAAAGTCAAGGTAGCACACAATAATAAGTGAAAGTTGGTTGATTCACTTGTAAGTCACGCTATGTAATTATTTATCAAAAATCTTTTTACAAAGTTACCAAACAAACTGTAGATTTACTAGTATATTGAAGTGAAATGTATTCTATATTTTCACATAGTATATTTATTGTCTCCTCCCTCCCAATATGTCTCTCTTGTCTCCCCATATCAGACCTTAATAGACATTAAACTCTTAAAACATACTATGGCTTGGGACAGAAGCAGCTCATTTATTTTATTTTTACTGTTCGTACAATTGTTACTCATAATCCTGCTCAGTAAAATTTGTTGCCAAGATTTGACATTCGAAAATTTACACTGGGGGCAGGGGGAGTCGAATGCATCTTGAAAGTGTGCTTTATTGCTATGAAACTTCATACATGTAGAGCATATGTACGATTGAAGAAATAAATACATTTTTATTGGAAAAAGACTTTACTATAGAACAATAGCGTAGAAATGAACATATTCATGTATAGTAAACGTTTCACAACTAAATATGTATTTCACAAGCCAATATGTGATATCCGATATGGAAATGGCAGTCTGAGGTTGCACTGCAATTGTGGGGCTAGTTCATTCTGATTCCGTGAAACTGTCTTTTCAGTATATTCTAGTCATGCTTGCCTAACCTGTGGTTTGATGATTTAACTTGCCGTGGGAGAGTATGAACCCTGTGTTGAAAAAAAAAATCAATTTTTTCAGTTCGTTGTTGAAAAAACCTTGGTATGTAAGATTTAGCATTATCATGCTGATAAGTTAGTGCAACGTAATTAGGTGTGACAACATAATCAATATATTTGATTAAAGAATGCTATCGATGTTCTGATATGTTATCAAAGTAGCTTGTAGTAAAAGAGATCGGCATGATGGGGAACGGCTTCCCCACATTGCAATCCCGGATGTGTTACTGGCGCACAGTAGTTCAATTTGAGTGATAAACATTCCTCCTCCATTCACAAATTTGATGATCATCTGCACTAAAATATAAACAAGATATATCGCTGAACACATTATTACAATTGGACACCATTCAGGATTTTCAGACTTACCATCACTTCACTATGCTGTTTGAGCGTCCTGTCTGGAATTACAGCGCCGCCTTCGATGGCCAACTTTCCCAATCCCCCCACCCCCTGCACAATTCCTATCCTACCATCACTTCACACAATGCTGTCTATATTATGTGGCGAGTGGTAAATGTTACAAGGAACACTGAGTATGAGGTTATGCCTCCACCTGTTATCACTGAATGGTGTCCCGTATTATTATGTTTAGGAGAAAGTATGTACTCCTTTCGATAAAGAACCTGGACACCATTGGCTGTTCTAATGATCTCATTTCCTTTAAATACAATAATTTATCACTTGTACGTCGGCACAAGGGACCAACCAAAACCAATACATACACAAAGGAAACACATAAGTGAAAGTTAGAGTAACTGAAGCCGAAGTTAAGTACAAGATGTAAATGTGAGAATAAC
This sequence comes from Dysdera silvatica, assembly GCA_006491805.2. Lineage (NCBI taxonomy): Eukaryota > Metazoa > Arthropoda > Arachnida > Araneae > Dysderidae > Dysdera > Dysdera silvatica. The sequence continues at coordinate 86,291,399 of QLNU02003225.1, read as the reverse complement.
AAGCAGAATAAGAAAATTTTCAGTGATAAAATTTATTTAGTTAGATTTATCACTTCAAAGCTTAAATAACTCAAAAAAGCAAGGTGGTATCAAAATTTTATTTTCATACCATATCTATAGCTTTTAAACGTTGTGTAAAATTGAAAAGTAACTTTACTGCTGTTTATTATTAAAAATAGTTTTCGAGTTTGTTGAAACATGGATATATATCAGTAAGTTTTGTGTAGTGACCAAGGGTGTCCAAAACTTCTACCATTTTTGCGAAAGTCAGAAGATCTTTTGTCAAATCTTTGTTATTTGTCTCATCATCATTATCATCCAGAATTTCACTGTTTATTTCTTGTATATCCCTCAATCGTCATTAATCCTTTCTTCGATTTTAAGAAAACAAACTATCTCTAAATCAAAATTGAAAATAGGTGCAGGGATGTAAATTACAGGCAAAAAGTAAGGCATTACATGAAAAATTGAACCACTTTTCAGCAAGAATATGGGGGGGGAAGAGGAAAATAGAGGTGAGACCACCATGGATATGGTATTTCTTTGGAAAGGAATATTCAATGGGAAAGAATGGCACATAAAATAGGAAGCGAAAATTTCCATGAAATCTCCATAACATATGAGAGGTACTAATCACGTCGAGACTTATCAATGAAAATCCAGTTGCTATATTTCACCATGTCTTTGGTCATGGCAGTAGAAAATTGAGGTATAACTGAGAGAGAGAGAGAGACTCGTAAAAGAGAGGATGTACAAATAAGAGCTTACTGTACTTGTCTTCTTAGAATGTCTAGATAATTCATGGCAGTTATATATGCCCTCCTGGACCCACTGCTACCAACATTACCTTACTGACCATTCTCTTTCTTGTGACCTCTTAAATTCACCCAGTTGCTCATACCACCGACATTTGCATTATATAGGCATTGTCACAGATTATTAAACATGATGAAACAGCAAAACACTAGCCAGGTTCGTCTGTATATTGGCTTTAGGACACAGCTTTCTATGCACTTAGGAAACAGGCGATATGTTCATTTATAATGAATGTTGATCATTTACATATTCAGTGAAAAGACATTTGCACAACTGGCTTTGCAGCTCATGCTTGATTTTTTAATGGTGCATTTTAACCCACTTTTTCACTCTAACCAGTTGCTAAGTGTTTTTCATTTTTCAATATAGGTGTGCACACAGCTCTAAAACATGATGTGATTGTGGAATCCTCAGATCCTGATTACATGCTTGTTGAAGGTGAAGCCAATAGAGTAGCGCAGGAAGCAATCAAAGCACTCAAACAATCAAGAAGGCAGTGTGCTAGGGCAGTTGAAGGAATACCTACGTGGACGGGCACAAATGGAAATGTGAAGTATGGAAATTATTTGGTCTGTTTTTTTCTGTCAATTTCTTTCATATTAAATCTTCATTAAACCCTTACCTTTTCTAAACATGAAACTGAATCCGAGTTTTAAGTGCAAGCAGTATTAAAATAAAAATTTGACATTTTTACAGTTTTTAACGTTTTTCTAAAGTCAAACTTGCTCCTAATCTCATATTCTCAGTATGCTTTGGATTTCCTTTTCAGAATGATAGCCGTATTTAAAAGTACAGTAGAATCTCCATATAAGTCAACGGTTGTATAAATGAAAAAAAAGGGGGAATCAATATGTAGAAACTTTTATATGAAAGCAACCAGTTTTACACATGTATTTTGCAATATATTGTATTTAGAGATATATTTTATAATCAGTAACACTCTTTTTTATAAACATGGTGCTTTGGAATGTTTAACAAAAAAGAAATTCGATATGTAGAATTTTTTCTGATACCTAAAAGAAACAGTTTTTCTATGTAATGAAACCATGGAGATTTACAAAAACTTTGTTATACAGTAAAACCTCACCTCTCAACAACAATATTATACGGACCGAGAAAAATTATCTTTGTAGAGGGAGTTATTGTTATAGGGAGGGTTCATTATACAGTAAAACCTCTCTGCAACACTATTATACGGACCGAGAAAAATTATCGTTGTAGAGGGATTTATCGTTATATCGTTGTAGGGAGGTTTTACTGTATATACATTTTCGATATACAGAATTTCTATTGTAGTTTCAAATTTGGTGTAGTGCTATACATGGTAATTCAGACTTGATGTTACTGCAATTATTTTTTCAACCATTACTCATAGAAAACAACTTCAGGTAGGGAAGAAGTGCTCAAATTATATAAAGATGCTGAATATATTCCTTATTGTATAAGTGGTTGTAACCATATAAAAATATGTAGTTTAATTTTTATACATGTATGTACGGTCTTGCCTCACTTGGTGCAGAATGACCCCCTTGTCGTTGCATCATAAAAATATGACCAACCAACCAATTTTTATACTGGTCCTCTAATAAAGTATTGCCCTATATCTAATTAGTCAAATAAAGGAAGTCCTGCGGTGGTGCAGTGGTGACGTGTTCGCCTACCTCGCAGTTATCCCTGGTTTGACTCCCAACTGTGCTAACTTCTCACCGTAATACAGGGGTTAGTTCCCTGGGCTAACTAGGTTCGAATTCTTGAAAATTGTAGGTCCTGGTATAGCATGACCCTTGACATCTTTATGCTCGTAAAAGCTAAAAACAAGCATGAAATAATTTGTATATAGTTAAACAGAAAGAGAAGGTATTAAATGTAAATGATCTGAATATGGACTGAGTTTTCAATATATTAGTAATCTTTACACTCCTGTGGCTGTCAATATGTTTGATAAATGCATTGGTGTGTTCAGAAATCATCTTTTTAATTATTTATTTTAATGATTTTTGTGTGACTTTTGTTTACACTCCTAAAATATCGTAGTTTTAAAGACTTGCCAATAAATAATTAGTAATATTAATTTTCTGATTCAGCAGTAATAGCACAACAAAACACGAGGGCAGTCAAAAGCTCCACTCTCAAAATGAAAACTGGGTCGAAAATATAGTATGATATTTTGCTTACATCAAAGTACCATTCAAAAGCTACTTCTAGATGTAATCCCTTCCTTTATTTAAACATTTGTCGAGGTGTGGCACTTGTTTCTCTATGCCTTGAACAAAAAATTTGCGTCCACCTTGGAATAGCCATTGTTGGGTTGCAGCTTTTACATCTTGATCGAAATGGTAACTTCTCTTTGCAAGTTCTTGTTTCAAGGCACCAAAGACTTGGAAATCACATGGTGCAAAGTCCGGGCTATAAGGAGGGTGGTCCCATACTTCCCACTTAAATTTTTTCAGAATGTCCCTTGTTAGGGAACGGCATATGTGGTTTCACATTGTGTCACGGAGAAGCCTGAGAAATGCTTTTCCAGCGTTTACCTGGCCATCCAATCTTTAGAGTGATTTTAGTCTCTTTGGGTTTCTATTAAAGACACTACCCGGTAATTTTGGCTCCCTTCGGCACGAATTTAGTGTGCACTGCACTTTCTGTTGAAAAACAGCTTCGGCGTTACCTTCTTCACAGATAGAACTGTTTGGCACTTTTTTTAGTTTGGGAAGTGGAATGTTTAAACTCCATAGAGCTTCTTTTCATTTCCGGTGCAAAATGGTGGACCCAAGTCTCATCTCCAATCACAATTTTCTCCAAAAAAATCGTTTCCTTCCTTTTGATAACATTCCAAAAATGCAAAAGCATTTGCATAACATTTCGTTTTGTGTTCGTCAGTCAGTAGATGAGGCACTCATCTCGCATAAATAAACTTTGTGGAAATGAAAATGCTGCACAATGGTGTTAGACACACTTCTATGTGAAATATTCAGTGCACTTACAATTTTATCTACTGCGATTTGTCAGTTTTCACGAATGAGTTCATTCACATGTGCAACGTTCTCATTCATCATTATACCTTCCAACTTGTACGATTTGTCCATACAATGTACAGATTCTGGTAAATTGTACGAGTGATCGGTAAGATTGTACAGTTTTCATTTTTATTTATTTATATTTTTTTTATTTTTAGGGGAAAGCAAAAAACACACACAGTTCCGATCTCAATCCGTTCCCATGAATCAATCATCTTTTTTTTTATTATTATTTATTTATATATTACTTCCGCTTCTACTAATTATATCCAATTCTGGGTTGCAGGTGCTTTGTCAGACCCCAAAGTCTTTACCCTTTGCTTCGTAGACAGATGACATTAACTAATAAATTGTAAATCACTATCACATCATGTAAATAATTATATGTATGCAAAAAGTTTGATTTAATTAACACAGTATTTTTTTCCTAATTATAATTTTGTAGATACAAGTATCCCTCAACATGGTTTTCGAAGTTATTGGGGAAGGGGATGCTAAGCACATATTATGAACATTTATACATTGCAATATATATGTAAAATTGTAATTTATTTCAAATCATTGAAGGGCTGGGGTCCCACTGGCCCATATAGCCCTATGCCTATGTAAATATCTATAATTAATGTATTTTAATTTGGGAAATTACCTTGGATTTTTTTTTTTTTATGTTCTGGTTAATGTAGTCTACATTCGATAGTTATCTGCACATAATAAGGAAAAAATATAGTACCTCATTCAATTCTGGACATGTTATACTGAATGTACTTTGCACGCTGTCTAATGATGTGCATGCTTATCACACGCGTTTTAAAAATTGTAAGAATTTCGGAATTGACACGTTGGCAGGTATGCATCATTGAAGTTGATTGCCTTCCTTTGCGGTAATTATCCTTGATATTTGTACGGTCATTCTCGAACATACAAACCCATTTTCCGATAGTTGGGCGAATATCGAAAAATTTCAGTGTAGTTGCACCCTTTTGCCCACAAAAAACAACTCCACGTACTTCAAATTTGGACACCACCTCCAGCTGCCAAGACATGTTTATTATCGATTAGCAATCTAACTGAAGCTGATACGTCAAAGCTGCTATTGCACGTGCCACAGATAAATGTTTTTATTGTTGCCAAAAAGTTTAGCGAAATGTAACTTTTACTTGGATTTTTACAGAAACTAACTTTTTGACTGCCCTTCGTAGTTATTAAAGTAACATATTGTAAAATGCTTTAATATAGCCAAATTGGTTCAGCTTAACAATCTGACAAAAGCTTAACACCTTTGTTAAATCTGCTCCCATCTATTGTGTTTCCATGGTTCATCTTTCGGAATCACTAAAGCATGAATGCAGAAAGTACCATTTCTGGCAGTCTGACTGCCAGACAAAATTGGCTCTCAGCCAACAATTGCTGAGGAGGAAGAAAGAATTAGAAAACACACGTTCTTCAGTTAGAGGGCTACAGAAAAGGTGATTTTTTATTGCAAAACTGTAGAAATTTAAAATTTAGTGGTTAAAGGGCCCCAAATGTGTTAGGACAGTGCTTCGTATAACTGTGGTTTATAAAACTCACCAGATAATTTTCACCACCAGACAGTTTGAAACTTTATGCATGTATACACTGAATTATGATATTAAAAGCGAAATTTCATTCACATTCTAGACTTGTGATGGAATATTAAGCACAGTGTAATCATTGAAGAATGACACAGTTCTGCGATAATTGTTAAAATTGTAATATTTTGCCAAAATTCAAGCTTCCAAGTGTTGAAATATTATGTGAACTGCCATTTATTTTCTCTTTCTAGAAGGCGCTTTGGTGTAAAGAAGAGACTACCACCATCTTCCACAACATCTTCTCAGAAGTCTGAGTTGTCTGAAGAGAGTAATCCAGGACCTTCAGGCATCGTGTGCAAGCATACTTTTTCACCAGCCAAAGGTAATCAAGAAAGCACAGAATCAAGTTCCAATCGTCTTTCATCAGCTGGTTTGTTATTGGCTATTAAGAAACGGAAAGAAATGTTCAGTCTTACACAAAATGGTGAGGAAAGTGATAGTGACCATGATGAACTAATCTCCCATGAACTTCCATCTCATACAGAATATGATGAACTTCTTGTCAATATAAGAAATTTTATAGCCTTCGGTTCTGCTGTCGATGGCCAAGCTAAAACAGAAGAAATAGTGGAAAAATTTAAGGACAAATTACCGGTAGAGCACACTTCTGTCTTTAGGTCATTGCTTACTAAAATATGTACATTTTCTCGAATCTCAGGAGATGGGACATGGATTTTAAAAGAAGAATTTAGGTGACTTGGTATACTCAATTATATGTTTAATAATCTGGAACCAAAAATTTACCGAACTAAGATTTACAGTCAATTAAAACGGAATACCATTTCATTATACCTTATTGACATATGTACCTCAAGAATTTTTGTGATAAACATTTTAACCAATGTTATAGTAATTTATTTTTGATTCAAAATAAATTTTTGTAAAAAAAAAATGTCTATTTGGTTATTCTATGTCCAGTGGTCCGACTTCACGGAATTTGTTTTAATTGGTTGTAGTATTAGAAATGGATATGTGCAAATTCTTAGACTAATATTAACTATCTAAGATATGCATAACTGCCAACCCTCCCGATTTTTCCAGGAGACTCTCGGTTTTTCATCGCGTCTCCCGGGCAAGTCAGCCAGTTTCCCGATTTTTTTCAAACTCTTTTTCCCAGCTCCTAGGAATGTTTTCCCATTGACAGCCAGTGTTTGATCATTAATTGAGAAGAAGCAATTTTTTCACCATCGATAGCTTCAAGGTAGTCAGTGTCCGAGCATATCGGGAAATGTCACGGAAATTCGCCAATCCGTAAAAGTAATTAAAATATAGAAATCTTTAAATAGTGCTGCCAAAAATGGCCATATTATGCTATAAATAATATTTTTGGCTATAAAATAGCTAATCCGAGGATGAGATTCTTCGGTCTTTTTTGCTTTTCCCCAAAAATGCCGTCTTTTTTTGCTTTTCACAAAAAAATTTCGTCCTTTTCAAAAAAAAATTTTTTTTTCTCTCCCCTTGCAAAACTTCTGTCTCTCAAAGAAAAACTGTGGAAACACTGTGGTGTCTTCTGTCTATGAAACCCGTCATTTGTTAGTGCAACAACAATTATTGAACACTCACTTCCGCCCAACGAGCGAACTCGGAATTCGAAGCGTGTACATAATCATATAAGTTTCATTTGCAATAAAAAGTATGAAGAAAGGAAGAGCCCCTGGTGATGATGGCATTACATTAGATATCCTAAAAGAAGCTGGAGAATATGTAGAAGACATACTTGCAAAATTCTTTACCAAATGTCTTAACAGCGGTAACATACCAAACCAATGGGATTCTGCAACAGTAATTCTTTTGCATAAAAAAGGTGATAAAGAGGATTTGAAAAATTACCGACCAATTAGCTTGTTACCTGCTATTTATAAAATCTTCACAAAAGTGCTAACACATCGCCTGCAGAAAAAATTAGATGCAGCTCAACCAAGAGAACAAGCTGGATTTCGAAGTGGATTCAGTACAGTGGACCATATTCAAGTATTAAGAGAATTAATTGAAAGAACACATGAATATGAACTTCCATTGTGTGTTGCATTTATTGACTATGAGAAGGCCTTTGACTCTATTAAAACATCAGCAGTCATCAACTCTTTAAGATCAACAGACATTGAGGATGTGTACATTGACATGGTGAAACGTGTGTATAAAAATGCAAGTGCAAAATTTCGGTTACATAAAGATACCAAAACTATCAAAATTGGTAAAGGTGTGAGGCAGGGAGATACCATTTCTCCAAAACTTTTTACTTCAGCTTTACAGATGATTTTTCAGCAGATAAATTGGAATAACAAGGGAATAAAAATAAATGGTGAATATTTAAATCATTTGCGGTTTGCTGATGACATTGTTATTTTTTCAACGAACCCATTAGAACTCCTATAATTTTTCTTTGTGTTCGTCTAAGTTTTCTTCTTTGGTATTAATTACATTTGCTTTTACTCGTGGAAAATTATTAAATATAATTTACTCTTAAATCGTACACAAAAAGCCAAAATTTAGCTTCAAAACAAAATACAAATTGTGACAAATCAAAAATATTTTTTTCTTTTATTGTAAAGCCAACTTCAGTTTTAAATCGTATTTTCCGTCTCACCTTAGTTGGCTTAGAATGACCCTTGCGCCATAAAAATACAACTAACCAACCAAATTAAGTATGTGCAAATGTTCTAGCACATCTTTAAGGTACATTGAGTCAGAAAACCAAGTTTCTTATTCTGGGTGTTTTTTCCTTTTTCTTTTGTTAACGTTATGATAGGATTTAGCAGTTCCACAAAATGGCTCAAACATTGCGAGTTGACAATCATCTTACAGCATACCATAGAGATAAGTCGCCTGTTTCATCATTCACTTGCAACTCTTCTAAAAAGTTCTTGAGCTGATGATGTGTTTTTAGTATTCGTTCTAATTAAATTCACTATCTACAAGACAATATTCCACACATTTTCGTATTTAAAGTACTTCACTATGAGATGTTCGCAGTGGATTATGCAGTAAAGAGGTAAGAAACATGTAATTTTAGGATCGTTGTTTAAAAGACCAATGAGACCTTTGTTTTTGATTATCATTGCAGGTTCACTGTTCGTCGCAACACTACAAGTTTGTCAAGAGGCAATTCAAACCTGCTCATTACTTCATCAAACGCATATCTGACAACGATACCGCGAGTGGTTTCGATAAGAGCTAGTAGGTCTAATATTTCCTCTTTCACATTTACGTCTGCAGATATATAACGAACAAAAATGAACAATTGTGGAACATCCTGAATGTCTGTAGCCTCATCGAGAGCTAAATTAAATGCTGTACAATTTTTCAAATCACACATCAAACTATTTTCAACATTTTTACTAATTCCCACCAATACTACACTCAGTTCTATGGCATGATATAATCATCTGTGAGATTAATTAATGCAGTCTTGCATTATCTGGATTCAAAATTTTAACCATTTCTTCCAAATTTCTTTTAATAAATTCTCATCCTCTATATAGACATTTGGCACGTGCAATATTCCAAGCTATCAAAAAATTAGTTTCGTTTGTTCTGTCGGCTTCGCGACTAAAAGAAAAAAAAAGAGGCCTTGTTCTTTAAGAAGACCAGATTGCAAGGACTTATGTTTCTTCGTTCGCAAATTTTGAATTGAGTGAACATTGAGTTGAAAAGAGGGATGACTTACTTCGTAATGTCGACATAAATTGCTTACTTTTTAGTTTGCAATTGTAACTTTACAAAGCAGACACAACGACTTTCCATTATTGTCAATAAAAACAAAATTTTCTCCACGTTCTTCTTGAAAGATCCAATTTTTTTTGCAATACGTGTATGTAATCCTTGTACGGCCCCTGTGTATTGAAGATGAGTCCTGTTTGAAGAAACGTTTCTAATTATTTTGGTCCTTTGCCGGTGCAAATTGAAATTTCTATTCATTTGTTAGCATTATCGCAACTAGCCCCGAAGTGTGGGGGTATAATTTCTCTTTTTTTTGGAAGTGAGGCTTTAGCTCCCACTTCAATGGTCAGCATACAGTACTACGTAAACATTTCATTAAGTCAGAAATTTTCTAGGGGGGATACGCCCCCTAATCCCCCCTAGTTACGCCAATGGTTGTAAGATACGTAGGGCTAAGAAAGGCCGCAAAGGAAATAATTAGAAGGGAGGGTCTCAAAAGTAGATCACGCCTTTGGCCTCTCAAGTGCTAAAACCGCCACTGACTATATGATTTACTTATTATCCAAGTTTTTGTTAAGCGTTATATATTTGAATGGGGTCGAATCCTAGGCAATTGCTATTCTTTGTTAATGGTGGGGGGAGGGTGGAATTCTTCTTAATTTCTATTCTCTCACCTTTTATTTCCTGTTATTACAATAACCCTCTTCTGGGGAAATAGTGCTGCAGCAATAGACAACTCTCTTTAACAATCAACAGCAATAACCTTAGCTCACATTCTGTTTATCCTTAGTTTTCAGTTGTGAAAACGCCGTGAAGGTTGAAGTTAAATTTTCTTCGTATTTTGCAGAGCCATATATAAAGTTCGATCACAGGAAGTGCATGGGGCCATTTTCGCTCAATCCTGCTCCTCGTTTGGAACTGCGTTACACTGTGACATTTGCTATAATTGGCGTATTTTTAAGCCTCAAAATGGAATGAAGAGTAATATTACATTTTTCGAGCAAATTTTGTATTTTACCTTTAAAATAAGACATAAAAGGACTTTAAATTAGCGCGTAAAGGCTTTTATATAGGGTTGCGAATTTTTTTTTCTCCACAAGGGCATTTATAAACATGTAAATAATCTCTCAGTATTTTTCAAATTGCGTTTAGAAGTGATAATTTTGAGGTTTCTTAAAAAGCACTTACCTTCAGGTGGATAACTGTCAATTTCCTCAAAGGCTGGTAGTTAAAAGAAAGTATTATTGTAACTTTTGTTTTAAATTGTTTAACTATTTATTATTGCTTTATAAATATTTTTAACTATTGTACTACTAACTTATTTATAATTTACTTCACTTTAAATTCTACTTTAAACTTATCTACTTTAATTACTGCTGTCTATTTTGTGTATTTAATGACTTATTAGTTATTTTATTTTATTTAATTACGCATATTATTTTTATTTTATTTAATTACTTATTAGTTATTTTATTTAATTTATTAGTTATTTTTATTTAATTACTTATTAGTTATTTACTTAATTACTATTAGTTATTTTATTTAATTACTTATTAGTTATTTTATTTAATTATTTATTAGTTATTTTATTTAATTACTTATTAGTTATTTATTTAATTACTTATTATTTACTTTATTTAATTACTTATTTTTATTTACCATCATTTATTTGCCATTTATTTTATTTTATTTAATTACTTATTTTATTTTATTTACTACTTATTTTATTTTTATTTTAATTACTCATTATTATATTATTTACTAATATTCAACGTCAAACAGAAAAGTATAAGCAAAAGTTTGAGTAAATAAATATAGATTATATTATAGACCCATAGCTTGCTATACGACCAAGGCATGTTCCTGAAAAGTTCAAAAAGTAAAGCACAATTCTGTATAACGAATCATTTGTTTTCATATAAAGTAATACAAATTCCATAAGATCCCTTCCAATGTTGTAGAAAGTTTAGGAAACCACTAGTTTTATGATTGAAAATACGTGGTTCGCTTTTTATTTCGTCGTAAAATATATTTTTCATTAGTTATTAAAAACAAGGATATAAAAATCACCATGTAATAAAACAGAAATAATGTATGTGACAAATAATTAAATATGGTAGGAATGGCATTTGGCTTTAATTTCCAGGAATTTTCTTTTCAAATTGATCAAGTTCAAAGTGTGCCTGAACGAACAATATTTACAAATTAATGACTAAAACAAAGTATTTCATTTGTACTTAAATTATTAAATGCATGGATTACTTTTTTCACCAAGCATAAAACACGGATGATCGAGGCAATTTCAAGTTGCAGTTATTTTAAATATATATTAATGTGCCTGAACAACATTAATATTTAAAACTTAATAACATATAAAATATTTTAAATTTGTACTTAAATTATTAAATGCATGGATAAATATTTTTTTTTATTATTACAGATAAAATAAATTGACGATGCATGCAATTTCAAGTTTGCAGTTATTTTATGAAAAAACATTAATATTTAAAAATTAATAACTGATATAAAAGCTTTTAAATTTGTATTTAAAATTGTAAATGCGTAGATAAACATTTTTTTTTATTATTGATAAAATACGGATAATCCACGCAATTTAAAGCTGCCATTATTTTAAAAACATAAATGTGAAACTAAAAAGTTATTTAAAACATTAATGATAGGCATTGACACTTTTATTTTACATGGTTAAATTACGGGTCAAACTTATTCCCGATATTATCTCATATCGTAATACTCTCAGATGTGAACAAAAAATTATAAAGCGTGGCATATTTCTTACTACCCAAAAACAATTTAAAAAAAAAAATATTTACTTCACACAAACAGGTACTTTTCACGAAGTTAAAATCTTTTCGTTTTATTTTGGCTAACCAAATTTTGCGCCGTTCTTGATCATTTTTTCCATTTGGAATGTGAAATAATTTTACTCCTTGACCACTTCGATTCTTACAATTTACAGTGCAACAAATAACCATTTTTCACAATGAATAGCCTCCGATTATATTGAATATTAAAACACTCGTTATCTGTACCAGCCAAGAGTATGCTAACACAGTACTGAGAGCGCGCGATGATTGAGCCATAATGGTCGCTGTCTGTCACTTGCCCATCAGTTAACCAATCAAGCAGCCTGAGCTCGACAACAATACATGACAGAACTTTCCCCATATATGGCTCTGGGGACAAATGAGGTGGAATTATACTTCAACAACAGGAATAGATGTGTCGTCATTTGTAAAAACATTATTAAAGTGTGCTGGATCTACTTAACTACATAACAGGCTGGATGGTTACACTAAAACTTTTTCTACTTTTTAATAATCAACAATTAAAATTCGAGTAGAAATTATCACTGCCCATAAGCGTACAATTAACTTAATTACATAAATATGAATTTTATTAAAGTAAGTTTATGAACAAAATCCGATTGTAAGCGAAGTATTTTTACTAATAAAAATATATAAATATGTAAAAAGGATACATTAAAAAAAAAAAATGATTTCCCCGGGCATCGAACACAAAAACACGGCGTGAAGAACCGACAACTTACCGCCCAAGCTACCGATTGGCTTGCAGAGGGCGTTGTGTTTTAAGCCTATGTATAGTATGCAAAATCTTTAAAAATGCATATCTCCGAAAATATGCCGCATTGGCACGAATGCCGAGACACGTATTTCCTTATTTTGGCTCTACTTCCATCAAAACATTTCATCAAAATCGGCGGGGCACTCACTGTGTGTTCCCATTGTAAGTGTTAAATATACTAATAAATACATCACCAATATTAACGCATTGTAAGCTCCCACTA
>QLNU02003225.1:86226254-86273295 GCA_006491805.2 Dysdera silvatica | reverse complement strand
AAAAGAGTAAATGGAATCATAAATAAATTAAATAAAATTTTACCACTGGTAGCTAAAATAAATCTTTACTATTCCATGATCTATCTATCGTACTTTGACATTCGGAAATGCAATGTGGGGTAATATATCGGAATTTCAGAATGAAAAATTAAAGGATTTTTATATATTACAATGAAAAAATAAGCTATAATACAAATAAAACTATTGAATAAATAAAAAATGACAACCGAATACTTGACATTGAAAAAATACACCAGTTAAAATATTAGGATATATTTATGAACGAATTAATTAGGAAAAATACAGAAACATTAAGCAATTAATGGAGGAAATTCACAAATATAACACAAGGAAAAAAAGGTTTTATATCGATTAAAATAACAACTAATTATGGAAAAATAACATAAATTTTTATGTAACTAATTTATGGAATAACATACTACTAGAAATAAAAGAACAAAAGCCAAAAAGAAGATTTAAGCAAAACTTAAAAAAAAAAAGAGGATACTTGATGACAAATTGAATGTATTAGGCACTGGATGCCATCAAGATAAATGTGCGTTTTAGATTGTACCCAACATATGTATGTTTGTACAGTAATAATATATATATGAGCATGCAAATAAAATTTTTTATTCTATTACAATTTCTACTCTACATTTTACCTAAAGTGAAAAATAAATCCACTCATAATTAACTTAATTACATTTTCTGTAGTTAGGGCAGCGAAATAGCGTTTTGGAAATATCTTCCTTTAGACAAAAAAAAAACAACAAAAAAAAACCCGTTTTTACTTATCTAACAAAATGATATGAATTACTCATAGATGTCGAATGATTTTGAAACTTTAAATGTCATATAAATTAAAGTTTCCAAAAACTCCATCAAATCCACCACCTGTTCAGAATTCCGATTTTTTTTTCATTCTTAAATTTTTGATTTTGTTTGGTTGTATTTTTTACACACTGCAACACTGATCGGTTGAAACTGAACTTATGGCCTAAGATGAACTCCGAACTTTGATATGTTTATATGCAATCAAGTTTATTGGAATTGAAGCCAGTCTGGTGGGTCTAATTTTTAAGATAACCCAATCTCCATTAAAAATGCCCCACACTGGGTAATTTTAAAGAATGGGGTGGTGTATATGAGAATATTTGTGTATTCGAGCTAATAGTCTTGAAGCAGTTAATATAACTCTGCTTTCAGATATAGTGTGATAATTTTAAAGGGGATTTGTAGGTGTATTGATCTTCTATGATATTATTTTAATTTTTTAGAGCGTTCTAAGCGAACCAATTTAATGTTCCCACACTTACGAAGTATATCTAACATTCTTTTAATAGAATGTTTTAATAAAAAGGGTCTCCCGTTGTGATTTCTTTCTCTAATGAAAGGGGTCAGAAGTTTTTGTCATCAATATTCTTCCCCCTTTTTTATTTTACAAGTATTATATCGATGAGGAAAAAATAATTATACTTTATCAATTAATCAGAGTTTACATTGTCTTAACTGAAACCCGGTCTTCAAACACAATGAAAATATCGTTAACGATGACGTCATCGTAGGAGAACAGAGACAGAAGTTCTCCAATTAAAATTTGTGAATGGAAAACTTCAGCTTGACAAGTTTTATTCCAGTTGTGCTACGCGATGTCTGAGTGTCGGAAACATGCTTCAGTGAACCGAATCTTTTGACCTGGTTTGTTAGCAATAAGACAGCAACGCTGGGGTTTTCCACCAATTCTGGCGCTGTTGGTTGGTTTAACTTCCCCAAAAAGGTTTTCCATGTAACAAAGAGGATCTTTCAAAACTTTCACCCCTAGGTGGCGCATTTTCCCCATCGTGAATCTACCTCATTGCATATATTGAATATATAACTTTTTATTTAACGTCATTTCTAAATATTCACGCTTACCCGTATCCAAAGTCTCATATAATAATCTGAAATATACCTGTACTAATCGCGCGGATTTCGAATGTTTTTTATAAGGCGAAGGGAAAGTAAACGTTGGAAAATGAAAGTGGAATGCTGTAAAAAGTGGGAGAAGAGGCCTTCTCAAGGAGAAAACCTGAAACGCGACTATGGAGTGCCCTAAAGTAATGTGATCCAAAATCAGCGCCTTAGATTTGCAGTTTGAAGGTCATATTAAGGATGTATACCTTAATATAGCCCCTGCCCAATAAAGAATCTTTCATACATTAAAAACTTTTCATAATGGTCACCTGACAAATAGGGGTATCGATTTGAAATTCACCCTTTATCTTATGTTTCAGTATTCATCAAATATGCTGTTCCTGATAAAGGGGGGCCACTCTTGGTTTTGGACCTCACAGGTGCCCCTTGAGTAACAGTAATAGGTGTCCTTGGAATGGGTTACACCAGTGGTGGCCAACCTTTTTCGAATTGTGCTATCTTCACGCTTTCGTATCGTCGACGTGTCCTTCAAACACTGGCGTACGCAGGGGGTGTTGATGGGGGTTGTAACCCCCCCATTGCAATGAAATTTTGGATATTTAACATAGGAATATGTGAGTTGTAGCTCTGTAACCCCTCCATTGAGACTATATCCCCACCTTACGAACTTTCTGTGTACGCCTATGCCCTCAAACTCTCGCTTCAACTGACTAACGAGGCCTCCATCAGGTTTAAATGAAGACAAAATTACCTCCATTTCCGTAAGGTTTATCGTCATTATATTGTTCTTAAAGCACGGTATAATTAACATACGTTTGTAACACACAATATTTCTTATAGAATTTCAATACAGCTTTGGAATTTGCCTTTGTTTGGTATTGGATTAGAGAAATACGGTACATAGAAAAAAATATTGGGCTACACCAATAAACACACTAACCAATGGCGTACGCAAAAGTTTATAAGAGGTTATGGGCTCAATGGGGAGGGATACAGAGTTACAACTCATATTCCTGTGTTAAATATACAAAATTCATTTAAAGGGGTTTACAACCTCATCAATACCCCCTCCTTACGCCAGTGACACAAACGAACACACAATGATTACACTAACGTATTTGCCATTTAAAGTCGCTATTTATTCCGCATTACAATATCATCTAATCGCAGTAATTGTGGAAAGGAAAGTGAAGTGTGCAAACAAACATTATTATTGTTTAAAAATTTAATCATATTGCGTATAATTCAGGAAAAATTCTTCAAAATTAAATAATTAAGGTAAAAGAAGACCAAGAGGCTAGTTTCTTCAATGATATATAACTCCAGAGTACTAAAACGATATTTTATGATCTACCATGGTACCGTCCTAATATCGAATTTTAATGATAGTAATACGATAATGTGCATACAGAAAAGCCTTCAAGACCGTACTTGGATATATTTTTAACTGTAACAGACAAAGCATAACATTTCTGATCTGGAATCTTAATTTGGTTTTAACATTTTAATTATTGTCAAGAATAACTTCTGTATAAAGTTGTCTGGCGAAGAAATTTTATCCAATTTAAATTATTTATGTTCTTTTATTCTGTGTTCATCTATAATATTCTATATCCTTCTGTTCTGTGTTCTTCTATTCTGTGTTCATCTATTCTAATACTCTCAATTCTGCTGCATATATTTCTTTGCAACTCTGAATGAATACCCCATACATATAAAATGAGTTTCGCTTACAGAGACATATGGACATCCAGTTTCTTATTTTTTATCATGATTTTGGCATTTTGGAGGCTAAAAACTGCTTAATTAATGTATACTCATAACTACGGCACTTGTTTTTTCACCCATTTAAAAGCTTTTAATTTTTATAAGTTTAGTTCTTAAATATATTTTTTATTCTTTCAATTTCTAAAGATCCTTCATCATAGCACAAATACTTCTAAAAATAATTTCGCAATAGAACTTTCGATTACTATCTGATTATTCTTTCAAGAAATTATCATGGAACATTATTTAAATATTTATATATTGCATTTAGGTAGTAATTCCATTAGATATTTATTTCATTTAATTATTAATTTCATTTAATTATTAGCCAATTTCATTTAATTATTAATTTCATTTAATTATTAATTTCATTTAATTATTAATTTCATTTGGTATTAATTTCATTTGGTAATGTAATTTCATTTGAGTATTAATTTCATTTAATATTGATAACATTATGTGGATATTTATTGTATTTGTGATATATTTCGAGAAATATTTCAATAGAAAATTATTTGCATTATCCCTTATTCTGCAAAGAAAACATTACTTTATTCAATCTCCTCAAAATAATTGTCTCTTTCCACGCACGTCTAGAATGTATATTTTGAAAAATAGTCAATGTCTCCGCTCCAAATCAATCTTTATTTTAGAGAAATAAACTTTTTAACCTAACGATTAGACTGGGCAACAGAGGGTAAAGCCCTGTTGTTCCGATTAAGTCAGTACTGTCCTAAAAGTACCTGTAGCCATTTTTAGGACAGCATTGTCCTAAAATAACTAATTAAGTCATACAAAAAAAAGAAGGTATTTAAATTACACAGTTTTTTCTAACTGAAATTATATTTTTTTCCGAAACTCTACAGTTCAGTACTTTCGCCACTTATTCCTAAAATTTTACATTCTACTTCTTAACCTAGTTTTATATCCGAAACTATGCATTGCTATTTACTCTCTAATTTAAAGAAATGTGAAGTTTGTTGCCACTTCCAAATTCGTTAAGTTTATATTATGTATCGTTCTTTGTTTATCCATTTACCAATATCAAGAACCCTTAAACACTCGTATTAATATATATAATCGCTTTTAAGGTATTAATAATTTCATCCGAGGATATATTTATTTTATGTTATATAAATTTATAAATACAATTAAAAGATAGATAACTATAATATTTGTGCTTCATTAATCTTCTTTGCCCATCCCTATTAATTATTTCAGATGTCTCAACTTCGTTTTAAAAAGCTACGTGTATCGTCTATAAAATCAAATAGTGTAACTCTTAACTTATTATTTTTATTATGAAAAGTTATAAGTACGATGATACTATATATATATTAATGATATTATTATTGTAAATATATACAAAATATTTTTGTATTAAAGGACAGCATGTAAATGCAAATAACTCGATCTGTTTACTTATAAGATAATAAATTTAATAAGAACGCTGAAAACAGGATTGTCGAAAGTCTACTTCTGCGCCTCAGAAAATTTTCAAGCGTTACTTGCAAATTGATATTTGCAAGTATTTTTAATTAAATTATGGAAGTAAAGGGGGAAAGGCCCCTCCCTCGTTATAGAATCTAACCCAATGAAAAAAAAGCCCATGAAAGTGGGAAGAATTGGGGCTAAACTGACCCCCAATACTTTTTTCAAGTTGGTACCTCTTCTTGTTGATACGTTCGTCTTAGAAAGTTTTCACCCATCCTTGTAAAGAAGTTGCGGACTTGTATGCAACCTGACCTACATCCAGTTACTTTCACTGAAAAATTAAATAAAAAAAGAACGGATTAGCAAAACAAGAATTGCCCTCGCTTGCAGTGATTCAGGAAAATAAGAACCTCAAAATTTTGTAATTCTTGTAGAAATCAATTCAGAGGGGACGTTTGGCGAACCTCTTACTTAATGCCAACTCCATTTTATTAGTGCGTGATAACACAATGCCGTACACTCCTAACTTTTTTGTAACTTTAATGAGAATTAACAAAATCCTTTATTTTTTTTATATATCAGTACGACTTATCGACTGCAATACAAAAAAAAAAAAAGAAAAGAAAAAGAAACGTGCAACCATTGTTTTAGAAAATAAAAGAACATTTAAAAAACATAAGATATTAAAAAGTATCATCAACCTATAGCACTATAAGTATAAATGTCTTAAAATTTAACTATTCCTAAGAATAATTAGGTGTGCTGGCGGTTTATGCAATTATTTTAAACTTGACTTTGTTGTCTCCCCACACCAAAACTTTTGTTGCGAACCTTCTGCGCAGAACAGTACTACAAGAAAAAGTTTCTCCCCGTGACAAGCATCAATTATTCCACTTCAAAATGCAAAAGGGAAATGTCGAAGTGGATGTTTCGTTAAGCTCTTAATATTAATAAATAGAGTATGAATTCTAATTCTATTTTCTTATCTCTATATGCCTGGCAGTGTGTGACAACGTTCAACTTTAAACACTGGTAAAATAGCAATGGAAAAGATCACTCAAGCTTTCGGACGCATCAGCAGCAGTCCTTCATCAGGAGTAATGACGCACTTACACGCCTCCACAATGACACAACACTACATGAACGCACTTCACTAACACCTCACGACATCTGCACATTGTTGAAATTTTGTCTGGACTCTGCTGTGTTCTCCTCAAATGGTTCTATCTATAGACAAGTTTTTGGCACTGCCATGGGATCTCCGGTCTCAAGTGTTGTAGCTAACTTGGTTATGGAGTCATTTGAGGAAACTGCTTTATCTTCACTGAATTTTAACATTAAATTCTGGAAAAGATACGTCGACGACACGTTTGTTGTACTTAAAACTAATACACTCCAAAGCTTCTTCCATTACCTTAATAACTTAAACTCACATATAAAATTCACATACGAAACAGAACAGAACAATAAACTCCCTTTCCTAGACGTTCTTGTACACAGATCTCACGATAACTCAATCTTCACCTCAGTTTACCGTAAACCCACACATACAGACAGATATCTCGATTTTAAATCGCATCATCCAACATGCCACAAAGCTTCCGTTGTTAAAACATTAAGTCTTAGAGCGAATTCTCACTGCAGTAATGAAACACTTTCAAACACAGAAACAAAACACATACACACGGCACTTAAAAATAATGGATACCCTAAACGATTCATTCTCAGAAACTGTAGACCCAATAGTACATCTTTAAACAATACATCTCACACCCGCATATCTATTCCATATATTCACGGCATTTCCGAAACAATCTCTCGCATCCTTAAAGAGGCAAATATCAAAACATTCTATTCCCCTGTCACAACACTTCGCAAACAACTTACAAAAGTTAAAGACCCAGTTCCACCAGAAGATCTCACAGGCGCCATATACCAAATACCATGCAAAGACTGCAACAAACATTACATAGGACAAACAAAAAGAATGATCAAAACAAGAAAAAAAGAACACAAACAAGCACTCGCGAAAGGAGACATAGCCTCACGTCTGGCAGAACACGCTTTACAACACGGACACGAACCCGACTGGGACTCAACAAAAATACTACACCGTCACATCACAAACAAGAATAGTAGACTCTTCTTAGAATCTTGGGAAACTTACAAACTACACGGGAAAGCCATTAATACATCACAACCACTTCCAGAAACTTATAAACAACTCTTACTCTGAAATGTATGAGACATCCCCAAATTAGGTAACCCGCAGTGTGGGTTTCTCATTGGTCCCTATTGGGGTTCTTCCATGATTCTATTGGAGGCCTCCCATTGGTTCTCATTGGGTTTTCCCATTCTGCGGGACTACTCTGATGAAGGGTTTTCCAGAAATTTCAAGTATAAAAAAGAGACAGAAACATAACATCGTCATTACTCCTGATGAAGGACTGCTGCTGATGCGTCCGAAAGCTTGAGTGATCTTTTTCATTGCTATTTTACCAGTGTTTAACCTTTTTATGTAATTTCCTCCCTGGTACCCTGTATTTTATTTCTAGTTCAACTTTAATATGAGTGGAACTATATGCAAAAATCAATAAAAAATTTGAACTACATTTTTATAATCATTATTATAATACAAAGACGTATACAAGAGAATTATGTTAATCCTAACAAGGGTGATCCAAAAAAACCCGATTAATCCATACATTTTTCAGTCGGCTGGATGGTTTTTTTTTAAACGGCAGCCGACGAACAAGACGTAAACAAAAAATGTGGGTTGCCAGCTAATTGAAATTTTCCATAAAGTAAGGCGAAAATTTTCCGCCGTCTGTCGTCTGTTACGCGTGCACACCAAAATACACACACATAAAACAACTATAACTTATAATAAATTTTAGAGCAAAAATTTCGGTTATAGCGAACAAGTCTCGTTCCCAAGTAGTTCCCATGAACGAGACTCTACTTTGTCAACTAAATGGAAAAAGCTTTGGAATGCCTTCTTGACTGTCCGGCTTCTGGACTTCTTCGTAGCAAACTCTTCTCAAAATGCAACAAACTTGGCAAATTCACCCTTCTCTGGTGATCCTTCTCTCTCACTTTAGAAACACCAGCGATTCCTTTAGTATATTCTTCTGCTTCAACTTGATGTCTTCTTTTCAGGAACCGAACGTTTCGCCTTTGAAGGTTCCCTTCCAACTGTTTTCAGTTCTTCGCTTCTGTTTGGCGAACACATTTCATCGTTATAAGATTCTGTATCATTCTATCTTCGTGTTTCCATCAGCCCAATTCCAAATCAACTCGCATATCAATTGACTCACTAAACTGTACACTTCCTTACAACGAATACAAGGCTGCCAATCGGCAGCCATCATTCTCAACATCTTGTATACAACAATGAATGAATGGATGAAGGTGTTAGAGTAAGCAGTGAATACAAATAAAAATGAAAAATTGTCTGTCTCTAGACTATTGCTAGGTGGATGGGGGGGAGGGGGGTAAACCACCCCTAGATCCCTGATACGCTGATGGTTGTAATTTGTTTGTTAACTGTTTTTTACATTTATCAAATAAATAGTTAATGGTAAGGATAAAAATCCTTAAACGTTAACTGAAACACAACTAACTTAAAAGCATCTAAATTTCATGCGCCGTGAATATGGAATACAAAGATGAAACAACTCATATACAAAAGCTTACATGCAAAATTTAAAATTTGACAATTACCTTTACGGTCCTTTGAGTTCTCACTATATTTGCAGGAAATTTTGGCTTTTATTTCGTTATCATAACAGATACTTTTCTGTACCGGATATTTAAATATGTCTATGTTCAAATATATAACTGACTCAAGACGTTACTTATAACGTGTTTATGCTACTGACTGGTAGTGATTTTTATGGGTTTAATTTTGCATGGCAATTTTTTTATAATTTATTTAGTATAAATTATATTCATATAAACATAAAATATTATAGTGTAGTAAGAACGTACGTGATTGTGTTTCCATTCCATCATCACCTCATTATCTTTCTATCAATGGTTCTCAGGCAGATATATGCCTGCCTTTGGGGGAGGAAAAATGGATTTACTTGTGAGACAACAAGAAGTATCTTAATTGTTGTATTCAAAATGTAAAATCCATTCTCTTCATTAGCATTCCATGCTTGTAATGGTTCTATGAGTGCCTGAAAAGAAAAAGAGCTAGAATCACCGTTCTTAAAAGGTACCCTAGCCCAAAATTTTAATTAACAAATGCTTTGTATTAACTTTGGGAAAAAATATCAGGATCATTTAAATTTGTAAGAGAAAATATGCAAAACCAGCAGTAAACAAAAATATAATTCATTGAACTGGTGTATATATATTTTAAGAGAAAGGAATAAAAAGAAAGGGAAAATAGGCGACTTTTTGCTTTCGACAGAAGGAAAATCAAGTTTTTAACCCAGGGTGGGTTTTTCCCTCCATCAGCCCCCGAAATTGGGGCCGACATGACGTCATAGGGACCCGCCAATCACCACACGCCTTCTGTTTCTCTTAAGGAGAGTCATCTTACCTCTCTATTCCTATGCCTGACCTCCTTACGATCTTATAAAACGACAGTTTCTCGGGCAATCGACTCAAACACGCTTAAACAGTTCTTTCCTCGAATCAGATCGACTACTTGACTGGATTCATGGTATGACAGGAAACTTTTGCCACACGGAATTTAAAACTTGTTGAAAACAAAGGTATGTCAGTATTTGTTACTAATATTATTATAAATTAATGGTCGTCTAATTGTTCATCAGTATATGATATTAACATTAATACGAAAGCAAATTATTATCCTTGAGTAATTATTTACTTCAGAAAATACATTCACATTCTTAAACGAATAAAATGGTCAGATTAATCTTTTGGTTATATTTCTTAATTTATTTTATTTCGTATTTTATATATTTTAATTGCAATATAATTTTTATTGCATAAACTTATTATGCCAAAGTATTTTTATTACATGAACTATATTTTTTTTAACCTCTGACTCTTAAAACAAATAAAATTTTTTAATATATTTTTTTTAAATTGATCAGTAAATTGGTAATTTACAAATTCACTATTTGATGATTCTTGACTGAAAAAAAATTATGCATGAAAAAATTTGCAAAATGTGCAATTTTGTTTATGTAGAATCAGAATAAATAGAAACTTCAATAAAAATATATCATATATAAAAAAATTAATAGTTAGGTATCAGTATTATGATAAAATTATAGTAATGATGAATCAAAAAGAAATGCCAAAAATCTACTGAACTTTTATCCGCTAGTATAAGTTTCCCCAAGATTCAAATATTCAAATTCTTCTTTATTCTCTATTAAATCTTCATCAATAAACGTGTACCTCCTATTGTGTATATTAAATTAAGGGAGTAATCATCCATATTGTCATTCCTATATAAATTGCTATTAAATTACTGGAACTAATATTAAACCCCTATATTTAATGCGGCAAATTATTCCTGATTTTCATCCTTATAACGATATAATAATCCCGCATAATAAATACTAACTAATAACTATACAGTTACTCTGTTTGCATTAACGAATTGGTATCTCATTCACAAATATGTGACCCTATCTTTAAGTAACCATTATTAGCTGTTAGTTTTTTAACATGCACAATCAAATTTCGCCTTGGTAAAAGAAAAATAAATAAAAGACCGAAGCGATTTTATTTGAATCAAACACGTTCTATTTTTTCCTCTGCAGAAAAGAGAAATGTAATTTTTATTTTTACATCTTCATTCCACTTCAGTTGAGCTGCAGTGAAACTATTTTTCTCTAGAACAACCAGACAATTTCGAAATCAAAATAGAAAACACAGCAATTTTTTTCCAATCGCTCTTAAATTTTCCCTTACTGATCGTTGCTGTTTACGTGAAAGAGATGTCGGATATCTTTCTTATCTTCTTCTTTTTTTTTACAAGATAACTAATTTGGTTGCATCGCTACAAAGGTTTTCAAGGTCAATGGAACAGATCAGGTACTGCACGCCTTCGAGGATAGTTGTAAAAATAGCATTTTCGATGATTTCTTAAAGCTCAGTGACTCATACATTACTGAGTATGGGCATTTCATTTTTAACGTTTCATAAACTTCCGACTTCAGTTAAACTTTCGTCATTCGCTAATGAAATCTCTTTACTTATAATATTAACTCTTTTCTTTGAAGTATTCTGAAAAGATCCATCTTTATACTGGTGAGCGAATAACCGTTTTATTTGATTGAAGAACGCTCATTATTTTACTGCAGCAGATCCAATACTTCGACGTGGAATGCCTGCACGCTGTATATTCCATTACAGAACATTTACTGTATATTTCACCGCAGAATATTCATTATTTCATTGCAGAATATTCATTATTTTATTGCAGAATATTCGTTATTTTTGTATATTTATTTTTGTATTTCTTACTGCAGTAAATTTATTAATTCACTTCAGAATATTTATAATTTCACTGTAGAATATTCATTATTTTGGTAAAAAATAACTGTTATTTTACTAAAAATTAGTTGTTATTTTACTGAAAAATATCCATTGTTTTACTGATTTTTAAAGACGTATGAGATCCACATTATTTTTGTGGAGCACATGCAGTTAGTTACATATATGTTTAAATTACGTACAGCTTATTAGTAATCTCACATATTCTATGGGAAATATCACGCGATCAGAAAAGCCTCTCTAAAGCCTTTTTTGCGTCCAGATATATAAATATGTTGAATCTAAGGCCTATTTTAACTCGGTCCTAACAATTTTTGTCTACGTAACTATTAGCGGTTTTTTATATTTATAAATAGAAATATGTTATAATGCACTTAGAACATTTCGTTTTCTCAAAGTGAAAAAAAATCATTTAAACCACTTTGCCTTCAAGCCCACCCCTACATATGTATGTGTGTGTGTGTATATGAATGCATGCATAATTACAATTTACTGCAATGTTTAAGACACTCATTTCCAAAGGTATATGTAGTACGCTTTCAGAAACATTACCTTGAGGCTACTGTTCTACATTTTAAAAAAAAGAATCGATTATTTTTGTTATTTCATTCCAGATGACCCAAATCTAATTCTGGCCTACACAATAAAACTAAGCAAATTGAGCACCTATAATCTCTACGTGCATTCAATGTAATTAAAGGAAACTTATCTCTAGAAAATAAGAAGAAAAAATGAGCGCTTTTGCGAGGGAAGAACCTCAAATCTTAACACGAAGGTGGATATATATAAACACAGCACTGCCCATCTTCACATACTAACCCCAAATCTGACTCAAAATCAGGTCGGGTTGGAAAGCAGGTTTGGAAGTTTATTGACTTCAGCGTCGCTTCTTGTGTGTGTGTCATATATCATTATCGCCTAGATTTAAGATTTTTTAGGTCCTTGGCATCCTTCAACCTATCTAGAGTACAAAAACTAAAATTATTAATTCATCATTATTAATAGAGTATTGAAAAGTGGGTGCTAAGTTTAGAGAACACCAATTTATACTCTCTCTTTTTCTGTGATAACTCTATTCTTGTCATCAAAAACATCTGGTCATATTAATCTCTATGTATATGTGTATAAATTATACGCGTATATGCAAATATTATTTCTATGTATAATATGCCATTATTTTTATGAAATTTTTTAGAACCTTTTTCATCTGATAAAATCAAACTTAAAACTCGTATGCATGTGCAGATTTCAAATTTATATAAAAATGTAAAAAATTCTAGTTTCTTAAGATCACGTCGTAGTCGAAACGTTTCTATACTCTCTTACCGATCAAGATATAGATATTTTTGCAATTATGAAATTTAAGATATATGAGCAATGGTGAGACATTTTTTCTAATTTGAATACAGATGCCCCAACTTGAGGTAACATTGGGTGTTTTCCCCTTCATACACAATATAAATATAAACAAATCAATTGCTACAATAAGCCAATGAACGTTTCATTAAAATTAAGTTTACAAAAAATTCATCTTTAACCTAGCATTAATTTTTAGAAAAATTGTTTTATTTATGATCCTAGCTGACTAAAAGCTTTTAATGTGTACAGTGCAATTTAATTTTATTAAGAACTATCAACCTTTTTTAAGATGCTTAATTTTTTTAGAAGTTTGCAACTTACCAAAATTCATCTTACGAAATGGAATACAGTCGAACTTCATTAACGCGAACACACTTAAAACGAATTAATTACTTATACTACGAAATGTTTTCCGAACTCCCGTTCAATTTGAATAATTCAGTAATACAATTCCATTCTTTCTGGATAACGCGAATTGCTTTTAACACGAATATTTTTTTTGTCTTCGTGAGTATTCGCGTTAAAGAGGTTCGACCGTACAATAGTTTAGCAACTAAAATGTAAGGAAGTTGTATTTGTTCACATTCTTATAATGCTATAAATGTTATGTAAATATTCTAAAACATTTTTATTGACATTTTAGATTTAACATGAAATTGACTTTTCTGACTTTGTCTTTGGGCTTCGTGGTTGTTGCTGCCCAGTATGAAAAAGGTAAGTTCATAATTTAAATACAATAAATATAATATATCCTAAACGTCAACTTGTTGTTTTATTTAAAGATCATTTAAAGAAAACACTTACCTATGAAATATCTAAGGTACAGTGTCTTCTACCTATTGTTAACACTGATTACTTTCCTAGCAGTTAATGGTAGACAAATAACTGCTGATAATTATCAATCAGCAGTATAACATACATTTGTGTAATCGTTATATTTCAAATGCTACGAATACCTACCAAAATTTTCGGTTATTTTTTAAGTACAAAAACTATAGAAACAAATAATCCAAGAGTGTTCATTATCATTAATATGTTATCGTCTTGTCAATTAAAACTGTGATCTTGAATTCCTAAGTTGATTTTTAAAATTGTAATTTTTTTGTAACATAATAAAAAGTTAATGACTTTTTTGTTAGATACTCATGAAGGAGGCATTATCAAAAGGAATGATAAAGCTGAATGGTTCTGGGAATCGTCGACGACTTCGGCTCCAGAAACTACTACAACTGAAGCTGCAGCAACAACTCTTAATTCCCTCGTAAGTGTCAAAACCGAAGAACTTGCTGTTGAAAGTAGCCAGAACTCAAATGACACAAAGATTGAATATTCTCAAGAATTTAAACCTGCCAACATCACTAGTGGAAGAAGTTCAAAGGCCATGAATTTTGACCTGTTTGGTGGTGGTGGAATTAGAGAAGGCAGAATCCTCAATGAGGATCCAGGCAATCGCAAAATCAATTTACAAGGTTTCATTCCCATCGTTTCCTTTTCAGAAAGAGACGATGGCGACTCTGAGAAGCGCGACTCTCCTAAGCGTTCCCAAAATGAGGACCTTTATTATGATGGTCCTTATCCTCCCCAACCCATTCAAGATCAAGACAAGAAAGAAGCTTCCGATGATGCTCAACCGCAAAAGAATTATTACCTACCATTTCCAGGATCTAACTTCCATAAAAATCACCAAAGTGAAGACATATTTCCTTCTGGGCCCCAATACGGTTCGAGGATTGTCCACGATAAACCTGTCAACGTACAACGTGTCCATGATTTCTACATAAATCCACCAACACAGAAGCCATCTGATTCCCAGCGAAATGTTCGGTTCGTCGATGCTAATGATTACCACAAAAGACCGAATCAGCAAAACCAGTTTTTCATCGATTCCAAGAAACCTTCTGAATCTTCTAGTGGACATTTCTCTGTATCCTCTAAGCCAGATAATGTCCAATATGCTCCAGCAGTACCTTATCCACCTGAATCTGATAATGAAAATAAAGATTATAGGGGACATAAGCATACCACGCCAAAATACCATAGGCCAGGCGGAAAACAATTTGAAGTCTATGAAGATAATAATTACGAAAACTTCGTAAATGAAGATGAAAAATGTATCTGCGTTCCATTCTATCTGTGCAGAAATGGCTACCTTATGAGTGGAAGATCACAGGGCCCTACTGAAGATATTGATGAGAGATCTGCAAGAAAAATATCTAAGAGGAGCACTGGAAATGAGGTAATAGTCTTGACATTAACGTCTCATGTGGATGGCTTTAATAGATTTTTAATGAGGCTATTTAAATACCATATGATGTACATACAGTTAAAAGGATATAATTTAAAACTGCTAGTTAAAAAAAAAGCACCTTAGATAACATAATAGAACCCACGAATTTTCTTTCAGTTTCTTACTCTAGCCAGTTATATGATCCAATTTAAGCAAAATCATAACTACTTACCATGAAGAGGTTTTATTATTAACGGTTCATATATAGAAACTTTTAATGTTTACTATTTTCTTTTTGTTTGCATTTTATTTAACCAAAGTACGTTATAGGTGGGCATCTTTGTATTTCATTAAGTATAGGAAGCTATTCTGCTAAAAAATAACTAAAGATGATTATTAATTTTAGAGAACCCCAATTAAGTAAATAAATTGTAAATAAAGAATTAAACTCAACATATGTAAATGCGTAACAAAATCATTCTGTATATTTAAATTATTAATCATGACAAATCTCTTACAGACGATTGAAGCCAAAGATGCTACAAATCTTGAAATTCCACATTACACAGCAGATGTAATGGAAAGAATGATTGGGTTAAGTAACACAGGGCATAGTTGTGGCCTCCTGCGAAGATGTTGCAAAGCTCTTCCTACGGGCTCCCCTACAGGACTTTTGCCTTTCAGTCCTGACAACTACCCAATACCCCATCCAGTAGATATTAACCAGCTTCCACCTGGATTATTTCCACCCGGATTGCAGCAACAATTCCAAAGACCTCAAGTTATTCACGAAGGTCAACCTCAAGCATTTATTGTTAATGTGCCAGATCAATATCCTCAACCAAGTCCACATCAAGAACATGTGATAGTCGTTCCTCAAGAATTTCACCCCAACAGAAGGCCAAAGCCCACAGGACCAAGACCAGGATACCATCCTTCATCAAAACCTATAAGGCCGCAGCATCCTATTTACCCTCCACATCCCAAACCTCATCGACCACGACCACTTTATCCACATCCGAAACCTTCCATTCATCGACCAGTTTATCCTCAAACACAACCCCAACCAGTTTATCAAGAACATCCACCAGTTTATCCACCGCCGAAACCTGCTTATCAACCAGACTATTCGCAACCCAAACCTCAATTGCATCAAGGACAATGCGGAGCAAGAAATGGCCTTGGAATCCATGGACGAGTGAAAAATCTACAGTACCATGATGATGCTTCAGAATTTGGAGAGTACCCTTGGCAAGTAAGTGCAAATAAATTTGAGTAACGGTTTTTCTAATTCTTACCATGGGATATTTATTAAACTTTTGCGCTTTGACTGAAAATATCGTAACTCTGTCCTATAAACACCAACTCAAAGTTATTGCCTACCTTCATAATAAGAGGAAATCTTTACTGATTAAAACGAAAGGCTTAACAACAGTATTTCGCTTTTACTGCGAAAACCCGTATTTACTCGTAAAGTGATACCATTGCCATAGTAGCTCAAACAGTATATATTTGGAGGGGGGGGGGTAACAATATCCCTTATAAAGAAAAAGAAAATTGGTGCATACAGGATTATATTTGGAATTCTGTATTATAAAGATATGTGAATTAAAGTTGATTTATCCTTTCTTAGATTCTAAGTTATGGGTGTTATTAATCTTTATCTAGACTTTGTATTTTTCTTGTGCACTCTTACTATGTTTTATTATATTTCATATAGGTAGCAATCTTACTTAAAGTAGGCCCAGGAAACAATTTGTTCGTTTGCGGAGGAACTCTAATTTCAAGCCTTTGGGTTGCCACAGCTGCACATTGTTTGAAAAAGTAAGTTTGAGATCATAGTTGATTTTATAGACGAAAATCTTATCTTCAATTTTGAACAAAAACTTATCTTAAACCTAATCTTATCTTCAACTGTATTAAAAAAACAAGGCGATATTAGTTTTCAAAGCTTCAAATATTTTTGAAACTCTTCGAAAAGAAAACAAATAATCCATAGAGAACGTGAATTCATCTGTGACAAATCTTCTCCTACTTTCTTACCAGGCATCAAGCTGATGAACTGAAAATTCGACTAGGTGACTGGGATGTGCACCGAGATGATGAATTTTATCCCTACGTCGAAAAATTCGTCACGGAAGTTGTTCCACACCCGGAATTCTATCCTGGAAACCTGCAGAATGATATTGCCTTACTGAGGATGGACTCGCATGTGGATCCAAGTTCACCCCACATTTCTCCAGCTTGTTTACCAGAGCCACACGAAACATTTGATAACCAAAGGTGCTGGGTCACCGGTTGGGGCAAAAATGCATTTGGTATGATTCAAGTTTCTAGTTTTAATTAATACTTTGCAAATAAAATTTACTTATCTTGTTACATTCAACTTCATTCATCCATCACGGTGACAAAATGGTATTCTCTCCTGTAATGTCTAGTTTCATTGTCGAATAATAAAACCGGCACAGTTTTTACTAAAGTTTTTACCCGAAGTTTTCCAGCACCGAATTCTATTTGGTTCTAAAAACTGTAAATGTTTTGAACCGTTTCGTAGTTAAGAAATCGCATTTAGATGTTGCTGCTATCTCGGATGTCAAGTTTATGTTTCAATGTTTTAAGGAAACATTATGAAATAATAATAAAAGATGATAATAATGCAGCTAGACATTCCATGAGCTGATTTTTGTATGGTTTCTAAATGCATTGTCATGGTATTGTATTTTATTTTTAGGTGAACAGGGCGAATATCAAAGCGTTTTAAAGGAAGTTGATGTGCCAATGGTTAGTCATCGGGACTGTGAACACAGGCTTAAGCAGACGAGGCTAGGTCCTCAGTATCAACTGCACCCTGGATTCGTGTGCGCAGGAGGCGAGCCTGGCAAAGATGCTTGCACGGTAAAGACACACAAAATTTTCTTCTTCTTATTATTATTATTAGTACTACTCAGACCTGTAGCCAAGATGAAGGGGCAACTGGGGCATTTAGGGACTCACGAGTATAAAATAATTGCCAGGAGCGGTAGAGATTTCAGACAATACGTCACATCAAACACAAATTTGACGCTACTCATGGATTTTTCAGTTTATTGCAACTACAAATACTGCAATATTAGCATATATCAAGATTTGTATTTTAAATTTTATGGATGTGGAATTGGGTGGGAAAGAAAGAACGTTGCCCACGGTGCTCTTATGCCTAGGCCTAGTGACCCTGTTGGAAAACTCATGGCTGCCCATAAGGAAAACGTTAATGTTCATTCAAATTTAGCACATTTTTATATAAACATTATTAAATATTATACATATATACAGTGAAAACTGTCAAAGGCGGAAACTTGCTCAAAACGGAATTTTTTTACGGTCCCTTCAAAAGTCAATGGTAGTTAACATTATCTAACACAGAAACTGTCTAACGCGGAAGCGGAAAGCACTATTTAATCCCGTTAAAGAGAAAAGCCTGCATAAAGCGGAAAATCGTTAGTAGGAAGAAAATTTTCTCAGCGAAAAAAGGATAGAGAGCTGTAATACAATGCAAATAACGAAGTGGGAGGTGGCGAATAAAAGACATTCACAAATAAAAAAATGCTCTTGTCCTCATATGCATGGCCAGGGGGTGGTTTTGGGGGTTGTAACCTCCCATCGCAATGAAATTTTGTATATTTAACATAGGAATATATGAGTTATAGCTCTGTAACCTCTTCTATTAAGGCGATAACCCCCCTTATGAACTTTCTGTCTACGCTTATACTTATCCGACCACCAATTTGGGGCACCACTCACCAACCCACCATAGCATACCCAGAAAGTTCATAAGGGGAGGGTTACAGGCTTACAATGGGGGGTTACAGAGCTACAACTCCATTGTATTTACATGTATACTATATACAATTTCATCGCAATGGGGGTTACAACCATAATCGACCCCTCTTACGTATGCCAGTGCCACCCACTTCTTAAATAAAAACGTTCATTATTAACCAGAACGAAAAGTCACTCATATCGACTTTATCAATTCATGGATAAACCCACCGCAAGGGAGAGTATCTTTATACAAGGGAATCAGTATCTTTATACAAGGGGGGTACTTTATCGTTACAATTTAAGCTTACATAATAGACTTTTTGTATAGAATAAGCATGTACAGTTAGAATGAAATTTTGCACCATATTGATCGTAACTACTAAACCCACAAAATAGTGCAAAAATTAAAATTAATAAAAATAAAATGCAGTGATAAAATAAATATTTTTATCAAAAGGAAAATATAGTCTTAAAGTTCGCAAGATAAGACAAATAAAAACAATTAGCATATGCAGTCATCTCTTACCACTGAATTTAACTATGTATGTATTTGTTTTGCATGTAACCTCCATAAGACGGAAACCTGCATACTACAGAATTTTTTCCGGTCCCGTGAGTTTCTGCCTTAGACAGGTTTCACTGTATCTACAAATACCTCAACGGGACAAGTGGGGCACAAGCATGGGGCAACTGGGTCGTGCCCCTGCTGACCCCGTCTTGGTTACAAGCCTGTTACTACTACTGTGGGTGAAATCAGGGAAAGTTGGCCGCAAGTAGAAACACCGAATTCCCAGAAACGATTGTAAAAAAATTGTAAAATTACAAATAGTGGCGGAGGTGTGGGGAGAATAATTATTAACACGTCAGGAGTAAATGATGAAAAAGCCTGGATTGATTGATTGATTGATTGTTTGGCTTTTTTATGGCGCAAGAGCATCTGGGCTATACTGCGCCAAAAAAAAAAAAAAAAGTGGGGATAGATAAACTTTTAACCAGAGGGGAAGGGAAGGCGAAAATTACAATACGGGTGATAATGAATACGGACGACTATATCATTTGAAGGCAGGATTATGAAAAAAAAATAGAGGAAAAAGTTCCGAGAACACAAACGGATTCGGCAGAGAAACAGGTGGAAGTAGGCAAGCAAAGACAAATGACAATGAGCCAGTCAGTCCACACCAGACTGTAAATACCAGACATCCCTGTTTTATTATATAGTTTTCAAATTTTCCGATTAGTATTTTTATCTTTCAACTTTGCAATCATCCAACCAATTTCCTTTATGATAAAATTGCAACTTTTGATTGAGCAAATATACGCATGTATTTATAACGGTATTTAACCGATTGTATCTAACCTACTGGATTCGGTTTTGAATTTCAGTTAGTTCAGATAGTTTGGAGTATTCTTTAGCCTTACGATAATGTAGATGTAACGCGTTTGTCTATTCTGCCGTCAAACCGGGTTCGATTCCGAAAGTACTGTATAGCACATGTAGATTTTTCTATCCATTGTAGGATTTGGTTCTCTATGCAACAGAGGTTCGGATTCTTCGCGAAACTGTAATTCTCAACGCAACATGACCTTAGCTGCTCTTGCACAGTAAAACAATGCAAACAAACATAAATTCTTTTTATGTATTTCCATGAATATTTTCTGTACAAATATTTGTAGCAGCAAATGGTTGCGCAAACTATCATATTTGCATTTTATTTTACAGGGAGATGGTGGCAGCCCCCTTGTCTGTGACGTACACGGCACATGGAAAGTTGTCGGCCTTGTTTCATGGGGTATCGGTTGCGGTCAACCAGGAGTGCCAGGAATATATGTCAATATTGCTAAATACCGAACTTGGATAGACACAATTGCTCATCGATATGGTTAAATAATCGATCTCAGTGTCATCATCGAATTTATGCCTGCTGGTAGGCATAGTGAAACGAGACGGACCATTTTGGTCTTTACTATTTTAAAACGCACTTCAGTAAAAAAAAAAATTAATCGAGCCAAATGAACAAACGATTAAAAATATATTTATTTATTTTTACATATAATATATTGCTTGTATGATCAGAAAATAAATATTTGAACTTACAATTTCAATTAGATATCCATTAATGGATGAACTTAACACGTATCTTCTAAATGCATGCAATTGTTGTCAATGCGGTAGCTTGGCATGAAATTGAACTAGAATTATCGAGCGCATACGTAAGGGATTGGTTCACGCCATTTGGCGTCAACTTAAAACAACGCGAGAAAAACTCGTTGGTAATTCCGTTTACTTAATATAAAATTACATTCCTTGATTAAAAAAATAACACATTTCCTTGGTATTCCATTAATTCAAAATAGCATTTTCTATATCACTGTTCGGAAAATATGGATACTAATAATTTTTTAGACGAGCTATTTTTTGGTTCATAATCGAACTTGACAAGAATTCAATATAAGGTGCTGACTTCTTTCAAGTCATTTTTATTGATTTAGGTATGCCAAATTGGCGATATTTTGTTAATGTGCGTAATGTGGCTGTTACTTTATGTTCTGTTTCAAAAGAATCAAATTATTCGATACATGTGATTTAAATCTTGATCTTGTATTTTTGTCATCCTTCTTTAGAGGAACTATGAAAAACATTAATTTCCCCTCACGCTTCATACATATATTTATTTTGTATTCACGTCATGCAATAAAGTCTTCAATATTTTTAATGAATGGTCTATGACTCTCTCCAGTTTATTTTCTCTAAATGCGGGGCATATAAGACTAAGATTAATCATATAAGACTAAGACTAATCATATAAGAGCGCTTAAAAATATTTTCTTATTACCTATTTGTCATCCATTTATTTCTGACAATTAAAATATGTATTTTTTACAAAAACACATTTTTTTCTCATTTAATATTCTGTTGTTTAGAAATATTTGTATCATAATGACAAATTCAACACATATCTACCTTTCGTTACAAGATCAGTAAACTAAATTAAAGTAGCAGATCATTAATTTGGTTAGAAATGGAAAGATTAACAAATTCCCTCGCAGACACTAATTCTTTGTTTAAAATCGAAATTAGTGAACCACTGTTGTGCCATTTATTGGACAAAAGAAAATTTAATGAGCTTAGTAATATACATAATACTTTATCATCATCTAAACGAGGCAAAAGCGAGCTTATGAAGGAAGTGAGACAATGAATGAAGCAGTTGGAAACGATACCTACGAAAATCACATGATGAGAATTCAGAGGGTTTTTCGCATAGTTATATGTTAATAGTTTCAGAATCACGGAAGAAGAAAAAAATCCGAACACATTATCTATACCATAGTAAACTACTGTTTGAGTTTACACGATATATAAGGCAGGGGAAACGGGAATTTAAGTTCACACTGGAAAGGAGTCGCTAACTGTCAAATTTCGCGCCATATAAATTTTAGAATTACCATCTTACGAAATTCCAATCTTATTTCATGTAGCTCTTAAACCTCTGATGTTTAATTTTTCGCTTTGAAAATTATAAAATATAAGATATTTTGCACGTTACGTATGCGTAATTGAATTCTCATGCAAGTAAGCCGGTTATCTTTATGACCGATTAGTATATCTCAATTTCTGGTACTAGATGGTGAATTTGGAACGCTCTAGTTATTAGAGTTCTGCATGAAGAGCATTTTCTTTAAGCTGGACACACAAATTACGTTTGTTGCGTTCAACACTTAGTCGTGCGTTTAATGAGATCGTTCTACACGGAAATAACTTATAATGTAAATTTTTAGAAGATATGTACATAATAATTTCAGTCAACACTAAATTGCAATTTATTTAGAAAACCATGATAATACATGCACGGTCCAATCTTAAGGTTAGACAATTTTATAAAACAGAAAGGAACTTTTATTCTATGATTATGCTTTAAAGATTTAATTTCAGACATTTCTCAATACTATGCTAAAATCCTTCTAATATATCCCAGTAAAAATATTAGAGTTTTTGTTTTTGACAGAAACCAAGTTTGTACAATAATGTTTGCCACCCACGTATATTTAGCTCAAGCTAGAGCTTTTTTTATATTTGGAGAAAAAGAGGCGCCGTCCTCATCCTGGGCTCGAACCAGGGTCCCCGCGTTGAGCCCGCGGTGTCTTGACCTACTAGACGAATGAGGACAAGAACAAACGCATTTTTCTCCGTATATGAGGATGTAAGATATTATTACCCTTCACAGGGATAACACAATTGCCAAATAATGGTCAACACAGAAAAGCCTCCGGGGCGAGATTTTTGTGAGTTTTTCGTGGAGAATTTATTATACAATAATGAGGGTGGCAAAAATTATTGTATAATAAATTCCCCCTCGAAAAACTCACAAAAATCTCGCCCCGGAGGCTTTTCTGTGTTGACCATTATTTGGCAATTGTGTTATCCCTGTGAAGGGTAATAATATCTTACAAACCAAGTTTAGTTTAAATCCACTTCTCTGGTAGAGTTGCATTTACGGCGTCTGTTCACCAAATTGGGAAACTTTTCTAAATTCCAGCCGACGCAACGTACTGAACAAAAGGTTGAAATGATAAAGTGTTTGGAAAAATCTGCATAACAAGTACTACTTTAACCTCTTCTCCATAATTCAGACCACAGCACTTCCCCACGTCTGTTTCCACTATTTTTCTGCCTTTTGTTAAGATAAAGTGATCTGTTTACCCTAACATTTTTTATTAAAAATTTTAAGACTTTGTGAAATTTCCCTTACTTTGCTTCTTAACTGCCATACACTAGGTTTTGATTTTTTTTCCATATTTTTTTATTTTCATTGCACAAGTTTTCAGAATGTTATGCGTTTTAGGAACACGCACACCTCGTCAAAAAAATAAACGTCTGTACTTGTCCTGCTTCAAAAGTGTTTTAAATAATAATATGACGTAGAATACCTAATAAAGTATACAGTCGCCTCCATTTGAAGTATTCGGTGTTGCATATCATTGTTCGTTCTTTGATTTAGTATCCAGCATCTCGCTAGACACTACGTTACATACTTTTCGACGAGAGATAAGTTTCTTCATAAATATGTATAACAAATATAAATTGGCAATTAATTTAAAATGCAATAAATTAAACAATTAATGGAAACATCCTTTGCGGTATTCACTTGAAAAGACGTAGATTTATGCACAGATTTTTCTATGGCAAAAATAAAGGAAATAAGTGCATTGCAAACAATTTGTAAGTTCCAAAATTGGCTAAATCGCATATGTTGCAGTTCGAAACATAATAGACGATTATGCAGGTTATTGCTCTGGTATTTCCTTGGATTACTGCCCGAATCGAGGGATCGTCATACCTATATTAAAATGAAATTCTAGGCATGAGCAAAATATACATTTGGAATTTTTTTTAACGAACTGCTTCAGTAGCTGATTCTAATGAAGTAAAATTATTCTATTCTAAAAAAATTATAAAATTAGTAATGAAGCAGCCTTCGATTTTCCAAATTAATGTTTGAATTAGTAAATTAACTTTTCTATTACATAGTTTTACATATTTATTAGATTCATGGATATTTTATTGGAAACAACATGAATATTTGTGAAATAGAGGACATCCAAAATGTGTATATAGGAAAACGTTATTGATATACTGTTTTCTAAACTTACCCATATAACATTTGTTATTCAATAATTTTTGATACTTTTGGTCAAACTCATATGATTGTGCCACTTTGCATAATTTATACTAATAATACCTAACTTTGAATGTCAAATGTTAAAATATTCTGCGTAGTTTGAACATCATTTATATAAATATTTCATAATAGTTTCTTCATGATAAACAGTTAAATTGCTATATCTTTTTCTTGATTCTTAACCTTTCCACAAGAAAATATATTCCATTCATTAAGAACTGGTTATTACGTGAGCAAACCAGCCTTCCAGGAAAATTTCAGGTGAAATTGATCAACCTTTTGATCATATCGGGTTAACAACGGCTGTCATACGAAAATCCAAAATTGCAACGCACGAATTAATCATGATTGTTTCTCAAAATGGTCGTTCCTATCATTAAACATTATATTTCATCAAGCATATATTTAGAAGTATTCGGACGATTTGGGGAATAGCATAATATTTCCTTTATCGTTGAGAAGGTGTAGTAATTAAGAAAGCTTCTCGTTAACCAGCATAGAAAAATTAATGAAATTAAGAAAGATAGCTGAATACAAATAAATAAAATAGGGTAAAGAGACAACAAAGTTAAGATAAAAAAGTATCAATTTGAATAAATATTTAAACCATTGTAAAAAAAATGCATATGAAAATTTGAGCTTTGTATGAAAGTCTAACTAATAATAAACCATCCGTAGTTGGACAAAGTTAATACCTGCAGAAGCATTTGCAAGTAGAGACCAGAGGAAATCTTGCAAAAAATGAAGGAATAAAATTTCATGGGGGGGTAGGAAGTTTATGACAATAGAATAAATATACAAAGATCTTGAAAGTAGGAAACATAAAGCAGAAAGAGGTGAAGACTCATAAATGTCAGAAATATAGAAAAGAATAATAAAATCTTGCAATTAAGACTCGATATC
The DNA here is from genome assembly GCA_006491805.2 of Dysdera silvatica. Lineage (NCBI taxonomy): Eukaryota > Metazoa > Arthropoda > Arachnida > Araneae > Dysderidae > Dysdera > Dysdera silvatica. Next base: position 86,247,720 of record QLNU02003225.1, on the reverse strand, counting down.
GGAAATACCCGAACTATAAGCATATGGGTAGTACCATTTGTAAACTACACCAAAGGTGTAGTTGGCTGGACACGGGCGGAACTGAAGACATTTGATTGTAACATCCAAAAAATTCTGATAATAAATTGAGTACAACATTCACGAAATGACATCAACCGCTTGTAACCCACAAGAAACGATGAAAGTGAATTATAACAAGTTCAACAGTCAGTAATGAAAAATAAAGGAGAAATTTGATAAAATATTTTAAGGTGATGATAAATCATGTAAATAAGGAAAGGTTCCTAACAGTAGTGAACAGTAGTGAAATCACTGAAAAGTACAAAAATCAGAAGTTAATATCGAAAAGAAGCAACTGAAAATGTAAAGCATCGAATGGATAGTACGCCAATAGCACTCAAGAGACAGTGAACAAAAGAAATACGTGGCAATAGGTGAAAAGGGGAAATTTATAAAAATAATACAGAAGGTCCAATATTTACAGTACAGGAATAAGCATTACGTACAAATTTGATCAAAACGAAGATTGGTACAACCCAATCTGAACGAGTTCTTATCTTCAGATTTATCCTTGTAAATTTAGATATTACGCCTTATTTATTTATTTACTTATTTATTTGCTCTTTTTGTTTGATGGATGGATGTTTGGATGGCGACTGAATGATTTGTGTTGGGAAGACACCGGCTGCACGAGTATGGAGTTAGAATGGTAATGTGTACTGTCTATCTCGTGTGTGGACTGCGGACATCTTGATCTTTAAAGCTGGATTCTTCTTCAATATTTGTTTGGTTCATTATTTTCATTTGAATTCGAAAGGACGCCAAATTCTTCTTTTGTTGAATATTATCACGAGACTGAAGTGAAATTTTTCAGAAACTAACTAGCCATTTGTCGAAGAAAAGTTTTTACTCAAAAGTATTACATCATAGTCCAGTACTGATAGCTCGAAACTTTAAATAATATTTTGAATCTATTTTTGTTTCCCGATAGTTTTTGTTCTGTGCATAGAATAGTACAATATCTTGACTATCATTTACGATTGTATATATCTTTTATCCGTTACATTATCTATTTTAATTAACGTTACCTCTTATTGTATTTCGCTTATTTAATACTACTAAACATGTTATTTGATGCGTTCGCCAGTGGGCTTGTCAGGCCTTCTCTATTGGACTTTTTCTGATGTCTCCCTCCACGGGTGTCGGGTGTCGAATTCGTAGAAAATAAATTATTATTATTATTTAATTTATTTGATTATTATATAATTTTAACGGAAGTTCACGAATAAATTAATTATCGTTGGCGTGGAGTTATATGGACCTGTGGGGCCCGAGTCTCCCAATAATTTAAAATAAATAGCAAATTTACATTCATTGTCATGAATAAATTTATACAATAGGCCAATGTGCTTGGGGCTCCCAATAAATTAAAAAGCCCTACGGTGTAGTTAATTAACATAATTAAATTTATCACCCAGCTCTTTAACACACATTACAAATTATATTACTAGATCTTTAACCCATATCACAAAGTTGAATATTGATGTAATGTCCCTTTCCAGGGTCAGTACAATATCCACGAAAATGGTTAATAATTAACCATGATTTATCCTTGTGGTCAAACATGGTTAAGTAGATAAAATATGGAAGCTAAAATTTATTTTTTCCTCGATTATTTCCCCCCCAAAAAAACCCCGCTTCAAAGAAAATGTGTGAGAGCTAAATTTACAGGCATAAGTACGAAGATATGAACTCGTACGGTGCTTGTATTCCAACCAAGAGGTCGCTGGATAGGATCGAACCTCACCTAAGACGAGTTTTTATTTTCTTTAATCCAACGTATAAAATCTGTCGCTTCAGGTTCCATGTGCTGAACTGTTCATGATTAATAGCCAATCACCTTTTGATGATAACTGCATTCACTCTAGGATGGGTAATAATACCAACTTTCCAATATAAATCAAAGGGTGCTAGTTTAAACCAAAAATCGTGGGTGCTGAATTTAATGTCTTCAAAATAATGAATATAAATAAAAGACTGAAACAATGATAGTTCTCTGTTTCGTACAGAAACAAAAATATTAATTACAGAAAACTCGTTTTTACGTTTTTTGTCATAAAGTCTAAAGAAAATGGGAGAAATTATTACACAAAATTTATTTGGTGTAGTTACGTGTAAAGAAAATGCCTGAATGCGTCAAATAAGATTACAATAGTAAAGCTCGATGTAAATAAATGAAATTAAAGCAATACAGTGAAGTGAATAATGAATTTCTCAATTTTCGGAAGAGAGCTCACATAGTCGTTAATAAGTGAAGAACTCACAAACCACGAGCGTTAAACAATGTGATTTGTATAGAAGTAGTTTACACGTCAAATGCGGCATATTAACGTTTCTGAATATAATTTTGGCAAGTCAAATAACAATAACAGCAGGAGAATATATGGCGGTTGCAAGGATGAAACACGACCAGTTCATACATAGTTGAAACATTTAACCATCAGAAGAATCAGGATTTGTAATGTACGAACTTTGGGGCAAAATTTTCCTTTGTACTTTTGAATAAAACGAAAGTAGAAGAACAGAAAAAAAAGTACGAGAGAGAGAGAAGGGAAGAAAATTAAATAGAAATTGTAGTATTACACACACATGGTGAACAATCAAAGCACCAGAGTAAAGGACTAATCGAAAATATTCTTTTTAAGGGATTCAGAAACTATAAAATTGCAGTGAAATTTTTCACGAAGCTTCGAAAACCCCGGTCCTCTTTATCAATAAAGTAAAGTAAAAGCATAACAGGGCAAAAGTAAAGGGTATTTGTGATGGATAAATGTTGAAGTTAAATCCAGATAATTTATATGCGTGTTAAATACGTTACATCCACCCTATCTTACGGTTTAATGTAATTAGGAATAGTTAATTCTTTTCTATCAAATTTCTTCCATCATCGTGTTTCCATGATAAAACTAAAGCATATAAGAATATTTTCTGAAAGATTATTTGTCCAACAGGGACGCAGCGGTAAATAATTATGTGTGTGCTAGTATATTTTATAAAAAAATAGAGCTTATCGAAAGCAAAAGATTAATTTTCCATAGAGAAAACAATATCTTAATGGGATTGTGGTAGAACTGGATGATGTTAGCCACATTTGAATTCTGGGTATATATTGTTGAAACAGTTCATTGCTTAGCCATGTAAGTTGCGATAGACAGATAAACGTGACTTCTGAACTATGAATAATTTCTACCTTTTGGAAATCAAATTCAAAACAAATTAATAATACTGAATATAACACTCCATTGTATTAATGGGTTTCTTTATAGAATTAATGTATTGGGTCCAGCTCTACGGTACCTCTTTCATATTTGAAAAAGTCATCCCCTCTTCAGACGTTCATTACGGGGTAGCCCCAGAGTTTTTCCATACTCCACTGAGTCAATGCTTACGTCAGTATATAGTGACAATATAATTTGAAGCGTAGAGATGTTATCCCTTAACTACGCAATCGGCAATGCTCCCTTCCCTTTAGGCATTCGACCACAAAGCTTTCGGTAGCCATTGAAGAGAAAGTGTGTTTGTGTTTTTGTTACCTTTGGGAATAAACGTGACGAGAGGTCAGTTAATAGGATATCATTACGAAGCCAGGGGATTTTCTCGTCTTCCGTCGTTAGAAGAAATAACCAGTTCGTCCACTTTCATATAAAGACGACATTTTCGACCTTGAAATCAACGCGAGTATAAACTTGGAGTTGTAGCCCGAACAGAGAATGCCATAAACCAAGCGCCAGCCAGAGAACACATCCAACCAAAGTGCTAGACTTCAAATACCATCTCTGACAAACATATTGAAGACAACTTCACCATGAAGATAGTCCGGTACGTACTCATGACTAGTGTTTTCTTAATTTCAAATATTTGTTTATTCCTTCTATGATATCAACTTGTGCTCATTAAATCCCAGCCCCCGAAAACTCTGGTTATCTCTCCTCTAATAATTTTATCATACTATAAAAATGTTACTTGTTCATGGTACTCCTTAAATACGTTCAATAATAAGAGCACCATGCTGTACAAAACTTTTTTCTGCATATAATTAACTTTTCATACTATATCAGTGGAACAGTAGATAACTCGCATTCACATTTACTGTTGTTGACATAGGATTTAACAGAATGAAAATGTTAAACATATGAGGGGAAGATCCACATTTCTAAACATTAGTCAGAATAGAGACAAAAGATCATAGCTAAAAACCAAACAGTCTTTCGTTTGAGGGAGATTTATGCAAATGTCATCTTCATTTTTGTGTTCGTTTAAAAAACGATAATTTTTCAGTTGAATTATTCGATTTTAAATTGAAAAAAAAAAAAAAAAAGTTATTTTTGAATTTACAACTGAAATTTCTTGTTAATTTCTGATGTTCCAACAAAAACATGAATATTTCATTTTGCGATGTATAGATAAGCATTGTATATTTTGTTTTAATATTCGGGGGATTGGAAATATAATTTTCATAACGTATTTTTTTAAATTGCTGTCACGTTTAAAAAATGAGACTTTTAAAATTAAATATTAGTATTTACGAAACCGTTCATGGATTTGTTTAATCTAAAATATAATTGGTGACAAAAAATATGTACGTACTTCTTATTTCCCATATTTTCATGATAATCAACTATGAATCGATCTCATTAGTAAAATGTGAGTATATTTAATCAGTCCTAATTGAGGTAGAAAATTAAATCATGAATAAGCAGTTAGAGACAATAGTAAAGTGAAATATAATCCGAATTATATGGAAATAAGAAGAAGGTAAAACTGCAGAGAATCAAATTTTTAAAGTAAAATTTCAAAATCCTGGCATAAATAAATGTACTATAATGAGCAATATGATAGCAATAAAATAGACTAAAAATATATGTTACTTCGATTATTAATTATTTTGTGATTATTTTTCACTTCCAAATTTATTTATTTTTTTGGAAATTAAGAAACACGAAGTTACCAGTATTAGGGAAAACCCCACGAGAAAAACGATGTTAAGGACATTTCTCTCTGTTTCGAATTTGTGTCACCAATACCCACCTCAGCAACGATTTCTTTGAAACCGTGTTTTTCGACATCATTGGCAATTTTTTTTTTCCGATGGCCCCGATCGAAATTCAGAGAAAGGCAGCTGCGAAACCACAAAATGTTGAAACGATTCCAAAACACCCACCACAATGGCCCTTTTCCTCTCATTCATACGAATTGAATGTCTCATTGTTCGCTTCTTGCATAAAAATTTATAAGTAGCGTAATTAATTGTAAACTGCTCAATGTGAGAATGTACAATGAAATGCAGAGTCTAATATCAAGGTCCTTGTCGAATCTATTTGCTATAATGATTATATGTACCAAGGTTGTAAGATATTATTAGCCTTTGCCCGCCGAGCGGTTAAGGAACTCCGGATGCTAATGGAGGGACCCTAAGCTGAGGTGGGAGGCCTTTTTTTTCTCCTATACTTAAAAAAAAAAGATCTAGCTTGAGCTTAAGCGTAGGTGTTGGAGATTTCTACCTATGTATATATATATATGTACCAAGCTAAGTTGATAGCAAGCTTGAAATACTACTACTACTGGATGTTCTCATTATAGAGAGAGTTGCGTGCCTAAGAGAAATTTACAGAAATACCCATTAATGAAACAATTTTTTTATTTAATTTTAATTCATAAAGCAAAATTAAATATTTCAATATACTGCTCAAACATGCTACCTAAATTTTAATATACGCTTTAAAATTATCTATTCATACATTCTATCAACAAAAAATTGATATTAATTAAAAGAATTGATAAAGATTTAGTTAACACAAACGCTTCATACTTTTGATTTAGAGTACACTCCTCGGATTCGTTTTTTTTCCAAATTTAGGTATCCCAAATTCGGTCGAATATCGAACACTCCTCGAGTAATCAGTTTTCGAAAGATCAATTTGCGAATAATCATATGTTCGAATGATCAGTTATGAATATTAATATCTTTGAAAAATCTCATTATCGATCTGTTAGTTTTTTAAATAATCAAATCATCATCGTCGGATGCATTTAACTTCGGATTTATGAAACAAAATTTTAAAACACTTATACATTTTCAATGATATAAATTTTATTGCGTTTGCTTAAACTGTTTATGGTATATTCATTCCACTGGATTCACTCTAATTGACTTCCTGGTGACTGACACACAGCATTTGTTTGTTTGAAATGCATCGATGTTCACTGAGAAACTGAAGTATGTGTTCGTAAAACGGGGTTTTCCTATTATTTGAAGAATAATAATGAAATCATAATTAAACACGATTTATTTTTATGCCCGTGAAAAAATTATATATAATTTATTCTGAATATTTACTTAGAAAATGTATTACATTAATTTTTAAACATTGATAGAGTCATAAATAATTCCAATGCCGAAACTGCTCAATAATTTGCAGGTTGTGAAATATAACAATGCGGAGATGTTAAGGAAGTTCACGTTCGAAACACGCGCTTAACCTTATCATAATAAGTAAAGGTCATTATGAAAGTTGGTGAATTGAGCAAGCTTAGTCGTTGCCAATTTCCTTGTTCCTTACTTTGGTTTTCAGCCGCCACTATGTTGTTACTGTTTTGCAGATATTACGGGACATATTTTCTAGGAGGGGGACGTATTTTTTTTTAGGGGCGGGCTAAGCCACCCCTAGCTCCTTCGTTCCACTAGTTGTCCCCCACTAGTAGTGTCCCCCTCACTCCCCGCCAGTGGGACGAACCTTAATTAAACACCTTTTTAAATCATCATGAAATTGTGGTAAAACCTATGAAGTTGGTCATCTGTCTATTTTGACCCCTTGACAAGAAACCGAAAAATTCTATGTTATGATAAAGGAACTTCGTAAGTTTGCCACATGTCTTTAGTTATTTCTTATAATTTTATGAAGCGATGTCGTGAAGGCCTTCATAGAGATATCTCAGATTTACTTTCAGCCAGATGCCATAGACAAACACATATATTTTCTACTTTCGTTTTCGTTACCATATCTGCACAATATTTGTCTCTCATATTTTCTGTGAAAGATACACTTACCATATTATTTATTACGCGTCTTTCAGGTTATTATAAACAAATACGAGAGTTAAAATTCGTAAATTTTTCTCGATATTATTGTTAATTTTTAAAATGTCACCAAATGTGCATTTGTTTGTCATATATACGTTTGCGGCGTTATATTTTGTTATATGAATAAATGCCCGTAAGTAAATATTCAAAATATCACCAAGGAAACGTGAAAGAAATCTGTGCATCCATGTATATTTATGAAAAATGAATAAATTCCAGATTTTACCACAAGAGTAATTTTCTTTCGGAATTTACAACATGCTGATTTTAGATCAAAACTTTATTTCATTTAAAGGTAGTGCACGTATATACGTTTATTTTACCCAAGCAACTTTATAAAATCAGGATAGAATTGAACCTCGTTAAGACGAACACCAAGGGGAACAGAAAATATGTTTTCATTAACAGTAATTCGTCTTATCCGGAAAGGATAGTATGCTATACAATCTGAAGATAGTTCAGAAAACGGTTCGTATTAAAAGTAATTCGTCTTAAGCGTGTTGGTCTTAACGGAGTTCGACTGTACTATGTAATTATATTCGCTTCAACTGTGCACCAATAAATTTTTACAAATAGATTTGGTTCTATGTTAATTATCTTCGCTTTTACTATATAGAACAATAAACATCACATATCAGTGTTATTATGTGCATACTTCCAGTATTCAACAACTAGATTTTGGTATGACAACTAGACAATTAATATTAGCTTAATTATATGGATTTAGTTAAGTTTTTACCAAACTATCAGCTAAAAAAAATGAAGTAAAAATTAACCAAAATAATTACTTATCTGATGAGATGGGCATTATTGATCACTCGTAAATACACTTCGAATCAATTGGTGGTATCAGTATCCATTCAACTGGATAAAAGCTACTTTTGTGTTTCAATTTAAGTAAACAATAATCTCTTTTAGTTTTAAAAGTGAGAGATCGTTAAATATTAGGATTTGAATTACGCGATTAATTTTTTATACAAATATATATAGTTTAAGATCGTGCAAAGTATGTATCCTTAAAACCGAAGTCCTTCATTGCCATTTTCTGTCTTCTTCTTCCTTTTTTTTTTAAACGTGCAAGTTTTATTTTCTAAAACTTATGAACCCAACCTGAAATTTATCGAGGGTAGAAACCTACAGTTTTATGAGGAATATGAGTCTCGTCAGGCTTACTTTACGTGGTGAATTGAGCCTAGGACTACAGGTAGTAGATAACCAGCTTACTTCTCTGTCACCCGTGTATAGCAGCCTTCTTCTCCTCTTCGCACAAACTGTTTTTAAAACAGCTATCTGAATATCCATGTGAACTCAATATTCACACCTTGATTAAACTGTTAATGTAACTGCACAGAGTTTCATTTCTTGGTTATTAATTATTTAATTCGTTGACTTTAGGTTCACGGTAAATTGGCAGTTCACTGTGATTTTTACATCGTTATTACTATTACATAGTAATTTGGCTTCCCCACCACCGCAATCACAGAGGTCAACTTCCGTTCAAGGGCGATACATTCGACCTTCAGATCATGGTCGTTTTGATACGAAATGCACTACTACGCGATGTTCGGACTCACCTGATGGAGGACGCGGTGATCGCTTTGACAAATATGGTGACGACGAATATAAAGTTGGGGAAAGCGTTGATTACAAGCCAAAAGACGACCGTGGTATAAGCGATGACTATAATTCGAAACCAAAAGACGATTACGGCTCGACAAATCCTGGTTCCGTCCACTACGATCGAGATCGCAATCCGTCAAGCAGGGACGAATACAAGCCCAAACCTCCTTTAAGAGTTGACTACAACTCAAAGCCTAGCGATAGAGATGACTATGATACTAAACCAATAGACGATTATAGACCAGAATCCCCAATAAGGATGACCTATAAACCATCTGACAGGGACATTCGAGGCTCTAATCCTAGTGTCAGAGATGAATTTGAACCAAAGCCACCTGTGATAGACGAATATAAACCTAAACCTCCTATAAGAAGCGATTATAAACCCAGACCTCCCATCTCAGACGATCATGACACGACACTTGCCGTTAATGACGGATATAAACCTAAACCACCTGTAAGAGATGACGACTATAATACAAAACCTGTTATCAACGGGGAGCATAAACCTAAACCAGACCTTAGAGACGATGACTATGACACTAGACCCATTAGAGGTGATGGATATAAACCACCTGTCAGAGGTGATGGATATAAACCACCTGTCGGAGATGATGGATATAAACCACCTGTCAGAGGAGAGGGATATAAACCATTTGTTAGAGATGATGGGTATAAGCCGCCTGTCGGAGGTGACGATTATGAAAGAAATCCTGGTATTAGTGAAGATTATAAACCTAAACCTCCTATTAGAGATGATGATTATGATTCAAAACCTATCATTAATGATGGATATAAATCACCCGACGGAGGTGATGGATACAAACCGCCCGTTAAAAGTGACGATTATGAAACAAAACCTGTTATTATGGAAGGTTATAAACCTAAACCTCCCATTAGAGATGATGATTATGATGCAAAACCTATTATTAATGATGAGTATAAACCACCTGTCAGTGATGAAGGATACAAACCACCTGTCAGAGGTGAAGGGTATAAACCACTTATAAGAGATGAGGAGTTTAAACCACCTGTCAGAGGTGATGGATATGAACCACCTGTCAGAGGTGATGGATATGAACCACCTGTCAGAGATGATGGATATAAACCACCTGTCAGAGATGATGGATATAAACCACCTGTCAGAGATGATGGATATAAACCACCTGTCAGAGATGATGATGAGTATAAACCACCTGTCAGTGATGAAGGATACAAACCACCTGTCAGAGGTGAAGGGTATAAACCACTTATAAGAGATGAGGAGTTTAAACCACCTGTCAGAGGTGATGGATATGAACCACCTGTCAGAGGTGATGGATATGAACCACCTGTCAGAGATGATGGATATAAACCACCTGTCAGAGATGATGGATATAAACCACCTGTCAGAGATGATGGATATAAACCACCTGTGAGAGATGGTGAATTTAAACCACCTGTCGGAGGTGATGGATATAAACCACCAGAAGACGATGGTGGATATAAATCAACTAGAAATGATGATGACTATGGCATAAAACCTATTATTACTGATGAATATAAACCTCCTACAAGAGACGATTATAAACCAATTGGAGATCATGTTCCCAGACCTCCAGTTAGAGACAATTACAAACCTGTCAGCGGAGGTGGATACCATTCAGGATATCCTGTTAAAAAAGATGGCGATGACTATAAAAATTCTGGTGGAGATTATAGTAGTTCAAAAAATGACGATGAATACAACGAAGATTACAAAGGAGGTGATGATGGAAGACCAGTGCCGTTTGTTGATGATGGTAATTGTATTTGTGTGCCATATTATCAGTGCACAGAAGGACATATAGTCACGGACGGAGCTGGAATCATCGATGCCAGAAAAAGGCCACAACTAGATGAAGAAGAATTGCCCCTGGTAAGTTTTAGCCTTCTTTCACTTTAATTTACATAGCTTCTGTTCATTTTGTCACAACACGAAAACGTTTTTTGCAGTTAAGAAGTACTTTAGCATTATCAGATTATCAAAAACTTATGTTGTTTTGGCCATTACCTTTAAATAGATAATTTTTTCTTATTATGGAACTAGTTCGTATGCATTTTCAGAAACATGAAACATACGCAACTCATTCATCATTAGATAATATTTATAATAGCATATATATAATAGAAGCAGCCAAACTCGAGTTTTTGTTTTTTTCAATTTTTCGAATAACTCAATAAACAAGCGGCCATTGAAAATACAAAGTTCAGAATATTTCCAAAAGATCTGAATAAGTTATCAACCTGCACAAGTATATTTTACTGTTTATAAAAACATGAACTAATGGTATAGAACTGTGATTTTATAAAATATAATTCGAGAACTATTTCATAACCTACATCTTGAAGTCAATTTTACGGATTAAAACGGTTCTCACACTGGAACGAGACATAATATTAAATTTAAACCCATGTTTGTTATGAACTAATTGGGTATTTATTAAGTAAATAAATAAATAAATAAAATAATCGAGTATTAATCAAACATGCAAGATATTTGGATGTAGCATTACGCAGATTAGATTAGGAAGTAAAAGACAACATTAACGCTTTTGATTGTTTCTTTTGTTTATCAATTATTGAAATAATTTAAAAAATGGAATCAATTAACTATATCCATAAATATATATCTCTTCTAAACTCTTTAAATAAATTTTGAAAGATCTTCAGCTGTAACTTATTTTCAGCTCATTTTGAAGATAATTCCCGAATTTTAACAATATGAACATGACTTATTTCTATAAAATTGCGAAATAAAATTACAAATGACAATTTTAAATAAGTTGAATAACTATATATATACGAGGGTCGTTTGAAAAATTCTCGGCCTGACATGTAGATAATGGCAATATGACCAAATAATTTTGATATTTATCAAGTACTATCCATTAGATAGCCTGCTGTGAAGTTGCAGATACGTGCGTTTAGTTGATTGTTTGTGGCGATCAAATAAATCAAGCAAGTTTTAGCATTTTCTGGAAAATGGATAAAATTGAAGTTCGAATTATTATAAGTACGTACTTTATTTTAATAAGTTTATCCCCGACGGACATAAAACAAAGAGTTAGATTCCACTTTAAAAGATTCTCCTCATTCGTTTGCGAAGGTAAAAAAGTGGGTTGTTGAATTTAAATATGGTCGTACATCTATTCAAGATGTTGAATACTCGGGTCGCAAAAAACGGCTACGACCGACGAAATCATCACAAAAATCCACAATATCTTATTAAATGATTGCCGTCTGAAGGCATGCCAGCTTGCTGACATTACAAACACCTTGACAGAACGTGTCCACCTCATTTTAAACGATGTTTTGGGTATGAAAAAGCGTTCTGCTCAATGGGTGAGGCGTTTGTTAGCAATCAACGTAAAACGCATTCATACATTCATTGAACACTTTTCAAGAGTGTTTAGACTTGCTTCCGCTGAGTTTCTTCGACGTTTTATAACTGTAGATAAAACACGGATACACCATTACACGCCAGAGATGAAACAGCAGTCCAAACAGTGGATGGGAGTAAGTGAAAGTGCGCCAAAGAAAGTGAAAACGGTCACATGGGTTGGAAAGGCCAGGGAGCTTCGTCTGCGGTTTTCTAGGATTCTCATGATGTAGTACATATAGGCTACACACAAGTCGCTGGTTGTTGCGGCAAAACTCCATAACGTATAATTTGAAATGTTTCCACACGCGTCATATTCGCCGGATTTGGCTTAAAGCGATTACTTCCTCCTCCTAAACCTGAAGAAATGGTTCGTTGGGCACAGAGTCACTTCAAAGGTGTGTGGTCCAAACTGAGACAACCGCTTACTTTGCAGAGTTGGACAAATCGTATCTTACCGGCGGTATTAAGAAGTTGGAAAATCATTGGTCTAAATGCATCGAATTGCAGGGTGACTACGTTGAAAATTTAAAAAAAAAAAATCTTGTATTTTCTTTGTTAGGCTAAGAACTTTTCAAACGACCCTCGTAGATTGAAAACGTAAGAGTAATATAAAAATTAATATAAATTATAAATGTTTTTCTGAATTTATAGGATGGAAAATTTAATCCTCCGTCGTGTGGTCCTTTCCATGTATGTTGTGACACACCCGAGAGCTCAACGGTCAAGCCTTATGAGCACAGATGCGGAGTCAGAAATCCAAGTGGCATCAATAGTAGAATTTTGGCACCAAGCAATAAGGGAGAGGCTGATTTTGGAGAGTGGCCTTGGCAGGTAATTAGTTATTCATGTAAAAATATTTATGTACTCATTAAGCAAGCGAATTTTGTATGTATAATAGAGGGTGTACATGATTAAAATCCCCCTATTCTGAGCTGCATACAGCCGAAATTATTCATCAGAAAATTCTGAAACTTTGGTTGACCCTTAATGAAGGGATGGGGAAAGACATTTAATGAAGCAAAATTATTTCAAAAATCACCAATAGGGAGCGCTTTACTATAAAATCATTCAAAGCGCACATGCTGATTTTAGCTACAACGTCATTTATGAACTTTTAAACTAGAAAATGTTAAAACATTAAACAAAGAATTGTTATCAGTGTCTTCGCCATTCAAAATGACTTTGAGTTTACAAAAACTCTTTTACCGAAACGGCAATTCCGCAGCAGCAGCTTTGTGAAAATTTTGGAGTTTGAAACTTCTTCAAAGAGGTCTAATCACTTCTAAAGGACTCCGAAAAATGATAATGAAATTTTAAGAAGCAGATTTGCTGACAATTCATCCTGGAAGAGGCAGAAAGCCCGTTTCTACAGAGGTTGAAGAAGAGATTGCGGTTCAAGTGAAAAAAACACCTTCAAAAACTTTATGGGCAACAGTGTTTGCCGTACCGTATAAAAGTTGAATAGGCCATCTTCTACTGTCCATAAGACCCTCCAGAATATCTTACGGTATTATCCGTACAAACATTCACTTGTTCAACAGTTGCTGCCACATGATTTTGATTCACAATTAATGTTCTCACTACAATTTCTTGCTCGCTATGAGGTCGATTTTGAATGGCCTTAAGACATTCTCTGGTCAGATAAAGCACATTTTCATTTGGACAGCTCAGTGAACACTCACAACTGTCAAATTTGGAATTCCTAAAATCCCTGCTAGGTCCCGGGTATTCCATTACATTCTCCAAAAGTAACGAAATGGTGTGGATATTTTGCACCTTTTTTATTATAGATTTTGGTTGTCAAAATCATAATGAAGCAACTGCTGAACAAATGGAAGTTTGTACGGATAATACCGTAGGATATTCCGCAGGATCTTATGGAGAGTAGAAAATGGTCTACCTAACTTTTATACGGCACAGTGAACACTATTGTTTCCTATAAAGTTTGAAGCTCATCTACTTGAACAGCAGTCTCCTCTACAACCTCTGTAGAAACGGGCTTTCTGCCTCTTCCAAGACGAACAGCCAACGATCCTGCTGCTTCAACTTTCGTTATAATTTTTCAGAGTCCTTTAGAATTGGACCTCTTCGAGGAACCTTCAAACTCCGAAATTTTCGCAAAGCTGCTGAATCATCATTTTAACAAAAGAGTTTTTGTAAACTCGAAGTCATTTTGAGTGGCGAAGACAGAGATATCGAAAGCAATTTTTCGTCGAATGCGTCAACCTTTTCTAATGCAAAAGTTAATAAGTGACGTTATTGCAAAAATTTGCATGTGCGTATTGGGTGTTTTACAATAAAGTAACCCTATGGGCGGTTTTTGTAAAAAAAATTCGCTAATTGTCTTTCCCACCCCTTCATTAAAGGGTATCCAGAATTTCATAATGTTCTAATGAATAGTTTCGACTGTAGGCATCTCTGAATACGGGAACTTTAATTTTGTGCATCCTGTAGAATAGAATTCGAAATTTCTCACTCTGTAAGTGAATCCTTTTCTATTAGCAGAACGTAATCAACTAGTCGCGAAATTCAGCAAAACTATTAATTATTTCTATTATTGAATCAGTCGGTAAGATTTTCTGTTGCTGACTTTTATCTATAATTGAAATTGTATATATGCCATGTGTGTGACTGAAAGTACAAATAAATATTGGATATACTCTGTAGTAACATGCGTATGTTTTTGCAGATTGTTTTTTTGCGAAATTAAAAACTGCTTTTTTTTATTATAGCGACAGACTGAAGTATTCAGATCTAAAACATTTGTATTCAGACACGTAATTGTTACTAAAGTAATAAAACAAAAAAAAAAAGGTACAAATTGATGAAGTTACATAATTTATCAAGGTGTTAATAGTTGTTTAGAAAGAAGCACGTTAGTAGACGCTAGGGGCTGAGTAAACGCGAGGAATGCTGAGAGTGTTGAGCGAGACAGAACAGAGCAATCCTTCTGCGCATGTGCGTGGACTCTGTAGGTATTAGTAATGCCGAAACACGCTGTAAGTTGCGTGGAAATATTCGACGAAACAATACGCAATATAAATAAGAGACAAAAAACAACGTTTTAGAAGCGTATTTATGGCAAGATTGAATTCAATCTACGCGTTTCGGGCGATAACAGTTCGCCCTTCTTCGGGAGTGAACACGTGGAATATCGTCAACAAACGAGGTTGATTCGCGGATGTAACTAGAGTTGAGTTATTAAGTGAAATGTTGACTTCCAAAAATAGGAAGTCAAGTACTACGTGGTTTTTGTAGTGCGGCCACTCTTCCCAGAAATTACCAAATTGTGGAAAAGTTGGCTGTCTGTTGGTAGAGGTGGCAATTATGGTGGGACTATGGATTAATATCAGAGGGTTTTTCATTAAGCATGCTCAGGATTCCATTGTGAATGACCACAGCTCAACTCCTTCCTTCAGCTCAGCTTGGCGAAATGTACTCCACCTAACTCCTTCTGATATTAGTCCATAGTCCTGTCATAATTGCCACCTCTACTAACAGACAGCCAATTTTTCCACGATTTGGTAATTTCTGGGAAGAGTGGCCGCATTACAAAAACCACGCAGTACTTGACTTCCTACTTTTGGAAGTCAACATTTCACTTAATAACTCAACTCTAGTTACATCCGCGAATCAACCTCGTTTGTTGACGATATTCCACGTGTTCACTCCCGAAGAAGGGCGAACTTTTATCGCCCGAAACGCGTAGCTTGAACTCAATCTTGACATAAATACGCTTCTAAAACGTTGTTTTTTGTGTCTTATTTACGCTGTAAGTTAGCCAGATTTATTAGCGTCTAGCCGTTAGAAAGCGGTCTTGCCAAGTATTCTTATATTAGCAACGTATTTTAAACATAATTAATCGTAACATGTGAGTATCATCATTCTTATTTTATTTAAATACACTGTGCATGAAGATACTGAATCAACATATGCTGATTCAACAGATACTGATTCAGACAGCGCACATCGAATGTGATCGAAACGGCACGAGTCGCGAAGAGACGAGCGAGGTGGGTGGGTTTGGGGGGGTCTTCCCAGTTCGGTCTCTGTGATTCAGGTAAGTTTTTTTGTTTGTTTCAATTTTTTATAGGGCAAGAGCATCTGGACTATACTGCGATAATTCATGATCAAAATATAATAGTAGCGGGGATACAACTATGGAGTTATACTAATGCTTGATATATATGATAGCTATTTTCTCCTATTTTTCTGGTCAAGTAAATGGAAACACTGATAGGGATTTTTGCGAAGTCCACGCACATACGCAGAAGGATTGGTCTGTCTCGCTCAACACCCTCAGCATGCCTCGCGTTTACTTAGCCGCTAGCGTCTAATAAGCACGTCTGCCTTCTCCAGGACAAATTTGTAAATAAAATGTTGCCAACTTGGAATTTGAAAAGTTATGTGAACAAAAATTACAGTTATGTGACATATGGACAAGCACCGCCATCTATTGGTACCAGAAAGAAGCAATATGAAATATATCTGGTTAGTCCCCACTACCCCAGATACAGAAAAATATATTTATTAAAGTTTACATTAATTGTTTTGCCACCTCAGTTAATTTTTGCATAGTGTATTGCTAATTTATTAATATATTTATTATCTTAGCTAATACGATTAACAACTACGCATTCCGCTTCATTGTCAATATACATGTTACGTACAATTATAATATGAAATCACGGTATATCCCTTTAGATTAGTGCGAGCGTAGTCCTTGCACTGACTTGCTGACTTCCCAACTTTAGAAACCACCCTAAACTTTTATCACAAACAAAAAAGAGAATAATTCATTTATTAAATTTGTGACTGATTACAGCAACAGGATTATTGATTTTGCTAAAGTAAATGCCAGAAAATAAAGTTCATGGAGCAAATACATAATCATTTACGAATACTGTATTTTTTTATTATTACATTATCCATCCAAAATTACATATGCATTTAAAAACTTTGCTACACGTTTTCAGATAGGAAGGTTTCACATATCTAATATCCTGCGAACGCTGCTTATACATTTACTGCTTCCTTTTTTTATTGCCAAACTAGAAAAATCCATTATCTGGTTAAAAGTAGCTTATAAATAACATTATATTGTTATTAAAAAATTTGAAATTCGATACTATTAATTTTTTTTAATCACGCAGAAACTAACCTTATCATAACCAAAAATGTTTTAATTTATTGTAATATGAAATATTTTTAAAAAATCTTAATTTCCCTGTTAAACTTCATTTTTTTACCGTTATATTTCAGGCAGCAGTTTTAAAAGTAGAAGGTACTGTCAATATATTTCAATGTGGAGGAGTCCTAATTGATAAATACCACGTATTGACGGTTGCACACTGCGTTTTTCACTTGTAGTAAGTAGTTCAATGGTGCTTTACTCCCTTGGTTGATTGCCTAATTTTTAACAGTATCTAGATATGATTTTAGTGGCCTCACGACTTCATAAAGGGTATATATATATATATATATATATATATATATATGTATGTATAGGTAGAGTTCTATAAAAATTCCAGTTTTACTAACTTTGTAAACGAGTGCGTATGTAAAGAAATTAAAATTTATATAAGGTTACAATGCAAGTCACGCAATTACTAAACAAATATTCTCATACTTACCTAAATAATATTTTTATCGCATTTAAAGTCTGTTTCTAGAACGCTATGATATATTTCATTCCGCTGATCATGTAATTATTTTCAACTAACGAATTTTATATCCATTTTAATAATGAAGGTTAAACCTTCTTAAAGATATGTACATTCATCGACCTCTTTAAAATATTAAACAACAATTTTAATCAATGTCTTTTGGCGTATCGTTCGTGGGTTCAGGTCCCACCGAAGGCAGAAATGTTTATTTTCTTTCGAACGTTTCACCATCTAATCACGCCATAACATCGGCGCTGGTATCACTACGCCAATAAACGTTGATTGATTGACATTGTTGTTTGATTTAATCTGCGTAGTGTTCGATTTATATAAACTCTTTAAAATAGTTTGTCGATCCTTACATTGACAATTTAAATTTTATGCACATTAACGCGGGAGTTCGTAAGGAAAACTCCCTTAAAGAATTCCTCCACTAACCCCCCGCGTTAATGCGTGAGTTAAAGTTGACGACGTAGTATGAAAATAAGGCCACCTAGCTGCGCCATAGTGGCTCAGTGGTTCAAAGAGTCAGGATAAAAACTTAAACATCGCTAGTTGTGGATCAACCTGATTCGCAATTTTCTCTTCTTCATAACTTTCATGGATCTAAAGAGGTCTAGTCTGAAAAATCTTGGGTGTATGAACTTAATAGTAATTTAATGATTATCTTAACAAAAAATAGTCTAGACTTTATAGTATCCCTTCATCCATCCCCTTATACAAATCTAAAAATATAACAGACGATTCCTAATATTAACTATATGTTTCTAATTTTACATTTAAAAAAAAAACGATTTCTTTTCAGCAAATACACTGATTATCCGTTGAAAGTTCGATTGGGTGAATGGGACACACAAACAACGAGTGAATTTTTAGCACATGAAGATTACAAAGTATCAAAAATCTCCATTCATCCTGAGTTCAAGAACACCAGTTTGTGGAATGATGTCGCCATTTTGAGGCTTCAAGATCCAGTGTTGTTTGCTCCCCACATCGACACTGTTTGCTTACCAAAATACGATGAAATGTTCGCTGGACAAAACTGTGTCGTAACTGGATGGGGCAAAGAGTCTTATAGTGAGTAATATATATTCTTAACTTTACTTGAACAACAATGTATTCAGTTACAAATTGCTCTATTTAATTTTGAAAAAACAAGCCAATGTTGACAAAGCTCAACCTAACCTTTTGACCCCAATGTATACACATCTTAATTAGGATTCAAATCTGGGATCGGTTGATCCAAAGGTCACCAGTAAAATTTATTTAATAAAACCAGAATTGAATCATAAGATTATCTGTAAACAGCACTTATACTCTGAAAAATACTGTTGGTTCTCAGCGTTGTGATACGAACAGATTTTAATATGAATGTCACGTAATGAGAGTTATATTTTACTAAACTATGAGTGATGAAATGTTTGTATACTTTCTTAATTTAGAGGGTGGTACGTTTTCAAATATCATGAAAGAGGTGGCACTACAAGTCATCGATAACTATGGTTGCGAAGAAATGCTAAGAAAGACTCGTCTAGGAAGATTCTTTCAATTGCACGAGGGCTTTGTCTGTGCTGGCGGGGAACATGGACTCGATTCCTGCAAGGTAAAACCATTGTCCTCACTTTCTCTTGTTAGTGACACTGCAAGTGTTACTTTACCCCATTTGCATTTCCAGTTATGATATTCTATCTATTTTATATTCCTACACATTCCCTCTAAAATAAGAAGGCCAATAATATACTATGGAACGAATTTTATATTCATGATGGCTTCCCCTTAAACTTAAACCTTAATCTCAAATACAGTCACTTATTGTATCCATATCATTTATTGTATTTCTAAACTGAAAAATTATTTATTGAACAACGTGAGCAACCACTTTCTTACTTTCTGCAGTGGTTTAAAACCAAATTTAAATATTAAATTCTGAATAAAGGGTCCACGTATTTGTATTTATAAGGAGAATGGAAATTTTCTTTACCCCGTGATAAGGTTTCTATCGGATGTTGCCAGAGGAACATATATAAAATGCGCCAAGTAAATATCTCGACATTTTTCTATAGAGCTTTGTAAGGAAAGCTTTCAAAGATTCGAGTCACGTTAGAATTTTATCTTTATATATGTTTCCATTAAATGTAATTGTAATTTATTTTTTCCTGCTTTAATTTGAACACAATCTGACTGCCAGTCATTGTTTATTGACATTGTTTTGGTGAATTATTGTATAATTATTGCCAAAGTAAGTTTTAATTTTTCACATGCTCTGTTTTCCCTCACACTTTGGCATATTTAATAGATTTTTAACTTATTCGTGATTTTAATTTCAAATTTAAATCCTTTTAACGCATATTGCAATTATTAATTGCAAAAGAAGAGTATTTCTTACATAATGCATACAAATACACATTTCCATACTTTCATAGTTCTTTGAACTGGTGAGGAGATTTACATGTAGCGCTTAGCATTATAATTCCTTGTTCCACTAAGTAATGCATTTAATGCATAATACATATAAATTATATTACCTGTCCTATGCTAGCTTTATGTGTGCAATGATTATAAGTATACATCAACAATTTTTTTTTTAAATTCCAGGGCGACGGTGGTGGTCCTCTGGTCTGCTACAGGAAAGACAGGAGTTATGCACTGGCGGGTCTTGTGTCTTGGGGCATAGACTGTGGCCAACCTGGCGTGCCAGGAGTATACGTCAAGATACAAAAGTATTTGGACTGGATTAGTAAAACTACTGGAGTGGGTTTGGAAGATTATTGGCCGAGACACTGAAATTTTGTAAAGAAATATTAAAAACTGTTTTTTATCCACACCCTCCTCGTTCATTTTTGATTAAACAGAGTTCAAGAATCAATTAGAACACAGTTTATTTAACGCACGTAAGTACAACCAATGACATATTGAACAGGTTAATAAAACTAACGATTTAGTAAACCTGATTTAAATTTGATTTTGTTGCATTACAATAAATGTGCTTGCTTTTACAAAACGTATTTAAGTTTATCTTAAATGCGAAACTTTATTGAAAATCGTTTTGTTAAGTATAAATTAAATATGAAATTTACTAATGAAGCACTTGGGTTATTTTTAATTTCATTTATAACCTTGATACTTTACATTTTAATGAAAAAACACGAGCAATCACATTAAAAAGTATACCCATTATGGGTATATGAAGTAGTGTGAAAAATTTATATAGTATATTTATTACTGAAACAATAAAATATAGTAAGCTATTTGCAATATATTAATGTGGAACGAATATTTTAATAACAGATACAAGAGCGAAACGAAATGTAAAACCACAGATATTTGCATATCGTTTCAATTCAAAAATATGTACTTTTATTTTGAAATATTTAAAATATTGTATACAACAGAAAAGCTCCAATGTAAAAGTAAAACTTTAAGAAACAAACTGCTTAACTGATTTTTTATCATACATCAAGTATAGTGCGATCCAAGCAAATGAGAAAAAATTTTAACGCTAAAGATGTGGGTAAAGAAATTAGTTGAAAATTCCCTATATTAAGTACGAACTGCAATTAAATGGAAATTTTGTTTTGTAATTAGAAATTTAGAAATTCCGTATACAAAAATAATCTCCTCTTTAAAATTCTTTCT
>QLNU02003225.1:86196035-86215304 GCA_006491805.2 Dysdera silvatica | reverse complement strand
TCCTTTTTTTCATTTCAGGATCCTTTCTACTTCGTCTAAATTTTAAATTGTCTCCATCTTTCTTTCTTTATAGTTCCAAATGTAAAATTCATTCTCCTAAACTCGGAGATATTTATGTTAGTCGGCTTCCAAACGAAAAGCAATTTAATATAGTACTGACAGGAGAGCGGGAACCCATTTGGTACTGATAAACTATACTAAGTTACCATATTCAATTGCTAAATACTTTATGCAAAAAAACTTCACTATGAAAGGTAATGACTAGAGCCCGGATTATGTGCAAATGCATGTGTGTATGCGCAATTGCAGATTTCAGCACCAGTGCGTATAAAAGCAACAAAACGATGAATTTCCAGAATAAATGCATATTTTAAGGGTTTTAGTAATGTTTATTCATTTATGGTGCATGTTTATTCGTTTATGGTGCATGTTTATTCATTTTAGTGCATATAAATGCATATCTAAGTGCATATAAATGCATATCTAAGTGCATATAAATACATATTTTAAGTGTACACAACTGCATATTTAAGTTCATATAAATGCATATTTTAAGTACCTATAAATGCATTTGAGGTTTTTTGGTGCACACGCATGCACATTTTGCTGGTTTTTTATTACATATAATCCGGTCTCTAGTTATGACGTTATACTCTGTATACAGAGTCGTTATAAGCAATATGTTTAGCATATAAAAAATAGAAATCAAACCTTAAATAGTGATAAAGTCGCTATATGCAGTTTGTTGTTATAACCATCGTGATTATAAACTATTCCTGTTATACAAGATTAGAAAGATAGGCGAAGAAACAACATTCGCAGAGATACATTGGCAAAAAAAATATAACCATGAACCGCCTTCTTAGAAAGAAGTGCCGTAGAGCATAAAATTATGAAACCTCTCTCTCTCTCTCTCTATATATATATATATATTAGTTCCTTATCAAGGGAGGATTCAGGAAATTTTTTCAGGGAGGGAGCGCAAAATTTGAAAATCAATTTGCAACTATTCCATGAAATTCGTTGCTGAGTTTAGGTAAGTAATGATAGGCATGAGTTTGTTTTTCTTAGGGGCCTCCCCCGCACCTTCCAGATCCACTCTTGTTACTGCTACCCACCCCCGAGAAGTTTATGATACCTTAAGACATCACGATCCACATATTAAGAATCACTTATAAAAGATTATAGTATTGTATTTTCTATGTATAATGAATATTTGTACATTTTTTACTTTTCTAAAAATTCTCATGAACATGTTGTCTTATCTGTAACGTGCAATTTCACGTGTGTCCGGTAAAAGCTTCAACTTGGATTTCAGTGGCTTTTTCTGTGGATTTTATTAACAGTATGCTCTTTAAAATAAGGGTTCAGATATTCTCCAAAACATTTTCCAAATAAATGCAAGAATTAGCAGGTACGTATGAATTTTTGTATTGCCAAAAATTAAGAACTATTAAAACAGATCTTATTAAATATTAGTCAAATAAACATTCATATTAGGTAATTATTTTTTCTTTTAATTAAGAGTCGATTACTAAGAAATAATTAGGAATATACATTATAAAGCTCTGCGGGATATTCCGTCTCGTCTGTTCATTAAAAATACAAACGTAAAGTGTTTTTAATAAACAGACGTGGTGGAATATCCCGCAAAGCTCTATAATGTATATTAATAGACGCCGTGAAAGTCTTCGTGAATGCAATAATTAAGGAATTTATTATTATTTAAAATAATTTTTAAATAAACTTAGATACATCTGTACACTATTACATGTATGTATAAATATGCATATCTATATGTTAAACTACGGGACTCAATTGCAATAACCTTCAAGTTTGCATAATGTTATGCCGACTCGATATATTTTGCCTGTACTTTAAGCTTATTCTTCGATTATTATAGAGCACAATATAAAGATAATTTTGAATATAACAGTTGGCAAAAAGTACTTTAATTCTTATTAAATTTTTTGAAAACTATTACACTATAGGAATAAACTTTCCTTTTAAAGACAGGTTAAACTTTAAGCGAAATGGATGATAAATAAAACATACAAAACTATTCACAATAATTGCGTAACTAAAAAGGAAGACGACAATATTGTATCGTTGTTGTCGTATTAATGAGGAATAAAACATAACGTGTTGTTAACAAAAAAAGCAGTAATTTTCAATTACAAATTTTATAATTATATGATCATGGATTTTTTCTCTGTAATTTTCATTCATTATTTTTGTACAATGGGTTACTTGTTGGTGTTGAAAAGTGGAGATCAGAAAAGAACGTAAACACGTGATCAGTCATCAATCAGTGTCGAAAAGTATTGCACCATCATTACCCAAAGCAGAGTTTTCCAACTGCGCGTCTAAACGTTCCATGGAGGAAAGGAATGAAATGATTCCAATGAAGTAGAATTTCATTTTCTCAATTCTTGTCTATTGAAAAAAAAAATAAATAAAAAAAGAGAACAATTTCAAAATAATCAATTTTTATTTTACAATTTCAAAATAGTAAAAGTTTTCTGCAAATGCAATTGGCTTAAACTGTTTGAATATTTGGATTCGAATACCCTTACCAAATATACTTAAGAAAAAAATGAAATTAAAATTCATGATAAGTTAGCTTAAATTAATGTTTTTCTCCACTTAGAAAAAACAAAAATATTTGAATGCATCGCTAACGTTTTAATTACATTTCTTTTAAAGTTCCTTTATTATAGTTTTTCTCCCATTTTTTATTTCAAATGAAATCTTCGTACTAGAAATAAAACTTTACCACTTTTGCAACATCTTTACGAAATTAAAAATATTAACTTACAGCCGCTTTAATAAAATTTCTTATGAAAACTCATGCATGCATTTAGAAAATTTCCTCCTATCAAGGAGGCGTAACAACATTATTTTGCAATATAATATTTATTTATTTGGTAGCTAAATATATTACATACTATAAACATGAGGAATAATAATACAAAACACAGGAGAATTACCTGAGGGACAACCGAAAAAAAAAACTGATGTGAAGGTCAATCACCCCAAATGTCAATATGAAACAACCAATAAATGAATACAGATCAACTTGAAAATAAACCCTTTTACGAAGTTACAAAACTAAATTATTATTAATGTTGTGTGCACGCTTCATCTTAATTTTGGTGAGTGGAGTTATTCTCTGATATCAGGTTCTTCACAATAATCGTATGTATTTGGTCACGGTATCACAGAGATATCATAAGATATCACAAAGATGTCATAAGAGATATCATAAAGATATCATAGAGATATTGTAAGCGAATATAAAAATATATAACAAAAATATCGAGAATATTTTGTCAGAACGTGAGCAGTTCTAAACTGATTCTTTTTACCTGTAATCTTTTTATTAATTGTGAAAAAAATTTGTTCCACCAAAGGCAAAATTCGTAGTGCTAATGTGAGATTTACATAATTAGAAACTAAATATGTAATGTAAGATATTATTACCCTTCACAGGGATAACACAATTGCCAAATATGGTCAACACAAGAAAGCCTCCGGGGCGAGAATTTTGTGAGTTTTCGTGGGGGAATTTATTATACAATAATTTTTGCCACCCACGTATTAATTAGCTCAAACTAGAGCTTATGTAATTTTGGAGAAAAAGAGACGCTTTCCCCATCCTGGATTCGAACCAGGGTCCCTCCGTTTAGCCCGCGATATTTTGACCAACTAGACGAATGAGGACAAATTAATAAACGCATTTTTCTCCGTGTATTGGGATATAAGATATTATTTACAAGGATAACACAATTGCCTAATAATGGTCAATACAGAAAAGATTTTTGTGAGTTTGTCTCCAAATATAAAAAGCTCTAGTTTGAGCTACATAAACATGGATAGCAAAAATTATTGTATAATAAATTCTCCACGAAAAACTCACAAAAATCTCGCCCCGGAGGCTTTTCTGTGTTGACCATTATTTGGCAATTGTGTTATCCCTGTGAAGGGTAATAATATCTTACATCCTAATATACGGAGAAAAATGCGTTTGTTCTTGTCCTCGTTCGTCTAGTAGGTCAAGACACCGCGGGCTCAATGCGGGGACCCTGGTTCGAATCCAGGATGAGGTCCGCGCCTCTTTTTCTCCAAATATAAAAAAAGCTCTAGTTTGAGCTAAATATACGTGGGTGGCAAAAATTATTGTATAGAAAATATGTAATTGCCAATGAAATTTGTCCTGTTAGGAAATAAATTCTACAATGTTAAAAATGGAATTACAAAATTTAAGAAGTAAAATTTATAACATTAAAATATAGAATTTGTAGTACCAAATAGCACATCTAAACAATAAAGCCTGAAGTGTTGGAAATAAAAATTATTATAATATAAGTGGAATTTAATGTGTTCGGAATGAAGTAATTCAAAAATCTTTATTGGTAGAAATCGCTCGACTTATTCAAAATTATCAAAACGGTAACTTTTTTACCGGCTCCTCTTTACTCTCGACTAAAGCTAATAAACAAAGATTTAATCTTGATGTTTTTCTTCTCTTCCAAGAAAATCTTCTTAGTCTGTAATTGTAAGAATTACTAGGTTCTTTAAAAAAGAATTAGAGTTTATGACACAGCCTGATATTTTTCTAGCAACACCTTTTAAAGTTAATTTGTAGTAAAAATATATTGCTCTATCAGATTATAAAGCGAAATAAGACAGCATACACTTACTGTGAAAGCTAACGATGCAAGAGACCGTAGTCGGAGACATTTCCATTTCGCCATCGTCAGTGCTCAAAGAAACTGTTACAGTTATAGTGAAGTTTGTGTTAAGTTTTGGTTCTGGTTAAGTCATGAGCACGCTAAGATGCCACGAGGTGTGGCTCTCTTGTTTTTTCTGTATTTTAGAATTCGATTAGTAGTTTATATGAATGTGGGTGTTCGTAAAATTGTAAATAAAGGTATGTTTACCCGTGTTAAATTTGGTGAGCTGTGCTAGTGCTTAAACTGCCATCATCAATTTTACGAAAGCGGAGTTGAAGTAGGTGATTTGTAATTTCATATCCCGAACCCGACGAAAAAGATAAGTGCGCTTTGATAATTTCTAGCGTAATTTTTTGATATCTTTTAACACTTATTTAAACTAGTATAAATAAACTGGCCAATGAATTGTAGGCCCTTTCTCTCAGCTGAGGTTCTCTGGTTACATCCTTAGTAAACAATCTACACGACACCTGTACTGTCAAACGGAATTTATACTTATGTACTTTTACATCTTACATTTGATGACTGCTAATATGACGTGCTTATAAATAAACTGTAATTTCTACTATGGTATTTTGAATTTTATAAGTAATCATGCATGCATTTGCTAAACGATATAGTTTTGAAAACAGACAAGCCATTTTCCACTCGGATACCATTTTAAAATTTAAGTGGCGTAATTCTACATGCAGCAATATTGGGTAAACAGGTAGGAATTAAAAATTATACCCAATTTGGTAAAACAAGCTCACGGTCACTCAACCTCTTACAACAGATGCAAAGCTCATCAAACGGATAACCGCAACCATTACCAACGTTAAAAGTTGTCATTTAGATTTCTATCCAGCGACGTGGAACTTTTTAAACATTTGGAACAAAGGGTTTTTATTTGCAAGTCAAGGCTGACCTGAAGTAAAACAAAGCCGGGGAAAAAATGCAAGTTTAAGATCACGGGATTATTTTGATAATTGTACGTTATCACGGAAATAGCTAGTGGCATACATGCATGGAACTTCAAATTTATTTGTTCCCTTGAGTTGTTATTTTAAACCGACAACAGCAATTTGTACAATAGACCAATTTGTTATTTGTGAACTTGTTATATTTGCAGAAATAAAACAGAATTTTTTGTGTATTTTTATTTGCCAGAAACTATTTCTATATTAAAGAAACATTTTTTTTTCTTTAACTGAGAACTTAACGCGATTAAACCAACATATTTGGTTCAAAACCTTATACCATTTTTTTTTTGTATATGATATCATTACGTTTGTATGTGTATTTTTACGCCATATTGCTACACGATATGGAATGAGACAAACAATTCACCCAGAATGAGACAGACGATTTAAAGCCCCCCCCCCACAAGAAATTACACTGAAAACCTACTGAGAATCTAAGCTAATAAAATGAGTTCCAAAGAAAACTCATCTTGATACATTCGAAAGTCCTAGGTTCGATTATATTTGGAGCCTTTTTTTACACTAATTTTTAAATTTTCAAATTTTTGCAGCAAGTGTAGTATATAAAAAAATATATACTTTGCTATTTGGGGGCCCCCTGTTCTGGTCGAGGTCTTGGACCTAATGACCCATCAATTGAAGAGACACTATTAAAGAGTCATAACGCCACCATTGAACCAATGAGGCGCTTTTACACCGATTTGGCGGTATTGTTACAAAGAATGATTTTTCCATTTTCCGCTCAAAAATTTTAGTATACGCAGTGGCCGATCCACAGGGCGGATGGGTAGAGAAAATTAGGGAAATTCCCCTCCCAATTCCATAAAAGTGGAAATCGGTTATAACGGCCAAGGAGATTATATACCGACTATAACGACGAAATTTTTATAAAAGGTTTGACTTCCTTTTTTTTTAATTGCTTATTAAATCCGTGACCAAAAAATAATTGTTCGCTAAAAGAGGTTAAATTGCATTGAGCTTAATCATTATAACAAACGAAATCCATATTTCATCATTATATCCGGAAACTCGCAAAATGTAGTTATATGCTCGTTGTATAAATGGGTCCTACTGTACTTTACATTTCCCCCTAAAACCCTCACTCTGGATCCGCCTCTGGTATAAATTTCAGCTGAGATGTGCAGTGCATTAGTACATGAAAAGCACATGTTCGTTTGAAAATTTTCCTCGATGATTCTATATGAGCTGTGACTCTCCCAACCGTACCCGGATAAGCAAATAAATATAACTTATTGCAGTTTAACGGTCTTATTTAGCCACTAGTTCCATTCTGGAATACTGCAGTGTAGTTAAAACTTAAATGCAACCGAGAATTATACTAGCCAACTGCTTTTCTTTTGCAGCCGCTTACTTACAACAGAGAATAATAAGAAAACAAAAAAGTAATTTAAGTGCAGGTTTAGCAGGTAAATAAGCAAGCAAAAAAATATCATCAACATTAGTATTTCAGGAAAAAATATTTAAAGAATTATAAATGAGTCGCAATTAATTATGTAGTTTTGATAAAAAGTAAATATGTTTATTTTTATAAAATATTTTCCAATTCCATGAAATGCTTAATGGAGTCACAGAACTTGGTAAAATAACACAATGGGCACAGTTTTTGAAAACTGTGCCAGTGGTGTTATTTTACCAAGTTTTGTGATATATTCAGCACAGTGAGTCGTTTTACTTCCACTTAATATAGTGTTCGTTCCTACAAACTTTCAATTCGATTTTCATGATCGATATGAACTTTCGAATAGTGTTTAGCCCTGATGAGAGTTCCGTTAATCGACGCTCTACTATGGGAGAGGGAGCCTATGGAAAAGAAGAGGAGAGTGTTTTGTGAAGGACGGATATTGTCGTCAAAAGAATTGTGAAAATATTTTATCAAAAATAACTATTTATAATAAATAGAATATGTAATAGGTTCAAACCTTTTTTTTTTTCACGGAAGAGGTATCTCTGTAGAAGATAGAAAAATAGTTTCTCTATGAAATATTCATAATACTATGTAAAAATCTTCTGTAATAAAAATATTTTCAATAAATGCCTAAGGTTTAGGGCCGAGAATATTCTCTAAGAAGATTGTTCTCACGAAATACGTTCAACTGTTTTATAGAAAGAACGCTTTCATTAACTGCGTCAAAAATTCTCCGTTAAATGAAAAATTTCAAAAAGTATTGAAATGCTGAAGATTTTACCCCTCTCAAAATTAAAATAAAAATACAATAACTATTTTGTTCTCTTACGGTTTTGTTTAACTATATTCTATGGGTGTTAAAAAAATTCGGCAAACAAATACAATAATTTGAATAAACATATTATATTGTTTAATATTATAAACAAAACTTACCGAAAAATGAAAGTTACGAATTTTATAAAAATATAGTACTCGATAAACTTATCTATCCATAGCAGCATTTATTCTCAAAACCTTCTGAACCGTTTGTTGTATCAAAAAGCGAAATTTTCGAAAGAGAATATTAATCTGATGTCAAAGCCCGTTGATTCTTCGTAGGCGAGTCTCTCTTGGTCTGAGTAGGTCAGTCCTTCAGTAGACAGAACTAGATTCTCCGGCTATCTAGCTGGCCAGTTGGACCTATTTCTTCACGTGCTCATAAAAACGAAGAAAACAAAACCGACTGAAGATGCCGGAAGAAGATGAAGTAGATAATGACGGAGAAAGTTTCTGCCCTCAGGAATGGTGCTTCGTAATGGTTAACTGTTCTTTGAAACTTGCCATTTTGTCGCCAAATTGCTTCGATTAGCTGCCAACTGTTGTCGCCATTTCAGGGATAAATTTAATCAGCCCGTAATACGATGAAAACAAATACTCATCATAATGGGGAAAACATGTGTAAAGTGTAGCTTGATTCTTGCTTATAATAATGTTAGCTACAATGATAGGAAAGCATTAGATATAAAAATAACAATGCTTTCATATTAAGAATACCAATTCGGATCTTTCAATGAAAGATTCTAAATCTAGTTTCGAGAAATTTAGTTCATCTCCGTTCATCTCCGAAGAACAAAAAATTTCAGCTCTATATGTACTTTCATCGTTTGTATAATTTTTAAGTCGTATTATTTATCTTAAGTTCTTACGTGCTCTGTATGGAAATAATTTTTCAATCTTTTTTTTCAATCTTTTTTTTTAAACATTAGCGCATCATAATATTATCGCTTCATTATATTCTTTTATATCGCGTATGACGGTATAGTAATAACGCGTTTATCTACCATACAGGAAACCTGGGTTGGAATCCAAACGATACTGAATTCTTATCGTTTTTAGTGATTCGTAGACTTGGCTTTAATTCTTTATGCGACAAAAGTTCGGATCCTACGGGAAAACTGCATGCACTAGCGTAGCATAACTTGAGTTGACCTGACCTGACCTTACGCCATGAAATATACAATCTTTTATGCCGCTAATATGAATAATTTCTGCAAAGTTAAATGTCGACGTTATAAACCATGCGAATTCTCTTTCGTGGCGAAAATCGAATAAAGCCCAGTGCATTGAACATTTCCCGCATTATTTAAAATGGCTAATAAGTTTAAAATCCTGGTTCAGTAAAATCAAAGCAGTATTTTATTATGGTTGAAGTAATTGAAGAAAATCGAAGGAAAGGTCCTGTGCCCGCTTAGATAGAGCAAGGATAGTTTAAGGCAGGGTTGTCCAATCTTTTTGAGTAGCGGGCCACTTAAAAATTTTTCACGGATCACGCAGGCCAACGGTTTCATGTAAAAAAAAACAAAAAAAACCTGCCTTGAGATTTTCTTCCGTTTATTAGTTTGTTCATTTGCGATATGAAAAGGGTTCAACTATGCTGTCCCAGCGTTTTTTCGGTATTTCTGAAAAAAAAACATCTAAAATTTTTGTTTTGGAATTTATTTTTTTTAACAGTTATGATTTTGCACCATTAAATTGTTAGGGTCCTCAACCTGTTAAATCGCATAATTTTTACTAGGGACTCATCACGATGGATTGCGGTTATTTGTAATTTTTTTTTTTAATTGCAGTGTTATTGCATACATATGTATTTTCCAAGTGAAATGGAAAGTTACTACAACCACTGTGACAAATAAACAATTTTTGTTTTGTTGGCAAGCCGGATTAGCAATGTTGGCTAGCCGGATTGTGTCTCGCGGACCGTATGTTAGACAACCCTGATGTAAGGGATTTGTACCTGAAAGCTTGAGTTTGGAGATAGGTAAAGCCTCTGGAAAGTCCTCGGTAGTACGTGATATGTAATAATGGGTCAAAGATCTATTTTGCGCCAAGTAATCTCTATTTTTATTATTATCTTAAAAAAGCGTTTTTATAAATATTTGTGGCTTGAATACTATTGTAGGTTAAAGTAAACCGTACCCACTCATTGATAAGCGTATTCTTCCCAACGAAATATCCGTGAGTGTGCTTATGAAAGCAGGAGCAAAGTTCATTCAAACAGTAACATTAATTTAATATGACTAGCAGCAAGGCGTACGTCCAATTCCCTAACAAAAATAGTAAATCAGCAACTACCCAATAATTCAAAAGTCAAACTTAATAACGAAATAATAAGAGTGCAAGCGTTTGCTTTTCACAGCTGCTTTTAGTGCAGAACCGCATTACCATTGTTCTAATGCCAAATAGACCTAAAGATGACAGAAGTCGTGTATTCCTTCGCGTGACACAGTCAAAAGACCATGTCACGCTGCATGTTAATGATTAATCTCTAAACTAATGCTTTTCAGAATAGATTTCAGAAACAAAAGATGCTTTGAAATTGACACTTAAAATGGCGAAATCATTCGTCACTGCATTGATGAAATTTCCATTTTATGGCCAATAAGTATATTCTTATTCTATGATGAACTTTCGTTGAGAAATTCACGAAGCTAGACGTTAAAATGACGTATCATTTTTTTACGTGTAAAATTTGGAGTGATGTTTTTAAAATTGAAAAACACTAAATATGTAATGAAATGAACATTTGGCAGCGCCAACATTTCTTCACAAAATATATAAAAACAAGAATTTACTTCATAGTTAAAAAATTCCAAGACATAATATGAATTCTAAAGAAACCATTAAACTAATACGAATTTAAAAGGAACTGGTCTCGAATTATATTTAATTGCACATTAAGTGATGATATAAGAGAAGTTCTAAGTTCACGTCAAAATAAAACGATTGAGTAGAATTGTGCCAATAAGTTTTGGTTATGTTCGAACTTAAACACCTTTAAATGTATTATGGTTTGAATTAACTTTGAGTCGATTGTTTATGCTTACTTAGATAAATTTATAGTTTTTAGAGTATACAATGGTAATATAAAATTGACATATTTTATTATTAAAAAATTCAGTAATTTCGACATTCATAAAAATTCCTTTGAAACTTGCAAATATTCGTTGTTTGTTTAAAATATTCTTATTTAAAGTTCAGCATTTGCAACAGGTTCATTCTAGTATTATCTTTTCAGGCACTTTGTCTTCAACTTTTTTTTGCTACTTCTCCAAATAATGGGGTAAAAACATTCGAGAGGAGAGGGATCTCAAATTTTCCAGATAACTCAAGGTTCTAATGAACAAGGAATCCCTTGAAACAGTTTATAAACATGTTTGAAAATTATTATTCATTTGTAGCGAAAAGAATGCTAATGAAAATAGCTCACTATTTCTCTTTTCCGCCCTTTTGACTTCTCTACTGTCGTCTACAGATAGCATCTTAAATCCCAACTTGTCTAACCACAGTACCGTACGAAAAGACAATAGGTTCTCAAAAAGAAGGAACCTTGACTTCGAAATGTTGTTCGTTGTTACTTTGTCATTCGTAAGGAGATATATACTAATGAATTGCTTTGTTCTGAACCTTGACATCGATGGCTAGACGCTGTGCAACAGGAAAGATATTCGGATGAACATATCGCCACAATATAAGTAATAGATAAAACCTCTTAGTACATCTGATACAAGGACAAGCGTATCATATTAAAATAAAATGATCATGGAATATAATTCTTTAACGACTATGAAACATAATTCTTTAATTACTATGAAATATAGTTTTTTAATGGCTATGAAATATAGTTTTTTAATGGCTATGAAATATCATTCTTTAATGACTATGGAATATCATCCTAAATTATTATAAAATACCATATTCTATTGATTATGATCATCGTGAGTTATGTATGTCCGTGAGGTAAATGCCCGCTAATAATTTGAAATAAATTGCAATTTTACACATATTGTAATGTATAAATGTACATAACATGTGCTTCGTCCTCCCCCCCTCCCCACCACAATAATTTTGAAAATTTTACGTGTTGATTCTGAGAATAGCTATACTGGAATAATTAGGTTATCGCTTATCCCAAACCCATATAGGTACCACGTTTTCTTCAAAAAAATTTTTTGAAAAAAATTTATTGACGAATAAGGATTTTCTATATTAAATTGAATACGCGACTTTTTAGTCTAAAATCCTTAATCGTCAATAAAATCCCTGGATAAATAAAAGTATAACAAACTACTTTCTTTCAAAGATAAATATATTAATTACTTTTGTGAAAATAAAGTGTTACTTTAAGCACATATGAAAAGTGAATGTGTCAAATTTAGGACACCGGGTTTAAAATTATCATAAAAGGTAAGAAAATGTCACGCAATGTTATAAGAAGGCAATGAGAACAACCGAATTTATGAAGTTCTTCCTGTTATTGGTCAGACTTTCCCTAAAACCATAACAATGGAGCTTACAGAACCGGTATCATGTGAAAACTGGTTTAACGAATTTTGTTTAGTAGCAAAATAAAATAGATTTTTTTTTAATACGAGCAGAATGTGTTTTAGCGCCTTATCATGAAAAGACAAAACTATGTTCAATGAACACTTCATGCGATAACTTGCTCTCTCGGCTTCTTATCTTTCAGTTGTTTCTCAGCTTCTTATCTTATCATATAAATTTTCTTTACACGAACACATACAGATACAAACATATTTATGAGTACAAAATCATCATTATAAAAATTCGAAATTTTATTGTTATTACTAGCGAAAAAATTCACGTTACGAATTATATAAATCAATATTGTACTCGTTTGTAGTAAATATATTTATTTTCAGATTTTAAAAATAACCACATACAGGTTTTCTTCGGTTATTCGTAGAGAGATTTAAAGTTCATTGCTGTAAATAAAATATTTAAATGTTTTGTGAATTATTTCAGCTGCTACTGACTTTGAAAGACAGTAACATGCTTTTGTTTCTTATGCCAAGATTCCGGCTGTAATCGCTTCCGTTTGGTTGCTATGGCTATGGCAGAAACGATGGCAGTGGCTAAACAAAATATAAATGAAACCACAGAGACGATTATGATAATATTCCTGCAACTTGAAAATTCGGCATATGTGCGTCCAACAGCTTGAACTCCTTGGTCAGAAATTCCTGCAATTGGCACTAGAAGAAAAAAATATGTTTTTTCAAAAAACAGTGCGCTAAATGTACTTTTTATAAATATATTTCTGTTTGAATTCATCAATCTTTCAATATATTAACATTTAATAAAAAGTTATTGTTGCGATATTTACATACGCTAAATAAAAAATTTGCAATGATTCAAACCATTATGAAGCAAACATTACAACTTATCGGTTGCTCCGTATTTAAATTATTTAAAACATTGAGAAGATAAGAATCTTCCTAAACACCCATATAGCCTTTTTATCTTTCTTTTAATTTGCTGATATTCAAACACATACAAAATTTACGCATACACAGTTCACCACACAGCAACCCTGGATCCGAGATCCATTCCAAACATCACATTATGTTGTCCCAATGAAGTTGATAAATCTCAAATTAACAGAAGCCCGGGAGGGGAAGTGTGTTGAATATGCAGGACACTCAGATGAAACGCCCCATAACTTAGCATTCTACCTGTTAAGTTAAAACGTCGTATATCTTTACATTTTGCATACTACATTAACGGGTCGCTGAACATTCCTTATGCTACGTTAGAAGGACATCTACAATAGAAGGTGAGGAAATTATATTCATCCATTATATTCCCCTTTTTATTCCTAACTTCACAAATATATTTTAGGGATCCAGCCTCACAACTATTTTTTGAAAGCTGAGCTCCATAGAGTTGGTGCCCATGATTTTCAGATATCTTTTAATTTTTTGATTCATCACTATATATTAATTTTATTAATTTTAAAAATTATTTCTCTTTTATAAAGGAACAATCATAGAACAAAAAGAAAATAAAGCTATGAAAACGACATAATATCTACAGATAAACTAAATATGGTGGAAAATATAAAAGAGAATTATTTGAAACAAAAATAAGTGCTACAAGCAAAATATAATTTTCTTTAAATTTTGACAATCTTTTGAGTAATTGTTGCATTTTCATTATAATTATAACTAGAGCATAAAGTTTGCTGTCGTGTGCGGTTGCTAATAATGATTAAAAATTGGAAGTTAGCGAATGGTTTTTAAAAACAAATTTCTTAAACGTTTACATACTTACGCAGATTATATCATTTGTAATACTTCAGAAAGTTTGAGGTTTCGAAGAAGAAATGCAATTTATGAACTAAAAATTAATTTTAACAATTTGTAAAAAAAAATACAATAGTAAAAGGAGCTATTTCTTAAACATTTATTCTTAAGAATAAATAAAATATTAACCTATTTCCTTGACCTCTCCTTGAAGTAATCTTTTAGAGCAGCGGTCACCAACCTTTCGGACTTCACGGACCACTAAATTCATAATTTTAAATCTCGCGGACCATTAATATAAATCTTTTTAAAAAGATAAATACAGGGCTTCTTCTGGTAACCGCATTGCGGAAAAGTGAAGTTTTTCACTAATTGCCGATAATTATCTCAAATTCATTATAGATATAAAAATTTACAATTAATTATTTTAATAGAAAGTTAGAAATTAGTACTTAAAAATTTAGGAACCTATCAAGTACATTTCATGAATCTAGTGCAATATAATCGCGACAATTGTCATTCAGAATATGAGAATTTCTTAAAATATTGTTTTTGTTTTATTATTAATAAAACATTAAAAATGCAAATAATGTCCAGATTTTTCTGCGGACCACCGATTAGCGACCGCTGTTTTAGAGCACATCCTTTCAAAATCTATCCTCATCTTGATTCTCAAAACTTTTTCTCCTCTTCTCATCGTGGATTCCGTCAATATCATTTAAAGACCTCCATAGTTAATACACATTTTAACCATGACCTTGCTAAAGTAATTTACCAGCATTATCAAACTGATGTAAATGTTTTTTATTTTGCAAAGGCTTTTGACAGAGTTTCTCATTCAAAACAAAATATCGCTTTTAAATCTTCATCCGCAAATCACACGTTGGATTAGCCAACTCCTGTGAGCTACCTAAACCACTTTGTCTTCTTCAATAATACCTTTTCTCATTATTCCCCCTGTTACTTCTCTCTTTTCTTTCTTGGTTTTGGCTCCAAAGACTGATGGTCATGCTGCGCCGGGACCTACTATTTCGGAATCGAACCTCTTAGGGCCTGGGGACCAAACCCCGGACTACAGTGAGCAGTGCGATCTTTGTAGAGATCTCTGAGTAAGCGTTCTTTTGCACTGCTGGGGAGTCTGTTACTTCTGGCATCCCTCAAGGTACGGTTCTTTCTCCTCTCTTCTTCCAGATTTTCATTAACGACATCGCATTACTGTTCCGATCCGTCTATTTGCGGATGACTGTGTCATTTATTCCAAGATTACGTTTCCCGTTGACCAAGCAAATTTTCAATTCAATTTAAATCTCATTTTTAACTGGCCCAGATCATGGGTCCTACTACTAAATCCTTCTAAATCGACCCTTGTTTGAATACATCGAAGCATAATACATCACTTTTTATATATAAACTTGACAATATGCCAATTACTCCGTTGGTTCTTGCAAAGACCTTGATTTAACTTTTACAGCCGATCTTCAATGGAATATATATTTACATATTACTACAATTATAAAAAAAAGTCAAGATCCAAACTTTACTACCTCCGCAGACAGCTTAAATATTCCACAACTCGAATCAGTCTACTTTTCTATAAAAGTTATATCTTACAGATTTTACCTTATGGAGATGAAATTTGGGACTCTCATCAACTTGTCATAATATCACCAAACTTGAAGCTGTCCAAAATTTAGCCACCTGTTTTATTTGCAAATCTTGGTCTTCTTATTAATCAATTTCCATGCTTAAATCGAAATAGGGACTTATTCCCTTGGTCACTATCAGTAAACATCATCGCTTGGTACTTCCTTTTAAAATGTACCATAGTCTTACACCTTTCACTAACCCAATACTTATCCCCGGCTCATATGCATCTGATCGTCTTGGCCAGGGGATGGGGAACCTGCGGCCTTTCGGACCCATAAGTGCGGCCTTATGAATGTATCCAACTTTTGAAAAAACGAAATTCTTTTATTTTTATTAATATGATTTTGTCCATCTTATTTTTTATTTATTTACTTTATTATTATTAACTTAACATATTTAAAATACAAAAGAAGTATCATCCTTGCATATATTTTGCATATACAGACAAAAATATATACATATCTTTTTATATGAATATTTCTACCGAAAGTATTGAACGAGTATCTACTAAAATAATACCATTATGTACAATTGGCCATTTCGGTTAAACGGAGTTCGCATAATCGGGATTCTACTACGTATCTAATCATCGGCGTAGGAAGTGGGGCTAAAGCTCCCATATCGCGTTCAAAATACATTTTTCCGTTTAACGCCAAATTACATGATCTTTTAAAAAACTACTTGAGCTCCCATAATTTTTAAATTGCTACGTCCCTGCATCTACTGAATGCGGACTAACAACTAACCTGATGTGGCCTTCTTTGATTATAACTAACTTCATGCGGCCTTCTAGCATAAAAAGGTTCTCAGTCCTGGCCTTGACCATTTCCATAAACTATTACCTGTATTTGCCAAATCTGACACTTATAAATTTAGCTTTTTTCCTAAACTATTAGAGACTTGAACTCTTTCAATTCTGAGATAATTTGTTCCTCATCATTAAATCTTCTCACCTAGAGATTCTGACGTATTGGATTTATTTTGTTTTAAGTATATTTTTTATTTATTTATTTATATTTAGTGAACTGCCCGGTCAAACTTTTGCTCGTCTACCTCCAGCTTAGACTGACCAGGCCTGACCAGGCAAATGCTGTATGTTTAAATAAATAACATAAATTTACATTAAATTAACACAAAATTATAGTGTCGGAGAAAAAAATCAATTTGTCATCGATCTTCAAAAGTTTAGTAATATATTTAGATTTTGGAAATTTTCTTGGCGAATAAGGTTTCCTTTTAGAAAATAAACTGAACTAGACTATTTCACTACGATCATGATAATTATTAATCATGGAACTTCACGGTTATCATGATTCACCGTTAGTCGGAGAAAGTAAAAGAAGATTGAAAATTAACAAAATAACAACTACGAATTTACTTTTTGAAAAACCTTCCATCGCAATTGTTAGTTCAAAGCTTTCTGTAAAGTTTTCTGTACGGTTGGAATGGCTTCTGTCGTCAACATAGTAAGATCTACGTCGTCGTTTCCCGAAATCCCTCTGACTTTCATCCAAACATAAAACCTATTTAGAAATAAATAAAACGTCTAAACAGGCAAATTGTTGAAAGGCAAAAACACGAAATAATAGAAAATGTCCAACCTGTTGACAATCTTCCCGTTCAGCACATGCAACTACTTGAGCAGACAGTCTTAATGCTTCCCCGTCCAACATATCTTGGAACATAAAGGCTTTGAATCCAAATATTACCTCCAACGGATTTACCGATTCACGTCGAGGATGTTGTGGTGCTATTGGTCGAAACATGGGGTTACGGCATCTGAAACACGGATATAATTATGAAGTGAATGAAATTTATCACAATCAGTATCAAAATGATAAGTATGGCTCAAATTTTCAATCACGGTAATCGAAGTTTTTAAACTTTCTAATTACCTTGACCACGTAATTCCTTCCTCACGATCAAAATATCTCAACTTCGCGGCATTATCTTAATTTATTAAGGTATGTCTACCTAAACATTTTTTATTTGTACATAAAAGTAACACTCATTTTGTTTTTTTAACCATTTTTAGTTAATTTTGTAAGAGAGATATTATTATCCTTCTCAAGGTTAGCATGATTGTCAAATAGTCAACACAAGAAGCTATCGAGACGTGGGTTTTTTTTGTTTTTTTTTTTGTTTTTTTTGTGGTGATTTAATGGATAATATTTTTGACATACACGTTTCCCAATTCAAACTACTTGTACATAGCAGGAAAAAAAAACACTTTCTCTAGCCCGGAGTCGAACCGAGGACCAGCCCTGGACTTAAGAGTCCCAGGGCCGTAGCTAGGGTGTGGCGTGGAAGGCTCACGCTAGAGGCGTAGGCCAGGACGGGCGTAAAATCAGCTGAAATAATTCACAGGGTAGAATATGTCCGTGGCTGGGGGGGGGGGGACCTGGACGGTTCTGCCAAGGGAGCAAGATCAACTAGCTATGGTGCTGCAGGGTCCCTAAGTAGTTAACCAGGTCGCCACCAGTGCCGGATTTATAAATGGGCAAGTTGGGCACTTGCCCAGGGCGCAAAATGTCTAGGGGCGCAAGAGGATGCGAATGTTTGTTTTTTATTGTAAATTATTTGCCATAGAATTCTGTCGATCAACTCTCCCTGAGAAGGCGCCCTCCACCCTATTTTTCTAAATCAGAAATTTTGAAAAATGCATGAAATAGCACCCCTCCCCCCCCGTGTTGAATCCAAGCAGGGGGCGTGCGCCCTCCTGAGAATAATAAGTTTACATTAAAAATGATTATTTTCAAGTAAAAAATACTTAAAACAAAACTTACAAGTGAAATTTTCACACTTTGTGCCCTCCCTTAAATTTTGTTCTACGTCCATATAAAATAAAAAAATTTATTTATAAAAATATCATTATTATATCTTATAATAATGCATATAAGGTAGGCTAATCATAAATGTCGCCCCTTTACGATCCTCCGCGATTTTCCGCTGCATTTGAGGGGGCGAAACGACAGAATTTTATTTCTTTCTGCTAGTACGGCAGGAGAGGTGTCATGGGTGTAACTAGCTTCGAAGTCTAGGGGGATAACTTTTTCTATAGGGCTGACCTATTTTCTAAGGGGACTAAACCGTATACTCCGATGCTCAGATCAAATTTTCGAGGGGTGTTAGCCCCCTTAGTTACGCCAATGGAGAGGGCGACAAAAGTCATTGTGCCCAGGGCGCATTGCACTAAGTCCGGCCCCGGTCGCCACCTCCCACTTTTTTTTGTAATATTAAAAAACCCTTTTATTTTTTGTTTATTTAATGTGCTTTGACCTTCAAAGTATACATATACTATGGTGCCATTTAATTGCAAGTTTTAAAAAATACATTACATTCAAACTTTCTTATCTGCAAAGGAACGAATGACCTCACTGTGGTCTACAAACAGCATAATTTCTGATTCTGTATAC
>QLNU02003225.1:86164986-86195935 GCA_006491805.2 Dysdera silvatica | reverse complement strand
CGCAGTGTGGTACTGCAAACCCCACCTATGCTGTCTTGGGTTAATAATACGATAGTAAAATAACCATTCACAACTTAGCAGGTAAAAGCCTACACGCGGAAAGATACTGCAGTATTATTTAGATACAACAATCACCATTAAAAGGTTTCCGACCCCTGAGGTAGATGAATCGTTATTTCGTGCACGAAGAAAACAAGTGCCTTCTGCCAAGACCGACTAAAGATTTAATTTTAACTGATTTGTTTCTATATTTATTTTCTTCAAATTTGTAAGCGTTTTACTAAGCAGGGAATCATTACAAATTGTTATGTAAGGCCATGTTATGAAATTTGCATACCAGCATTTTAGGAAATCGTTGTACATTTTATGAAATACCTAAATGCACCATATATATTATATTCAGCACTATGTGTGGCTCTCAAGTTATCATCATGTGATTAGTTCGTCACCAGGTGGGGCTCCGGCAGTGAACCTGGTGGCGGTGTTACTATGGACAGCCACTATATTTTCGAAATGGTGGCCTGTTACCTGATGGCAGTTACTATGGACAGCCACTATATTTTCGAAATGCGCATGCAGTCTAAAAATTTAATACGATTATTTAGTAAAAAGAAAATGGCGGTTACGATTGGGAAGTAATCTCTATATTAACATGCCCCGGAGGTTACGTACACCGCCTCCAGGCCCGCTGGGTTTGAGTTCGACTCTATATTGAGCTTGGTTAGATACCAATGTATTGTGGGTAATGACAGTTGCCTATCATGGTGCCCCTATGCCAAACGACTTACAAATATCCGCCTTCACTTGGTAGTTTAAACAGAAAGGCATCCAAATGGTTGGATAACAAAAAATAATGGGCGTTGGAAAAGGTCTCCATAACGACAATGGCCATAAATACAAATTATAAAATAAATACTTGGCTTTGTGTAGCAGTTGTTTTCTATTTCTTGAATGAAAAGAAATCAGGGGTAACAATAATTGACTAAATAAAGCTATATGTATATATATACTTTACAGCTGTGCTGTCTGCAAAATAGATTCTCAACATTACAAGTTTCTTACAATATAATAGAAATATATCACGCTGCCCAAATATTAATAACTAATATTTTTAATGTTTTCAGAAATGATTATTTTCAAATTCATTGAAAAATTAGATAATTTTTTATTAATCGTAAATTAACCATTTCTTGATTTAAATTGTTATGTCTCTGAGTAATCTGTTTCTTGATTTAGCAATCTTTAGTCTCAATATCGCTTACTCGAGATGCAACTGATTATTACTAAATCTATAAACCTAGTTTATTCTTATGGAATCGAATCGGACTGGGATACAGAGCCGTAATGGGTTTTCATGCTAATATATATATTAAAGAAACACATATACACACTTCTCTTTTGGTCAGGAAAATTACATTTTCATTTAAAGAGGGAAGAAAAAGCTTTCGGATTTCGGAACAGCCCACACAAAAAAACTTGACCTTTACTGTAACTATTTAAATGTCTATGTTATTCGTTTTTGTGAACTGAGTGTGGCTGTGGGGTCAAACGAGGTATATGAGAAACAATTCTCGGTTTTGACAGAAAGCCGGAGATTAGACAACGATAAAGAAGTCACGAGGTCATAACGGGATCAAAAAGTTCAAAATATAATAGTTAGCTGCCGTTTATCTGATGGTGCTTCAAAGTTTAAAGATAAGGGGATTAGTGAGCAGAAAATGCTACTGTTTTCGTCCTCATAAACTGATATTTTACAAAGACTACCATTGACCTAGTTCATTTATAGATTCTATACCCTGCTTTCTAGACTTTTCAAAGTAATAGGGATGGTCACAAACAGATATGTGGCACACAACTACAATGAAATTTATGTGCTAGGAATTCACAGTCTTAAAAAGGTGGCCTCAAAATGGGAGAAAAAGGCCAAAATTGTCTTTTTATTTTTAATTGCCATCTTTCTTTATAATGATGTTGCAAACTTGCAATGTTTGCGATTTGCACAGGAGTGCAGCGCATGCTGAAACACAAATACGCAGTTAACTTGATCTATAGTCTCTTGGCCCGCAATTAGAGATGGGCAATGTCGTTCATTGATCGAATCAACGAACAATTCTACTCATAGGAGTAATTTGGTAGGGGCAAGGGGGCACATGCCCCCAGTTTTTTTTTAGAACAGAGGTAAAAACGTATTTTTCCACCAATTTTTTTGCTCCATCCACCAGTTTACGCTATATTTAACCCTCAAGTTACGCCTATGATTCTGTCCATAGCTAAGAGACAGACACAATCTTGACACTGATTCGGATAGTGATCGACTTTGCACAACTCTACCCGCATTGCTCAACTCCGCTTAACACTCGTTCATCTCTTTTTGATATTAGCACAATACCGAAGTTGCCTTCGCTGCAAGGAGAGAGGCTCAATGGCGCCAGGGGGGGACTGGGCCGCTGGCCCACCGGCCCAGTTCGCCTATCACACAATACCGAAGTTACCATCGCTGCAAGAGTAGAGGATCAGTGGCGCCAGGGGCGGGCAGGGCTGGGCCGGTGAGCCCTCATGGGCGATAGGACTCGCGCCTCTGAATAGACAAGAACTTGCGCCCTCCCAAAATCCAAGTTATGTGCCCTTTGAGTGTACCCAGTCCGCCCCTGAATGGCGCGTCCGTGTTAGTGTAAATATTACTCAATAAACGCGTCATGTTTATAAATCGTGAGTTGTTACGTTTAATTTCACTTCGTTAAGTTTGTGAATAAATTAATTTGAGCATATATCGTTCTTTTCTCCGACGTTATTTCCACGATAATAGATATTAAGTTCTGGCAAACACAGCCTCCATACACACACACACACACACACACACACACACCTGTGGGGAGCCGCTCCCCACAGGTGGCTGACTCAGATGTGATTTTCTTGATAATTTGAATGATGACTGCTTCAGAAATTTAGTGTTATTTTGATGGCAGTTGGAACAAAACTTTTCTTTCCATATAAGTAGCTGTTTTTAGAAAACAAGTTTAAAATAGTTAATGATTGGTCAGGGTTTGAAGGTCATGATAAGTTATCTGTTTCCTTTCAAACGAATCCACGGAAAATATCAGAATGCAAATCCGTAAACCAACCTATTAAAATGAAAATGCGCAGTCTACTGATCGTAACTGAAACAACAGATATGACAATGTATACTATATAATTTTATGCATAACATGTTTTATAACCGTATACTCATTTCGTAAAAAGGATTTAAACGGAAAAGGCGTTTTTTTTTATTTCCATAATACAAATAAATGACTGCAATAATTTAGATTCCATTTATTGGAGACAGAATCTTCTATTAGCAATTTAGATAAAAAAAATCGTTAAAAACAAATTTGATTTCTTAAGGGCAAGAATTTATTTTCGAACCATCTTTTAAAGCATTTGAGTACCTTTATAATTATAACAACTAGCAAATTCTGTGCCATAATGATATAACATAAGTAAATATAAAGTCCGTAGAAGTGTTAAAATTCAAAAAGCTCAAAATCAGATATTTTATGTCGTGTGATATTTAAACGTGTATTTTAAAATTTGCATTTTTTAATCAGTCGTTTGCTTAGATTTGTCAGTAAGTTATCTCTGTTAATATTTATTAATTATAATTTAATCCATTATATTAATTATAATATGTATTAATATTTGTTAATATTTGATAAAAAAAAGTGTCCGTTAATTTTAAAATTTTATGCTCAGAACTTTAGGAAGTAATTTTTTGGGAAGCAACTATGCAGAAACTTGTAACGTTGCAGGTTGTACGCAAATAACAACATTGTTTTGAAGTTAAGCAGATCATACAGACGCGTCTCAGACAGACGTCGCTGTCCTTTGTTAAGAATTGAATGAAGGGAACACTAGCTAAGTGAACGTATTGTGTAGGGAATCGGATTGAGGTTTGACAGGGTTTGACTCTATATAAATGTTTTTTGGGTCCCTTGCAGCATATATTAAGCCCGTGTAATTCTGTCTTTTGATATCATAATTTGATATTTGTAATTGTTTCTTATATGAATCTTTTATTAAATTAGGATTTACTTAAAACAAGATATATATATGTACTTCCAAAAATTAAAAAATAAAACAGAAAAAGAAAACATGAATCTTACATTTATAATACGCAAAATATAAGATTTATATTAAAATTTCT
Source organism: Dysdera silvatica (assembly GCA_006491805.2). Taxonomy (NCBI): domain Eukaryota; kingdom Metazoa; phylum Arthropoda; class Arachnida; order Araneae; family Dysderidae; genus Dysdera; species Dysdera silvatica. The sequence goes on along the minus strand of QLNU02003225.1, from coordinate 86,191,752 downwards.
TCTCTTTTCTATATGTTTTTAATTTTCTATAATTCTTTATTTAGAAAACTTATCAATTACTTCCTTAAAATAATATTACGCAGAACACCTTTTCTTCGCACAATACAGCTAGATAACTTAATTTTGATTGACTTGAGCAATTTCGTAAACATCTTTTTGTTTTTGTTGTAACACTGAAATTGGTCCCCCAGTTACTTAAAGCATCGTTAGGTCTTCATCGTGACGGGTTTCAATAAAACGTGCTCTAGATATTTCACATTTCGCCTATGCCATATTCCGCCTTGCTTCGTGTTGTTCTTTGGAATTCAATTTCAATTTTTCTATCTAATAGCTCACACCACCTACACGATGTTGCTATTAACGTCAATGCACCCGCAAAGGAGTATATTGGTTTGGTCGTGCTTGTAACGTATTTATTTTTTCGATTACAACGATCCAGCTCTAGACTACTGTATTGTACTTCAGCCAATATAATTGTATATGTCCATAAATATGATTTACTGGGTATTTTAAATTTACATCTTGAAGCTCCTGTAAATTATAACATCTTCCATGTAGCAGTTACCACTTCCTTACAATTCAATATATATGCATATACAGCCGGAAGCGCGCGCGTGCACGCACACACACACACTTATACTTCCTCACAATTCAATATATTATATACATATATAGCCGCGTATCGCTCTTGATACTTTAGATCTTTTATAGAACTCCATATTAAAGTATTTTCTAAGCTATTGTTTTAGTTTTCAGGTACGCACGGTTAATATTTATCTCCCCATTCCTTTAAATTTTTCAGAACAATAGGGTCTTGTCTTACAAGATGACAAGCGGTCTCCTTGACGTTTGTCCTCTGAATGTGGCCCCCCTAAAGGCCAACCCAGTTTTAGCTTTACTTTTTTATCGTCCAAATGAAAAACGGTAATACAGTAGCTATATTGCCCTTTACTTTTTTTTTTTCTAACTTATAGGATATCATATATAAAAAGCAGGTCAACTCGATGGATTTTTTGGCCATTTCTTATATAAGAGTGTGTGTGCACTGAGGAAAACCTTAGATATTGAATTTCTTCCCCGTAAGTTCGCGACAAAGTAAGTTTCTACGTTTTTTACACACATTATTATTATTATTTTTGATTATTTCTACTCTTTTTAGTTACTTACTAGTTAAAGCGCTTGACATACCGGAATTCTCTATATTATGCAGATATATGCATTTGTGCGTACCAGTCACTTGTGAAAAGTTGTGACTTTTGTTTCGTTAGTGGTAACAATTAAAAAAAGAAAGAAATGGGCGAATGGAGTAATATAACGATTTTCAATAACTTTGCTTTAATAATTGTTTCAAATTATTGGAGATGTAGATAATTTTATGGAATTTTTAAAAGTTTAAAATCGTGTCTTCTTGTTCCTTTTCTTTTTGTTAAAATAGGTTGAAAATATAAATTACCTTTTCCTAATTAAAAGCAAAGTCTACGCATCAAAGCCTTTGTTTGATAAGACTCTAAAAATAATAAATAGCCAGATTTCGGCAGAGAGAAATGAAAGTGCCTTTCTGTCTGTATTTCTAAAATTGGTAATCAAATTGTGTCACTCACACTTAAATTATTTCACTTATATAAATTATAAGTGAAATAATAATCAATAGAAATGATCACAGATTACAAATAATGAAAGAAACTATACTTGTAAATATCATTCGTTTCACTAAGACATAAGCGGCGAAAATTCTTATAAGTAGAAGTTTTCGAATACGCTTACCACGCTGATGTTTTATTTTCCTGATGTTCCGACTTGTTTGTACGTGACTTTTTCAGAAGACTATTTAAATTACAGGAAAAAGAACACACTCATGTGTTGAAGTAATGAAGCTTAAATTAAAATTATTTTTAAGTGTCAAGTATAATATTCCCAATATCCTATAGGTCAGGCGCGCTATTATAGAAAGGTTTCTATATTTCACTGTAGAATGTTCATTTATATACGTCTGTTATTATATTTTATAATATATGATTTTATTTCTATCAAAAATGCTAATTTGTCTAAAATTAATAATACATATTCAGATCATAATTTAGTTTATAATCACTAAAACACAAATTCATTTTTATTCTACTCATATTTTAGTGCTAAGCTGTAAAAGGAATGAAAATACAGTAAGCAGTTTCTTTTAAATGTACTTAATTTTTATTGCAAAGCGAAATAAAAAGAATTTTAATTATAAATACGTATTCGTATTTAAGTTTAAAGGTGTAAAGAAATTTTTTTATTTAAGTAAGTATATCAATATATTCACATGGTAAATTTCAATGAAGAAATAACTTATTGTTGTAAAGTTTTAAAATAAAAGGACTATCAATATTTTTTTTAGTTTACTTTCAAGAGAGATTGCTGATTATTCACTAGTGGTTCTCAAACCCTTTTGTGTCACAAAGCAATTTTTAGGAGAGAAAGTTGTGATGAACACTACTGGCGCCTTTATGCCAAAGGCACATATGTGTATTTTTGGCTGCTTATACCTAACTATATTTTTCAGCTTATAGCATAATAAAAGCACGAATTATTTTTTGATTTATAAATGGTTCGAATTTTGATCTAAACTTAGTTTTTCTCACTGAAAAAAAGTTAGAACATTAAATATCGTTTTCTCATAACATCAGTTTCACATACGTTTCTTTAGTATAAGGCTGACGATATTGTCATCTCGTATATGGGTATTAAATTGAATGATATCAGTATTGATCATAATAATTTTTTGAGCATTTAGCTAGGTTAAACATCAAGTTTTATTTCATTCAAAATGTTACTGTCGCCACTAATTTCAGAGAAATAAAAAATTCACTCAAATTATATAAAAGAAAAACAACAGCCAAAAATCATATAAAAACACTTGATAACGAATTCAATCCAAGTATTGTAAATCCACAATATATACATATTTTAAGGTAATTATATTTTTTCTCTCGAATATCTTTAAGAAGCTCGTTGAAATGCATGGTGGAGTGCTCTACGGAGCATAGTTTGAAAACCGCTGATTTAGACTGGTATAGTTAAATCTCCACCGGAATAAGTAAGATTACATTAGGTAATTTATAAACCAAATATGTATGTTTAAAGTTTAGCATTAAGTAGTGTGAATGAGTTTTTTTCTATTTGTCAGTTAACATATCTAGAGTATTTTTTAATTCTCAAATTTGACAATAATGACTGTAGAAAATACTAGTTTACAGGTCTGTGCAATGATAAATATATAAAATGAATATGCAACTATACATTTTCGCACAAGCAATGTGAGAAGCAATTTATTTATTAAGATTAATTAAATTTTAATAGGGTGACTTAAAAAATACAAAGCATGGAACAACTTGTTTACTACATCGTCCTTCTTGGTGCGCTGTTTCAAGCTTCGTTTGAAGACAACTTGAGAAAAAATGATTCTAAGGTGAATACAATTAATTATTTTTTAATAATTTTGAATATGTATAGAATGTCAAAAAAAAAAGGTTTAAATGTAATACAATTGCATTATTAGATTAAAATTATTTTAATTTCTACCATGCTAAAGGATGAATTAATATTTTTCATGTAGTACGATACTTCTCTACTGTAAAAGAAAATGGTTTGAGAATTTTTATTGGTGTTTTTCATTTCGACTGTGCAGAAAAATTAGCAAATTTTTATTGAAGTTAAAAATATTAAAATATAGCATTCTATATATTGTGAATATTTCCTTACGCTGTTTTATATTAACACTTTCAATATTCACCTACGCTATTTGCTATTACTATCTTATTATTAATTTTCTTTGGTATTTAGTTCTGAAATTTTTTTATTTTGAAGTTACGTAATTTCCACTTGCATGTGTGCTTGTCCCTGGGCCCTGGGCCTGTCATCTTGGGCCAAAAATACATGATTTTTTTTTAATTTTGAATTATCACATGGAGGAATACCTACGCTCAGAAAATGATGCATTGGTGTCTCAATCTCCCTCTCCCTCTTCCTTTTCTAAACGATTTATTTAACATAACATCGCTAAGTGCAAAATCACATGAAACTGTGGAAATGAAATAATACTGTATGACATATATTGTATAAAAATGTCAGATGCAAAATTTTTTTCACAAAGCTCTTTTTTTTTACGAATCTAATAAGTCTCTTTTCGAACCCTTTTTTATTTTACGATCGTGTATGAATTAGAAATGAAATAAACGGGAGTTTCCTTTAATTTTTAGAAGAAAACATCTCGTATTGGTCTAACCTGGTTTGATGGGGATTTGTGGGCGCCTGATACAGTGGGATCGCTACCAGTGATTGCTCCACAACCTCCTCACCAAGTGTCTTCTGGATCTTTGTCACTTCAACAGCCATATTCACAATTAGTTGTCTCCCAGGCACCAGCTATTCTTCAAGTGCCACAACAGATACATACTCCACCGTTACAAGAATTCAAAAAGCAGCATCAACAGGTTCTTCAAGACGTCGGGCAACCGTTTCGTGGTGGAGGAGGTGTACATGCAGAAAGTAAGTATTTCTATTAAAATATGGAAAAAACGAACGTAATGGGTCTGTACTCTGGATAATCACAACAAGATGACGCTCTCTCTATTTTTTTTGCTGTTACCAGTTGAAAATGTAGTTATTTGGAAAAATCTTAGTTTTGAATTGGTACTATTAGAGTGTGCAATTAAATTGCTATGGTGGTGATAATATATGCACATGCTTATGGAATTTCCAGAAGGAGGTACTTTTTATTTCTAATTTATGAAGACATTTCATACTTTTCTCAGATATCCATTGCGTGCGTTCAGAAGGTATAACACTATTGTCTGCAGTTGTCGTACCTCCTCCTGAATATACTTCAATGCCAGTCTTTGAAGACGCTGTTTCTACCGGACAGCCATCAGCTGATTGTGTAATGAGGCCACTCAGAGATCAAAGTGCAAAATCTGGAAACCCCAAGACGTTTGCCATGTATGTTAACCAGTTCGCTAAATGTGGTGTCCGTGTGCAGCAAGGGTCCGATGGAAAGGTCCGTATTAGAAATTATAACTAGACTTATAATTAGACTTATAAAATCTTTTTTCTTGTAAGACTGAAAGTAAAGACTCTTTGCTTTACATTCGTTTGAATGATAACTGTTTTTCTCGCTTAAACATTACGTTTAGAGCATTCTAACTTGCTTAACACCATGCTCTTATACAATGACATGACATTATGCATCTTATACCGTGATCTTACATCACGGACCTTACATCATGGATTTTGCTATGAGTCTATCTATCATATGTTTACGTCATATGATGATAGCATCATATTATTGGATTCAGAGGCGGCCCTATCATTTGCGAGGCCCAAGGCAGGGTGTACGGCGCGAGGCTCTATACAAGGACTCGCATATAACGAGGAAATTGGGACCAAAGGAAACGCTCACTATATCCGACCTGCAAAAATCTTGGCCATTAAAAACAATTCAATTCTATTATACTTAGTCATTATACCAAACAAAACTTACATTTTCTTGGCTATATCCGAAAACTCGCTAAATGTGTGCTCATTATAAATGGGTCCTCCTATTGAAAGATTTTCTGAATGTTTTTAAATAAAAGGGGAGGACGAAGGGGGAGGGGAGGGGAGAGATGCAAATTATTAAAAGAAAATGAATTACATTGCATACTGATCTTATATTTAATAGTGATCAAATTTAATCAATGACTCAAGTGTTTGTAACAGAATATATTAATATTTAATTTGAACACTGTGACTTAGTTTTGCAGGATTACTCATGCTTCACACCTAAATAATTACTCGAATTACAATATTTTCGTTTGACATAAGCTTATTCATACTTAAATGTTTCGCAAATACTTCTTACTATTTGCTTACTTTATACGCCCATAGCGCAGTAGGTAATTTGGGACGGGATCAATAGCTCAAAGAGACATCCAAATAAATTACAGTTTCACGTATGTCTTAGTAATGGAATCAGTAATATTTATTAAAACTCTTCTTTTTTTCATCTGATGAATTTATTTTGAAATTCAAAAATAACTAAATTAAGCCAAACGTGTTATAACTGCTACTACTCACTTTAGTGACAGTATGGAAACTATTCCCTAAAAACTGTCCCCTTTTTAACCACATACCCACCTCATTTACAAATTTTTCTCGCTTTTCATATTAATAGTCGAACTTCCTTCCCATTCTTAGGTTATAAATCAAACTTCGTGTTTTTTGTTGTTGCACAGACGTAATATTTTGTAGTAATTCCCTACTTTCATTTAAATAGAGAAATTTTACATTATTTGAAATTGTTAACGGTAATGTTATCTTTTATTTGTTTTTAAATGTGAAAAATATTTAAAATTTTATGTAAAGTTTTTCAAAGTTTAGAAAAATCAATGCAACTAACGAAGTATTGCTCGAAGCCCTAGGCGATCACCTGTCTTGCCTTACCCTAAATCCGCCTCTGATTGGATTAATTTAAAAATGAACCTGCTTTTTTTTTTTGGATAAATTATGTCAAAAGTAAACCTTTTTTTTGTTGCTAGCAGACAAATTTGCTTGTTAGAGAATGAATAGAATATCTGTATTAATGTACTAAGTAGAGAAGGCTGTTTCTTGGAAAAAATCATTGATACTTTATTTTCTAATAATTTTATTTTAAGCAACACTCGTATTTTAAGTTTTAAAAAATTTTAAAATGGAAATGCGCGCTTATGCATTTGTTGTCGCTAATCATTATTTGGTTTCATAAGACCACGAAATATTATTTTTCAAAAAATGCAGAACAGTTAGTCCATTGATTTTTCGTACTACAGCAAATAAAATATTCATGTGGTCAGTGAAATGGGATTTGGAATTTACGCTGTTTACCCATAATCTTTCTTATGCCACAGGAGTGGATATCTGTAACACTACGTTTCCCATTAATGGCCGGCTTGAGAATGGCCGAAGATGAGTATGTGATGATAATGTGCAAACCACAGGAGAAAACATCAACCAGTAGCCACGTGTTCGACTTACGGGGCACCTCGTGAGTATTCGGCACATTATATAAAAATTTCTTTAATTATAGAATATATAAGGAAGGGTGAATAAGCTCTTTGAAAGGTAGTTTGAACTGTATTTAAGATTTTGCAACAGAATGTAAGTAGATTTTTCACAGTTTTTTGCGACCTGAATTTAAATCCACTGCCCCCGAGCCTGGAAGTATGGACGAGAAGTAATTGTTATTACACTACGCATCATTTCATTAGAAGAATTACTTGTTTTTCCTTATAACCATTAAACTGTGCACTAATGACAATAAACACACAATTTACCATAAGAAATTTTTACATTTTTTACTGTAGTAAAAATGTTAAAAGTAAAATGTTAAAAGTTAATGTGAATTATATAAAGAGCTTAGTTCTACCAATAAAAGTAAGACGTAAAAAAACGGTTAAATTTTGGACTAAAACGTATTAAATAGATTTAAAAAAAATATAATTGCCATTAATTTAAATTTGCCTCTCAAGTTTTGTTAAATTCATTACGAGGATATGAATACTAGATTTTCTCCCTTTCTCTAAATATATAAAGGATAGATATGGCTTACTTTTTTTTTATTTTTAAAATATTATCTAGTTGATTTTCCTTTTTAAGGGATTAATTATTACTGTTAAATATATTATATCTAATATTCTTATACACTATAACTAAATGATGAACAAAATAACATATATTTTGATGTTCAGGTCAGAAGGTAGATCTGTTCAGAAGAAAAAGATATTTAGAAGTGGCTCAAGAGATGTCGCATGTAAAATGTCGCTCATGACAAAAACACCTGGTACGAACGTTTTCAACACAGAGATGAAATCTGGATCTTTGCTTCGTTTAGGTCAAGAATTACAACTTCGTGGAAAAGTCAGAGAAGGTGATGGTAGGTGTATAGTTTTTTCATATAAATCTATTAACTTCTTGGACATCTATTAACCAGAATAATTCCATGAAAGCATGTTCAATCAAGCATCTAAGAAACACACTTCATTAAATGCACTTCGTTTAGAGAATATATAAATCCTTTAATCTATGCATTAGTGTATAATAATAATGACGATTAAACCTGAAATTTTGCATTGAGGTTCAAATCCAAATCAGGTTAAGTAAATGAATGCTTTAAATATTTCATTTGTTCATCGAGAAATAGCGCTGTGTTGAATGACCACATTCGCAATTTCTGAATCTAAAGATAATCAATAAAATCTTTTGAAAAAAATGGTAAAATTCTTTGTGTTTTTGAGTTATGACTGATAAATGTAGATAAGTAACATGGAAAGGTATGGAGAGACATTTATTTCTGTCATCTATTTGTAGAAACATAACTTAATTCCTACTCCAAGATGAGAGACCATGTGTCAGAAATACTGTATCTGAGAGAAATTTGTATAAGGGGAGGGTGCACAAATTACGCATTTTATCCCCAGATACTCAATACGAAGCGCATACTTTTGTATTTTGTTCTCGGCCCCAATTATCCGTGTTTCACATTTAGAATAACGGGATTACTTTATTATGACTTATGTCATTTGTTATATCGTTTCTGTGCAATACATTTGAATAAATCTAATTTTCAATTCTTTTGTCCTCATATTGAAATCAAATAGTCCTAATCGAAAATATTTTAAACGTTTTCCGCCAAAATTAAGTAGAATTTTTTAACATTCATGATTTTTTAAAATTTGTTGTACTATAATATGTAATAATAGTTTATCTGCTATAATATTATATATATATTATATTATATAGTATTTTTTGTTATTATATATATATTATATAGTATATAATATTATTATATACTATAATATATAATAATAGTTTATTTACCCTGTGATGTAGTAGAAACATACATTGAGGACAGTAGATGAATTGTCTACCATGGATTATTGCAATAGTTTTCTGCTTCAATTACATAGATTTACAATTAAAGAACGCAGAAAATATAGCTTGTTGCCAGACACTCTCTCAGAGGTGAAAATTTAATAAATTATTAAAAAAAAAAGACTTTTTCATGGAAACGTAAGTTTCAGTTATGGGGATTTAATTTTTACACATTTTTTAATTATTGTTAAATTTTCTCGAAAAAAATTAATGAACTGGTTTTTGCAAGAGCTAGCATTATGCATAATTCTGTTCACTTGGAGACTTCATTTAAGAAAACTGCCAAGTTTGATAAAATAAATTATCGGGATACAAAATTTAAGGTCGCCTTGACCAGATGATTGAAAAGGGTTTATGCTCTGCTAAATTTAAAACTAAGCATGCTGAAATTTAATTTGCGAATGGTAATTAATAATTAATATTGGTTTGAAAAGAAGAACGTTGGTTGGTGTGTGAGAGATGCATTCGTCCCACGATTTTGGCAGTCTTGTCTTAGAAAAAATGCCTTTTATTTTAATATCGAAAAAATAAAGGATATTTGAAAGCTGACTTCTCTCTTTACTCCTGATACGATTTATATCATAAGTTCTGTATATGTTACTTTGATATATTTTGCGTTTATGAAATTTTTACCGCCGTATTCAGTTATTATTCATCTACTGCCGGTTGAACTACCCAAATTTCTTCCACACACACACACACACACACACACACATATATTTCTTGGATTTTCGTTCCCACATTATTCCACCATGTTTTTAATTTTCCTTACTCCCTTTTTTCGAAAATATTTTCCAAATGTTTAACGATCTCATACTTGGAATTATACATAGTGTCAAAATTTTCTCAAATAAGCATTTGTAGCTCCGCTGTTTCAATTGGCCGCCATAACTGATATTATAAATTCCATTTTACCTTGAATTGCAACTGTTAGAAATTTTTGGATTAATTTTAAGACATAGTTGTGATGTAGAGAGCTTAGCCCATTTTATATTTTATTATTCTATTAAACAATTAATTATTTTGTTTAACGTAAAATATATTAATGATTCTTGTCGGTTAATTTTTTATCAGAAGCATTCTTAATGAAGTTCAAACTGATTTAGAGAGTTCTGTTTCGTTACACAAATTATTTACTTCCACATAATCTCTAAATTAGTATTCTTCTTGTGAAAACTTTTCGTTACACATAATTTAATCGATGTTTCAGGATGGAAATTTGCTGCCCTGAAAGATGTTGTTGTTTCTAGGGTCAATAGAAAAACAGCAACATTTTCAAAAGGAGCTTTAAGCGATGCACTTCATTCTCAGTTTTCGCACGAGTTTCAAAGAGATTACCAAAATCTGGAAAAGTTCAACACGTTCGACGTTGAAGATAACAATGTTTATAACGATCAAAGGTCTCATAGGATCAATCAGGATGAAGCACATCTTGTTCTGAGTGACGGGTAAGATTATATATTTATTATAATGTATAGTAAACGACAACAAGCATGCAGGTTTGTCCCAGAAGTTCCCGGAATGATTTTTTGTAGTTGGCAACGCTGGCTGACGGGGCGGAGAAGTTGGTGGGGGATCTGAGCTTGGAAACGAGACCGGTATCAGTCGCCTGCGGGCAGTTGTTGAGGCAGGGTCACGCTCCGCGCAGAGGTATCTACTGCACCCTCGTCGATCAAAAAATGGACCAGTTTTTGGAGCAGCGTTATGCAATCAAATTTTGTGTGAAACTGGGTAAAAACGGGGCGGAGACACTCGAAATGCTTCGGAAAGCCTACGGTGACGGGGCGATGAAAAAAAGCCAAACTTTCATGTGGCACAAGCGGTTCCGGGAAGGTCGGGAGTCCGTCAACGACGACGACCGCTCTGGACGCCCGTCGACATCACAAACGGACGACTCGGTGCAAAAAGTGCGTCAAGTTTTGGACAATGACCGACGATTAAGTGTTCGGGTGATTGCAGAGGAGTGTGGAATACCCAAAACAATCGTTCATCGCATTATTTACTGTGAAGTGCTCAAACGGTTGCGCAACAGGGTTCGACGCGTCCGAAACGAAATTCGCGACAATTGGATCTTGCACCATGACAACGCGTCAACCCACACCGCGCTCATTGTCTCCGAGTTGCTGGCCAAAATGGGTGTGGCAACGCTGCCCCAGCCGCCGTACAGCCCCGATCTGGCACCAGCGGATTTCTTTTTGTTCCCAAGGATCAAAAGAACCCTGAAAGGAACTCGGCATGGGACGCTGGAGGCGGTAAAAGCAGCCGCGACGACCTCACTGAAGGAGATTCCCGTTGACGACTTCCAGGGCGCCTTCAATGATTGGGTGAAGCGTTGGCAACGGTGCATCGAAGCAGGGGGAGAATACTTTGAAAAGTTCTGAAAAGATTGTAAACTGATATTGAATAAATGATTTTAAAAAAAATAATTCCGGGAACTTTTGGGACAAACCCTGTACATTCACGGTTAGAACGGTTCACGGTTGCAGTTCCTTTAGCTTGTTTACGATGTTGATAACTGACGCAAAATGTCGAAATTAGTGGTAGCCTATCCAGGTGGATTTGTGTACAGGTATCACTTTATAAGACAAAATCAAATAAAAGACAAACGACGCTTCAAATCGGCCTTTCTTTGACTAGGCCTCCAATAAAGGACTTTGATCCAACCAAATCCATTGATCGTTGGTATTTTGGTGGAAAATCAAATAGACACATATAATGTAATTTTGTAAGGCTGGTTGGCAGCTGACTGATGGCTATTTGGGTTAGTGCCTGTTAAAAAGTTAATGACTTTTAATCCAATCTTGTACTAAATATATTATTTATATATATCTTGTATTATATATATACAGCGGTGTAGCTCTGATAAAAGAAGCCCCGAGATCTCCTTTTTACGAGATCAATTTATTTTTATGTTGTATGTTGTATGCAGCAGGACTGAAAAGTAAATGCCTTGGCGTCGCCTTGACTACACCACTGTATATATTTATATACATTGCGTGCTGTTGGCTCCTGAGATAAAGGGGCTGGCGACTGAATTTTTTTAGTTTTGTATACCCCTGGGTGGTGATGTAATTTTTGAGCAGGAACTCATTTTGGTACAAAAAATACAAATGAACCTTTTATTTATTTATTTATTTATTTATTTATTTTAAAGTGTTGAATCAGCAGAATCAAGACAGTCACAGACAGAAGTTTCCATAGCACTAAATATATCATGTTATATCCAACCGATGAGTAACGATGCCTCCAATTACGGACAATCTGAATTAAAAAAGACTTCAGATAGCCTCTTAAAGAACAGTACGCTGCATATACTATCGTGTAAGCCACAGAATTGGAGAAGACGCCATTGCTATGTGCTACAAATATGTTAATACACCTCCAGTTTGCTCAGTAGTTGATCCAGTTTGTCCTTAATCTCCAGACTGTGGACAAGGTTTTAAAGCACTAAAGAGTACCAGTGGAGGGCAGCTTGTTGTTAAATAGAGCCGTAGCTAGCGGGTGATCCCAAGGGCCTATCCTCCCCGCTTCCGAAATGTGTTTGCTACCAATACTTATTCATTAGCGACGTTGCAAACATTTTTCGGCCTTCCCCGAAAAGTCTTCTGATTAAGGCCTTGCTGTCAAAACTCTTTACAGGGATAACAGACAACAACAAAGCAGTGTTTAATTTAAATGTGCTTCTGCTTGATGGTATTCACTTTACCGTTAAATTAATATTCCAGTTGCATTTCCAATTTAATTTTCACATGCAATGCACCTTACTTAATTTCGTATTTCTTATGCTGATGGCGATGATGTAGGCAGTCCCTTTAATATACACTCTATAACAAAAAAATCGACGCACCAAGAAAGAGTTGTCCGATTGTAATGAAATTTCGTATGCAAAGACATTTTGACCGAACATGCAAATGATTAAAATTTGGTGTCCAATGAATGAATAGCGGGAACTCCAGCGCATCGGAACTGCGCATTCAGCAGGTGTATATAAGGAGCGATTCTCAATATGTGGTCAAAATTTCTGTTGCATTTTGACTGCGGATATCTTACGTCGACTGTAACAATGCCTCGCCGAAAGATTCGTGCTCATTACGAGCATATGTCAGAGTTTGAAAGAGGCTGGTTGGACGAATCGAAGAATCGCTGGACATGTGGGTCGAAGCGATGCGGCGATTGGACGGTGCTGGCAAGAGTGGGTCAACAACGGCAGATGTCAGCGTCGGGACGGCAGCGGTCGACCTAGGGCCACAACAGAACGGGAAGACAGAGCGATTGTCAGAGCAGCTGTCACAGCACCGGATTCGTCGTTATCAACTATCCAACGTGTGGCCCGCACACATGTGTCCAACATGACCCTCTGCAGACGACTGAGAGAGCGGAATTTACGCTCGCGCCGACCGTTACGCCGCTTACCTCTCACGCCTTTACACCGTCAAGTCCGATTACAGTGGTGCCGGGCTCGATCAACTTGGAACTGCGCTGACTGGGGACGTATAGTCTTTAGTGACGAGTCCCGTTTCCAACTGTGTCCTGACGACAACCGCAGACGTGTCTGGAGACGTCCAGGGCAGCGTGGGGATCCTGCCCTTACTATCGCACGCCACACATGCCCACAACAGGGCGTTATGGTCTGGGGTGCCATCTCCTTTGATAGCCGGACCCCTTTGGTGGTCATTTCTGGCACACTTACAGCACAGCGGTACGTAGACGACATTCTACGACCGGTTGTGTTACCGTTCCTTTTGCGACACCCTGGACTTACGTTTCAACAAGACAATGCCCGGCCGCACACGGCACGTGTTGCTATGAATTGTCTTCAAGCTTGCCCAACACTTCCTTGGCAAGCTAGGTCTCCTGATCTCTCTCCCATAGAGCACATTTGGGACGCTATGGGAAGGCGATTGCAACCATCCCGGAATGTTGACGATTTAGCCCGACAGTTGGAGACAATTTGGCAAGAAATTCCGCAGGACACCATCCGGGATCTTTATCAGTCTATGCCACGCCGGGTGACAGCTTGCATCCAGGCCAGAGGTGGACCAACGCCTTATTGACTTCCTCCCTTTGTAACGGTCAAACTCTGCAATAAATCATTCAATTGTTCTGAAATTTTAATCGTTTCTTTTTCTATGTATGTTCTTCAAATCCACCAATTTTTATCGCAATCGGACAACTCCTTCTTGGTGCGTCGATTTTTTTTGTTATAGAGTGTATATTGTTGATAATGAGCTTACTGGGCAAAAAAGGTAAAGGTTTGAGCTTGCAAAATTAAAATAGAGAAAGTATAGTTGTTGTAACGTTATTAAAAACATTCCGTTTGACAGTTGAAAATAATAACATGTCAATGAAAACGCTGCCATGCAGAAAAGAGAGCTATATAATGCAATCCAACATAATAATACAACAATAATAATAACAACAATAATTACACCAAATAAATGACAAAGTGCATTTGTTTTATTTCGCAGTAAATATACTACGCCGAAAAATATAATCGCACACCTTAGATTAAAAAACATAATAACAATTTTGAACGAGTTACCTGTTATAAAATTTTTGTTCGGAATGGGGGCATGGAACCCTAATACCAACATTGAGAGCGGTTCCCACCGTTCCCCCATAACGGCGCCGTGACATAAGGCATTGTCGTCCATGAAGGTGACTTCCTCATCCTCAAACTGGTCTTCCGTTGTTGGAATGAGAATAGCGTCTAAAATCTTGATGTAAGCTTCCGCAGTCACAGTTCCATTTATTATGCATAATTTACTTGGACCTTCGGACGACATACTCCCCCAGATCATAAGAGATGTAGAAACTTTTACGGAACTTCATACACTCTTCATCCATGGTTTTTTCTTTTAGACGCCAAACAAATATTACACTGTCATCACCACTACCAATGCATATTCTTGACTCATCACTAAATATCACTGTGCTCCAGTCCTGAGCAATCCAATTTTTCCTTCGTTTAGCACATTTTAATCTAGATTGTTTATGTTTTTTGCAAGTTTAGGTTTACCATTGGCCTTACAAAAACGAAAGCCCATACCACACAGACGATTTCGAGCTGTTTTATCACAAACGTTAGCTTTATAAATTTTTGTTTCATTGACCATTTATTTGCTTTGATGTCGAAAATCACATATCTTTACCTATTTTCCTTTGAATTTGATCCTGACGAGTAAAAATTGCACAAGGCCCGCCACAATGATGAACGTTCATCATGCTTTTCGTTTCTTTATACTTTTTCCAAATTTTTAAAATGGCGGATTGAGAACACAAAACGTCTTTGCAACTTCCCGTTGAGTTTTTCCTTTCCCTAACCATTTAATTATTCTGTTCTTAAGTTGAACATTGAGCTCTTTTATCGGTGCCATTTTCCTTTACTAGCTAACGATATGAAAGCAAATGATGCTGGTTTTATATATTTACCTCCACTCAGAATTCAACCATGCATATTACATAATCATAACATCATTTGCTCACTTAGAATTTGCATAAACAAGCCTTTGATTTCATACTTTTTTCCCCATACTTCAAATGATTCCATACTTTTTTCTCACGGTGTTGTGAGTTAAAATTAAATAATTTAAAAAATACTGCTAATTTAAATGATCCCTTTACATGTAAATTTTAGAAACAATGTATATTTTTGTAAATACACCAATTCGATTTAATAAATTTATTTTCTTTAAAATACTTATCAATTTTTGTGAAATTTTGTAGACTATAGGTGTTGATTCCAAACCTTTTTCCAGGGGTTGTATATACGTATGTGGAGTATAAATAGTATATTTCTGAAATTTCTCAATTACATCATGCTCTAGCAATATGATTTGTCTTGCGTCTATGTCCCTTAATCCTAAAAAATAAAACTCTTCCTTATTATATATCTTTCAGTTTCCTTTTTTATAGCGCATTATTGATACAGAGTTCTTCCTCATATCGTCAGCAACTGACCAATTGAAAATACAGTAATAAAGTGAGGCATAGGAAGTTGAGTTTCCTAGTCGCTTTTGTGATGGCCATCCCATCCCTGTGTCCATCGTTTCCTTTGTTGGAAGATCGGCGGCAACAGGCTTTAAGAATTTCTCACAAAAGCTAGATATAACTTATACCAGAATTCCTCATTCCTACAGCAACATCTGTTGCTTCCTTTGGATTTAATCTCTCTTTTTCCTCCATTTACTGCGAAAATGTCGTAATTTGGTAAATCTTGAGAATAAATGTCATTTTGGTTTTGGGAAAACGCGGAATGGGATGTTAAGCACATTAAAAGTAATTTAAACTCGTGTTTATTAAAATGGCGGGTGCTTTCGTAAATAGCAAAAATAAGCATTAGACTTCAAGCGGGTAAGCCCAGAGCATAACCTTTTAATGAACAAAAAGTAAAATATAGTACATTCTAAAGCAGAAAAACGTTATTTTTTGTGCATTATGATGAATATTGAATCTGGGGAAGGTTAAGAACACTAGAGTTTAAAGTAGAATATTTAAAAGCTGTTTATCGAATTGATTTTGGAATTTAACTGACACTGTTGAGCTAAACCTAATTTTAATATTCTGCTTAGTTAAACATGGCTTGCGATTGAAAATAATCAAGCAAGTACAAAAAAATTAAATTCCACCTAAGAGCGCGATTTAAATGTTGAGTCTTCCCCTAAATCAGAAACTCCATACAAATCATTTAAATCGTCAACTAAACTTCATTATAAAAGTATCATAATAGTAATAAATTAATTATTTTGACTATAGTTTAGATTAAAATATAAAGATTAAAACTTTGGGGATACCAAAATTTGTTTGATTTGCCTGGTCATTTCCAAATACAAGCCTTGGATTTTGAATAAATTAGAACCGAATGGGAAAAGTTGGCTTCTTAATTGCTTTTACGGCTAGGTATTCGCCAGTGAGGTTACATATTATGAATGTATCGGTGATCGGAAGTCCCGTTAGGAAATAATGTTATCTAAAATTAGTTACTAAAAACAGCATGATGAGCTTATTGTAGTTTTCTGACTTTTGAAGCCAGGAGGGAACATTGCAACAGTCATATGACTAAATTTTTTCAGCTACCAATAGTTTTATGTGGATGCTTTAAAACTAGAAGCAAATAATTGAAAAATTCATTCAGTTATAGTATTTGCATTGTTCACAGATATTGATTATTTATTTTGCCATATAACATTATTTGCGTTTATATATAAAACTCACACTTAACTTCATTCACTCTTAACTTCACTCACTTTTAAATTCACTCACTCTTAACTTCACTCACACTCAGTGGCGGCTCGTCCATTGGTGCACATGAGCACTTGACACCCCGCCCCAGAGAAATTAATAAGAAAAGGATATAACACGTTAAATAAAATATCAAACACGCAATATGTAACTATAGTAGTATAAAATACGAAAGTTATTACATATGTTGATTATTGCTTTATTTGGTTGGTGAAGTTATTAACCAGGACACAAGGAGTAAAGAGTTTGGTTCCCGCACGTGCGATAGGAAAAACTGACTTTATCCAGGTGACAAAATCCAAAACTAGGAAATTCAAACCCAAATTATATGAGAAAAATTTATGGATTTGTGGATGTGAATTAACTAACAGGCTGTTTTGTTTTTACTCTCTCCTGTTTGCAAAACAAAGTGGTGATTCAAGTTGGGTGAGTTACGGTGTTGCTGATTTGTCACATCTAACTCAAAAAATAAAGCGACATGAATGCTCGCAATCACATTTGAACTCTATATTAGAATTCAATTTGCTTAGAAAGGTTGATATTCGTCAACAGCTGGACACTGCATTTCGTTCAAATATTAAAAAACACAATGTGGAAGTAACGAAATGTCGTTACGTTCTATTTTGCGGCGCATTTGAGCTTGCACTGCGAGGTCATGACGAACGCAATGCTTCATTAAATCCAGGCATTTTCAGAGGTCTTACAAACTTCTCAACAGAGCTCGGTTAATTTCTGAAAGATCATCTCGATAGTGCTATTGTTTTTAAAGGAACATCGAAAGAACTTCTAAAACGATTTGTTAGACTGTATGCTCACTGTCCGCCACGACCACATAAAAAACGAAATTTCAAACGCAAGTTTTGTTTCAATGGTAGCAGATGAAATTACTGATGTTTCGTGCGCTTCCCAATTGGTTATCGTTTTTCGATACGTTTTAATTAACGGACAACCAGTTGAGAGATTTTGGGAATTTACTAATCCTCCTGGACATGATGCAGAATCTGTTGCTGGATGCATTCGAGCCACTTCGGAAAAAGTTGTAGACAAAACCGAGAAACTGATATCCCAGAGTTAGGATGGTACAAATGTGATGAGTGGTCACCAAGCTGGTGTTCAAGCTATTATTAAACGTATTTACAAAAATGCATATCTTATGCATTTTTACGCACATCAACTCAACTTGATTGTCGGCCAAGCAACCAGTCAAAATCAGCAAGTTAGAGTACTTTTTTTCAACCTGAGTGATATTACTAACTTTTTCAATAACTCTCCACAGAGGATTACTATTCTAGATGAAATTGCTGGAGAAAGAATACCCCATGGTTCAGCTACGAGATGGAATTTCAAGAGTCGCACCATCAACACAGTGTATGAGTATAGGGAAGAATTAATTGAATGCATGGAAAAAATAGAGGCATCATGAAAACAAGCTGTAGCAATAAACCAAGCAGGAGCTATTCGGCGCATGTTGCAAGACCCAATATTTGTGTTTTAGCTTACAGTTTTTCACAATATTATGCCACATGTGGGTGTGTTGTATAGCCAACTTCAGAAAACAATTACTGATGCCGCACGTATTAGAAAACATGTCAACACTTTTCAGCAATCAAATGAAAAAGAAAGGAAAAGAATGGAGGAAATGACTACAAGTATATTAGAAACGGAGCAAGGAACAAAGGAAAGGAAAAGAGAAAATATTCACATAAATAGAACTGTGGCAGCCAAAGAGATATGTGACGTTATTAGTAATCAAGTAAAAGAAAGGTTTCCTTTTATCATTCACAACTCTGCTGTTTCTCTCCTTGAAGCTCAAAAGTTCCAGGAGTATGAAAAAAAAATCCAACTAAACTTGTGGAGCAAACAACCGAAAGATTATCCCATTTTAGAAAAGAGCGTTTGAAAACTGAACTAGGAATAATTTACAGGAGGCCAGATTTCAGAAATATGAATGGTGCCATTAGTCTTTTACAGTTTTGTTATAGAAAATAACTTGCAGACTAGGCTTTCGGAGACCTACAAACTGTTGTTAATTATTTCTAATATTCCAATGACCACTGCTGAGGCCGAGTAGTATTTTCTGTACTACAATAGTAAAAAAAGTGGTATTTTTTGGGGTAGTCTCAAAATTTTCTAAACAAAATGTAAATGATTTGAAAGGGTAATTTTTGTAGAAAGGAGGAATTTTCGGCATATTTGGGTCTGAGAAATCATACTTCTTGCTTTCTTGAGACTAGGGACCATTAGTAGAGGATTTATTTATTACAGAAGAAAAATTTGTTTTTGTTATGATTTCTCTCTGATGTTCTCTGGCTGGGCACAAAACTGTCCTGAAATATGTAATGTTTTGGTCTGACCACCAGTGAGCGGAGAAAGTAAATGCATACCAAATTTTTTATAGTTTATGACGAAATAAAAATGCATTTCTTAAAGAAAGCAATTTATAATGCAGCTGCATAATGTTTCACAACAATAATAGGTAATAAATAAGAAGTGGAATTTTATGATTTTGCGTATTTTTTCCTGAAGTAGGATAAAGTTAAATTTTATAAATCCTGGTATTTTAAAGCAATCTGAGCAGAATAGCACCATGAGTCACTACACAGTAAGGAGGACATTTTAAGAAAAACTGAAAATAAATAAATGCTTTTAAATTCATTTAAATTATTTTAAAAGGTTTATATATAGTAATTTTAAAGAAAAATTTAAAAAAATTCTTAGTTATAGTGATAAAGAGCTCATTAACCCCAGTTGAGCCACGTCCAAGGAATTTTGTACATGCTTGCTGGAAAATAGAAGCCGCTACTTTCAGTTTGTTACAGAAAGTTGTAGCAAACATTTATGTGGAACAGCAATATATAATACAATTCCTTTAATTAATCAGGTAAACCAGTTTTTATAATTAACCATTTAACTTATAATCACAGTTCAGTAATCAACTGAAATTTTCTGACCCGCTCGTTACCAAAATAACAGCAAAGTTAAGATATCTCATAAAATATTTAATCAACAATATCGGTGTTTTCCATCGTGTGAGAAAATACCCTGTAGGGATTCTATAAAAAAAAATCAGTAAACATGTTGCACGGCTAGTTTAGTAGCAAACCAGGTAAGAGACCGGACAATTATGTGGTAAAGGATTGGATATGTGCTATTGTCCCATCCGTTACTCCTTGGCCTACCTCTGTTTTTGTGGAAAATTTCTGAAAAGTAACCTACTGTCTAAAGTCTTCTCTGAGGGCGCTGCCTCACAATTTAAACAAAGCTTTAATTTTATTAATTTATTTATAGAAAGCTCATATGGCTCTAATTGCTCTTGGCACTTCTTCGCAACAAACCACGGAAAGGGGTCTGTTGATTGAGTCGCTGGTACGGTGAAGAGACTTGTGTGTACAAGGGTGAAAGTTGGGATTCAAGATGTTCAGTCATTTGCAGCTGCTTTAAACTCTAATAAAATCCGTTATATTCGTGCACAAAGTGAGGATGTAAGAAGAAATGAGGAAGCCCTAAATTCTAAAAATTAGAATAGTAGGGGAGGGGAATACATCTACTGATATATGTCGTTTTAGAAAATTTTTAATATTTTGTTATCAGGAACAAAATTTACACAATTTCCATTTAGCACGAAGTCGAAAGTGGTTAGCGGCAGGGAGCACCAGCACGTCAACAGTTTGTCGAATTACGAATTATGGTGTTACCAACTCAGATACTCAGAATATTAAAAACCTATAAACCCCGGACATAAACCGCTAAATGTTTAGATTTTACAAAAAAAATTAGTTAATTTGTAACTTTTCCCATTTTTTTTTTTTTGATAATTTACTTCCATTTAACATTTATTGATCAGAAAAGTTGCATTTTGATATTAATAAAATTTGCAAGGTAGACTATACTTTGCCCAAACAACTTAGAACACCCTAAATCTAGCGGAAAGTCGCTATTATCAGCACCAACGCTAATACAGTATTACTGTAGTAGATTCCGAAAATAAAGTAGTATTCTGTAGTATTTTTCTGTTTGGGTTGTAGTATTTTGTTCATCTGAAAACCTGGTCACACTGCCGAGAGATCCTTTTCAACTTTAAAGCGAGTTAAGACATTTTTAAGGAACACTATGAGTGAAGACAGACTAAGCGCTCTGGCTATGCTCTTAATTGAAAAAAAACATGGTAAATTGCATACCTAAATTCAACGAAAATGTTATTGATTTGTTTGCCTCAAAAAAAGACAGGCGTGTGAACTTAATTTACAAAAATTGTACTTAATTAAGCAGTCAGCATCCATAGGCAAATTGTAAACCATTGTTATATTAATCTTTCCATTTCAGAAAGCAAAATACTAACAATTCTATTTATTTTACCTATAAGTGCTTTTTTTAGTTGTATTACAAGTTTGTTTAATCTTATGCCAAGAAAACACAAATATATTTTAGTCAATACGCTTTGACTAGTTTTGTTTCTTTTGACGTGAAAATTTCATTTCCTAAGTTATGTATTGTAAACCCAGGGCCGCAACTAGAGAAGCAGGCGGGGCACATGCCCTTGACACCATGACATGGAATGTTAGCAGGGAGGGCAAAGAAGGGGCGGGTGCCGTGCCAGAGCGGCGCTAAGACATTAATTTGCCTGGGTAACAAAGGTACAAGCTGCGCCACTGGTAAACCCCCATTTGAATAAGCCACCAACCGCCACTGCCCGCACTTAACTTCACCATGTTTAATTTTATTCGTTTACACTGTGGTCGGGAAACTCTTCAAATTGTCCATAAATACATCAAAACACACATTAAAGTTATCCGTTTTAAAGAACATCTTCACTTTAATCACACCTGTAAAAAGGAATTTCTTATCCCTTTCAAACTTAAAGTTAAATCTCTTGTAAATTCATCTCTTGGACATTGCATCGCACATAACACAAATCTTAAATTTATTTCCACTAGAATTTCTCTCTGTCCCCGCGTACTCGCTCAGCTTCAAAATAAAATATCCTTTCTTACTTCCCTTCTAAATACTAAACTTGATTTTCTTACCATGCTCCTAGTTAAATCCGCTACTCGCTCACAAGAATCTAAAATCCAAGAACATATTCGTCTTACTCATTCACGTAAACTTAACAACCTTAGACCTTCTATTTCAAAACAGTCAAAACTCCCTACAAAAAAGTGGATACTAAATCTTTCTAATAAAAATCTCACACCACAACAGCAATTCGTACTATCACTCGGCCTAAATTTCTCACCTGCTCCACTTAAAATTCCTACACCACAGATTCTCGCTTCCAGAGAAAATGCCCTACAAAATACTCACACTGACGAACGCATTGCAGCTGATATCCGCTGCAGAGTGGCAGGACTCCTTCGGCGTCCCAAAGCATCCTAACGACACCTACGTCTACGAAAAGGGTTGTTCCCGGGAGCTACGGAACGACAAGGGCCTTGTCATACTGCCAGCTGATAAAGGCCGTACTACAGTCGTCTTAAATCGTCCAGACTATTTACATAAAGTCTCTACACTCTTATCTGATACAAATACATACACCCACATCACAAAAGACCCTACACAAACAATTCAATCCAAAATGAACTCTCTCCTTCTAAAACTCTATAAATCTAAAAAACTTACATTTAATCTCTACGACTCTTTAAAATGCACTTCCGGCCGCTTACCATCCTTCTACGGATTACCTAAAATTCATAAACAAAATATTCCTCTTAAAACTATAGTTAGTTTTTGCAGCTCTCCTACATATAACCTATCACAACACCTCTCACGTCTACTCTCTCCTATAATCGGTAATAACGACTACACTGTTTCTACTAGCCAATCCTTCTGCACCTCTTTAAATAACCTACAACTTGACGACGACGACCTTATGGTCTCATTCGATGTAATTTCTCTCTTCACTTGCATTCCCACATCACTTGCAATCGACACCGCACTTACACGCCTCCAAAATGACACAACACTACATGAACGCACTTCACTAACACCTCACGACATCTGCACATTGTTGAAATTTTGTCTGGACTCTGCTGTGTTCTCCTCAAATGGTTCTATCTATAGACAAGTTTTTGGCACTGCCATGGGATCTCCGGTCTCAAGTGTTGTAGCTAACTTGGTTATGGAGTCATTTGAGGAAACTGCTTTATCTTCACCGAATTTTAACATTAAATTCTGGAAAAGATACGTCGACGACACGTTTGTTGTACTTAAAACTAATACACTCCAAAGCTTCTTCCATTACCTTAATAACTTAAACTCACATATAAAATTCACATACGAAACAGAACAGAACAATAAACTCCCTTTCCTAGACGTTCTTGTACACAGATCTCACGATAACTCAATCTTCACCTCAGTTTACCGTAAACCCACACATACAGACAGATATCTCGATTTTAAATCGCATCATCCAACATGCCACAAAGCTTCCGTTGTTAAAACATTAAGTCTTAGAGCGAATTCTCACTGCAGTAATGAAACACTTTCAAACACAGAAACAAAACACATACACACGGCACTTAAAAATAATGGATACCCTAAACGATTCATTCTCAGAAACTGTAGACCCAATAGTACATCTTTAAACAATACATCTCACACCCGCATATCTATTCCATATATTCACGGCATTTCCGAAACAATCTCTCGCATCCTTAAAGAGGCAAATATCCAAACATTCTATTCCCCTGTCACAACACTTCGCAAACAACTTACAAAAGTTAAAGACCCAGTTCCACCAGAAGATCTCACAGGCGCCATATACCAAATACCATGCAAAGACTGCAACAAACATTACATAGGACAAACAAAAAGAATGATCAAAACAAGAAAAAAAGAACACAAACAAGCACTCGCGAAAGGAGACATAGCCTCACGTCTGGCAGAACACGCTTTACAACACGGACACGAACCCGACTGGGACTCAACAAAAATACTACACCGTCACATCACAAACAAGAATAGTAGACTCTTCTTAGAATCTTGGGAAACTTACAAACTACACGGGAAAGCCATTAATACATCACAACCACTTCCAGAAACTTATAAACAACTCTTACTCTGAAATGTATGAGACATCCCCAAATTAGGTAACCCGCAGTGTGGGTTTCTCATTGGTCCCTATTGGGGTTCTTCCATGATTCTATTGGAGGCCTCCCATTGGTTCTCATTGGGTTTTTCCATTCTGCGGGACTACTCTGATGAAGGGTTTTCCAGAAATTTCAAGTATAAAAAAGAGACAGAAACATAACATCGTCATTACTCCTGATGAAGGACTGCTGCTGATGCGTCCGAAAGCTTGAGTGATCTTTTTCATTGCTATTTTACCAGTGTTTAACCTTTTGTATGTGAATAAATTTAGTTATTTGCTTCTTATGGAAAAAAATTCACTTTTATCACAGTATATTCCATAGAAATTAAAAACATCATGGTAATTTAGATGTGTAATAGGTCAATAGCAACATACTTTTTTTTAAACGTGCAATTAGTGAGTATATAAATTAAAAAAGTTATTTACAGAAAAAATACGTAAATTTCCTAAAAAATTTAAAGTTTAATCGTAGAATTTGTTTCAATTTTAAATGTGGCATTCGTTGCGTTAAATATTAAATTTTAATAATATATTTTAAATGCAGTAAAATTTCATGTCTTTCAATATTTTTAAATATCATTTTTTAATTAGAAAAGTATTTAAACACCTTTGCCAATCTTAAAATCCAAACAGCGATGATTTTAGATTATAAACGGCTTTTTTAAATATTGATGTTTAGTGACCGATATTTTTTAAACATCGATGTTACTTCGTTGGTGATGACATCCATGTTTTGCTATCGATGCTCATCCCTAGTCTGATTACGAACGGCTTTTTTAAATATCGATGTTCAGTGACCGATAATTTTTGAACATTGATGTTACTTCATTGATGATGATACCAATGTTTTGCTATCGATGTTCATTCCTAGTATGATATTAATGTAATGGCGGCTTTATTTATTTATTTGTTTATTTATTTTTGTTTACTTTAAACTTTACTATTACTTTTAAACTTTATTTTCTTAATGAATCTTCTTTTCCAATCTGCTTTCTGTGTATATACCAAGATTAGCATAAATCTATCCAACAGTTGTTTTTTCGTTACGAGGTCCTTTATAGATTACCTTTAATTATGGACACCCTGCATAATGTAAATCCCTCGTAATTATAATGAATTAAATAGCGACTACATTATAAATTTTTCCATTTAGAACATAGAGAGTTAATAAAGCACTTTATCAACATCTCAATGTGCCAAGAAAATACTAGATAATTCTTGTCGAACAGGCAATATTTTATTTGTTCATTTTATTTATGCCTCTGGTGTGACAGTTACTTTAAGGATGCCTCACTTCAGCACAAGACCCTTTTTTGCGCATTAAAAAGAGATCTCTCATTTTAACTATATGGAAATGCCCTCAGAAAGCTACCAAAATTTTACCAGATAAATTTTATTAGACACTTTTTGCTAGTGAACTGTTTATATGTACTTCCGGGAAACATTCCATTCGCGACTTTACATATTATGAGATAATCAAAGTCCTTTTCTGATTCTTCTATCAAAGACAACTGATTATTAATCATAATCTTCTCTTCT
The DNA here is from genome assembly GCA_006491805.2 of Dysdera silvatica. Lineage (NCBI taxonomy): Eukaryota > Metazoa > Arthropoda > Arachnida > Araneae > Dysderidae > Dysdera > Dysdera silvatica. The sequence goes on along the minus strand of QLNU02003225.1, from coordinate 86,165,963 downwards.
GTATTTTCAAAACAAAGGTCTTAAAAACGTCGCCTGTAAATCTATTATTTAACACTAAACCTACCGACATTTCATGTATACCTAAATCCTACCATGAGCGGTCAAATGCCCGCTTCAAAAAAAAAAAAAAAATGTATCTTAATATAGAAAGAGATTTTAGCCAATTGGATAGTAAACAAAATATTTTTTTCTATTTAGAAAAGTTTTATTTACATTTATGCATTTTCAGCACATTTTTTACAAATTACAGTATTTTGTATTGCACATTTTCCACATACGTATTTTTTACATTTTATGCAAATTTTGTTAGTCTTATTGACTTTACAATATCTTATTGGACAAGCTTTCCGTCCAGATGAATCTATAGCTGTACTTGTTATTGTTTCTGATGAACATTCTTTGCTTAGCTGTCTCTCCTTCTGATATTCGGTCCCAAGCTCTTCCGCCAATTGAAATAAAAATTCTTGCCTCGATATTTCTTCCCCCGTCGTTTCTTTGTATAAAATCCAAGCATTTATCCCGGCTAAATCTAAGATATTGAAAAATACCTGTAAAGGCCATCTTTGACATTTAGATTTTACACTATATTTTCTGGCCATTTGATTGGTTACATCTACACCGAATTTTGTGTTATTGTAAAATCTAATTGTCTCTGGTATACGGGTGTCACTTTTTTCAATTTCAACGGATGAATGCATTGAACTAAGTATCAATATTTTTTATTGGGTTTAGCTTTGTAAACTGTAAGAATAAAATCATTCGATTTGTATAATATTGTTGAGAAGCGTGTCATACTATCCTTTGCCTGTCTCGCTAATTTTGGTAGCTCTTTTATTTCTGCGAATAGTTCCAACAAGCGTTGTTTTTTTTTGCTTGAAGTTTACTCGCTAATGACATGCTTGTAAAAAAATTGTCAGTTGTTATATTTCTCCCATGGCCCGTATATGGTTCTGCTAATTTCAAAGTTACAAACTCCC
>QLNU02003225.1:86153892-86164886 GCA_006491805.2 Dysdera silvatica | reverse complement strand
ATATAGCTTTATTTAGTCAATTATTGTTACCCCTGATTTCTTTTCATTCAAGAAATAGAAAACAACTGCTACACAAAGCCAAGTATTTATTTTATAATTTGTATTTATGGCCATTGTCGTTATGGAGACCTTTTCCAACGCCCATTATTTTTTGTTATCCAACCATTTGGATGCCTTTCTGTTTAAACTACCAAGTGAAGGCGGATATTTGTAAGTCGTTTGGCATAGGGGCACCATGATAGGCAACTGTCATTACCCACAATACATTGGTATCTAACCAAGCTCAATATAGAGTCGAACTCAAACCCAGCGGGCCTGGAGGCGGTGTACGTAACCTCCGGGGCATGTTAATATAGAGATTACTTCCCAATCGTAACCGCCATTTTCTTTTTACTAAATAATCGTATTAAATTTTTAGACTGCATGCGCATTTCGAAAATATAGTGGCTGTCCATAGTAACTGCCATCAGGTAACAGGCCACCATTTCGAAAATATAGTGGCTGTCCATAGTAACACCGCCACCAGGTTCACTGCCGGAGCCCCACCTGGTGACGAACTAATCACATGATGATAACTTGAGAGCCACACATAGTGCTGAATATAATATATATGGTGCATTTAGGTATTTCATAAAATGTACAACGATTTCCTAAAATGCTGGTATGCAAATTTCATAACATGGCCTTACATAACAATTTGTAATGATTCCCTGCTTAGTAAAACGCTTACAAATTTGAAGAAAATAAATATAGAAACAAATCAGTTAAAATTAAATCTTTAGTCGGTCTTGGCAGAAGGCACTTGTTTTCTTCGTGCTCGAAATAACGATTCATCTACCTCAGGGGTCGGAAACCTTTTAATGGTGATTGTTGTATCTAAATAATACTGCAGTATCTTTTCGCGTGTAGGCTTTTACCTGCTAAGTTGTGAATGGTTATTTTACTATCGTATTATTAACCCAAGACAGCATAGGTGGGGTTTGCAGTACCACACTGCGTAAATAAACTATTGGCGCATGCACATTGTTGATGACAGGCACTAGCGCCTCAACTGGACACCAACTGGGTCCTTCACCACGGTAGCTCCGATGCTACCGTCTTCTATGACTCTCAGGCTGCTTTGCTTGGCCTCCAGGCCGATCCTGCTGTTTGGCCGGTCTGCCCCATTGTCCAGGACATTGTGGTCGCGGCGGCTAGATGTGCGGATGAGGGGAGGTCTGTGACGTACTGTTGGTTTCCTGGCCACACCGGTAATCGTGGTAACGAAATTGCGGACACTTGGGCGCGTCGAGCCCTAGAGGACGTAAACGGTTCCTGCAGTAACAGACCCTCCCCGCACAACCCCTCCCTTTCCTGCCGTATCAGGAGTCTGAAGGACACCTATCGAAGTGACATGGTGAACCTCTTGATAAGAGACATTACGGGGCACTTCCGATCAAAGTTCGAGGTACGAAAGTCGCCATACTTTCTTTCCGATTGTCTCCCAGGTGGGGGCACAGACCAGGCTGCATCGTTTCAGAATTGGCTGTGCATTCACCAACAAGTACCTCCACCGCATTAGGCAACTCCCGTCGCCTGTGTGTCTCCAGTGTCAGGAAGGTGCTGACGAAACACTGGAACACATTCTTTTGCGGTGTCCGGCCTACGGCTACCTCAGGGAGGAGCTCCTTCTCGCCCGCCGCCGTTTAGGCCTCGCCTCGCCACCAGGTCTGTCCGACCTCCTGGATCCCACCGGATCCCCCCGCCTTCGCGCTGCCTCCGTGGCTGTGCTAAACACCTTCCTTTCCGGTCTTGGCCGGTTCCTGTAGGTTACTCGGCTGGCCCATGGGGGTGTCTCCGGTCCTGCTGCCTGGGCCGTGGCCGTTCCCCGTGGCGGCTGGTTTCGGTGTGCGTTGAATGACGACTTTACGTGAACGTGCATCTATGAATGCCGTGTTGATCGGCAATCCATCTCCCCCTCAGCCGCCTCGGCGGCTGATTACGCTGTTCAAGCGTCCTGTCTGGGATTACAGCGCCGCCACCTTCGGCGGCCACCAGTCCCACCCCCCCACCAAAATACCACTCACACTAGCGCCTCCACGTAAATTCGTTTTTCACCGAGATCTTGCCGAAGTAGGTTGTGCAGACAGCTAGCTTTCGTATACTACGTGATTGGATGTGTTTGGGGTTCCGTGTACCCCACCTATACTGGTATTGAACTGAATTAATCTAGTGCATGCTTCGCCCAATATCTGGTCCAAGCAACAGCCACCTCAACCTGAAGGAAGCAAAAGGAGATGCGCTCATTCTGTTCGATAGCAAAAGATAAAACTGCCTTACAGTGTGTGAGTTACTTCAAGTCAATATGCCCGGACCACCGAGCAATACTGTGCTTCTAATGTCATCACAGTAACTAAAACGTGGACTGCGAGTGGCCAATGACAAAAGAAAAAAGTATAACACTGAAATGGAAGACACATTATCACATGTTTAATGAATATTTGCATAAATAATGTTAAATTTGTGTGTTGTTCCATTCGTCAAAGATTAAAGCTTCTTTGTACCTCACCTATCCTGGCAAGTTTTATTTTCCCACCTGTGCAGTCTGGGGTTAATATGAATCAAGCATATTTTTAATTTTAACGCTCATATTCAGAATTTTATTTTTAGGTTTAATCCAGTCCATGTGCCATTAAAAACTGGTCCGAATGCCGTAGTTTGTCGACCCTTGATCTATCTCATACTGTCTGTATACACTGTTCAACTCCTTGTAATCGTAACTCTCTCTCTTTTCCTCTCCCTGCTTCTGGTTATTCTTCGCTTATATACACGCATACACAAACACGATACACATGGAATTTTAAAGAAATTGAAAATGTATATAATTTTACTAAATTCATTTACTCCCTTTAAAAAATAATTTAAAAGAATTTACAATATTCATAACTTATTCCAGATCACCATGTCGTTCCTTCGTATTTCTCTTTCAATGGCTGCAATCTTCGGTGTTCTGATAATGGACACTTCTATTTTACGATCACCATTTCCTTTACCGTCCATGTACCACTTGGCAGCATAAGCATCTGCTGAGTACACGTACTTGATTATGAAATATGGTATCTTATGTTCGTCCACGATGATAGGACTGACGTCTACGACTGGGCCGAAGACCTCACAAGAAGGTCTCAATTCGTTTGCCGCTTTCGCATCGTTCACATTTTGCACACAAACTAAGGTCACATGATATTTTAAATCTGTCTCATTTAATCGCAGCTCAATAGCGTATATTTTGTTTAGCCACTCTCCAATGTTAACAGCTTTGATGGGCCATTGACCGTCGATGATCACCTTCGACAATTTGTCAGCGGCTGCAACTGCATTCGTGTAATCATGGAAGACAACAACTACTCCAACCCAACGAGAAAGCTGCTTTCCAGTCCACTGGTCTCTCAAGTCTTCAATGTCACCAAACTGAAACAAATTAATGAAGAAAAAAAGTATTTTTTCGAGAATCTATAAACACAAAAACCAAGTGATGGAAAACCAAATAGGAAATTATAAAGTCGGAGACATATATAAAAAAAATGTAAACTTGTTCTGAAATACGTGAGTTGTATGTTTAAGGACATTTATAAGTGAGAAAAAGGGATATGTGACGTAGATATAGCAAGGGTTTTTCATTTTTAAGAATTAAATGGGTGCTTATTGGAACATTTGTTCATTTAATGTTTTGATTACCAAAGGTCCATTACCAATTAATGACCAATAAATTATGCAGTAGTTTATTAATATATTTTTCATTATTTTTGACATCTTTCACAATCTTCTGAATTTACAATACATATTGTATAGTAAACAGTATTTGACAAAAAATGCATCTCAAAACCTGTGTATATCATGAAAAATGCAATTTAAAGCATATGATCCATTGATTTTAGTCACGTGTGTGTGTGTGTGTGTGTGTGTGTGTGTGTGTGATGTATGTAAATAGATCCATACTAAAAATAAATGTAATATTTATTCATTCTTTGCTACACATTAGAATTCTGTTTAGAATATATTTCCTGGTTAAAAATGGATTCCATTGCTTTTATGTTTGATTTTATGGATGGTTTGAAATGACACAATTGAGTAACGAGAACGAGGTTTGGAGCGGTTGTGTGCACTTGACCTTTTGGCAATTTTCAAACTCCCACAAAATTTAATTGGCAGATATTTCTTTTGTGGGTTCTGGAATGTTTTTTTATCCCACTCCTTTGCTAACCAAAAGAGCCCCCTTTTAAAGCATTATGGAGGTTACATGCAAAATAAATACATACATATTTAAATTTAGTGGTAAGAGATGACTGCATATGCTATTTTTTTTCTTTGCCTTACCTTGCGAACTTTAAGACTACATTTATTTTCTTTTGATAAAAATATTTATTTTATCACTGAATTTTATTTTTATTAATTTTAATTTTTGCACTATTTTGTGGGTTTAGTACTTACGATAAATATGGTACAAAACTTCACTCTAACTATACATGCCCATTCCATGAAAAGAGGCGATTACGGCAGCTTAAATTGTAACGATAAAGTACCTCCCTTGTAAAGATAAGGATTCCCTTGTATAAAGATAATCTCTCTCTCCCTTGCGGTGGGTTTATCCATGAATTGATAAAGTCGATGTGAGTGACTTTTCGTTCTGGTTAATAATGAACGTTTTTATTTAAGAAGTGGGTGGCACTGGCATACGTAAGAGGGGTCGATTATGATTGTAACCCCCATTGTGATGAAATTGTTTATAGTATACATGTAAATACAATGGAGTTGTAGCTCTGTAACCCCCCATTGTAAGCCTGTAACCCTCTCCTTATGAACTTTCTGGGTATGCCTATGGTGGGTGGGTGGTGTGCAAAATGGTGGTCAGACAAGCGTAGGCAAAGAGTTCATAAGGGGGGGTTGTAGGCTTAATGGGAGGGGTTACAGAGCTATAACTCATATATTCCTATATTAAATATACAAAATTTCATTACGATGGGGGTTACAACCTCCAAAACCGCCCCCTGGCTACGCCTATGCGGACAAGGGCATTCTATATCTGTAAAATGTCTTTTGTTCGTCATCCCCCACTTTGCTATTTATATTGTATTACAACCCTCTTTGCTCTTCCTGCCGAGAAAATTTCCTTCCTGCCAGCGATTTTCCGCTTTATGCAGGTTTTTCGCCCTGCGGTGGCGCAGTGTGGTAACGCGTTCTCCTAGTGCGCCGCTAATCCGGGTTCGACTCCCAGCAGTGCAAAGAACGCTTACTCAGAGATCTCATAAAGATCGCACTGCTCACTGTAGTCCGGGGTTTGGTTCCCTAGGCCTTAAGAGGTTCGGATTCCTCGGAAAACAGTAGGTCCCGGCGCAGCATGACCACTGTAGTCTTTGAGCCGTAAAACCAAAAAGAAAGCGAAAGGTTTTTCTCTTTGACGGGACTAAATAGTGCTTTCCGTTTCCGCGTTAGACAGTTTCCGTTTTAGCTAATGTTAACTACCATTGACTTTTGAAGGGACGGCAAAGAAATTCCGTTTTGAGCAAGTTTCCGCTTTATGTAGGTTCCGCCTAAGACAGTTTTCACTGTATTGCAAATTGTAGACGTATACTATATAAAAGTTAAAAAACCAATATGTGATTTATAAGTGCTATAAAATATCAGCATAATTACAAGAAATTGGTGATGTAAGATATAAATATGATATATTTTTATATGTGAGGTGTACACATGGATATAATGTACATATTGATAATTTTATGTGAAATGCGATATACATGTAAACTACAGTGACATCAAATGAATAAATAAAAATATCATTTTAATGATAAGTTTTCAATTATTTCAAAATATAATTACTAAACATAGTTAAAATATATGCAAAAATGGTTATATTTCATTGTATTCTTTTCACTATAAAAATTAACAAAGAATTTTATTCGATTACCATGTTTTCACTAACACGTATAATTAATTTGAGCTACAATCGCGATTTAGACCACCCTGCGACGTCAATATTGATCGTTCACATAACTTCGAAGTGTTTCTCAGTTAAAAACAAAAGGCTGAATAAATAAAAAAAAACGTAGAAATAAACTTTGAGGAAAATTAAATTTGGAATGGAAAAAATCGAAATTGTATTTGCATTGGGACAAAAAAAAAAACTCAGAGAGGATCAAGATTAGGGTAGGAGAAAAATGTAGATAAGAAAACACTCGCCTAAACGTTAAATGGAAGCAGGTACCGTATTGTAAAAGAGCACCCAATTTTTTTACCTTGGATATCAGCGGAATAATATCAGTAGCTTCATTACGAGAATCACATGACCACACTGCAACACATTTGAAGAATTTCATGATGATTTTGTCCCTTGTGATGGGCGTTCCCTCATCATCCATGGGCACGTCAGTAATGGGTTCTGGAAGGACAGGAGAAGAAATTATCTCCGTTTTGTCCACTTCCATCGCTTCCACAGCTTCATCGCATCCGATCATCTCCTGTCTTTCTTCTATAGAGGACGAGATATGCATCAAGACCTCTTCTTCCGCATCAGAATTGCCATTTTTCTTATAAAACGACGCTTGGGGTTCGTCTCCCATACTTGTTAACTTCTAGTCCTATCTGCGTACAATTTCTAATTGAAACAATGACAAAAAGAAATTAATGCTGAATAATAAATAACTTATATAAATGGATTTACATCTTAAAAACACACATTTTGGGGTTTTCGAAAATAAGCTTTCACTTATTATGCATCCGATATAAATTAAAATACATTTGCTAAGTACAACGTGCAAACAAAGGTGGACTATGTGGGCCATGAACCATTTTTAGCGTTAGTGTATGTATTTGATATCGAGTACTTCAGTTTATTAAAGCGTATCCACACCTAATGAACGAATGAACATACTAAAACTCACACAAACAGGAGAGCATATATGAGGGTAAACCCATTCCCGAGCAAAAATAAACAGACTCAAATAAAAATCGAGTGTTCATACATGCTTTAGCCGGATCGCCATTTCTTTTTCCGTCTCATTCACACATTCGTTGAACGCGAGCTTTTCCTTTGAAGTTTCAACAAATTGCAGATTTCACCCGCTAGTATTGGATGACGCTTTTTTTTTATATTCATGCTTGTTACCACGTCAACACCTATTCCTATGTAACCATTCGTTAATGTTTATCCACCCTCCTACATCAGCTCAATCATGGCGTGGAGGTGCGACCCTGATTCGATTCCAGTGGTAATGTGGCTGGTTTGCACCCTATTTTGCCACCACACGTTTGTCCGAGCAATTAATGAATAATACACACACACACACACACACACACACACCTGTAAACCTCATGAACTTTTGACTTACGCTAATGTGCATTGTGCTAGCCTACGTAATTCAAAGTTTACACTTCGCTTAGCTTACTTATTTTGTTACATTTTAATAAAATCTGTTACTCAGTAACATAGAACGCGCACTTTTTTTGTACCCACTGTAGTTTGAGGTTTGGTTTCCTAGGTTCGAATTCCTCGGAAAACTGTAAGTCACGACTCAATACGACCTTAGTTATCCTGTCGTCGTAAAAGCAAACAGACTCGTCCGTCACTGTGCATTTACCATTTATTCGCACACTATTCATTATCTGTGTGCCTGGCTAGTGCTTTTATATTATTCACACAATTATTATCAGATCATAATAATTACAAGAAAGTAACAAAAAATATTTTTAATGTAGATATACAATAGCAAATAATAGTTAATTTAATAATAAAAAATTATTATAATAGAAGTATACAAGAGCATGTTAACGAATGATTGCCAAATATAATTAGTAACTTAAAGTTACTTACAATTGTGTAATTACCATAATAGTAAAATAATTATAAATAAATATAAAATATGTCTGATACTCCAGAGACGCCAAAATCGACTTTTTGTGACGTGTGCATTACTTTATGTGTTCAAAAATACTGTGTATAATTACCAATCTAATTGTGAAAGACAAAAAAAAGTAACGGATAGCCTATTAATATAAGTGAACGCTCTCTTTGTTTACCTGAAGACCTCAAAATGTGACTTTTTTTTATTCCTATGTGCATACAAAGAGCTCGTATAAAATATATTAATGGCGTTGGATGCCCTTTCCAAGGCGGTGATATGTCAAATCTGTGAAGAGTGAGGAAAGCAGGGGAAGGGGAATAACGAAAAAGTGCCCATACTTCTGCGTTCAATGGATCTGATGGAAAATTCACGACGCTCTTCAGTTTAATACGTTTATAATTTATGTTTACTATGAACTGTATATCTATTTCATGTATTGCATATTAGAAAAATTGAATGCTTTTAGATTTAAAACTGAATTAAATGTGTAATTTGTGATTTTTTTTATTTATTTACTTGCAAGATGTTCTTTGTAAAAGAAAATTTCCGTACTTGAAGCAAAGGTATAAAACGGCGCCCTTCCCCCACAACGAAACTTGAACAATATTAGATTTCGTAACACTTACTATTTAAAATCGTTAATTACAACTATTTTTTCAATGCTAACACGTCTGCCAATAACCATAATCCACTCCAGCATTAACACATTTGGCGCCTCTTTATGCATTAGCGTAGAAATTAAAAAATTATAGGAGACTCAAACGATTTTAAAGGCGATCATGTGATGCGGCCATAGGGAAAATAACGTGCTTTTTTATAGCCAATCGGGGGCTTTGGTACGTGAGCCCACCCTTTCATACACCACTGGCTTTAGGCTTTTAACCGGAAGCAACTTCCTCATTTGCCATACTCTCGGCACGGCACTGGCTGTTTGGGTATTGAAACGTGTTTATTTAAGGTTTCGTTTATGTCATCAATGGATTTGGATTGCAATTTTCAAGATAAAAACGTCGCTGTCAAGAAAATTAACGTAACTAATGTAATGTTGGAGCAAGGCGTCGCCATCTTTCTTTAAAATAACTTAGTAAACTGTAAAAAGCAAACTGCCCCTGCGGTGGCGCAGTGTGGTAACGCGTTCTCCTAGTGCGCCGCTAATCCGGGTTCGACTCCCAGCAGTGCAAAAAAGAACGCTTACTCAGAGATCTCATTAAGATTTCACTGTAGTCTGGGGTTTGCTTCCCTAGGCCTTAAAAGGTTCGGATTCCTCAGAAAATAGTAGGTCCCGGCGCAGCATGACCACCAATGTCTTTGAGCCTTAAAACCGAGAAGCAAACGAAGTAAAAAAGTAATTAAACTAGGTAAAAAAGTAACTAAACTGATTTTGATAAGGCATAATTTACTTTAAAATTATCGAAAAAACAATTGCTTTTTACATATGTCACATGCATAGATATGATTTATTTTAACGCGTTAATCTTTATAATAACTCAATAAACAATATCTTTACTTTAAAACATATTTATAAGTTGAGTAATTTATGCCTTGTTTAAAAATAATTAAAATAAGCCATACCTTGCTTAAAACTTTTAACAAATACGTAACTAAAGCTGCCGGAAAATCTTGGTAACGATTAATAACCAATCGTTTTCCGCCCGAGACTCCGAGAAAATAATTCGTAGCAAATTTTAAAATGGAAGCAAGCCATGGCTATTTGCAAGCATATCTCAGTAAAATTGAAATTAAAGACATTCCAATCTGCCCACTGCGTAATTATAATGCAGTTATGAAAGCTGATCATCTGAAAAACTGTGAGGAATTATCCGATAATTCTAAGACCACCTTTTTCTTCCTATCGACTACCAACCATCGTTTCTACTGGGCATAAGAAATATAATTTTTACGATAATTTTTAACACCCACTTATAAATAAGCTCAAATTAGAGCTATTTTTGTTTAGAAGAAAAAGAGACGCCGTCCCCATCCTGGATTCGAACCAGGGTCCCTCCGTTTAGCCCGGAATGTTTTAACCGCTGAACGAATAAGGACAGGTGCAACTCTCTCTTTCACTGTATATACGGATTTAAGATATTATTAGCCTTCACAGGAAGAACACATTGCCAAATAATTGTCAACACACAAAGCCTCCGGGGCGAGTTTTTGTGAGTTTCTCGCAGGGGAATTTATTTTCACAATAATTTTCAGCATCCACCTATAAATACACTCAAACTAGAGCTATTTTTGTTTAGGAGAAAAAGAGACGCAGTCGTACCAAATAGAAATGGGTGATTTTCCGTCTTTTATAGTAGGGAAAAACTAAAAAACAATATCTTAGAATAATCGAAAGAGAGAATACCTGGTTTTTTGTATACAAGAAAATATCGCATGTATGTAGCTTACTTTAGCACGCTAATATTTGCCATATTTATATTTATTTAATCGCTAGGTTCCATTGTTTACAATTCTTTATTTGTTTTGACATGCAAATAATCTCGCTTTTCTTGTAAGCTCGAGGCTAAAAATTTTTGCTATTATTCATCATATAAAAACATTTAGCGTGAAATTTAAATAAATATTAGGCTGTGAAATTTTGAACTGTGCATTTTGTTCCAAGATAAATAGAAGTCCAGTGCAACGGCCATAGTTAGTTTTCAACCTCCGATCACAGTTTTTCTGAAAGTACATAGAAAGTCTTCGGGGAATGGAGCCTTCTAAAGAAAAAGATGATGCTGAGGATGCCGAGGAAAAACCTCCATTGCTAGAAGATGAGGACATACAGGAGCTGGTTGACGATCTCAGAAGTGAATTGATTCAATGTGGTTGGCAAGCGGTAATTCAAGAAATGTGCAAGACCATAGTACGCGAGAAAGGCGTAGATAGAGTGTCGGTAGAGGAAATCGTTAACGAGTTAGTACCTATAGCAAAAGCAAAAGTGCCGAATGAAGTAAAAAGAAAGATGCTACAAAAAATTCAAGACCTTTTGAAAAACAAACTATAACGCTTTTGAAAATATTAAATATAAATATATATTAGGGGATCAACGTTAGTCACGCCGAAGTTCTGAACCAAATTTAGCGACTTGTCGCTAATATGATACTGCAAAATATTGAAATAAAA
>QLNU02003225.1:86096170-86153792 GCA_006491805.2 Dysdera silvatica | reverse complement strand
TTGATTTATTTTACATATAAATTTCCAGCCCAGAGAAGGGCCTGGGACCTATCATCCTGCAGTGGGTGTGGCACTGGTTCTCTTAAAGGAAAATTGTCCTGTAACAAAGTTAATTTAATTTGTTTATATTCCTTAATTCCAACTTAGGCAATGTTTAAAAAAGACTGCTTCTATCACAAAGCTAGCAGCTGAAAGAGATTTGTATTAATGCGAAATAGCTATTCTACAAATATTCCCATCCTTTGTAAGAGAAAAATCCTAATGCCGTAGACCAAATCTTAGTTTCGTAAAATGTGAAAAGTGTTGATCAAGCTTTTCAAAGTTTTAGACAGCCCAGCTCATATAACTCACGATTTGCTAACTGGAAGTTTCGAAACTTTAAATTTCCAAAATACTATACATTGAAATTTTAACTACAGAATGGTTTCGTATCAAAGGAGTAGACACACACATAAATGCCAGTATATATTTGTATAGGTATTGGTATAGGTATTGCCCTACAAACTTTTCCTCTTAGTCTTCTTAGTAAATTTCTACAGAAGGAAGAAACTCGCCCTTTTTCACCTGCGACCCCAGGATAGGCCATAAGACCCTGAACGGTCAAATCAAGAGCCAATCAGAGGGAAGAGAGTAAGTTAAGATTTTTGCGATTTTGAAATTTAATGATTATTCGTTTTGGTGTCAACAGCCTCGATCAGAGCTAGAATTCCCTCTTTGTCTGTATTCAGACGAAAGTCAAGATGTAAACTACCATAGACGTCGTTAAGCCTCAAAAAGAGCCATAGTAAGAAAATATTTCTCTCACTTAGTATCTTTGGACAAAACCGCATTCCCCTATCTTTTAAAAATTCAATATTTCTAACACGGTAACATTACAATAAAATCGAGCACAGAGTTACAGGCCATGAAAAGCTTCTTAATTATTACAGTAATGAGATAAAAGATGTTGCTCCATACGACATATGTTGTATGTTTTGTTTTGTATTTTTGCGTTTTATATCGTGATTAAATATATATTGTTACCGTCAACCAGGGTGACTTCGTCTCATTTTTCATTTTTTTTTTCGCTAAAACCCTGAAACTGTGAAATTTCTATTAATCAATATATATATATATATATATATATATATATATGTGTGTGTGTGTGTGTATATATGCATATATACAGCTTGTTTTAATACCTATACATTTCTACTATTTTAACTTTGTTCGTTAATATATTTAAATATAGTTTTATTCATGTATATTACATTAGAAGGTACTACATGTCACAATCATACTACAATTTTGCTATATATATATCATTCTCCCACCTTCTTTAGTGTTTAATAGATAATTTTATATATACTTTGGAAATTTAGAAATGCAAAAAAAATTTCAAAAAAGTGGGATAATCACCCCGACTTGGTGAGACTTCGTCAAATAATCATTCAATAAGTCTTCAGAGAAGGCCTGGATGCAATTTCATCCTTATATTTATGGCTAGGGGGAGCAGTTACGAGCCCCTAAGAAGTTTGGCAGATTGAGTAAAAATACCACTTGTAATCCTTTTACATAATGTAGAAGCAAGTCTTTTAAAGAATTTGATCACAAGCAAATTTTGAAGAAAACGTACAGAAAACAACAACTGCAGTGATGCCACCTTCAGTAGTTAAAATTTTAAAATTAAACATTTCACAGTCAATACTTTTATATACCGGAATCAGGTTTTAGTAAAACATTTCGACGAAAGTGACAGGAATTATCACCATTTCATCTTTCCTCATTTGGTGGTACAAAGTCACCTCAGGGTAGACTGTATTTAGTTAATATTGAAATTTTCAGATAATTAAGACTTTTCTTTAAGAGTAATTAAGCTAGCCCTGAATCGCGATCTGGCGTCAATATTAAGACATCGTAATGTCGCCACTATTGATCACCTGGTTTTAATGCCAGATATAGCCTTATATAAAGTAACCTCTGCTCCTTGGGGATTCACGGTTCCAATCAAAACGAAAAATGGTTGCACTTCCGATAAATATGTTTCCCTGATTTAACGATAATTTTTACCAATCCCGTGAAATTCGTTAAATCGGAGTTTAACTGTACTTACAAAGACTAAAACACAGTCACCAGTTCTTTTGTGGTGTCGTCTAGTATTTTTAAAATGATCAATCGCCAAATATGTAACCTCTATCATCAGTTGGCTGTCGCGTTAGCTTCATAACCTTTTTTTAATTCTTTCGAATTGGTTGGCGATGTTTTTAGAAATGGCATAAATTTGGTAACAGTGGAACCGTCTACTACAATCTTGCCAATAGAATAACTATTAATTTCCTCTTTTCACCAATCGCCCCTTTTTTGAAATTTTAAGGAACAATTGTACTTACATACATTGCTCTTTTTGGCATTTTACCGGCCCCAATTATTATTAAATAAAGGTTATACGCTCTTAAATGTAAACAACCTTTAAAGTCACACATATTGGGAAAAAGACACGTATGTTTATGGATAAAAAACAACGCTATAAGCGTAAGTAAGGTTGAAGGGTTCGTTTCGACGAATGTTTCTGACGGACTTGGCTGTCTGTTGCCAGTAAACTAACGTTCCAAGTTCGTCAGAAACGTAGGTCGAAACGAAATTTTCAACCTTACTTACGCCTATAACTTTGTTTTTCTCTCGTAAATCTTATCTGCGTAGTGCTATGTCAAATTAACTTATAAAGAACTCATCTGACAAATTATTAATTGCAATTTAAGTCACTTACTTTCTCGCTGCAGAAAAACGTAAAAAATAACGTGTTGCTTTCTATTAAAAAATGAATTTACCTAATACACACACACACACTATTTGAGAAAAAGTTTTCCTTTTCTAGTGATCCTGAGCTGATGTTGTTTTATTAACGCCTTATTTGCTTCTTTTTTAATTGTACCTAATCTATTTTTTTTTTTAAATCTAACAATATAAATGTGAAAACGAAATGCCATTGAAACTTAACAAATTTATGTGAACTTTATTTTAACAGTGGCAATAACACGGAAGGGGAAATAAAGAAACTATAGATGACGAATTTATACGCCATTAAAAATTTCCATTACACGATTTTAGATTTAAAAAAAAAAAATCCATTGCACATTGTCCTACTTTTACTTGACTTGACTTTTATGCATAGTTTTGTAAGAGTGTTGGCTGCTAAAATACAGCTTGGTATTCCCAGTTCAGGTAGGGTGAAATCCTCGTAGTAGTTCGAAAACAAAAGATAAACTCTAGATAAACCGGAAAGAAAAGTGGTCAGAGAAGGCGGCAGATTCCTGTGAAAAAAAAGAATCCGAAGCGAACAGAAAATAGCATTAGAAAACATCGATCTAACAGCCTAGTGAGCAGCGAATCCTAACGAAGTGAGCAAAACGCTTATCAACAAAGCAAGTTGTGTCGCTAGTTATGCCATATTGGTAACTTCTTGATCAGGCCCGGCCTTAGATGGTGCGGGGCCCCTTTATATTTATAACCTCGTTAACGAACACCTTTGAAAAGCGAACACCTCTACTTAACGGATACTCTTCCAATTCCTATTATCTAGCACTGTTTATTGTGTGTGCTTACAATCCCTTCCAAATAGCGAGAAAATACTTAAGTCCTGAGATGTCCACTATTCAGAGGTTTTGCTACACTCTTTTGCAAAAAACACGAAGAACTATGAAAAAATTATCTATTTTCATTGAAATTAAATGTAGAGCAAACATGCCTAATTTCGAAATACCTTTAACTGTGGTTTTTAATAAGTAACGAAACATCTAAAATTATTTTGACCACAGATTCATAAATGCAGATGTACCGTCCATAAAACAACATCCTTTTCAAAGCTGTAGCGTTATTAGTTTTGAATTGAGCCTAGTTTATATGGAAAATTCTAAAAATTTTAAGTAATCTTGAATATTTTGACATGACATGTTATTATTTATGCTTCTGCTTGATGACATTCACTTTACCATAAAATTAATATTCTAGTTACATTTCCAGTTTCATTTTCACATGCAATGCTCCTTACTAAATTGCGTATTTATTATGCTAATAGTGATGGTGTAGACAGTCCCTTTAATTTATGTCGTTAGGCTTACTGGAGCCAAAGAGGTCATTGAGCTTGTGAAATTAAAATAGAGGAAACTATATTTGTATATTAACTTCTCTTATGCCATATTATTTGTATATTACATATTATGTATGTGCATATATTATTTATGTACATATTATTATATTATTGTATATTACATATATATTATTTGTATATTACATATTATATTATTTACATATTACATATTATATTATTTGTATATTACATAATGCTATCTTTTGTATATTACATATTATATTATTTGTATATTACATATTATATTATTTGTATATTACATATTATATTATTTGCATATTACATATTATATTATTTGTATATTACATATTATATTATTTGTATATTACATATTATATTATTTGTATATTACATATTATATTATTTGTATATTACATATTATATTATTTGTATATTACATATTATATTATTTGCATATTACATATTATATTATTTGTATATATTGTTGTATATTAACTAACTATGTTGCTTTTCATTAACTAACTTCTGTTGTATATTATTAACTAATATGTTTGTATATTAACTAACTATGTTGCGTATATTAACTAACTTTATATTTGTATATTAACTAGCTATATTTGGCCCATGTTAACTAACTATATTTGTATATTAACTAACTATATTTGTATATTAGCTATATTTTATGTGTTATTAAAAACACTGCGTTTGAAAGTTGAAATAATAACACGTCAATGAAAACGCTGGAATGCAGAAAAGAGCGCCATATAATACAATCTAACAAAAGGTATAATTACATCAAATAAATGACAAAGTGCATTGTTTTTATTTTGTACTAAATACACTACGCCGAAAAATATAACCGCATTCCTTAGATTAAAAAAAAAAGAAAAGAAAGAGAAAATATTTTAAATTTTGAACGACGTTACCTATTATAAAATTTTTGTTTGAAAATTAGGGGGACGGGTACACGCCTGTCACCCCCGCTAACGGCGCCCGTGCTTAAACCTTCCTCTACTTCATCCATCCATCCATTCTTTCCTAGCGCGTTCCACTATTATTTTTCCTTATAGATTAGCCCTCGTGTTCTTACTTACACGGGC
Organism: Dysdera silvatica; assembly: GCA_006491805.2. Taxonomy (NCBI): domain Eukaryota; kingdom Metazoa; phylum Arthropoda; class Arachnida; order Araneae; family Dysderidae; genus Dysdera; species Dysdera silvatica. The sequence goes on along the minus strand of QLNU02003225.1, from coordinate 86,148,605 downwards.
TTCTCCTATTCTATCTATATGTGCAAGTCAACCAATGCTTCTTTTCCATATTTATCCTTTTGAGACCCGAGCGTTGGTCCACCTGATGTATCTTCCGCCAAAGCAAAATTCTCGTCCCGCGATTTTCTAAGCATAGAGTGATACTAAAAGAAAGCTTAAAAGGTGCACAAACGATACCCTTCGGTCTGAGTTCGTAGTTTATATTAGTTTAGTAGAAAAGGCAACTCGAGGTACACATATGTGTACCTCTAGAATGAAGAGGTTATGCTGCGAGTTCTTGCCAAGAACTTGTAGCAGAAATATGTACGAATATGTATATATGAAAACCAAAGATTTCTTGGTCTTCATACAGATGGTACCTTCCCTTATTTTTCAGATGTACATTTATTATATTGATGTTTCAGATACCGATAGATGGCAGCATAGTTCAGAGATAAGAAATTATGTTTTAAGGCGGGAATGATGCGCACTTGTGACATTAAAACATCATTCGTATTTCGTATACCGTGAAACCCCTAATTAGCAATCACTCGCCGGAGAGAAAAATTTGTCCGTTAAAAAGGGGTGAGCGTAAAAGAGGAGTTCATCCTGAAGTAACTAAAATGTTACATTTCAATCATTAAATACTTCATTTCGAAATTTATGCATTTTTGAACACGTAAGACAAGATTAAAATAACGAACGTGAGCATTTGTTAAATATAACAAGTTAAATATTAAAATTTATTTGTCTTGGGGGAAAAAAATCGATCAATGGCTATTTGGTGGATTTTATTCCTAAAACCGTCCTTGCTCCCAAAACTGCTGCCGTGGCAAAATTTCGCTTGTTAACTGGACATGACTGTCTGCATGCATACTTGTTCAGCTTTGGATTGGCTGAAAACCCTGATTGCAAGCTGTGCATCAAGCAACCAACCAATGACATCGGATCATCTTAACGTGTGCAGTGCACTAAAAACTTCAAGATATTATTAGCAAATATTGAAAAGCTCGAAGGTTAATGACTAAATAGTCAAATATCATATTTCAGTAATCATATTTCGAACACTGCTAGAATTTGTTTTATAATGAAAAGCTTGAAGAAACTTTATCCAGCAGCTATCGGAAAATAATTAAATAGTGAAGAATAATTCAAGAAAATACAAATTGAAAATTTTTTTTTTTTTTTTTTAATTCATAGATTTACAGATCGGTAGCAATTCGTGGCGTTATCATGTAGTGCGGCTACTTGCTACGTGTATTTAATAATTTACTTATTAATGATTTAAGAATTTTTTAATAAAATGTAATAATTAGTAAAATTGCTAATTAAAACTAACTAATGAGCACTTTTTCTAACAATGAATTTAACCACTTTTTTTTTAGCGAAAAACTGGACTAGACTAATCACTGAATTCTGAAACGTTTCTCACTCCAATAGTTAACAATAGAGGGCGGCAGGATGCTCCTTAAACCTTTGGTGAAAGCTAGTAAACGTTACCGACCTCTAGAGGTGTAAAAAACCCGGGAATTTTGGACACATTGGAAACTTTGATGGGAAGAAACCAAGATAGCTAGAATAAAAAAGGTAGTCCCGTCCTCATCTTTCTTCCGATTGGTCGATTTTGTCGAATCGACCAATAGGAAGAAAGGCGCGGACGGGACTACCTCCTTTATTCTAGCTATTTTCATTTCTATATTCAAAGTTTCCAATTTGCCCAAAATTCCCGGGTTGTTTACAACTCTACCGGCCTCTACATTTTATATAAAAAACACATTGTGCCCAGGGCCGTACTAGCAAGGTGTAAGCTGGGCGACCTCCTAGGGCAACTAAACAATGCAGTGCCAGCATCAAGAAATAAGTTTTTAGCGGCCTTTATATACCTTCCCAGAGTATTTCATCAATTGACCTTTTGTGTGTGACGTTATATTTCCCATGACGTTGATGAAACTTCTAAATGGTGGTTAAAATAAATATAAACGTTATTGGTCAAATGTATTAGCATCAGTAGAATATTCGCATTATAATGTTTACTGTGGTGGCTTTATAGCCACTACAGATAAAGAATTTACCGCAAAGTTCTGAGAAGCAGAAATTTATAATTACATTGTACTGGTTTTTCTTTGTGTTTATAATGCGGCAAAAAACCTAAATTTAACCCTTTCATTACTCCACAACATCGAGTTTAAGCAAGAAATGCCAAGTGACTGATATATCCGTAGTAGAACATTATATGTTTTATATATGTATTGTTCCATATCTTTTAAAATTTGTCGAAATGTACAGTAAATAGGAATAAATTAATTTTATTAAAACATTTTATGTTCATACTGCAGATATTTATTATTATTATTATTATTATTATTATTATTATTGTTATATACACGAATTATATACCGAGGCACATTAATGTGACCACTAGCTAATACCGAGAGAAATCGGCGGGTGCAGCACGGACATCAGCTAAATGGGTTGGGAGTGACTCAATAAGCGTGTCAGATGGTTGTCATAGATATTTGCAGCCATGCTGACTGTAGTACATTCGACAGAAGCAGGAGGATCAATAGAGTGAGCAATACGATCGAGGTGGTTCCACAAATTCTCGATTGTGCACAAGTTTGGGAAAGTAGAGAGCTTGTAAACTACTTGCAAGTCTTAATTGTGCTTTCTTTGAACTACTGTCAGACCATTCTAGCCGTGTGGCACGGCACATTTGATTTGCAAACGAACATTTGCATTGTTTTACTGAATGTTCCAACCCGTCCAGGGAAGACAATCAGCATGTATGTACATGACCTACAAAGATGGATTCAGAACCAAATCGGTCAAGGGTGTCTTCTATAAATGTGAGTGAATCCAAATAATGCCATGAAAACATCCTCCCATCCATAATGCTGCAGCCATCAGCTTGGGTTCTTCTCGTAAACATTGTAGCGGGTTTGTTCTCTGATATTATTTTCCTGACAAGCCAACGTCCACTCTTCCTTGATGAAACAGAATACTTGACTCATCATAGAAGACAACACTTTTCCAAGCAGCCGAAGTCCAATTTCGATACTGCTATTCAACTGTTTTCTTCCAATGAACATTCGCTAGCATAAGTTCAATGACGTCTGCTACGGAACACCATACTCACCAGGGTTCGCTGAACTGTCGTTTTAGACAAACGTTCGATAGCGCCCTGGTTTATTTTGGTGGTGCGTTGCTTCGCTGTGTCGGTCAGCCCTCACGCACTTTCGTACTCGACATTGGCCACTCTCACCAATGGCCAGTGGTGCTCCGTAGTTTTCACGCCGGTTACTCGCAATGGTGTGATTTGTTTAATCGCAATACACTTTCATAAAAACAATTCACAGATTGCACTTTTTTTAGAAATACTGCCACGATGATCATTTCGTTTTGCAACTCTCATAAATCGCTCTTTTCATCGATGACAGCAACGAGTGATATATTTTTATAATATCTATAGCTCACCTTATGTACTTACCAAACTAGATCACCACACGTACATTATTTCATTGGCTACGCGCTGCTGACGTCAAAAGTAGGATATGATCACATTAATGGGACTCGACCGTGCATCATACATCGCCACCAAACGGATATAAAAATTATGAAAGAAAAAGACTGTGAACCAAAAAAAAATTTATTTTTTCCGATTTTGTTATATTTTTTCCCTCCTAAGATATTGGCAACATCGTTCATCTTAATACCGTCTACTCCAGATCTTCCAAAACACATTTCGTCGAAGATCTATTTGTTTAACTGCAAAATCCTATCAGCTGTTCTTTTGTGCAAGCTGCGGCACTCTTCTTAAGCAAGATCTGGCACGCAAGGCAGTTTACGTCTCTATTCATTTGTGTTGACTTGATGTCAAAAGTGATAGCTATCCTCCCTACAGATATACTTTCCTGATATTCACGAGCACGTATAAAACTCCAATTGTCCATGGGAAAAGTTTAAACCTTTTTTCTTCTTCCCTCTTTTCTCTACTTTTTTTCCTTCTAGTTTTTCTATGGAATAGCGATCGGAACATTTTATAACAATCGCATATAAAAAACGAACAGAAAATCCTCTTTTTTTTTCCTTCCTTTTTTTTTTGAAATATTTTGGCATATTTTTATCACAATTGTTTTAAATATCACACATCCAGCAAGCAATTTTTTTTTCATTGCGTTACGTTAAAACATTTTGAGGCCCGCTATAATATGTTTCGCCCAGGGCCGCTAACGCTACTGACTGTACCAATTTTCCTGCAGTCTGTACATGTAGAAAGTGCCTCCCCTAACTGAGCTTAGAGATCATTGCCCTAAATCTTTATTTAAACTTAACCAATTAAAGAAAATATCTGTATTTAAAGCAGTGGTGCACCCAGAATACTTCCAAGGTGGGGACATTTGTGCACAGAATTTTTCGTCGAAAAAATGCTCAGATACCATATCAATTACCAAGGCGGTTGTCCTTTTTTTTTTTGCAAATTTATCATTATTGAATTAGTATTAATAATTTGTTTCAAATAACGAAAGCAAATTGTCATTTGTTCTACTGTTGTAATATCTGTCGTTTCGTCATTTAAACCCGAAAAACATTTAGTCATTCACCTCATTTGCAATGTGCTTCGCAACGGAATCCTTTCATGCTGAAATAATCTCCTTCTGGATATTCCAACTAACATAAATTACACTTTCTACACAAACTTGTGAGTTTTCGTTATTGTTTCTCCTGCGTTAATTTGGAGTCGCGAAATAGCTCTGAAATTTCCTTCGCTGTGACATGGTTCTGACAATACATCCAAATTGCCATATTCCCCATATTTTCTAATGGCTAGCTCTTGTCTTCCACGAAAGAGACAATATTTTGCAGAGCCAGATCAAGGTTTCGTGGGGCCCTAGCCAAATTTTTCTTCGGGCCCCTTGTAGTATAAATTAAACCTGTGTAATTACGGTAAGACCCGTATATAACGAGAATCTTGGGACTAATGCAAATGCTTGCAATATTCCATCGCTCGCTAAATTATTCTAGAATTTAAATTTTAAACTTTGAAAATGAAGTCGGTACGGGTAACATATTTGCATGAAACATATAACCAAAAAACTTCGAAATTTGTTGAAAACGTCGTGGAAATTCGCGCCGCAATAAAGTTACTGCCCTAGTGATAAGGTCTAATACTACAACTATTGTAAAGTGTCGTTGAATCTTCACCGCGCTGGGCCCTAAACATCGATTTTTATTGTCCATGCGATAATCCGGCCCTGCTGTTTTGATAATAGGTTTAAGAATAACCCTATTCTGCAAAACTTGCTTTTGCTTGCCTCTGTATATTACTTAATCCACATAGAAGCCTTTTTTTCGTTCCGTGACCCTTAAAAACTCATCGGCTTTGAGAACTGAATCCATATGATAAAGAAAATTTTCATGTTGACTGAACTTCCCTGAGGTTTTTTTCCAATTATTTAATCCTTTTGAAACAAGTTGATGTGGCTGATGTCGATCTTAAACCGACTTCATGATATAAAAAGAATTTCCAATGGACACTGTATTCTACCTTGCGTAAGTAGCTGAGTAGAATTTCCGACTGTGGTGTGGTTTTCCTTAATTTGATACATCACTAATAACAGTCGTGTGAAAATGGTAATTTGGATATGGTTTCCAAAGACATGTTTTAGCACTGTTATCCTATCTCTACCAGTGTGGTTAGTTAGGAATATCTGCAGTCAAAATTTCCATTTCAACTATGTTTGATATCGTATTTTGTTCTAGCTTTATCTCCTTGAAGGCGATTGAAGATAGCTTCTGGACACCGATGCTGATTGCCTCAACAGCAATCACATCGGTATCAGCAGAGTTCGGGGAAATGTCCCATTGGGGACGTCACTATTTTTTTTAAATAATTTACCGGTGTTTGCTGACCTAGTTCTTTTTGTTTTCCACTCCGTGTCGTTTTTTCATCATGCGTAAACTCGTTCCAACACTACCGATTCGCTCGTATGAAATCCATTGGCGTAAGCAGGAGGAGTTGATGGTGTCATAACCCCATGACGACGAAATTTTATATACATATGAATATATAGAGTTTTGGCTCTGTAACCCCGCCCCCCATTGAGCCAGTAACCCAGGGTTGTCCTACCTTTTTAGGCAACGAGCCTCTTGAAGATTTTTCACGGATCTCGCGGGCCAACGAGTTTTGTAAATAGGCGAAGTGAAGAGGGGAAGAAGGGATGGATGGAGAGTGGGAGGGAGGGAAGGATGGATGGATGGAAGAAAGGAAGGAAGGAACATGTCATTAGACATTAAAATTTTCTACAATAATTTATTACCTTATTCTTTGTCATTGGACCAAACGGTGATTTACTGTAAAGTTTGGCATTGCTTTTGCATATACAAGTAATCAATATCTGCTCGTACACTTCATGTAGCGATGCGCAGAGTTCCGGTAAGATGTTCGTCTATCAGAAGGAACCTCGATTGTGTTTTTATATTTTACGTTCTTGAAAATAGCTATTCGCAGCACTATGTACCACCAAACAGCGTAATGAATCGAAGGGCATATTTTAAGATACTTGGATAAGAGTCTGAAAGGACATATTTCTTATAAAATGTTAACAAATGATGCTCCACAAAAGCTCTCTTCATGTCAATATCACTTTGGATCTCAGTTAATTCCATCTGCGACATATCAGGAGCATCAGTGACATCGGTTCCAAATGAACCTGAAAATAGCTTAATTTTACCATTGTATGTATGCCTTGAAATCCGAAAACTGTGAATTCATCGGAGTTTATTAATCAATTCAGAGTACTTTTTATGGTTCCTTATTTCAGACAGCCTTGTTGATAACGTAGAGAAATGGGTAATTTTTTTCACAAGCATTTGTTTCTGAAACAATCCTAACTTCTACATAAACGCTTGGACATGCTCGTACAGTTTGTAGGAAGTTGATCCCTTCCTCGTAATTCCACATTTAAGTTTACAAGATACTTAGTAATATTCACTAGGAATGCCAAGTCATTCAGCCACTCATCATCGTCCATAAAGCTTGCAGCGTTTTCCTTTGTTGCCATGAAAGTCCATATTTCTTCACACGGTGTCCGGAATCTGGCCAGTGTTTCCTCTCTCTGAGCCAACGAACATGGCTAAAGTAACTTACATCACCATTTAATGAACCTAGTTCTTCAAGAAAAGTGTGAACTGCAGGCACGTGCCACCCGGGTGTTTCCCACTCCCAGTTTTGACGGTGGGGTCGAAAAGTATAATTCACCCCCCTCACTTTTGAGAAACACTCTTAAAATTTTAACTTCAAAAGCATTGGCGTACGCAGGGGGTGTTGATGGGGGTTGTAACCCCCCCATTGCAATGAAATTTTGTATTTTTAACATAGGAATATGTGAGTTGTAGCTCTGTAACCCCCCATTGAGTCTATAACCCCCTTACGAACTTTATGCGTACGCCTATGTTCAAAAGTAACATTAAACATCGTTACTAATGTCGCAAAGCTGAAACAACTCTGGATTCTAATTTCATTTCCTGTTAATAGATGTTGGCACCATACCGTCAATATTATTGTTTTGAAGTGCCCCTTGGCGTATCCATTGTTTAAAAAATCGTTGTCTCTTTTCCTGTACATTTTCCTTTAGTCTTTGTGGAACCATCGATCTTAAAGCGTAATGCTCCGTGAAATAAGTAAAATTATAAATCGCTTAAATGGTTGTTGTTTTGTGATTAATTTTATTTGAATTATTTAATTCATGAATTAACATTTAATCAGGCACGTGCGAACGGGGACAGGGTTTTTTCGGCCCCTCACTATTGAGGAATGCTATTAAAACTTTAAAAATATCACCAGACACCGCTACTAATGTAGCAAAGCTGAAAGAACCTTGGATTCTAATTTCATTTTCTGTCAATAGATGTCGGCACCATACCGTCACTACTACTTCTTTGACTGTGCCGCCTAGCGTATCTATTGTTAAAAAAATGTAGCCTCTCTTTACCTATACATATTACTTTCGTTGTGAAACCATTGATTTTAAAGCTTGGTGCTCTGCGAAATCAGTAAAATTGTAAATCATTCAAATGGTTGTTGTTTTGTAATTCAGTTTATTTTAACTATTTAATTAACTAATTAACATCTAATTAACAATTAATTTATCTAATTAACATTTTATAATAACTGTTTGAAATTTATGGCAATAGATGAAGCCACCAGTTTGTCACCTTAAAATTTCTCCCCACTCTTCAAAACGTTGTCCCTGGTGAACTGTCTGTGATCATAGACATAGAGTATATGGGTCCGTGGGTCTCGAGACCCCCAATAATCTACTAATATTTTAAAGAAAAATACTTGTAATTTTAGTTTACGAAACTGCCTTTGATGCATTTTCATACAATTTTTTTTTTTTTTTATCCTGAGTACGCACTGGAGTTCCTTCCAACCTGAACATTGATATAATTGCTTCCCGTGGATGGCCAGCTGCAACGTTCTTTCTGCATCTAATGAGTGTTCAAACGAATTCGCATAAGCCCCCCCACCCCACCCCACCACCACCTAAGGGAATCCTAAGAAAGAAAGAAGTGGGTTTTGACCGCCAAAAAGAAAACAGCCATCCAGAGATACCTAAGGCAGGTGGGGACATGTGGTTATAGGCTTAGAGTCATAGAAGCACATGGAGCTCGGGCCCCCACCACCACCAACACACTCCCGGGGAAGATACGGAAAAAGGAAATATGCGCTCTGACCACTAAGCAAAAAATCACCACGTGATGATTTTGGAGATGCCTGTGGTTGTATCTCTTGGACTGTTCACTTTCTCTCTCTCTCTCTCCCCTCCGCCCTCTACATACAAAGGAATTGGTTTCCCCCTTGAAGTAAGATATGACAGATTTGTCTCAATATTTTAATTTTGCAAAAAATCAGTCCCTACTTAACATTAGGTGGCTACATATCCCAATTAAATATATAATATTAAGTAGGGCCAAATTTTTAGTACAGTACATGCATCAATGCAGAGTTTTTCAAAGTTGTTGAGGGTAGGACTAAGCACATATTATGTACATTTATATATTACAATATATGTAAAATTTCAATTTATTTCAATTTATGGGAGGGGAACACGGCCCATATATATAATAAACGATTTTAATTTTTTATGATACAAATTTCGCTTATCAGAGTTTTCAATTAGATATGTTAATTATGAAATATTAGTCGCTAACAGATTAGGAATATTTCATTAGGTTTATTATTAAAAGGAAAAGAGGACGCAAATTCTTCCTTTAAATGTAAGTATGGTGGAATTTCCAATTTAAAAAGATTAGTAAGATGGGGTGTCCTTCGGAAAAAAAAAAACTCTGTATCTGACGAAGTTAATTATTCAAAATCGAAAGTGAAATTTTTAAATACTTTATCTTAATAGAATACTGATTCTAGATTAAAAATAAAAAAATTAAAACAAAAAGGTAAATTTCATTTCAATTCTATTCAAAAACGGTATTAAAAATTGGAAAAATTTTGAGTAAACCCTTTGTTTCTTTCTGACATTAATTGCCAACCACTGCCTAATAATTTTTTTTCCGATCTCGATTATTAGAATTAACGAATCTGGCTGTGAGAAAAATTCCCTATTAATTTCCCTACACTCTTTTGCCGAACCCGAGAAATGGCGGGAAGCGAAAATGGGAAGGGATCTCAACAAGAAAAACAGGGCGACAGTATGGAGAAAGTGGTGCAAACCTTATACAATGACAACTTATGGCGACGTCACGCAGATTAGTTTTGATGCGTCAAAACAAGCTCGCGCCTTTCGGGAGTGGGCCCTCCATCTGTATCCATTAACGGGAGTGTCATAAGAGCTAGCCAAGTTTTAGATATAATCAATACAAATACGCGTTCCGGGGGAAATCCATAATGGGCCCACTCGCTTCCCCTGAAAGAACCATCTTTTGCCCATTAATTAAAGGATGCTGACGGTGGTGAAAATTGAAAGGGGGAAAACGCGGTCCCGATAATTGAGATAGATGGCGAAACCACCTACAAAACTGTTGGCACCTCATTCGGCTTTCGAGAGATAAAGAGACATTGTCTATCCACTTCGGCATGTAGTCTCTGCCGCCATCTTGGAAAGAGATAAAGTCTCAAGCTCGAGTTGATGTTTCCGACAGTTATCAGGTATTTAAGATGTAAATATTTGTGCAAAAATAATGGACAGGAAGAAAATTGTAATATGAAACGTTCTCGTAAAATCTGTCTTTTAAAAATGCTAAGATATTCTAAATATACGGGAGTTTGATGACTAACACATCGTAATAACTGCAACTTCGGCAATTTAGTTTTAAATTACTATCTAGATAAGAAATTTCGAATTGAGAAGAAATCTGATATCAAAATTACTGCAATTGTTCTACCTGCATATTCTCAATGGATCCGTATCTTTCCAAATACACGGTTTTTCAGAGGGAAGTTAAGCGGCAAAATGTGCTTCTTATAGGTGTGCAAAATTCTTTTAATTGTCATAGTGCAAGGTGTTACATATTTAACACTTTTCACTATGGCAATAGTGTAAAGTTCATGGGTGACAACATAGGTGAATTCAAGAAATTTCCTCCTGTGTTCGGTATATGTTTCGTAGCCGGACGTGGGGGAGGCCCTCATAAATCATTTAGTCATTACCAGATGACCAGTGGTGCAGTCGCAAAAACAGGGTCATAAAAAAAGTCATTCAATCTTCAGTTTAAGCGTGGGTGGGTGTCAAAAATTGATATCTTTAAAATTCCCCACAAAAACTACAAAAAACCCGTTGGTTTACTTATTGACCATTTAGCAATTATTTTAAACTTATTGTAATACCTTAGGAAAAAAAACCTTATATAAGGAGCATAGTCCCTGCCCTGATGGCCAAGCAGGTAAAGGCCCAACGGGTCATGCGTTAGCTCTCCAGTTCGACGCCGGGTCAAAAGCTCTAGTTAGAGCTTAACAGTGGGTGACAAAAGTTGATATCTATACAATTCCACACGAAAACTACAAAAAATATCCCCCGGTGGCTTTGTGTGCTGACCATTTGGCAACTGTGTTAACCCTGTGGAGGTTAATAATACCTTACATAAAAAACAATATGCATGCAAAAATTTAACACTCTTACACAGCCATCCGAAATTATGTATGAGGATTTTTTAATGCGTTTTTCATGCGCTGAGCAATATATAGTCCATAGCACAATTATAAGTAAAATAATATACGTAATAACTATAATTTAAGTAATTATAGCGAATTTGGAGATAATAACAGAGCGGCAAGACAATTAATTAAAATTTAAACGATAAAAGCATAATAAAATTAATTAGCATTCTTTCTTTGTCTTTCCTATTCACTTCACATTTTAATAAAAGTTAATATTAATTAAAATCCAAATCAATCGATACTAAATTAAACGTAAGTTCTCATTAGCAATTAGCTTTGCACAATATTAGATATACACCGACCGAAGAAAATAACTAACGAATAATTATGAAACATTTGCACCCAAGAACTTGTGCCAGATATAATTAAGAAAAGGAAGAATGGTTGACGGGAAGATATTCCTGAAGAAAAGAAAATGAAGAACGTTAACGGTGATTTTGCGTTGGATTGAAATCCTCAGGGACAGAGAAAAAGGGATAAAATGAAAAACACAGGACGAAGGTAATTGGAAAACAAACTCAAAGTAGAATGAAGAAACATGGATAAAAATAAAGAAGCTTGCAGAAAATCGAATCAAATAGAGATTTTTTGTGGAAGTCGTATGGACTCTTAGAGATTGCAAAAAAGCGTTAATTATAAAAACGAACATGATCCGCTTTACGGTAGTATTCAGATATGCTTGCTGGATGTGTGATATTTAAAACAATTGTGATAAAAATATGCCAAAATATTTCAAAAAAAAAAGGAAGGAAAAAAAAAGAGGATTTTCTGTTCGTTTTTTATATGCGATTGTTATAAAATGTTCCGATCGCTATTCCATAGAAAAACTAGAAGAAAAAAAAGTAGAGAAAAGAGGGAAGAAGAGAAAAGGTTTAAACTTTTCCCATGGACAATTGGAGTTTTATACGTGCTCGTGAATATCAGGAAAGTATATCTGTAGGGAGGATAGCTATCACTTTTGACATCAAGTCAACACAAATGAATAGAGACGTAAACTGCCTTGCGTGCCAGATCTTGCTTAAGAAGAGTGCCGCAGCTTGCACAAAAGAACAGCTGATAGGATTTTGCAGTTAAACAAATAGATCTTCGACGAAATGTGTTTTGGAAGATCTGGAGTAGACGGTATTAAGATGGACGATGTTGCCAATATCTTAGGAGGGAAAAAATATAACAAAATCGGAAAAAATATTTTTTTTTTTTGCTTCACAGTCTTTTTCTTTCATAATTTTTATATCCGTTTGGTGGCGATGTATGTATGCACGGTCGAGTCCCATTAATGTGATCATATCCTACTTTTGACGTCAGCAGCGCGTAGCCAATGAAATAATGTACGCGTGGTGATCTAGTTTGGTAAGTATATAAGGTGAGCTATAGATATTATAAAAATATATCACTCGTTGCTGTCATCGATGAAAAGGGCGATTTATGAGAGTTGCAAAAAGAAATGATCATCGTGGCAGTATTTCTAAAAAAAGTGCGATCTGTGAATTGTTTTTTATGAAAGTGTATTGCGATTAAACAAATGACACCATTGCGAGTAACCGGCGTGAAAACTACGGAGCACCACTGGCCATTGGTGAGAGTGGCCAATGTCGAGTACGAAAGTGCGTGAGGGCTGACCGACACAGCGAAGCAACGCACCACCAAAATAAACCAGGGCGCTATCGAACGTTTGTCTAAAACGACAGTTCAGCGAACCCTGGTGAGTATGGGGTTCCGTAGCAGACGTCATTGAACTTATGCTAGCGAATGTTCATTGGAAGAAAACAGTTGAATAGCAGTATCGAAATTGGACTTCGGCTGCTTGGAAAAGTGTTGTCTTCTATGATGAGTCAAGTATTCTGTTTCATCAAGGAAGAGTGGACGTTGGCTTGTCAGGAAAATAATATCAGAGAACAAACCCGCTACAATGTTTACGAGAAGAACCCAAGCTGATGGCTGCAGCATTATGGATGGGAGGATGTTTTCATGGCATTATTTGGATTCACTCACATTTATAGAAGACACCCTTGACCGATTTGGTTCTGAATCCATCTTTGTAGGTCATGTACATACATGCTGATTGTCTTCCCTGGACGGGTTGGAACATTCAGTAAAACAATGCAAATGTTCGTTTGCAAATCAAATGTGCCGTGCCACACGGCTAGAATGGTCTGACAGTAGTTCAAAGAAAGCACAATTAAGACTTGCAAGTAGTTTACAAGCTCTCTACTTTCCCAAACTTGTGCACAATCGAGAATTTGTGGAACCACCTCGATCGTATTGCTCACTCTATTGATCCTCCTGCTTCTGTCGAATGTACTACAGTCAGCATGGCTGCAAATATCTATGACAACCATCTGACACGCTTATTGAGTCACTCCCAACCCATTTAGCTGATGTCCGTGCTGCACCCGCCGATTTCTCTCGGTATTAGCTAGTGGTCACATTAATGTGCCTCGGTATATAATTCGTGTATATAATAATAATAATAATAATAATAATAATAATAATAATAAATATCTGCAGTATGAACATAAAATGTTTTAATAAAATTAATTTATTCCTATTTACTGTACATTTCGACAAATTTTAAAAGACATAGAACAATACATATATAAAACATATAATGTTCAAAATCTTTTAAGTAAAGAAACAATTTTTAGCAATGAAATGCATCATTAGCTTTAACGAATAAGTTTCTTAACAAAAACACTTCGCTGAAAACTTATAGAGGCATAATAAAATTTCTAAATTCCTCCACTTACAGACTAAATGATGAACTTGAACTTTTGTAAAAAAAAAAAAGACATGCACAAGATCTTCCATTAAAGTATGTTTCGAATTTATTTTTAACATAAAACTAGACAAGTTTCCATTGTCGTGTACGATTTTGTGCAAAGTAAAAAATTTAAAATAGAATTTCCTCAAAATTTTATTTTGAGGAAAAATGAAACCAGCAATATTTTTCGGTAAGGATGATTATATTTTCATGGGGTTCAGCTGAGCTACAACCCTGGTTCAGTTTTACTACTTGACCCCTCCATTTCACAATACACGTAGAATTTAAATCAGATCCATCGTTTAATATTTTAAAAAGGACTGCTTTTGGTGGAAAGGGGAAAATGTTCTGATGAAAACAAAATTTTCCCTCACAAGGAATTTTATTCTATTAATATTTAATATTGTTCCAATGAGGGTGTTAACCCTCAAATCCCTCCCTCCTCCTTGTGCTCAACTTTGGCTCAAACAAATCATAACTAAGCATTGAGCCAAAAACTTATAATATATAAATCAACCCTCCATTAGCGATGTGAATGTCATCTCTGTTTTATCGAAAAACATGTTTAGCCCCAAAGCAACCCAGTCAAAAAAAAAATGGCGAAATATTGCACAGCTAACTTCAAACCGCAAAAACCATTTTCCAGCATTGCCACTTACGTTAGAGAAAAAAAAATTCACTAACTTTTCTAGGCGTTCTCCGACTTTTCAGGCAAAATTCACTGATGAATCGCAAACAAAGCTTTGCTTTGAACTTCCGTTTCGGGAAAAACACCTTTTTAGGTCTTTGTACCTACCTCTCCTGGAAACACAGCGTCGCTAGCTCGGCCAACTTTTCTAAAAGTTTAGACATGCACACAAACACACACACGGAAAAATAGCTTCACATTCACGTGAAATTTAGCTAATCGGAACAGAGATTAGGAATATTTTTCCACATTTGGACAAAGAACCTCGTTTTTCCTTTTTTCCCCAACTATTAGAGATGAAATCAAACAATATCAATCAACGTTTATTGGCGTAGTGATACCAACGCCGATGGTATGGCGTGATTAGATGGTGAAACGTTCGAAAGAAAATAAATATTTCTGCCTTCGGTGGGACCTGAACCCACGACCTTCCACTTGCCGGGCGGAGGCTCTACCCACTGATTAGAGATGATTTCAAATTTCCTGATAACTCCAAGTTCCTTAGATTTTCCAGGTGGGCATGAACAGTGATTTTCGCTAAAAAATTGCAGCCGATGGATTTCTGTACCGAACCTCACAAATGTTAAAACGAAATCAACATATTATGCAATTGGAAAAAATACTCCCTTGTCTGACAGATGTAATTGTAGCATTGGCGTACGCAGGGGATATTGATGGGAGTGGTAGCCCCCACTACAATGAAATTTTGCATATTTAACATAGGAATATGTGAGTTGTAGCTCTGTAACCCCCATTGAGCCTATAACCACCCTTATGAACTTTTTGCGTACGTCCATGAATCGTAACTACTAAATATTAAATTCTTATTTATAACGTTAAAAAAATATATCAAATAAAAAAGGAAGGAAGGAAAAGAAAGAAAGAATGAACCAAAAACATTACAGGGGGCCCCAATTAACCAACCACCTCCTTTGCTCCTTATGTCGTAAGTTGAAACCTTCCCAAATCTATTAAAACGATATATCGTATAATGCCACCGACAGAGACCAGCCCGTTTCATAAAGTACCAGCAATACAACTCCACAAATGAACTTTAATAGACGTTCAGGAAGCACTCCCACCACCCTAGTAGATAAGTGCAGCTAATAGCACTAGTTAAGGAAATAACCGGGCGTCAGGTAAACTCATCAGAAGCGTTCAAAAAGGTGTGTCGTTTTTACGATATAACCACCCACTTACGTCGGGAAAGCCTTTATCTTTAGATTGATTTGTTTTTTCCCTACCACCTAGGCTGTCACGAGGAACTAAATCGAAGTCACGTTCTTCTCAAAACAAAACATTTATCATGCTTTGCGCTAGAGACCCTTTTAGTCGTGGCGGTACTTTATCCAGTAGCTCTCTTCGTTACGTTTATGAAATGGGCGACTCAAAAAAAAAAAAAAAATGCATATCGTTGTAAACGCATTGACCATACGCTTATACATACACTTCTTTCCAGGCAGGCGGATACATATGCGGCACATATTCCTATCTGTTCAGTGTTGAAAGTTACACGTGAACGCTTGACAAATTTTACATATCATCGCACATGTTTTCATAGAAACTAGTAATACAATCATTCTGTATGCCGTATGAAGACATCAATGAAAATTATAACCAATATTAAGTCAATAGACAATCACCAGTGGCGACGTCAATGAAATGTCAAAATGCAATATTAAATTATATTGGCACCGATGTTTTCCCTATGCCATAATATTAACTACACGTGCGCACAAACGCATATATACACACAACACATCCATCTATCCATCCATCATTATTAAGGAGATTCAGAGCACTCTGTCGAAAGAACTATTGGATAAATCTCAACCAAATGCGGTTTCGATTAACGGGAAAATACAGTCGTAAGTTCCGCCGTTAAAGTGGAATTTGTCGCTGCTTTCTTCTTAATTTGCATATTATGTAGATTAGTTTAGGAACAAAGCGCAACGATTTTATTTCAATTTAGAGGTGTAAACTATACAAAATAGAGATTGAGAATGTGTCAATAAAGATAGAATTGTTGCTATCGTTCTACATATCGTCCATCCCCTTTCTTCCAAAATTTACCTGTCTACAATATATAGTTCGTATCTTGTGTGTATATAGATAATTGGCGTACGCAACAAAATATTGCATATTTAACATAGGAATATGTGAGTTGTGGCTCCGTAACCTTGCAATGAAATTTTGTATATTTAACATAGGAATACATGAGTTGTAGCTCTGTAATCCCCTCATTGAGCCCATAACCCTCCCCTTATGAACTTTCTGCTTACGCCTCTGGTATAGATTCACTTAGTTTGGAGCAGAATGACCCTTACTGTCCTTGTTCTATAAAAATTTCACCAATCAACCACGTTCTAAAATTTGCATTCACACTCGATCAGAGCCGTAGCTGGAGGCTGACGTGAAAGGCCCAACCAGGGGCGTAGGCGTAAAATCGCTGAAATAATTTACAGGAAAGAATATTCCCGTGGCTAGGAGGAGCAATTTGGTCGGTTCTGGCAGAGCCGAAAGATCATCTAACTATGGTGCTGCACTCGATAGCGGAACATTAAGTGGTATTGTGATACCACACATGTGTTGTTCAGCAAAGTTGGGAATATTGCCTTGATAAATGAGGCTCTAAGATTTTTGACAATTTCTCAGCTGGCATCAGAACGACAAAATTTGAAAAAATATACTTCCGTATCTAACGTCGTTATCAGAACATATCGCTGGCTTAGATGTAGAGGGTTTTTTCCGAAAACAAAATAAGGACTAATGATAAATGATGGCATAGATTCCCCCAACACGCCGTTATTTTTGGTGAGTGCAATGGAATTCGTTGGTAAACGTGTAGATGTTCGTCAAATAAATACGGCAGTTGTAGATGCTCTTACACCACCATTCAAATAAGAATTAGACTCATTGCTCTACAAAAGTTGCCAAAGTCAAGTATCATCGACCATCATTCGAGCTACGACTGTAAAGTCAAATATCTTTCGTTTCTCATTATCGCTAAAAATCCATTCTTGACTGTAAGATATTTTGTAAGAGGAGAAATGCAAGATTTTTCTCTAAAGTTCTCACACTATCGTACAGAGCACATCCAATTTCCATGATATTGCACGTACACCACTGCTGTCTTGAAAATTTTATATTCTCTGCATTACTTCTACTACTACTACTGCAGTTGCACGCATTGTCATTTGCATGTAAAACTTTCATTTGTAATTTTCGGTTTTCTAGCGAGCTAAATTATTTTTAAAGACATTAAGCCACCACTACATCCTCCCTAGAGACGCCAATGTATTTAGATTTATTTTTGGAGTTCTTTCGGTTTCTGTCCTTCGTCCTCGTCTCAAAATGAAAGTTCCAGTTCCCTCGAAAAAACCATTTTCTCACGATTAGTCAGAGAAACTCTTTGTCGGTCTTTAGACTTTAAAAGCTCATAGCATTCTATAAGCAAGGGCGGATCCAGCGAGGGGCGGAAAGTAAGGTCTCCCCCCATCTGACACTGGCGTCCAAAGTCTTCAAGTCTTGAAAAAATGCGATCCAGACGTTTTTTTCACGAATCTTCAAGCTACTCGTCTTTCAAACTACGTTTACAGTAAGGGTTACTTCAGCATAACGTAGTTTTTTATCGTTGAAGCGCCGTTAAACTTGGCTTCGAACGCGGATGACAGAAGAGAGACTTTTAATACACACCCATAGAGACATTCATATTGATGTAAATAAAGTAATTGACAAATTTTCAAAGAAACCAAGGGCCCTGCGGTGGCGCAGTGTGGTAACGCGTTCTCCTATTGCGCGGCTAATCCGGGTTCGACTCCCAGCAGTGCAAAAAGAACGCTTACTCAGAGATCTCATAAAAGATCGCACTGCTCACTGTAGTCCGGGGTTTGGTTCCCCAGGCCTTAAGAGGTTCGGATTCCTCGGAAAACAGTAGGTCCCGGCGCAGCATGACCACTGTAGTCTTTGAGCCGTAAAACCAAAAAACAAACAAATCAAAGAAACCAAGATGTCTTGACTTTGCATTACGTACTTAATTTTTTTTTTAAAAGTTGCTTGTTATAAAAAAAGTAAAATAATTACAATGTTTTTATAGTTTAAATTTAAACTTGTTCTATTAATTACATTGTAAATTATCATTTTGGTTATTGTATATGTCTCCTTTACTAGCTTATCCTTCTGTCATACTTGACTATAATCTACCCTAAACCATATAGTTTAATTAAAGAAAAGCCCAACTCTACTTCATTGTCATAAATTAAATATTTTGGTGAAGATAAAGGAAGGCTAGTAATATATCAACATTTACCTAAACTATTTAACAGTCCAAAACAAAAATTTTCCCGGTGGGGGGCGTAATAAGATCATGGATCCGACCTTATCTATAAGTGCAGCACTGATATCAACGTAGAATTATAAAAATTATTAGAGGGAGGGCTCGGGCCGCACGAACCACATTACTATATGCCTATAAGCGCTGGGGTTACTGCTTTATTGGTAAAAGAGTTTTAGGAGCAACGCGCGATTAGTTGAAGTATCTTTCGACTAACTTCCTTTATCTAACTTTCTTTATCTAACTTTCTTTATCTTTCGAAAATCTGTAAAAAGTATTTTACGTCTCCTTCATATACCAGAAACTCGCTAAATAACCTATATAACATGCACATTAAGTGGGAAAGCAGCGCCATATTTTATCCTAGTGGCCGAATTTCAAACTATTTTTTTTTTCCAAATCGAAACCGCCTACTCGGAATAGATGATAGTAGGATACCAAATTCAGGTGAGATTTGCCAAATAGTTCTTTCCACAGAAAGTTCTGGACACCTCTCTAATTATGACCACTCTTTTGATGAAAAATAAAGTTAAAAAACAAAAAATAGTTTTCGAAACAAAAATTGAAATCATTGCCTCTAAATTCCTTACAAATTTCAATATAAATCATTTAGTAGAAACGTAAATTTCGAATCTATTTTTTAAATAGAAAGTAGCAGATATAAAGAGAATTTACAGAAGTTCAAGTAAAAAAAAAAATATTTTTTCTGAACATTACTCGTCCTTTTGTCTTATTTTATAAAACAAAACAAGGACGTTTCAACACTGGAACTGAAGAAATAAATATTAAAGAAATAGCGTAGTTTCATCGATTTAAAAATAATATTTATTAATACTTTAAATGTTTGGCTTAATTCATTAGTATAAGCCCAAAAATAAATTAATGCAAATACAACGTTAGAGGAATTTGGTACGCCGTTTTGACGAAGCCTCCGAGAATTACGTATGCACACTTCAATGGTAAATGGAAAACCGATTATTATGTTAGAAATCGGAAAGCAGTTCTGTACTATTGCCAAATACAAAAAGTGAAATTATAATTATACACTATATGGAAAACATGAAATAAAAGGAAACAATTTGGCGTGGTGCCAATTTTAGAAACTGAGCTTATCATGTTTACATTTCTTGGAATTCTTAGTGGAAACAACCAAAGAAGCCTACAATGCAAATATATAGTGTTTCTATTATGGAAGCCCATAAAACCACTGACAAAATATATACAGTACAGTCTATCTAATCCAGAGCCCGCTAGTCCGAATCCTCGGTTAATCCGCATGGACCTAAAAAAAATCGTCAAAGAGCGTGTATGAATTTTAAAACCTAATAAATGTTTTCTTTAGTACTGTACAATCAATAATCTTTGAATTTCAATCCATAAGATGTTTGTTTTTTTTATCCTAAATCAATTCGTATGTTAGAAAGGTGGACCTACGCATAGGCTTAGGCAGAAAGTTCACAAGAGGTGGGTTATAGACATAATAGTGGGGGGTTATAGACATAATAGTGCGGGTTACAGAGCTACAACTCATATATTCCTATGTTAAATATACAAAATTTCATTGCGATGGGGGTTACAACCCCCAAAACCACCCCTGGTTACGCCTATGGTCCTACGTTGTAGTATTGAGATTGAAAAGTCGTTTTTATGATAAAAAGTTATAGTACTTTTATTATAGTAGTTTTGTCCATCTAAAACTTGTTTTACAGACATTTTAAATCTTATTCCGTTTAATCCGGACTTGGTCCGGCCCCATCAAGTCCGGATTATCCAGACTCTACTGTATATTTATAAATATACTGAATTTACGAAAATAATTAATCGACATTTAGAGCTTTTTACAAAAGCTTCTGTAATATAAAATCACCCTTCATATAAATTTAAGCTCAAGCCTTTTTAAAGAGGGGATTAGAGAAGGAATTCTTCCAAGAGATAAAATTAATTTAATTTCCCTATTTTTTTTTCATTTTTACTTATCAGAAAATTTTTGTTTTCCCAATGTATCCAAAAATTTAAATATTTATAAATAATTTACAATTATCGCAATTTTTTTTTTCAAACCGCAAGTAAAAATAGGCTAGATATGACTAGGAAACATACGGTCCATGCATAGGCGTACACGGAAAGTTAATAAGGGGGAATTATAGGTTAATGGGGGGGTTACAGAGCTACAACTCCATGTATTCCTAAGTTAAATATACAACATTTCATTGCAATGGGCGTTACAGAGCTACAGCTCACATATTCCTGTGTTAAATATACGAAATTTCATTACAATGAGGGTTACAACCCCGAAACCCCCCCCCCCCTAGCTAAGCCTATCGGCAGAGAATAAAACAGAAGCAACTCATGAAATTTATAACCCTTTCTTTAAAATTTGTGAAATTATTGCATGGTTTTAGTGCAATTATATACTTTTATATGATAAGGATGGTGTGTGTGTAATACTTTTATATGATAAGGATGTGTGTGTGTGTGGGGGTATGCGCGCGCGTAATAAGAATTTATAAGTGAAAAAAGCAGTTATCCCCCACCTAACTAATCCGTCTAACTAGTCCGTACTCTAACTATTACAGAAAAAATTAAACTTCACTTTATTTAGATATTATAATTAAGTATGATATGTGGTAATTAGTAAAATCTATAATAATTATTACAATTCCAGATTATGACCTATTGTCATTTTAATTATTAATCCATTAATGTTAATTATTAATTTAATTATAATACTATTTTACTTATTAATTACGATTATAATACAACAAACGGTCCTTAACGGATATTCCCGGTGCCTGTTACCCCTAAATCTCGCGAATAACGGCTATCTCCTAATGGCAAACAGATACTCTAATCCCAAAACATTCGCTAGTTAAAGGTCTTCCTGAACCACTTTATTTTAGTGACTGTGGTGTATAATGTAATCTAGATAATTCCAACGCGTTTAATTCGAAGTTTTGTTTAAATTCGAAATCGTGAATAATTCGTATTATGTCCCTTCAGCTTCGAATTCACCAAAATTTCGACTGTGTTATTTTAATAATTATTGACTATTTTATTAACCATAATATTTTTCCAGTAATTAAAAACAACATATGCATCTATGTGTAATACCACAAAAAAGGCAACAGCACTTTAATTCTTATGAACTGTGGAAAAGCCAGTTGCTAATGAAATTTAGGATGTTGTTAACGTAACATTCCGTAGACGTATATCATCTAACCTGGGAATTAGATATATCCAATTTGGGAACCGTCCCTTCAAACATCCATGCTCCCATATGACCCATATCATTCCTGTTGACCCTATAACAAAAGGCGGGAGAAGAAATGTAAGTAGAAATTGCGTCAACAGGGAGGACTAAAACTGGGGCCAAATGGTGAAATATAGGGGCATAGGAGACGGAAGAGAGTGGAAATCGTGGTACGGCTGTTAGGGTTAAGTGGAAGAGAGCCCGGGCGTTCGCCTTTTGCATGTCTTAAAGTTTCCGAGACAGGTAGTACCTAATATCTGAGGTTCTATTATGATAGACGATTTCTGCAGTGAGCAACACGTTGAAATAAGAACTACACTACCGCCATCTGGGGGACAGAAACGCGGTTAATTAAGGTCCCCGGACGATAGTGGAAAAGATTTTCCAGAAAACAAATGGGCCCCGGAATAGCCTTTATTTTAGCTCCGCGGCAATGGATTGCTGCGGTACTTTAGTCTTTTGTTAGGCGAGGAGAAAGCAATGGAAAAGTAATGGAAATCTAAGAACAGTCAAATAAATTCTGTCAGCAAAATCACATTTTCACCATTTAGAGTTGCATTTATCAAACTTATTTTTTGCTTTACTGCCCAATAATACCCTTCGAGATTATCTAAATAAATAGCAAAAATTCTAAAGCAATGGCTCGACCCAATCGGTACTGCAAAATCAGCTATAGATATTAGCTAATTTTTACAACGCCATTCAGAATTTAATCCTGGCATCAGGAAGAGAGAAAAGTGACCTTCCATGAATAGAATGGTGTTTGCGTTTATTTAAGACTGAATTTTTTTTAAACAGTGTTAAAAAAAAGTGCTCAAAATTTTTGGTACAAAATTTTATAGTTGACCTTTACGTGAACTTGTTTAGTCCGAGATGGAAATTACATTTACAACATCTCAGCGACGAGCTAAGGGCGGTGCGACCTGTGTCGTCGGACTGGGCGCCAAGCCAACGGGTGGGACAAAATGACCTAATGACCCGGAAATGCAGATGAGTAAATCTAATTTTATCATCTAAGCGCTTATTCTTAAATAATTTCAATAAATCAGATTGATGTTTTATGAGTTCTCTGAATGCAATGTGCAATTATGTTTACTTCCACATGTTTTCTGAAACTGATAAGAATAAATTCAGGCTAATGTTAAATGAGTTCTGCGTACGGATTCTTCGTATGATATAATATGACACTGCAAGTTAGAAATCAAGAAAGCAAAATCTACACCGAAATGGATTAACATTTTTCTGTACGGAGGACATTCCAGATTATTGTAACTTATCTATGTCTTCACTTTTTATATTAAAACAATTTAATTTTTGGCTCATTAGAGAAAATACTTGTGGTTTAGTTACATGTTATTTGTTGTAAGAAAATGTTAGTAGTTATCATGGCTTTTCGTCTTGTAATAACGTTCGATATTTTTTTAAATAAGATCCAGAAGCCTGTTGAGGAAATCCGTGTAAAAAAAGAGAGCTCCTGTACCATGTCTTGGAGTTCTAATGGGTCCGTTGAAAAAATAACAATGTCATCAGCAAACCGCAAATGATTTAAATATTCACCATTTATTTTTATTCCCTTGTTATTCCAATTTATCTGCTGAAAAATCATCTGTAAAGCTGAAGTAAAAAGTTTTGGAGAAATGGTATCTCCCTGCCTCACACCTTTGCCAAGTTTGATAGTTTTGGTATCTTTATGTAACCGAAATTTTGCACTTGCATTTTTATACACACGTTTCACCATGTCAATGTACACATCCTCAATGTCTGTTGATCTTAAAGAGTTGATGACTGCTGATGTTTTAATAGAGTCAAAGGCCTTCTCATAGTCAATAAATGCCACACACAATGGAAGTTCATATTCATGTGTTCTTTCAATTAATTCTCTTAATACTTGAATATGGTCCACTGTACTGAATCCACTTCGAAATCCAGCTTGTTCTCTTGGTTGAGCTGCATCTAATTTTTTCTGCAGGCGATGTGTTAGCACTTTTGTGAAGATTTTATAAATAGCAGGTAACAAGCTAATTGGTCGGTAATTTTTCAAATCCTCTTTATCACCTTTTTTATGCAAAAGAATTACTGTTGCAGAATCCCATTGGTTTGGTATGTTACCGCTGTTAAGACATTTGGTAAAGAATTTTGCAAGTATGTCTTCTACATATTCTCCAGCTTCTTTTAGGATATCTAATGTAATACCATCATCACCAGGGGCTCTTCCTTTCTTCATACTTTTTATTGCAAATGAAACTTCTTCTTTTAAGATTTTAGGAGCTGTTCCTTCGACTATTTCAATGTCTTCGTTTAATCCACTGTTACTTTCGTATAGATTTTTGTAGAATTCTTCAACTCTTCTAAGTATTTCTTCCCTATTTCTTGTTACGGTGCCATCCTCTCCTTTTAATGCAATGATGTGTTTCTTCCCAACAGATAAACTTCCTTTAACAACCCTAAGGCTCTTGTTATTTTCAATGGCTTTCCTTACTAGCTCACAGTTGAATTTTCTTATGTCTTCTTTCATGCTTTTGCGCAGAGTTTTACAAAGTTCTATGTACTCAATCCTGGAACTGGTATTTTGATTGTCCACCTTCATATCTCTTCGCCTTTTCATGAGCTGTTTCGTCTTCTCAGATAATTTGCTATTGTGCTTTTTACAGGTTACACCACCAATTTCCCCAGCAGTTTCAACTATTGTCTTAACAATGTTTTCATTTGCTTCTGAGATATCACTTTCATCAATAAGTCCTTCCAGTGCAGAAAAGCGATTTTTTAATTCCAACTTGAATGCCTCGGTATTTTCTTTTAATTTCTTTAAATCCACCCTCTTACTTACTTGTTTCCTAATGAGCTTCTGTCGTTCTAATTTAGTATTTAAGTGCACTTTACATCTCACCATTCGATGATCACTTCCAGTATTAAATCTGTTCAGTACACTGCAATCTTCAATAATTGATTTCTTGTTTGCCAGGATATAGTCAATTTCACTAGTTCCCCCATTTGGGTGTTTCCATGTCCATTTTCTTTGCGGTTTCTTCTTAAAAAATGAATTCATGATGCTAAGATTTTCAGCTTCTGCAAATTCGATGAGTTGATCGCCACGTTCATTCCTTTCCCCATATCCGTATTTACCAACCGATGTCTCTCCTTGTTCCTGTTGTCCAATTCTTGCATTGAAATCCCCCATGATGAGCTTGATATGTTGTTTCCCTTTGGTGTGTAACTCTTTGATTTCTTCATAAAATTCTTCAACCTCTTCGTCGGTATGGCTTGATGTTGGTGCATATACCTGTACTATTTGAAGTTGGTATCGCTGGGTTAGTTGAACAACGAGCCTCGCTGCTCGATCTGACGTGCTTTCGACTTCAAGAAGGTAGTCTTTAATTCTTTTGTTGATTAAGAAGCCAACACCACTTGTTCTTCCAGTTTCCGTTCCTCTATAATAAAACAAATGTCCACTTTTAAGTTCCACCAACTCTTCACCTTTTCTTCTAACTTCACTGAGTCCTACAATGTCCCATTTGATCTTGTCAAGTTCTTCTTCCAATTCCTGAAGTTTTGCTTCAGAAGCAAGGGATCGTCCATTAAACGTAGCCAAGGTCAATAACAAACGGCAGCCTGGGCCATTCCAGTGATTCTTAGCACCCCCTGCTTTCATGCCACACTGACCGCTGCCTTGATCAGGAGCACTCCAGCACCTGGAGACTAGGGGCCATGGTTTCTGGTGTATTAGCATATTGGAGGAATTAGCCATCATTTCACCACGCTGGCTAGACGGGTTGGTGAATTAGCCCTCCCCTTCCGCCTTTCCATCCGTGCAGCAAATATTAATTTGCCACATAAATAGAAAGCCCAGCCTGCACCACTTGAAGGCGGGGTAGGACACTAGGTTACTGGCCTGGCCGGTTCCACACATCGTCACATACGTTCAGCGTGTGGGTCTCCTTCCAGTTAGATACCAGCAACCCTTTTGCAGGCCATATATATATATATATATATACACGTACAGTAAAGCGTCTCCAAAAGGACCACCGTCAATGCCATGAAAAAGTGGTCGCTCAGAGAGGTGGTCACTGATTGGAGGTAAATTTAGCTTTGAGCATATGGGGGAGGGGTGAGGAAATCTGTTTCCAGAAAAAGTAGACGTTAAATGATGGTCGCTGAATACATGTGGTCGGTAAGAGAGGTTTTACTGTATATATATTTTTTTTTCGTAAATTTTAAGTAACATATATATAGTCTATATCATATTATACAGCTATTACAATTTGAACTGAAAAAAAAAGGTTGAAAGAGGACAAAGTATAACCTCTATTTAGAAAATAGAACTCATTAAAATAAATATACAAATTTTTACAAATCGAACAGGTCTTTTCCTGAGAACAACAGCTCCACCCTAATTTGATTGGTAACTTAACACCGAATTTAATTTATCGAAGCGGAATAAATTCAAATTTTCAATACGAGTATAACGCAACTACACCCATCTATTGTGAAACAACTAGTTTATGAGAACTACATTTTGCATCGGCATACTTAATTCGGCCAGGAAAAAATATGTTACCTTCACGAACTCTCGTACTAGTATATTCTAATAACATGAATAAATGACCAATCCCTGGAAACATGTCACTATGGACATATGATTCTAATGATGCAGCTACAATTAATGTTGGATTTTTCTAACTCTGCACCCAATACTCTCAATAGAGTGGTAAATTCAATTATTTGCGATACACCTTTAAAACAAAATTATACGTTTAAATATACTCGTATACTGTTTTCGATACCATTAATTCGAATCGATTAATGAACAAATAAAATGTTTCTACTACTACATGTTTTGAAGGGTATAAAAGCTATAGATAACAAGAACACCAAATGTATAATACAAAATACAATTAACGAAGCCGATAAACCTGAAAATCGTAAGTAAACAAGATTAGTAAACAATAAAATTGTGAATAAAATTAGAAATCTGAGAAAAAAATGGAAACAAAGTTATAAACCTAAAGATTTTCGATAAAGAAATTGAATTAACCTTAAAATGATTAATATACGAAGTTCAAAAGTCGAAAATTGCCAGTATACAGAATAAACGTAAAATTAGCGAAACTATATATGCATCAGTTTGATCAAATAATTTTCATATAAATTTTTATATAAGTTTTTTCCTTCCCTATTCGAAATTTTCTAAAATCCCGAGCATTATTAAAAAAAAAAGAGGGGGGACACAAAGGTCTAGGCAAAAAAAAATATTTTTGAGAATAATAAGAAAGAAAAATTTCCATTTTACATAGAAATCCCCCTAAGAATGATTGAAAATTATTAACACTATTTAAGAGTATTTTTAACGATGATTACGAATCTGTGAAGATTTTGGAGATACGACGTCAGGCACTTTTCTCGGGACTTCAAATTACAGTGGAAATCTGTGGAAGAAATGTATTTTCTACGGTTTCTTCAAAGGTGGCCTCAATTCTAGTTTTAAACAAGAAACTAGAAGCTATGTTGCATCTAACACACACAAATCGATGCTAGGGAAGCATTTTGAACATGTTCAAATTCAATTTAAAAGAAATTATATGCCTATGGGGAAGCAGGTTTTGTACAGTTTCTGTAAAGGAAACTGCGGATAACTTTAAATTCATTTTTCGGCAAGAAACTAAATTAAGCAATCATTTTTATCAACTTTTTTAGGCGTAGTAATACCAATACCGATGTTATGGCATGGTTAGATGGTGAAACGTTCGAAAAAAAAATGCTTTTTGTGTTCTGTGGGGCACGAACCCACGACCTTCCACGTTCTTTCTTCGTAGGAAAACGAAACGAATGTTTCTTCCCAAAAACTATTAAATCTTGAACATTAATGGGCATTGTAATGACAGCTATGCCTAACGTGTATACCATAATAAGATTTCCAAGGCCTTCCGAAATATTAATTTCTAATATGTCGTCGCCACATAAGGAGCAACAAAACCTATCTCATTGTTTGGTGAAAATGAGTTTTACGCACATCACTGGATTTGTATTTTCCCTCCGGTCATCACTATTTCCTTAGTTAGGACGTATAGTTCGTTCACGAAAAGTAGTCCGATGGTACCGTTAGAAAATAACGGGAGCTGACGTCACAAACGGCCTAGCCGATTACAGCAGAGGGGAGGACGTCATTTCAGAACTGTTTTTTAGTGAACGTTTGTCTGCGCCAAAAACCACTTCTGAAATGACGTCCTCCCCTCTGCTGTAATTGGCTAGGCCATTTATGAGACAGCTCCCGTTATTTCCGTACCATCGGATTACTTTTTGTGAACGAACTATAGTTCCTCTTGGCTGTGTACCATTCGTTAAAATTTTAAAAGGAGTAGAAACTTTTTCCGTTAAAATACTTGAAAATTTTCTTTAACATCCAACTCGTAAAAGTTCTAAAAAATGAGATAGGTCGTCTTGCTCCTTGAATGACGATATTTAACCCTTAGAAAGTTTTTCACATACTTTTAAAAGAAATATACGAAAGACATATACATTATATCAAATGTGTTCTAATAGATCAAAGAATGAATGGCATTTCCAAACGTTTGAGGACAAAAAGGATTTCGAAGTTGAAAACAAAATAATAAAATTGAATGTCAAAACCTAACACTTTTCCCGGCCTTTTTGTTGGTTTAAATTCCGGTGGATGGAAATGGCGACGGAACTGGATCGGATGCGCGGCTAAATAAAATGGCGATATTAAGCACACTGCATCCGTGCTTTTGTAACGTTGAGCCATCCATCTTTTTGAAGCACGGAAGAAATGCTCTTTTTCTGTGGATTTTTAAGAAGCAAACGGTATCTTTTCTTTTCCGTGTGCCATCTGTTTTTGCACTTCACAAAAGAAGTTTAAGATTTCCAAATACACTCGATTCTCATTCTTTGCTTGTCACAAAATAGTTTTAGAAATATGTTATCTGTCTCACATTGACTATTTCGAGAATAGTGAAAGGAACGAAATTTCGACTTATCCACTACTGGAAGAAGGTCTCCCCAAATACTTTCCACCCCAAATCCATCCTGGGCCATTCGTTTCCACATCACCCCAACTTCTTTTTTTTATTTCATCCACCCATCGAGTTTGAGGATATTTTCTAGGGCTCCGGTAGTCTCTTGGAATACAATTGAGAATTTGCGTTGTCCATCGTTGATCAGTTCTTCTTGAGATATGCCCAGCCCATCGCCATTTCAGTTTTTAATAATTCAGAGGATATCATTATTAAAATGATATCCTCTACTCTAGTTTGCTCTCTCACCTGTTTCTTTTTCGATCTCTCCTAGTTATTCCAAGCATTCACTTCTCCATGCTCCTTTGGGTTGTTTGTAACTTTCGTATTGCTGCAATTTTTAGACTCCATGTCTCTGAGCTGTAAGAGAGAGAACTGGCAATACACTCTGGTTGAAGACTTTTCTTTTTAGATACAACGGTAGAAAATATTAATTTGCCTCTTAAATAAAAAGCCCAGCCTGCACAAATTGAAGGCCGGGTAGGACACTAGGTTCAGCGTGTGGGTCTCCTTCCAGTTAGATACCAGCAACCCTTTTGCAGGCCATATATATATATATATATATATATGTACAATAAAAGTACTGAACTATAAAAAATATCCAAACTCTACATAGAAATTCTCGTTTTAAAACTGTCAACTGCTTTATTCTAGAAAATTCGAAGCTGTCATAAGATCGATTACAAATTGTTCTAGAAAAAAATTACTTTTCTGTAGTATTACTGAATTTTCTGGGGAAAACATTTAAGCGTTGTTATTCCCTAACTATTCATAAAAAGTTATTAATATTTATTGAAAAATTATTAAAGCCAGTTAAATAAATATAACCAATAAATGGAACTAAAAAATAGCTATAATGCATTTGCATTTTTATGAACCTTAAGTTTTCGAAATAATCATGCTTACAAACTATTGAATTAGTATTTATTAGTAATTATCATTTCGCTCTAATTTTTACTATTATTTTAATTTTTTGATTAAAAATAATACGAATAATTATAACCTTACAGAAATAAAAGGATTAAAAATGTATTTATATTTTGAGCAATGTGTCTGCATTTTTGTATTTATAATTGCTCGATTAAATTAATTTAAATTTTTCACCAAATGCTTATGTTCGTATGAAATATACGTTAATATATATGTGTGTGTGTTAATTTACATTAAATATTAATTAGTAATAATATCAATATTTCGTAATGATTATAAAATATTGTTTTTGTATTCATTGTAAAGGTGAAATGCATTTAAAGTAAAAAAATTGGGATTAAACTTCTTTACAGAACATTTCCATTGAAGTCGATAATATTCTATGATTAGATTTATATTACTAGTTTCAAATTTTTCTTTAATAAGTGTATGGACATATAAACATATATTATACGTATAATTTTGTTCAGGAAGTATAGGCAATTAAAAAATTTTTTTAACTTAAATGGTAAATAAATTTTTCATTTTCTATTTTTATCAATAATAACGGTGATTTGAATCTAAATGCACTATATTGCAAACTAATTATCCATAATCAATGTCAATTACTTTCAGCTAAACATGATAATCATAGGGTTGCTGTAGGAAAGTGAATGGAGTTAATGAAGTTAATGATTAAACTTCCTGTTGGATTGATATAAGTTTAATTTAAAATATAAATATTTTATTAATATAAGTATAATTTGAGTAAGTATATAATATAATATAAGTATAATTAATAATATAAGTTTGATTATAAGTTTAATTTGAAAACAACCAGCATCATCTGAAGAGTCAAAACAAAATGTAGCGTGCAGTGACGTAGCAACTCAAAAATTACGGTGGGCTCAAGAGGCTCTAAAGAAGACCATGTGATGAGACATTAGAAAAAATAATGTATTTTGGTATCCAATGGGGGTTCGAACAACTCCCCGAGCCCCCTTTTCCTATGCCACTGATAGCATAGCATATATTTGTACCTTTATGGACGCACCGAGTTTTTAGTGCTCTTTGTTTTTTCAATTTAAAAAAGAGCAAGTTTAACCAAAAACTCTTCTTGCATGAGAAACGAGCATCAGTGGGATTTGCACATCGGACCTTAGAAACTATGGACTGGTTCCAAGTTCCTTTGTCAGAAAAAATAGCAATGACTGAGTGTTTGCAGACCTCTCTTAATATCCACCTACACCACTCAATCGATTATGCGGGTTCACGGATGAGAATTTAAAACGATTGGTTGGATTCGATTTCATAGTAATCGTTTCTAAATAGCGACACGTTATAACGTGTCGCTATTTAGAAACATTTTTAGATCGCTATTTAGATCATTGCAGTCTTTTTCATTTCCAGTTTTAAATCTTAAAAATTGAAATTTGTGTATGAAGTGTGTTACATCTAAAAAAATAGGAAGACACAAATTAAAAGTTGTGACAAAGCCTTTATTGGTACAATAACCCTGTATTAAACGGCCGCCTTTGCTTTGCTGGAAAATTTATTATATTGAGGGATACGAAGGACAAAATACGGAAATTTTAAATTCAATTAGTTTTAGACAACTTTGACAGAGTTTACAAAAGTGACCGTGGATTAAAAGTGGTCGATATAGGTGGATGTTAATTAATTGTTTAATGACGACGTGCAATTAAAAGTTCTCAATATTAATCAGAAGCATAAAAAAGTATTGAATTTAAAATAATGACACAAATTTAATTTAAAATAATCAAGGCCTTCGTTTGAACTAAATATTTTTCGCAGAAAAAAAAAAAGCACGAGACTTCTTTAAGGCAGCCATCTTTTATTTCGTCGCAAGTGGTTGCTACACAGTGTGGCTGTAATACGTCAGAAATATATCGTGAATGCCGTTTTTTTACTAATTTTCTGGAGATTTTTAACCGCATTCTAAGGAAACTAAACTGAGTTTTTCAGCACAGTTTTTTTTTACGGTTTAAATGAGTAAATTAATTTCTTGTTCAGGAGGAACCTCTATTCTCCTTATTTCCCATTGTACGGCATCCAAAATTTTCTGGCATTATCAGAACCTAAGATCGCATGACATTTATTATTTGCCCTTAATTTGTAGTGGCCTATGAAAAACAGGTCATGTTTTAGAGAAGGATGACCAACAGCGACAAAAAATCACACGTTATAACACCACGATCTCAAATATATAAAATCATATTAGTAAATTTCCTTCTGCATTATAAATAACTTTAATTTACACTATTTTGTGGTGTCCAAGATTAAATATCAATAATTTCTGCCCCTAAAACTCAAACGGAAAACTACAATTCCCAGAACTTGAAAAGCCATCAAATAAATGTTAAAAACCTGTATTTCAAGTTTTATCATTCAACAAAAATACTTGGGGCGATTTTCAACATTTAAATACACAGAAGGTGTTTACACGTATTTGTAATGACTTTGACATTGTAAATACAATACATAAAATAAAAAAAAATAAAAAAATTTGATGTATTCTATCTAATAGCCCGGTCTTCAAACTGTCCTATTACATCTAGATTTCCACTATAGTAGAGCTTTTTTAAAGTCATATGTGGAATTTTGTCCCATTCCTGCTCCACAGCTTTCCACAGTCCATCCAAGGTAGTGGGTCGGCGTTTTGAAAGAGCTTGTTTTAAAAGTCCAAATGCACCATAATCCATCAATGCTATATCTGTAGACTTGATAGGAATATGGCTAATTGGTGTTGACTTGATTCCAGTTTCTTGTCTCATTTTTTCTAGAAATGCGATTGTACTTTTGGAGGTATGGCTGCATTGTTCTGATGGAGTAACAAAATTTGAAAGTTGGTAATGCAGTTTTGGAATATCTCCTTTAAAAATAGGAGTCAGAACATTATTTTGATAATATATAGAGTTGAGTTTTGGATTTTTTCAACTTTTCTTATTTTTTATTTTCCGTTACAAGAAATGCCAGCGATAACCATAAATCCTTTACTAAAAGTTTCTTTGCTCTCTTTCAACGAAACTTGTGTTATTGTTATTGCCCAAACTTTACGTATCTGCTCAACCAAAGCTGCCTTACCTTGTGAAATTAAATTCCTTAAAGACATTGACGCTTACAGGGGTTTCAACCCCATTATTTATTATTGACTTAGCTTTAGCCAAGTTTTCCAAACCAGCTCCTTTCACTATACGTACACCCTCCAGTTCCGACGCTTCTGTTGACACAATAGTCATTTTTTTCACTCCTAAGATTAGTGTTGCCATAGCAAAAATTCTTCGACGGGCAGGATTCCGAGTTATGTTCTGTCCTGTCAATAAACTTCGTCCATCTTTAAAAACCCCATTCATACGCTTCATCGTTAGGGAATTTATCGGGTTTTTTGCCAATGTGGGATATCCTACATCGGTCAGACGAGAAGAACTTTGTTCCACCGTCTCAGAGAACACCGAAGATATATTGAACGCGCAGTGTTAAAAAAATCTTCCATCGCGGTGCATTGCCATGAATTCAGCCACAAATTCCTCTTCAACGATGCTAGCATCATCTTTAAACTTCGCTCACCTTTGGAATTGGACTGCGCAGAAGCCTATTTTATTCACAAGTTCAGGAATTACTTAGTTGATGATCTTAGATCCACCCCTGGCTTCAGTGGTGCTTGGAACTCTCTTCTCCAACCTACAATCTCAGTTTTCTTCATCAGACCCTCCTCGTGTTTTTGATTCACCTCCGCAATTATACTGCCTCTTCTTTTACCATAAAGAAAAGTTGGCCTCCACGCTTCTCATAAGAAAAAAGTTGGCCTTCACACAGCTCTCTTTAACACTTTACGATTAACAGTTTCTATTTTTGTTAATTTTTGTGGCAATTCAACCAGCCTGAAATGACAACACGCACTAGGTTATTCGACATTTTACAATCCAAGAAGAAAAACGACCATTGATCGTCCGAAACGATAGTCGGTTTTTTATTTTTTAAGTTGTATTGTGGTAAAAAAAAGTTGCTAAATGAACCTTTTACCAAACTTTTGTGTCTCTCGGGCCTCTTTTTCAGTAATAAATCGATCTTTATATTTATTACAATCATTTTAATAAATCCATGCTTCATCAATTGTGAAAATTTTTTCCATCCATTTCCTGCTAATGACTTTCATATAACCATCTGCATCTAGTCTTCCGCTCAGCAACATGCCGAGGTAGCAGACGATGAACCGTACTTTTTACGTTAATTAAACTCATGTCTTTATTAATTATTTTAGATACAGTTGATGCTGGTGTATGCAAAGTTTTTGCAATAGTTTTTTGAGGTTTTGGATTTCTTGTAAAACCATAGACTGCACTTTAGAAACGTTAAAAGAAGCACGAACCTTTTTGGAATATTTACATCAACAATATCATTTATTTTGTTTTGAAATTTGAAAACCATGCTTCTTGCATCGCTTTTTAATTATTGAATATGAATATTTCTCTTCGGAAAGGGTGAATATATAGCCTTCAAGCCACAGCTTCCTTTCTTACTCTAGTTCACAGCGCAAACTAAATTTTTAGTGTTGCCAGGTTTTTTTCCGGGCCGCTGTTATTTTTTTATTTAAATTTAAAATCAAAATCGGTATAAATATGTATAAACACCCTCTGTATATGTATAGGAAAAGACTCATAATACCTTTCAACAATTATAATATATAATATTGTAAATCAAAATTTCACCAGCAGAAACGAGCGAAAGATTATCTTATTATTTATAATATATAATAATTTCTTTATACTTAGTATAGCTCTATATATACTTCATATTTATTGTGGTTGTATATATACTTTATATTTATTGTGGTTGTATATATACTTTATATTTATTATGGTTGTATATATACTTTATATTTAGCATAGTTGTATATATACTTTATATTTAGTACAGTTATGCATATACTTTATATTTAGTATAGTTGTATCTTTCGTGCAGTTATTTTAACAAAGTATAATTTTATATATAGTGCATTACTTTAATATGATATAGTTGTTATATTTGGGCATAAAAAACAAGCGTTTCCTGTTTGCAAAAATTCTAAGGGAAATGACACTTACTTACCACTTAGAAACTCCTAAAAAACATGCTCCTAAAAACCTCATAAACAACAAATCACTACGAGTGAGGAGATACAATAAATAGCATGCAATGGCAAAGTTAGTACACTAAAATTATTTTTTTAATTTAAAAATTACTTGACTAAATTAGTTAGAGCATTTTTAAATTATTTTAGCTTATATAATACTAATTAAATTAAATATAATTGACGTTTCATTCATTAATGAAAATTCATCATTTTTATACGATATTTTTTTATAACTGCTTGAAAGAAACATTATTAAAAATTAAATAAATAAAACAGATTCATTTATTCGATGATACCCTAAAATGAGTGCATATATAAAGAAAGGTTACGCAATAATAAGATAATGTTGATGGTTAGTTGAATTGTATAACATTCTACTTAGTTAGCGTTAATTAATGTTAGGACTAGTAGCTTTAATATAAAAAATGAGGAAATTATGAAACATGTAATTTTCATAAAAATTTGGTTTGTCCATAGTAACTTTCCCTTAATTTTATTAAAAAACAATTAAATTTAATAAATATCTGCAACAAATGCAAATAATCTATAATTTTTTTATGAAATGTTAACAAATTATTAATTAAGTTTTTTAAATGTTTATTATCTGTTTTGGGCGTTTCTTTTCAAATGATTTTTCATATTATGAAGCAAATTTTTTACTTGTTTGAAATCTAAAATTACTGATTTTAATACTTTAAACTGCATATAATATTTCATGCTGTTCATTATATTAAAAATATTGTATTTGAATATTATAAATAGATTTTATATTTTAACGTAAAGTCCTTGATACTTTTCAAACCTGTAACAAAATATTTTTAAAAAGCATCTTTAACCCAAAAGGGAAAAAATAGATAACAAAAATCATTATATATTATAATAAAATTATACCTAAGATATATGTTTTCCTGACCCTCAAATTATACGTTTTCATTTTTCAATGGTAAGGGGAAAGAAAAGCATACAAAAATTCAGTAAACAAAAATTAGAAAAAGTAAAGCATCAATTTGAAGGCAAATGATGTGAAACTTGACTTCATTGTCAGTGTGCATCATCAGAAGATAATAAAAAGGCGGGTATTTTGCCCCAAAAACACTTTATGTTACGATTAACCTCGTCATGTCACGCTTTGGCGCGTCCACTTTTTGTGAAGTTAATGAAAGTGGAGAACAAACAGCATTGCGAGCTAAACATCTCCACGCGAAACAGTGAAAAGAACGTGCTCAACGTGTAAAATAGAGGTATGAATGGGGTGAAGGGTGGGCCAATGAGCGGAGAGAATGGGTGTGTTTGTGTGTGTGTGTGCGAAAGCAGTAGAATAGGTGAGGAGGGGACAAGAGGGAGGACGACCACGCCGCTCTTACTCGCAACACCCTCAGTAAAAAAGAACAGCCAGATCGCTCGCAGAAGTTGGTCCTTCCAGATCAACTTTTGGAAGTCTCGCATGCGTAATCTGACGATGTTTTGGCAAAGTCCCTGGCGTCCACGTGGACTAGCGACGGCCACGCGCATCTTGAAACGCAAAGGAGAAAACATCCGATAGGACCGCTGTCAACCAATCGATCTGCGCGCGCGACAGTCGGAAACTAAACTTCCGAAGACTACCTTCCACTATGTTCGCGCAGCAGTCCACTTGAATTTGGCACCCGCATCCCAGTTACTATCACTGCGACCACTATCGCGTGAGGATCGTGGCCCAAGGTGGTCAGCAAAAGTTGACGGGAGGTTAAAGATGAAGCTGGACGCGTGGCTCGCCGTCATCTTCTTCTTGATGATTGCTGGTTGCGAAACTGCAAGTTATTTGGGAATGTTTGCGCACCAGCAGAACCCACCTCCGGACCCTTGTTACGAAGAACTTCACGAACCCCGAAGGTGCATTCCAGATTTTGTCAATGCTGCTTTCGCTAAAGAAGTCAAAGCATCTAGCGAATGTGGTTTGCCACCAAGCCGTTATTGCACAACTGCTACAGACGACAAGGGAGAAATGGTACGCAACTGTCAAATTTGTGATGCATCGAATCCCAAGCGGCAACACCCACCAGCTTATCTCACTGACTTGAACAATCCCAACAATGTCACCTGTTGGATATCTGAACCGTTCTCTCAATCCTTACAGAATGTGTCTCTGACCCTGTCTCTTGGCAAGAAGTATGAACTTACTTATATCAGCTTACAATTTTGCAACCAAAAGCCAGACTCTTTAGCTCTCTACAAGAGTATGGACTATGGCAAGACCTGGCACCCTTTTCAATACTACAGTAGCCAATGCCGCAAAATGTATGGCAAACCCAATCGAGCCGTGATAACCAAAGCCAATGAACAAGAAGCTCTTTGCACAGATGCACAATCTAACGTTGAGCCCATATCTGGTGCCCGAATTGCATTCAGCACCTTGGAAGGTAGGCCATCTGCATACGACTTTGATAATAGTCCTGTTCTTCAAGATTGGGTAACTGCTACGGACATTAAAGTTGTCTTCAACAGGTTGGTGGGTTGGCAAGGTGAGGAAGATGTCAGTGCTGATAATGACTCCCTTTTAAACAGTCTTTCTCCTCAGCCGATGAGCAGGGCGGACACTTTTTTCTACGCAGTTTCAGATTTTGCCGTAGGAGGAAGATGCAAATGCAATGGCCACGCATCTCGCTGTATCCATAACAGAGAAGGCCAACTGGTCTGCGATTGCAAGCATAACACAGCTGGAAGGGACTGCGAGAAATGTAAGCCATTTCACTTTGACAGGCCTTGGGGACGAGCCACAGCCCACGAAGCACACGAATGCGTCGGTGAGTTTCCAACTTTTTTTTTAATTTTTTATTCACAAATTTCAATAGAATTTGCGATAACTAAAGGTTTTGCAGAATAAATTAATTTAAAGGAAAGTATTTGGTTAAAAAATGATTTCCTTCTTGAGCATGGCATAAGCCAGACGTCAATTCCAGAAAGGTTCATGATACTTAAAATAATTCTGTGTTTTCAGAATGATATCCGTACAGTTATCACTGTATTTCCAGATATTTATTCACTAATAGTTTTTCTTAATCTTATGCTTGCCTTATAGATCAAATAAATGTCGTTTATTTGGAAACTTAAATTATTAATTAAATTAATATTTATTAAAAAGTCAAATCAAAAGAAGGCTATTTATATTAGTTCTTGATTATCAAATGTTTAGTGCTAGAATTCAGCACTTGTCAAAACAAGACGTCCAATCACATCATGAGTAGTAATTGTTTATCAGCAAATATATATGGATAACGTGAATATAACTCTTAAATATACGATACGCGCGCGATGAATGTGAAGTATATCGATGAAGTAAATACATAGCAAGTACATAACCAGTATACTTATCAAATATATGCAAGAATGTACTTTTATTTGATTTTGTAATTAATAGATTAATTGTACAATTTCAGTAAAAATGTAATTGGTAGATTCATATCCATTAAGTTATGTTGCAACCACACATCATCTATGTTTGCTTCAATTTCAAAATAAGACTTATGAACAAGGCTTTTCTAAATTCACGTAGTCAAATCTGTTAATTTGAGTATTTTGAAGCAACTGTGCTGAAGTACAACATGATTTATCATAATTAGTAAGGCTAATCAATGGTTGATAAAGAAAAGTAAGAATGTGAGTAAAATAAAAAAAAGAAAAGTTAGTCTAAAAATGCACCAAAGAAAATTTCGAGAACATTTCTTGTTAAAAAAATATTTAGCAATGTTTCTAAAACTTCCTATCTTTTTAAGCTTAATAACTTGAAAAAGCTAATATATTAATTTTAACTATTATATAAGTGTGTTTTCTCTGTTTCAAAAATATCTTAATTTTTTTAACAATTTACTCTTCTTTTTTTTACTTAAAATGGTAAAAGAATTGTTTGATTATTTCTACTCATTTTAACCCCTTTAGCGTGGTTTTAGAACGTCGAAACTTCGAGATTTTGAACGTAAGGTGGAAACTACGACATTTTTATTCCATTTGCTTTTGCATTATTCATGATTTATTTTAATGTATACAAAACTGATAGTAGCTTACCCAGTTTCAAGTATTTTGACCATCGTCATATGTTTAAAAATACTCCGTGAAGCATAACCTACAGGGGCGGATTAAGGGCAGGACAACCCGGGCGGTCGCCCGGGGCCCCGTTTGGATGAGGGAGCCAAACTGAAGTCAAGTTAAAATTTTTTTAATTTACCCAACAGTAGAAAATCTCTCTAAAAAAAGACAAGTTTAGAGAAATTTTTAGAGACATCTTTAGAGAAATTCTTTCAGAGACTTTAGGCCACTGTTATAGGGCATATGGCTCACTGTGCATCTGTGAAAATCTCCTGTTTTCGCCGGAGGGGGAGGGGCATCAAAAAGCAATCCATGACAGGCTGGCCGGGTTCAAAATCAACTTCGAGCCGCCCCCTATAACCTGGATATATTAAAGCAACCTATGAAGCATTTATTTTTGCTTTGGAATATTACAATCACCATCGCTTAATAGGACGTTTTATAAACCTACATAGTATCTTACGAAGAAATGACATCAACGTATGCGCAGGCTTTTTAATGTTATATTCTCTTCCTAACCTAGAATCTTTAACAAGCTTCTCGATACAGTGATGTATTTTTACTTTCCATTCAATATGTTTTTATATATTTAAAAGCTCTCAAAGACCATTCTCACTATAAGATGCAAGCCAATCTTTATGTGCCAGCCATGCGACTTTCAGCTTGAATCGAACTTCTAGTCTACCATATCTACTTCATCCATATATTGTTTTTCTTTTTTCAATTTGATATGGCTGTCCCGACTACAGCTAATCAGACAATCGTCTAGTAAAACCAATCAAGTTCTATGTAGTAGGTTTTGTGTGTGTGTATACATATATAGTCTTGCAGTATGTTATTTGTATGTTTCTGTAGTATACTATATATTCCTGCAGTATGTTGATGACAGACGCTTGTTTGTCATCGGAGTGCGGCACTCTAATAGCTATGACTGGAGATGTGGGTGGGAAAATTTTCACCCTCAAATTTTTCTGCTGAAAAGTTTCCAATCTTGAAATTTTAAAAATGCATTTTTCTTTTTAAAAAGACATCATTACATCTCCATTTTTTTTTCTCTCTCTCTCTGTATACGTATATAATTTTAAAAATTTTAAACATAAAAACCCATATTAGCTATTACAAATATTATCATCCGTCATTCATAACATAATCATAATTCGTTCCTCTCCTGACTTCATAAAACGTAATCTTTTGCGAACATCAGCTTTTTTTCCCTCATCATGTTAAAATGTATCTTACATTTTCACTAAGACATTTTAAATGTCATCAAATACTTATAGTTACCAAATATTTTCGCTGACGTCGTCTTCCCCCATTTTTGCGTTTTGTGATATCGCAGGGACTCACGCCCTCTTACTACGCTGACATAATGCTGGCAGATAGGTACATGAATCTAAAAAAAGTTCGTTTTTACACACAAAAATATTATGTAGAGTATATTGCAGCCTACATATAAATAAAACTTAAAATACGAAAAAAATGAACCTATTGCAGAAAAAAAAAACTGATTCATTACATCGCATTATGATTTATTTTTTCACTAATAATTTTAGTAATTCGCATTTTTTTAGTTTTTAGTTTTACGTATTTAGTACAATGTGATATTTTCATATTTGTTAAGCTGGCATATTTAAAAGTGCCAAATATAATTATCGATATCCTTATCGTATCAACTATCGATCTCTGACTCTCTGACCAAACTTTTATGTAATAACAGGTTAAAGTAACAGTTACTATGAAGTAAAAAGTAACAATAACGAGTTTAAACAATATTATTATTCCAAAATTTTCTGAAGTATTTCTTCCTTTCGGGAGGGGTAAATATGTGCTGCGATCACAGTTTGGATAATAGTAAGCATCTAAAACAAATGTTATTTAATAAATATTATATTC
Source organism: Dysdera silvatica (assembly GCA_006491805.2). Lineage (NCBI taxonomy): Eukaryota > Metazoa > Arthropoda > Arachnida > Araneae > Dysderidae > Dysdera > Dysdera silvatica. The sequence goes on along the minus strand of QLNU02003225.1, from coordinate 86,107,395 downwards.
CACTTACACTAGATATTTTGTAATTGAAGTGCTGGAAAATTTTTCCGTTTCAAAATTTTCTGGAAGACCAACATCACTATGACAGACGGGCATTTGTTATTCTAGGAACGAGCTTAAGAATCCAAAACAAAGAAATTATGAGAACACTTTTCAAGTAATGAAGAATTCATGATTTGTTAATAATAGTGGTGGGGGTCACGTAATACGTCCGTGAATGAACGTGAGTTTATTGTAAATTCTGACTACTGTCAAATCAGAAACTATTGTAATATTAACACCCATGCGTATAATGATATCATTCTAATCATAAACGTATAGGAAGACTCCAGTTAAAGGTACTTTTCCATATCTTCATGATCTCAATACTATCACAATGAGAAAATGATGATGGTATTATTCATACTATAGCTCTTGAAGCAGTTATTTAGCCACTTACAAAGGCCCTCGTTCTTAAGTAGATAATGAGAATAAAAAATATGGCTAATAGATAATAAATTTATTTTCGATTAAGTAATCATTTGCGTTAACGTACTCAAAGCTTACATAAAGACAAAAAATATCAACCATATTGTAAAAATATCATACGCTGGATATTTTATGTGTATTTACTTGGCAAACATCATGAAAATAAGACAATTTTAATACTTTATGAATGGCTTCCACATCTGATGCAACATTTATAAAAATTCCAATTACTTATAAAGACAGAATATAGTTAATACGATTTACTCGACATGGACGCGATTGATTTAGTGAAATTTCGACAAATTTGGCGGGGAAGGCAACCTTTAATTATTGATAATTCTGAAAAAAATAAAATAGAATGGTAGCATTAATACGCGTTAAATGTGCAAGTCAATGTATAGCGGGTAAAATACGTTTTTAAACACGTGAGCCAGGCTTTCGATTGTTCAATGGGACAGCCATCATCAGATGCAGAATATCTGCGCATTTTATCGTCATCAAGCGGTGGTATTCTCTCTTTACTTCTCTGAATGGTAGCATATTTTGAATATTTTTAAGCATAGTTAACTAATAAAAAATTATTAAATTAAAATATTATTAAAAAGTAGCAATTAGAAAGAAAGAAAAATTTGACTTTCAGATGCTACGCTTACAGCAGGCCTACTTCTTCATGTCAGTCCTTGCAAGGTGTCAGTGGCGCAGAAAATGGAAGGGCTTAGGGGCTGAAGCCCCCACTGGATATCCAAACACACTATGAGCTACCGCAAGAAATTCTTAATAAGCATTGGAAAACTCTAGCACTGAGATTTCTTATCTACCGCAATCTTGTTTTTTTCTTTCTGGCACAAGCAGAAAGAGAAGCCTCTCAAAGACGAGAACGTACATGATTTGAAATTACATTTATGTTTGAGAACGTTTTACGACGTTTTCCTTTTTTTTAAACACGGAAGTGCGAGGACTTCATTAACGAAGGTTCGAAGGGTCGTGCATTGTGACAGCCTGTGGCAAACTTCCTCTAATATAGCCCTCTAAGTTACGGGAATTTTCGATTTTTCACCTGATGATTTTTCTCATATTTCTTACTTACAGTTATTATGGTATAACATTTTTTGCATCCACTATTTTCAATTCTGCCTTAATTAGTATCACACAGTCGGTCTTCTTTTCTCTGTGTGGGCACACAGTGCATGAGTGGTTAAAAAGGAACTTTTTACTGGGATCCATGACTCCCGCTCCATTTGCTTGGCGAAAATCCAAGATGCAGACAAATTGAAAATAAAAATGCTGCTACCAGATTCATGTAGCAAAAACTTTTTTTTCTCCTCCTTTAGCGATGTCTTTGAAATTTTGAACAATGGGAGTAACGATTCGAGACGGCGCCTGCGACGAAGACGAACGGAATTTCGCCGAAAAAGCGCTGGAAATTTGTGTAGAAATCGTTTTTCTACGAAAATACTCGCCTAAATTTGAGAAATAGAAAGACACAAAGTTTGAAAAACGATAGAAAAGGGGTTGGCAGGACTTTGACAACATGGTTTTTATTTCTTTGGAACAAAAGTTACGACTGCCAACTATCTGCTTACAATTATTGCCGCAGCAGCTAAACGCTTGCAAAAAATATGACATCGAATAAAAATTGTTGCGCCATGCAATTTGAATAAGATTTACGCCATTTTCATGATATTTTAACTTTACATGTATGTAAGAAAAAATTATGATTTAGTTATGTAATTATAATGGATTTCTCAACACAGATACGCATTTAATGTATGTATGATATATTAACTTGAAAGACTGCTTCTTTCTGGCTCATGTATAAAGGTCAGTGGCGAATTTAGAACCACTAGGCACAATCCGCGCAGCCGCCCCCTTTGTCCTTTATAAAGATGGGAATATTTCTGGAAAAAGCATTACACATATATCGCACTTTTGACTTTTTATAGGTGAAGATGATTTTTCACTTGGTTATTCGAACCAATACATATTAACTGAAGCGTTATAGACAGTCAACTCTGCCTATAACGCTTCTACCCAGAGCCGCTCTTAAGCAGGAGAGAAGTGGAGCCCATGCCCATGCCCCGCATTCTTGAGGCCCCGCGAAGCGTAATTCTCAAATTTTTAATTTTTGTAATATTAAAAATTTCCCCAAAAATATTTTTGCTTCAGCTCTCGCATTTGGCACAATCTAGTGCTCATACATTGTTTCTTGTTTTTTTCTTTCTTTTTTTTTCTCGTATCTGTATGGGCCCCGGAAATACGTTTTGCCCCGCGCCCCACATGAGCTAAGGACGGCTCTGCTGTTACCTGTAACGATAAATTTGTCTATAGTAATATTTACTGGTGTTCCGACAGACATAAGGTACTTCAGCTTCAACCTCATCTATAAATATAAACCGTCTACAACAATATCTTTGCCAGTTCCCTAGCACATATATATATATATATATATATATATAAAGAATTAAAGACTGTCTTCTGGAAGTTGAAAGTACATCAGATCGAGCAGCGAGGCTCGTTGTTCAACTAACCCAGCGATACCAACTTCAAATAGTACAGGTATATGCACCAACATCAAGCCATACCGACGAAGAGGTTGAAGAATTTTATGAAGAAATCAAAGAGTTACACACCAAAGGGAAACAACATATCAAGCTCATCATGGGGGATTTCAATGCAAGAATTGGACAACAGGAACAAGGAGAGACATCGGTTGGTAAATACGGATATGGGGAAAGGAATGAACGTGGCGATCAACTCATCGAATTTGCAGAAGCTGAAAACCTTAGCATCATGAATTCATTTTTTAAGAAGAAACCGCAAAGAAAATGGACATGGAAACACCCAAATGGGGGAACTAGTGAAATTGACTATATCCTGGCAAACAAGAAATCAATTATTGAAGATTGCAGTGTACTGAACAGATTTAATACTGGAAGTGATCATCGAATGGTGAGATGTAAAGTGCACTTAAATACTAAATTAGAACGACAGAAGCTCATTAGGAAACAAGTAAGTAAGAGGGTGGATCTAATGAAACTGAAAGTAAATACCGAGGCATTCAAGTTGGAATTAAAAAATCGCTTTTCTGCACTGGAAGGACTTATTGATGAAAGTGATATCTCAGAAGCAAATGAAAACATTGTTAAGACAATAGTTGAAACTGCTGGGGAAATTGGTGGTGTAACCTGTAAAAAGCACAATAGCAAATTATCTGAGAAGACGAAACAGCTCATGAAAAGGCGAAGAGATATGAAGGTGGACAATCGAAATACCAGTTCCAGGATTGAGTACATAGAACTTTGTAAAACTCTGCGCAAAAGCATGAAAGAAGACATAAGAAAATTCAACTGTGAGCTAGTAAGGAAAGCCATTGAAAATAACAAGAGCCTTAGGGTTGTTAAAGGAAGTTTATCTGTTGGGAAGAAACACATCATTGCATTAAAAGGAGAGGATGGCACCGTAACAAGAAATAGGGAAGAAATACTTAGAAGAGTTGAAGAATTCTACAAAAATCTATACGAAAGTAACAGTGGATTAAACGAAGACATTGAAATAGTCGAAGGAACAGCTCCTAAAATCTTAAAAGAAGAAGTTTCATTTGCAATAAAAAGCATGAAGAAAGGAAGAGCCCCTGGTGATGATGGTATTACATTAGATATCCTAAAAGAAGCTGGAGAATATGTAGAAGACATACTTGCAAAATTCTTTACCAAATGTCTTAACAGCGGTAACATACCAAACCAATGGGATTCTGCAACAGTAATTCTTTTGCATAAAAAAGGTGATAAAGAGGATTTGAAAAATTACCGACCAATTAGCTTGTTACCTGCTATTTATAAAATCTTCACAAAAGTTCTAACACATCGCCTGCAGAAAAAATTAGATGCAGCTCAACCAAGAGAACAAGCTGGATTTCGAAGTGGATTCAGTACAGTGGACCATATTCAAGTATTAAGAGAATTAATTGAAAGAACACATGAATATGAACTTCCATTGTGTGTGGCATTTATTGACTATGAGAAGGCCTTTGACTCTATTAAAACATCAGCAGTCATCAACTCTTTAAGATCAACAGACATTGAGGATGTGTACATTGACATGGTGAAACGTGTGTATAAAAATGCAAGTGCAAAATTTCGGTTACATAAAGATACCAAAACTATCAAACTTGGCACAGGTGCGAGGCAGGGAGATACCATTATTCCAAAACTTTTTATTTCTGCTTTACAGATAATTTTTCAGCTGACAAATTGGAATAACAAGGGAATAAAAATAAATGGTGAATACTTAAATCATCTGCGGTTTGCTGATGACATTTTCTTTTCTTTTTTTTTTCAATGTCCAGGACTCGCAACAATAAAGTATAACAGGCCAAATATAACATTTTAAAATTAAGGTTCTGGGATGTAAATTTAATTTTTTTTCGCAGGGAACTTTTTGTAATTCATTGAATTTTGTTTTTGCAAGTCCAATTCGAATAAAGTTTGAATTTTTTAATTGTTTTTACAGGTTTAATAACAAATTCAGTGTGCAACTTGTAAATCCCACCATGAGTACATAAAAACTTTGCACACTGGTAATGTGTATATGCTCCATTACAAAATATTTGGAAACGAATGGGTTATCTCCAGCGTTCATGTAGTTTGTTCACACACAAAGAAAATATGATACAGATTTGTAAGCATATACAGTGGATATATCCACCATATATATATATATATAATCATCATCATATTCAACCATTATCTGTCCACTGCTGGATGAAGGTCTCTCCAAATGTTTTCCACACAAGTCTATCCTGGGCCAGTCGTTTCCACGTCACCCCAACTTCTTTTCTTATTTCATCCACCCATCTAGTTTGAGGACGTTTTCTAGGTCTTCGGTGGTCTCTTGGAATCCAGTTCAGAATTTCTGTTGTCCATCGTTGATCAGTTCTTCTTGCAATATGCCCAGCCCATCGCCATTTCAGTCCTTTTACTTTAACAATGATGTCCTTTACTCTAGTTTGCTCTCTCACCCAAGTGTTTCTTTTTCGATCTCTCCTAGTTATTCCAAGCATGCACCTCTCCATGCTCCTTTGCGTTGTCTGTAACTTTCGTATTGCTCCAACTGTTAGACTCCATGTCTCTGATCCATAAGAGAGGACTGGCAATACACACTGGTTGAAGACTTTTCTTTTTAGACATAAAGGCAATTTCCCCTTCAGGATAAAACTGTTTCTTCCAAATGCACTCCAGCCAAGTTTAATACGTCTGTTGAGTTCTTTCATAATGTTGCCATCCATTGAAATCAGCTGGCCAAGGTAAATATATGAATCAGCAATTTCTAGCTCAATGTTGTCAACTTGTATTTTTGTTTCCTCTACGAAATTATTGAACATGATCTTAGTTTTTTGTAGGTTCATCTTGAGTCCAACTTCTTCACTTCTAGTTGAGAGCTCTTGTACCATGTCTTGGAGTTCTAATGGGTCCGTTGAAAAAATAACAATGTCATCAGCAAACCGCAGATGATTTAAATATTCACCATTTATTTTTATTCCCTTGTTATTCCAATTTATCAGCTGAAAAATCATCTGTAAAGCAGAAGTAAAAAGTTTTGGAGAAATGGTATCTCCCTGCCTCACCCCTTTGCCAAGTTTGATAGTTTTGGTATCTTTATGTAACCGAAATTTTGCACTTGCATTTTTATACACACGTTTCACCATGTCAATGTACACATCCTCAATGTCTGTTGATCTTAAAGAGTTGATGACTGCTGATGTTTTTATAGAGTCAAAGGCCTTCTCATAGTCAATAAATGCAACACACAATGGAAGTTCATATTCATGTGTTCTTTCAATTAATTCTCTTAATACTTGAATATGGTCCACTGTACTGAATCCACTTCGAAATCCAGCTTGTTCTCTTGGTTGAGCTGCATCTAATTTTTTCTGCAGGCGATGTGTTAGCACTTTTGTGAAGATTTTATAAATAGCAGGTAACAAGCTAATTGGTCGGTAATTTTTCAAATCCTCTTTATCACCTTTTTTATGCAAAAGAATTACTGTTGCAGAATCCCATTGGTTTGGTATGTTACCGCTGTTAAGACATTTGGTAAAGAATTTTGCAAGTATGTCTTCTACATATTCTCCAGCTTCTTTTAGGATATCTAATGTAATACCATCATCACCAGGGGCTCTTCCTTTCTTCATATTTTTTATTGCAAATGAAACTTCTTCTTTTAAGATTTTAGGAGCTGTTCCTTCGACTATTTCAGTGTCTTCGTTTAATTCACTGTTACTTTCGTATAGATTTTTGTAGAATTCTTCAACTCTTCTAAGTATTTCTTCCCTATTTCTTGTTACGGTGCCATCCTCTCATAACAAGCCTCGCTGCTCGATCTGACGTGCTTTCGACTTCAAGAAGGTAGTCTTTAATTCTTTTGTTGATTAAGAAGCCAACACCACTTGTTCTTCCAGTTTCCGTTCCTCTATAATAAAACAAATGTCCACTTTTAAGTTCCACCAACTCTTCACCTTTTCTTCTAACTTCACTGAGTCCTACAATGTCCCATTTGATCTTGTCAAGTTCTTCTTCCAATTCCTGAAGTTTTGCTTCAGAAGCAAGGGATCGTCCATTAAACGTAGCCAAGGTCAATAACAAACGGCAGCCTGGGCCATTCCAGTGATTCTTAGCACCCCCTGCTTTCATGCCACACTGACCGCTGCCTTGATCAGGAGCACTCCAGCACCTGGAGACTAGGGGCCATGGTTTCTGGTGTGTCAACATAATGGAGGAATTAGCCATAATTTCACCACGCTGGCTAGACGGGTTGGTGAATTAGCCCTCCCCTTCCGCCTTTCTATCCGTGTAGCAAATATTAATTTGCCACATAAATAGAAAGCTCAGCCTGCACCACTTGAAGGCGGGGTAGGACACTAGGTTACTGGCCTGGCCGGTTCCACACATCGTCACATACGTTCAGCGTGTGGGTCTCCTTCCAGTTAGATACCAGCAACCCTTTTGCAGGCCATATATATATATGTGTGTGTGTGTGTGTGTGTGTGTGTGTGTGTGTGTGTGTGTGTGTGTGTGTGTGTGTGTGTGTGTGTGCGCGTGCGTGCGTGCGTGCGTGTGTTTGTTTGTGTGTGTGTGTGTGAGTTGTCCGATTGCGATAAAAATTGGTGGATGTGAAGAACATACATAGAAAAAGAAACGATTAAAATTTCAGAACAATTGAAAGATTTATTACAGAGTTTGACCGTTACAAAGGGAGGAAGTCAATAAGGCGTTGGTCCACCTCTGGCCTGGATGCAAGCTGTCACCCGGCGTGGCATAGACTGATAAAGATCCCGGATGGTGTCCTGCGGAATTTCTTGCCAAATTGTCTCCAACTGTCGGGCTAAATCGTCAACATTCCGGGATGGTTGCAATCGCCTTCCCATAGCGTCCCAAATGTGCTCTATGGGAGAGAGATCAGGAGACCTAGATTGCCAAGGAAGTATTGGGCAAGCTTGAAGACAATTCATAGCAACACGTGCCGTGTGCGGCCGGGCATTGTCTTGTTGAAACGTAAGTCCAGGGTGTCGCTGTGTGCCAGAAATGACCACCAAAGGGGTCCGGCTATCAAAGGAGATGGCATCCCAGACTAACGCCAATCATTTTTAATTTCCGAAAAGAGGAGAGGGAAAAACATGACGCGCTTCGCCCTTCCCTACTCTCACTAGTAACCCGTGCTTTGTATTAATTTAAATTTCTGAAATAATTCATATAGTAAAATCTATTATGATGTTCACGAAAGTGTGGGATTTCTTTTAATAATAATGATTCATTTGAATTAAAATAGAAAAATACAACTATTGAAATGCTGAGGAAAAATGTCAATTGCAGAAACAGATACATAAATAGAACATATAATGCCAAGGATAAATACATATATATAAACATCGGATCCATATAAAATACAATGTAACATAAAAGTTGAGAAAAGCCGAAAATTAAAATTTTAAATATAATATTATGTTACTCCCCCCCCACACACACACACACCCCTTCTTCCCCAACTCTTCAAAAAGAAAAGGGAAAGTTAAAACGCTGTTACAATATGAATTTTCACGGAGAGAGCAAATTTCTTTTCCTTTTTTTCGACTATAACTAAATTTACATATCCATGTGCAAGTGGGGAACACATAAACGTCGCCCCTTCCCCTCCCACTAACCCGGTATCACTGATTAAACTCGAATTTTAAAGGTTTTGACAGCTTTCTCATCCCTCCCTCTCTATCTCTCACCTGGCACCTCTCTATTTCTCCCCCTCCCCTTCTCATTTAAAATGGTTCAAAAACCGTATTATATATTTTTTTTTAACGAGAAAAGGTTATAAACCCCCATGATATTTATGTGCGCTGAACACCTAGCCGTTTAAAAATTTGAATGGAATACATCGGAAACATAAATGGGGAAATTATCCCCCCTCCGTGCATCCTGCCTATAGCACTGATAATCAATCTTTCTCGCGTTAAACACTGTAATGAGTAATTTATAAATATAAAAAAGACGAATAAATGTTCAATAGATATGTTTAATTTTTAGAAGTGATAATGACGTATTTGTGGGTACGTGTATTGCTCGCAGGTGGTGGTTTCTCCTTTTTTCCCTCCGGTGTTGATTTCTTATGTTATATATGCATCTTGTCTGGCTTCGATTTCTTAACAGCCTCGCCATTATGTTCGCGTATAAATCTTATTTATAAAAAGATAGTTTGGCATTTTAACGACTTCGGTTCAAAGAGAGAAATAAAAGCAATCTCATAAATAATAAATGGGTATGAAAATAAAAAGTACGGCCATCTAGCTGCTTTAGTTATACATGCTCGAGCATGCGCATTTTTCAAACATTGCAAACCATCGAGTGGTAATTATTTTTTATGTTGTGAAGCTAAACTTATGAGTCAGCCGAAATGTTCAGACGATGAAAATAAGGTATGAGGTGGATGATGTTCATCTTGCAGTTGCACCCCAAGCATCTTCTCCGTTTACTTGTAAATGAAAGCGGATTTAAAAATTAAGGACGGATGCGTTTGTGGTGGTGCCCATTGATGGAATACAAGGGTAGTAAGTACCAGTCATAAACGATGTACTTTTCTTTTACTTTTTCTTCTTGTACTTTTTTTTTTTATATGGAACATCTAGTTTGATGTGATGAAAAGATGAAAAAACATTGAAATACGTGCAACAAAAAGCTGTGTCTTAAAATAATTGAACAAAGGAAATATCGTTGAACATATACTCATGAAGAAACTGAATAACGTTATTAAAAAGTACAAGACTAGAACTTCGCTAAGCAAAAATAAGGGGGAAAGTAGACAAAGAAACACATGGAAGAGAATTTTGTAATGCGAAGAGACAAAAAAAGACATTAGAAACTGGCAGAAAACCAAGGAAAATGAAGAATTTTCCTAAAAGCTTCGCTAATAAGGAATGGAGGAAAAAAAGAAGTTTAATGTTTTAAGTAGGACTCTATTTATCCTGCTTCATTTTTTCCGTGGTAAACTGATGTATAATAATAAAACCATTGGTTGTTTTACTTTTTACATAAAACCGGTTAAATAAAAACCATTAGTTATTCATTTTTTAAATAAAACTAATTAACTTTTTTTGCTTTAGGCTAAAAACAGCGATCGGGCTCTCAACCAACTAGTAGCTAAACTATTTTCAACTCGTTGCTGAGTTCAACTACAATATAGTCGAAACGGCATCAGTGCAAATCGGCGCGACAATGAAATTCCACGCAGTTAAGCCGTTTGTGCACTTAGCAGACTTCTTTAAAACGCTGCGCGTAATGTATTTTTCCGCTATAAACAAATTACAATATTTGTATTTTTAAATTACATATTTCTATTTTTAAACTTAAAAATTATGGACACTATATATTTTAATAACTATACAGCGACATTATTGTATTCATAAAGACAATAAATAGAGTAGCAATAAGCTGGATTTTAGATTCTTTAAAATCTCCAACTTCTGATCAAGCTCTTTAAATGGGTAAGTTTCCCTTTCTGTCTGCCATAATTAAATTAAGTGTATGGTATATATGGGCAGTGCTGGATTAAGGTTCTTATGGGTCTAGGCCGAAAGTATAGAATGAGCCCCTAAAGAAATTGAGACGTCTAGCCGCGGATAATAATAAAAATATACAGAGGGAATTTTGGTGTTTCTAGCAACGTTCCGAGCTCACAGTGGAGCTGTCTGAAAAAATCCATCTGTACATTGTCAGCAATTTAATAGGAGTACATGAAGTAGAAAATAGGAAATTTTTTTTTTAATTGTTATGATTGTGAACAACCATAGGTTCCACAGCGCATGCATGTGATTGTATTATCTGTCAATATACGAACTAAATGAGAGAATCGGGGACCAAACGCAAAACTCACAACTTTTGTAGAAAAACCGAGGACCATCAAATGGCATGATGAATGAGAATGCAACCATAGATATGAAAATATAAAAATATACGGAAGTTTCGGACCCAAAATTAAAATGAAAACAATGCTTAAACTTAATAAAGACTCCTATGGGGGCCCCCAAATTCACGAGGCCCCAGGCCCGGGTCTACTTTTCCTATACATCAATATATCACTGTGTGTACTCATAAACTTGATAATGCTTAATAAGCGAGGCTGTTTCCTGGTCAACAACTCCTGGAAAATGAATGCAATCGTGAAAGAGTATAAGGCAAGAAAGTCACGTGATTCACTTCTCACGCAGTACTTGGAATTGC
>QLNU02003225.1:86086010-86096070 GCA_006491805.2 Dysdera silvatica | reverse complement strand
ATGACGTACCAACTATATTATTGGCTGGGGAAGAAAAATTCGCATGCATGTTTGCTTTCAAAGTAAAATTACCGAATGAACGATCGAAAACATTTATTCCACACCTTTTCAAAAACAAGATTTCTTCAATTTGTTTTAACCTCAGCCTAAAAGGCGTTAACAAATGAAAACGGCATTGAATTTGGTTTTGAATTGAAATTGGTTAGATTTCAAACCTCAATAACTCGAAAAATATGAATTTCTGAGCATTTTCGCACTAACATTTTTTGCTTAGAATTTTGCAAGGAATCGGGCTATGCGGTGTGCGGTCTTGACGGGACACACTGTGTATATATACACACACACACACACACACACACAGGGTGCTCTCTAAAGTCTGGTGTTTCGTAAATAACTTTTCAGCGAAGGCTCGTAGAACTGTAAAAGTTAGGTGCGAGTATAGTGAAGTGCCCATGGCCGATGAAATGAGATCGACGGCAGCGTCATCTGTGGCGAAATTGGGAAGTTATTGCACCTAATTCTGGAACTAGAAGGGATACAGAAAATTTTTCAATTACAAAGTTGTTAAGCACCAGCTAATTAGTAAGAAACGTGTTTTTTTCACCACCTTAATAGGGCAAAATTCGTGATTTAAGAGGTTTTTAAAGTATCCGTCCAGCAAACGCCATTGTTGTTCAAAATTCCAATTTAACGTCAATCATTAACTTCAATTTTCAAAATTCATGTTAACTTCAATCATTCATTCTTGTAATTCTGTAAAACTTCATTCATTATATAAGTGCAGATGGCACGTTACGTACTACGTATAGTGTGTGTGTGTGTGGGGGGGGGGACCGATGCTATTAATGCTGCTGTAAAAATGTTATTATTTTGTGTTATCATGATTATTTGGTATGATGCGGTAGCAACGACAATCCCATTCTGCACCATACATATATGAAGGGAGGGCTAATTCACCAACCCACCAAACAGTTCAGTAGTATATGCACCAACATCAAGCCATACCGACGAGGAGGTTGAGGAATTCTATGAAGAAATCAAACAGCTACATACCAAGGGGAAACAACATATCAAGCTCATCATGGGAGATTTTAATGCAAGAATTGGACAACAGGAACAAGGAGAGACATCGGTTGGTAAATACGGATACGGGGAAAGGAATGAACGTGGCGATCAACTCATAGAATTTGCCGAAGCTGAAAATCTTAGCATCATGAATTCATTTTTTAAGAAGAAACTACAAAGAAAATGGACATGGAAACACCCCAATGGAGGAACCAGCGAAATTGACTATATACTGGCAAACAAGAAATCAATTATTGAAGATTGCAGCGTACTGAACAGATTTAATACTGGAAGTGATCATCGAATGGTGAGATGTAAAATGCACTTAAATACTAAACTAGAAAGGCAGAAGCTCATTAGGAAACAAGTATGTAAGAGGGTGGATTTAAAGAAATTAAAAGAAAATACCGAGGCATTCAAGTTGGAATTAAAAAATCGCTTTTCTGCACTGGAAGGACTTATTGAAGAAGTTGACATCTCAGAAGCAAATGAAAACATTGTTAAGACAATAATTGAAACTGCTGGGGAAATTGGTGGTGTAACCTGTAAAAAGCAGAATAGCAAATTATCTGAGAAGACGAAACAGCTCATGAAAAGGCGAAGAGATATGAAGGTGGACAATCAAAATACCAGTTCCAGGATTGAGTACATAGAACTTTGCAAAACTTTGCGCAAAAACATGAAAGAAGATATAAGAAAATTCAACTGTGAGTTAGTAAGGAAGGCCATTGAAAGCAACAAGAGCCTTAGGGTTGTTAAAGGGAGTTTGTCTATTGGGAAGAAACACATCATTGCATTAAAAGGAGAGGATGGCACCGTAACAAGAAATAGGGAAGAAATACTTAGAAGAGTTGAAGAATTCTACAAAAAACTATATGAAAGTAACAGTGGATTAAACGAAGACGCCGCAATAGTCGAAGGAATAGCTCCTAAAATCTTAAAAGAAGAAGTTTCATTTGCAATAAAAAATATGAAGAAAGGAAGAGCCCCTGGTGATGATGGTATTACATTAGATATCCTAAAAGAAGCTGGAGAATATGTAGAAGACATACTTGCAAAATTCTTTACCAAATGTCTTAACAGCGGTAACATACCAAACCAATGGGATTCTGCAACAGTAATTCTTTTGCATAAAAAAGGTGATAAAGAGGATTTGAAAAATTACCGACCAATTAGCTTGTTACCTGCTATTTATAAAATCTTCACAAAAGTTCTAACACATCGCCTGCAGAAAAAATTAGATGCAGCTCAACCAAGAGAACAAGCTGGATTTCGAAGTGGATTCAGTACAGTGGACCATATTCAAGTATTAAGAGAATTAATTGAAAGAACACATGAATATGAACTTCCATTGTGTGTTGCATTTATTGACTATGAGAAGGCCTTTGACTCTATTAAAACATCAGCAGTCATCAACTCTTTAAGATCAACAGACATTGAGGATGTGTACATTGACATATTGAAACGTGTGTATAAAAATGCAAGTGCAAAATTTCGGTTACATAAAGATACCAAAACTATCAAACTTGGCAAAGGTGTGAGGCAGGGAGATACCATTTCTCCAAAACTTTTTACTTCTGCTTTACAGATGATTTTTCAGCTGATAAATTGGAATAACAAGGGAATAAAAATAAATGGTGAATATTTAAATCATCTGCGGTTTGCTGATGACATTGTTATTTTTTCAACGGACCCATTAGAACTCCAAGACATGGTACAAGAGCTCTCAACTAGAAGTGAAGAAGTTGGACTCAAGATGAACCTACAAAAAACTAAGATCATGTTCAATAATTTTGTAGAGGAAACAAAAATACAAGTTGACAACACTGAGCTAGAAATTGCTGATTCATATATTTACCTTGGCCAGCTGATTTCAATGGATGGCAACATTATGAAAGAACTCAACAGACGTATTAAACTTGGCTGGAGTGCATTTGGAAGAAACAGTTTTATCCTGAAGGGGAAATTGCCTTTGTGTCTAAAAAGAAAGGTCTTCAACCAGTGTGTATTGCCAGTCCTCTCTTATGGATCAGAGACATGGAGTCTAACAGTTGGAGCAATACGAAAGTTACAGACAACGCAAAGGAGCATGGAGAGGTGCATGCTTGGAATAACTAGGAGAGATCGAAAAAGAAACACTTGGGTGAGAGAGCAAACTAGAGTAGAGGACATCATTGTTAAAGTAAAAGGGCTGAAATGGCGATGGGCTGGGCATATTGCAAGAAGAACTGATCAACGATGGACAACAGAAATTCTGAACTGGATTCCAAGAGACCACCGAAGACCTAGAAAACGTCCTCAAACTAGATGGGTGGATGAAATAAGAAAAGAGGTTGGGGTGACGTGGAAACGAATGGCCCAGGATAGACTTGTGTGGAAAGCATTTGGAGAGACCTTCATCCAGCAGTGGATAGATAATGGTTGAATATGATGATGATGATGATGATGATGATGATGATATATATATATATACATGCAAAATTGTATCATAATGGACTGGAGTTATGACTCCCCATCAACCCCTCCTGTGTACATCAGTGATGCTATGAATGGATTCTTTATGGACCACGGTAAAGAGCTGTCAACGCAAGATTTTGAAAATCTAGCTGGGAATAAATTCCAAGGAATATTTAGAGAAGTGGAGTTAACTCTGCAATGCCCATCGTTAGGTCATTTCCCAATAACAAAATCAAGGCAACAGGCTGTTACTAATCAAGAATGTGAGATCTTCTATAACAATGAACGAATCTTGGAACGAAGCTGAACTGTTCAGTGGGAAACTGAGACAGTTTTATAGCATTATTAGAAAAGAGAAAAAATCAGAGATATCTACTCTAAGGTACACTTTTTACTACTAAGGTTTTCAAATTTTAAATCCAATACAAATTATTTAATTAAAGAACTTTCATTACAATTTCAAAAAACTTCCTTCATCTCCTTCCTATACTTCTTTTCGCAACAGAATTTGGGTATCACTATGGTCATATCAACTTTTTTCTTTAGATTACACTTTATTTTATTCATCATATGATTTTTTTATTCAACAATTAATCAAAGACATGTTAGTAGCACACTGTCGGTCCTTACGTATAATTATGTGTGAATTTCAATAAGCATCACATGACAAAACTGTCTTTAAATTGTACTTTTGAAGAAAAAAATGCTATCGAAGTTGAAAATTATTAAATGGCCTGGAGGCAAGATATTTGATATCATTTGTTGGTAAAAAAAATACCAAAATCATAATAAAGACTGCACTCGATAATAAAAACAACAGTTCAAATCATAACTGGAAGTATAACACTCAGATTGAAGAGACCTTTGAATCAATTGTAACACTTTCAAGAAGCAATTGGAGGATGAAAGATTCCATTCCCAGAAACTTGACCAGAAGACTTGAAATTGCGAATTCAATCATAGTAAATTTAGTGAAATGCTTCAGACTGTTTATTTCTGTGAATCTTGCTTTATAGCCCTCATATTCCCTCTTTAAGGTGTTATAATTGATTGTAAAGGTCTCTTCAATTTGAATGTTATACTTCCAATTGCGATTTGAACTGGTTTTTTTTTCACTCGGTGCCGTTTTTATTGGATTATGACTTTACAATTTTTTTTACTAACAAATGATATCAAATGTCTTGCTTGCAGGTCAGTTAGTAATTTGCAACTTCGATAGCTTTTTTTTTGTTTTTTTGTTTTTTTAAGAAATTAGAATGCATCATGTTCACAACTAGGTCTATGACGATAAATTCGCTATAACGAAACCCTTTCCCAGTTTTCGGAATATCATTATCGAGAGGTTTTACTGTATTTGTTTCACCATGCAGAAAACCCAAATTTGAATTCAAATGATATCGAACGCCTACCATTTGTTTTAATAATCCATTATCTAAAATTTATTTCCCTTGGTGACAGGTTCTCTGCTCTTCTGGGAAACTTGTTGTGGCTTAGCATAACCTTAGATATCCTTGCGCCATAAAGACCACGGGCTTTTAAAATTCCAGTTAAACTCGTCTATGAGGCGAATTTGAAAGAACAATGAAGCACTGAACCCCAATGATCGAGTGGCTACCAATACGGCCTTCAGCTTCGCTGACATACGTTCAACTCCCAGCTAGCTTTGTCGCACGTAAACACAGTTCAAGGGTCACGTGAAGTCATCGATTCCGACCCGGATTATCTGTTGTGCAGTCTTGGAGGGCAGAAGCACAAACAAGTCATGACGGAACATGTTTTTTACACACGAATTTTGCCTTTACTTCTTTTCGGTAGATGTATCCTAATATTGCTTAACAGATGAACCCTGCCGTGACCAATGGCTTAACATAACCTCTGAACCGAAAAAGGATGACTATCAAGCTTAGTTAAAGCAGTGAGTTGAGTTGCGAGTATGTAACGACAGGACCATTGTGGAAATTTTACCTTCGATATGTCTGCAATTAAGCCTTTTTCGAATCGACGAGTTGTGATCTTTTCGGCTTACGGGAGAGATCACGTATTCTCGGAATACTCTTAATTAAAAATGATCGCTTGTTAGTTTCTGAGAATTCTTGTAAATTAATGAATGGCGAAAACGAGGAAACGGCGATTCAAGGCAACCAGTCAATTTCGTTGCAAAACAAAAGAATTACATTTCGAAGTTGACAGCATTATTAAGGAAACAGGTTTTAGGAGGCACTCAAAAAAGGCTTTTACCCCAAACTACAATTCGTTTCAATGTCTTTATTTCTGATTACTCGAATATGATGGATCATCGCAAGTCTCTTGTATTTTAAAAGCACATTTTCCGCCGAGACAAACAAGCCCCCTACGCTGTTAGCAAGAACATTCTCTCTGCGTTCAACAAATGGAATTCATTTTAAAGGATGTGTTCATCGAAAAAAACGTGGCATTTTTGTTGTTTGATTCTTTCTTTATATTCATTTTCTTTTCTGAAAAATCTTACCCCATTAAGTGTCATAAAAGTTATGTTCTGTATTACAGTCGAACCTCGTTAAGACGAACACCAAAGGGAACAGAAAATCTGTTCCTATTAACAGTAATTCGTCTTATCCGGAAAGGGTAGTATGCTATACACTCTGACGGGACTTCAGAAAACGGTTCGTATTAAAAGTAATTCGTCTTAAGCGTGCTCGTCTTAACGAGGTTCGACTACATTATACTCGTAAGATGTTGACATAACTATCAATGTTATATGAACAAACAGATGTGATCCCAAATGACTACGATCAGAGGCATCGGGCTCACGAGGTGAACTTTGCTACCAGGGAGCTTCATAATGCTTTTTGCATATCGGAGGTAACGCTAGGCTGCCGGTCCCTTCCTGATTGAATCGTCAAACTAACATGAACATTTTTATTTAAACTTTTGGACGATTATACATTTACCTTAGCTTGTTAACGTCCACGTGTTAAGTCACTGGTGCCGTCTCATATAATCCATCGAAGGAATTTGAAAAAGAGCAAAATGGTACAATAACTTAAGTTTTATTATAAAATATCTGTCTATCTCTCCTCGGTATACAAAATAACACACATCATGGAAGTTTAAAAAATTTTAAATGAAATAATAAACGTTTAGGTGACCGAGTCCGCCTGCTACCTTCTTCAGGACAAAACTATTTCGAATGAACGCTTTCATTCTGAAGAAGATAGGTTACTGAAACAACTGTTAACGTTATTTTAGGGACATTTTAAATTGTTATAATTTGTGTTATGTAACATATAATTTTTACGCAGTGTGCCGTAAAGCTCAAAACCGCACTCCATTAAAAATTTTGAAAAAAGGCAAATGGGCTTTTCTTCCGCGACTTTTCTTTGGACCAGTTATTTTTGTGTGAGGGTCGCTTGCTATTATAATTATTGGTTCATTAATAAGACGCACATTAACTGGTAACGCGCTATACGGATGACTTTATCTAGAACAGTGGTTCCTAACTGGTGGTCCACGAAGGAGTCCCAAGTGGTCCGCTAGACGGGTCATTATTTAAAAAAACGAATTAAAAAAAAGTACTTATAAAAATTGTTATTATTAAATATTAAAATTAAATATAAAAATGAAATTGATGGTATATTTGTAGTATTTTACAATCTGATGGAACTTCAGAAAACGGTTCGTATTAAAAGTAATTCGTCTTAAAAGTGTTCATCTTAACGAGATTTGACTGTATTATTATTATTAGATTTATTTTTGTTTATTATTTCTTTTCTTTCCCCCACAAAGAACGCTTTCACAAGCACATTTCCCCAAAAAAAAGACCCGGTTCCCTTTTTAATTAAGGTCTTGCAATCAGCTCGTGAGAATTTTTCAAAGTGGTCCGCGGGTACAATTGAAGTGGAAAAGTGGTCCGCGGCTTAAATTGAGTTGGAAACAACTGGTCTAGGGGTTCAGCCCTTTTTGGCGCTGTGGTAGCGTGTTCGCCTAGTGCGCCGTTAACTCGGGTTCGACTCCCAACGGTGCAAAGAACGTTTACTCAGAGATCTCATAAAGATCGCACTGCTCACTGTAAACCTGGGTTTGGTTCCCTAGGCCTTAAGAGGCTCAGATTCCTCGGAAAACTGTAGGTCCAAGATGTTTGGATTCCTAGGAAAAATTGCAAGTCTAGAGGTTCGGATTCTCCGGAAAACTGTTGATCCCGGCGCAGCATGACCCTTGCTGTCCTTGCGCCGTAAAACCCACACAAATAATTATATTAGCGTAATTAAAATCTTATCTTTCGTATAATAGCACATAAATGCAAACATAACACGGATGTTTACGTTTAGGATATCAACTGCTATAAATTTTAATTATCATTAATTGTTGTAAATAATAATTACCGTTAATTGTTGTAAATAATAATTACCATTGATTAATATGAATATTAAGCATGGTTAATTTTTAATTGTCATAATTATGACTGAAATTTGTGTTTAAAATTCCTGCTCGTCAATGATTGTTGTTACGGGAAGTTGAAGATTGACGAATAAAAATACAAGGCTGAAAATTTTGCTTGAACTAATGATTTTATTTATTTAATTTGTTTAAACAGCTTAAACCGTTTAATTTGTTTAGTCAATCATGACTTAATGATAATTTTGTATAACTGTGTTGAGTTTGCTGTTATGTGGTGTATTTATTGTGTTTGTACTTGAGAAGGGTAAATATTATATTGATATTGATAATTTATTTGAAAATATATACCCAGGCCCGTAGCTATAGATACTTGTTATAGGGAGCCTCTGAAAGCTACAGGGGCTTAAAATTCTTTAATATTTTAATGTATTTTATTAATATATTTAATAACATAAATATCTAAGCAGACTAATATATTTAACATCAATGAATAAATTTCTTAACTTAAATTTTGCATTAAAAACTTATAAATTTTAGTATACCTCTCAATTATTTAACCCATTCTTATCATAAAATAGATAAAGACTCAAACTTCTGTAAAAAACATTATATACGCAAGATCTACTGTAGAAAGCTATTTTGAATACATTTTTAACGTCAAAGAACAATTTGCATTGTCATGTACAATTTTATACAAGACAAAAAATTTAAAATAAAATTCTGCAACAATTTATTTTGAGAAAATATTTTCCAGGAGATGCTGATGAGATTTCCGGGGTGGGGGGAGCTCAGCATCCCTATCCCCAGACTGGCTACGGCTCGGAATATATCCCACCTTTAAAAAAATTAATTTAGGGCTGTCAAAAATATATTCTTTAAAATCTGTATGCTTTAAAACACCGTTTTGTAATTTTATCAGAATATAAAATATGTTTCAAGACTACTAATTTTTAAAAAATATTGCCATCGTTTTTTCAAATGTGTTTATAACATCAATTATTAATTTTAAAAAATGCAATTTGCTTTATATTCTGCTAAGAAATAGATTTACTTTTCTACGAAACAGATTAGACTTAGGATCATATACCTTAGCAATTGCACTGTCTTTTATATCCCCGCTCTTAAAAGCATTTCAAATTTGTTATAATAGCTTGGATTACAGCTTTAAAATTAACTATAATTTTAACACCACAGTTTATAATGAAATACCATAAAGTAAGCCTTACAACTGATAAGCTAATAATTTACAACTGATAAGCTAATAATTTACAACTAATAAATAATAACTGAAAAACGATGGATTTAATCTCGCAATTAAAAACAAAGACGTAGGAGTGATTATCAAAACTCACCAATTAGCTATCGATCAATATTTTTATAAATAAATAAATTTAAATATTTAAAGTTTTGTTGTAAATTTATATTGAACAAATGTTTACGATCGTTATCTTAAACTTGTATAAGTGCTCAAAAATACACAAGTTTCGAAATGAAGTAGTTAAGTGATTGAAATGTAATAATTCAGCTACTTCAGAATGACACCCTCTTTTACGGCGAAATTTTTCTGTCCGGTGGGTGGCCGCTAATGAGAGGGTTTCACTGTATATGATAAAATAATACTAGTGAACAGCGTAAAAATTCGCAACGTTTCGATGTTTATTCTTTTCTTTACCATGCGAATTTCATCTGATAAAGAAACTAGTGGTGTACCCAGAGAAGGGCGCAAAAAACCATGTGCATCTTAAATTCGTTTTCGGTCTAGCAACACAGGTTTTGGGACACGCAGTTTTTGGGACACGCAGTTTTTGGTACAGCGGAAAAACATCATCGACAAATTTTACCCATTTTTATCCATAAAAAAAGCTAAATTATGCACCCAACCCAATTTAGACAAAATATAAATTTGCATAAATGAATTTAATTATTTTTATATCTTTCAAATAGGAATAAGGTGCCAAGAAATATTTTAATTAAAATTTGCATAAAAATTTGAATAAATGTAACTTTTTTAATTTTTATTTTAATTACAGGATCATGAAAAAAAAATACTAACGGGAAGATTTTATAAAGGTAACGATTAAATTAAGAAAATGTTCAAAACAATATTCTCATTCTTAGAATTAGAGAGAGGAAAGGGGGAGAAGGATAGAAATCCGGTAAT
>QLNU02003225.1:86075488-86085910 GCA_006491805.2 Dysdera silvatica | reverse complement strand
TGATTAAATAATTTCTCAGAGAAAAACGCGTTTATAGACTTTATATTTTAAAGCGTTTATTATTATTTAAAATAACACTGGTTTTCTACTCTTATTTTACCCCTGTTTTCCATTCTAATTGCCTTTTCTCCTGTCATGAGAAACTTCGTCTTTCTTTATAATTTGAATTTCCCCCCTTTATATATATATATATAATAAATGGTGAAAATATTTAAATATCATCTTGAGTTTGCTGATGACATTGTTGGCCCATCCCGTCAGAACTCA
Organism: Dysdera silvatica; assembly: GCA_006491805.2. Classification (NCBI taxonomy): domain Eukaryota; kingdom Metazoa; phylum Arthropoda; class Arachnida; order Araneae; family Dysderidae; genus Dysdera; species Dysdera silvatica. Next base: position 86,085,643 of record QLNU02003225.1, on the reverse strand, counting down.
AGACATGGTACAGGAGCTTTCAACTAAAGTAAAAGAAGTTGGACAGTGAACCTACAAAAACTAAAGATCATGTTCAATAATTTTTGTAGAGGAAACAAAAATACAAGTTGACAACACTGAGCTAGAAATTGCTGATTCATATATTTACCTTGGCCAGCTGATTTCAATGGATGGCAACATTATGAAAGAACTCAACAGACGTATTAAACTTGGCTGGAGTGCATTTGGAAGAAACAGTTTTATCCTGAAGGGGAAATTGCCTTTATGTCTAAAAAGAAAAGTCTTCAACCAGTGTGTATTGCCAGTCCTCTCTTATGGATCAGAGACATGGAGTCTAACAGTTGGAGCAATACGAAAGTTACAGACAACGCAAAGGAGCATGGAGAGGTGCATGCTTGGAATAACTAGGAGAGATCGGAAAAGGAACACTTGGGTGAGAGAGCAAACTAGAGTAGAGGACATCATTGTTAAAGTAAAAGGGCTGAAATGGCGATGGGCTGGGCATATTGCAAGAAGAACTGATCAACGATGGACAACAGAAATTCTGAACTGGATTCCAAGAGACCACCGAAGACCTAGAAAACGTCCTCAAACTAGATGGGTGGATGAAATAAGAAAACAGGTTGGGGTGACGTGGAAGCGAATTGCTCAGGATAGACTTGTGTGGAAAGCATTTGGAGAGACCTTCATCCAGCAGTGGATAGATAATGGTTGAATATGATGATGATGATATATATATATATATATATATATATATATATATATATATATATATATATATATATATATATATATATATATATATATTAATTAGGGTGCGCCTTAGCATATAGGCAAAAAAAATAATATTATATTTTTCAAAGTCTCACGCCCTATTTCTTTTCCTTTTGGGTTAGCAAGTAACTAGCAAAAATTTTGAAAAATGTATTTGACATTTATACATGCTCCAAGGAGGATGAAAATTTAAATAAACGTGTTAATACCTAAACTTTTACAATAACACTTTTATTAATTTTGTTTTAAATTTAAAAGAAACATTTAGGAGTGCGAATAATTAAAATAAGACCTAAAACTGCTTAACCACAAAAAAACAAGGTTTTATTACATTAAATTATAATAATAAAATATTTAATAACGAATGCATTAAGAATGATGGGAGATGGCTCCGATAGTCTTTTACGAATTGCAATAGGTATTATTTTTGCTCCACATCATGGGTTATAAGGGTGTGGTATTCTTTCATGAGTTTAACACTTTCTGCGGTATCATTGCCAATTGTAATGCCATCTTGGTAATCATTAATATAACCGCAGATTGCAGGATCATGAACGACAAAATTAGACTATGATTTAAACCGCTTTGAAACAACGAATGTACTTTTTGGCACAAAGTTATGCAATTATTTGTGTGTATATTCGGTAATTTCCTCAAAATGAAATTTGAACTCTTGGAGTCACGGTTATTTAATTTTAGTTTCCTTTAACTGCTTTGGCAGTCTTTACTTTTTGCTCCAAATGAATTGTATCATTAAAAAAATGCTGAAGCCATTATTTATTTGGTAAGATACAATAAATGACCGCGAAATTTTGCTGTTGCTCCTCAAGAAAACTTTTCATTTATTTCATTGTAAAAATAAAGGTCCTTTAAAAACACCAAATCCTAAGATGGTGATTCGAAGGCTAAAGGAGCATTATACCAAGCATTTATATGTATCTTTACAATGAATATACAAATATCCCTCCACCCTTGCAGTTCCTGCCGAGTCAAATGAAATTCATTTCGAAAAGTAAATTTCAGGTAATAAATTCAAGTAAAAAATTTCAAATTTCTTTATTAGAACAATTTAAAGGGACAGCCAAAAAGCTTGCCGCCATCCGTAATCGCGACTACCCTTTTTGCCAAACGAAAACAGTACTCGTCCGTTTCCATAAGAAATCCTAGGAACTTGTTTGAAAAAGATTTCCTGCTCGCCAACTGAAAAAGCTAGTTGCAGTGGCAACCAAGTGACCGAATTCGTCGAGCCCTATTGATGAAGACGTACAAAATATACAAAGATTTGCCCATGAAGCGAAAATTATTATTTGAACCATGAATAAAAATACAAAGTAGTGTAGGGGGCGTGGTGAATTAGATATCTTATAAATTCATGTAGTCAACATTACGAGTTATGGCCGTTATTCCCAATGTGTTTATTACCTATAGAGTTCTCCATCCAGAATTGACTAAATAAACATTGAACATAAGATAACGATTTTATAATATTATCATAATCTTATACATAACCCGACGCGAAAAAGCCAGAAGAGGAAAACCGGATTGTTCCCTCTCTGTGGAATGTGGCCTCCGGAAAATGCCGAATTCTAGAGAATTTCGAAATAGTACGGATTTTGAAAAAAAAAAAATGCACCTGAATTTTATTGACACGGAAACTCGTAAAAGGTATAGGCGGAGGAAGAGAAAGGAGAGAGAGAAGGAAAAAAAGAAGAATAGAAAATAAAAGGAGAATATGGCTATGTATGAGACGTTTCGGAGGCGAGGGGGCCACCCCCGAAATGCCGCAGATTTGTCACCACGTTTACAACTCCAGTGTATTGAGACTTCTTTTCGGACCCTCAGTCAGTTCGGATCCGTAAGTCACACCTGCATACTTTCCCACCTGCGCCTTAAGCGATGCCCATTTACAAAGACGTCCCGCAGGCCTCCCCTGGCCCCCCTGAAATCCACTCTCCTTCCTAGAGCTAGTCAGTGCTACCAAACGCCTTTTTTTCTACGACAAAGAGGCGCAATGACTAGTTTTTAGCTCTGTGAAACCGCGTAGTTTCCTTGGGGCAGGCCTTTGATGTAACTTTATTTATCGGCGTTTAAAGCTAAATAGAGGCATCGTTTCCAAAACTTCAAATACGGTTAATCCGATCGTGGAAAATTTAGGTTAATAAGGTAATCAACTCCGACTTAATTGACTTCTGTTGCTCCAATCAACCTGTTAATTATAGTTGATAATCAAGGACTACAATAATTACTTTTACCTGTTGGATATTTTCGATTGTGATATCGGATTTGTATCGATTAATTTATCGTATATTAAGTTAAAATTACCGACTGCAGATTGAGTTATTAATCTACAGTCTATTGCATAATGTCATCTATTTGCATAAATATTCGAGGGATGCTGAACAGCTGTTTTCTCATCAGCTGTTTTTTCTGTAGGCGTAATCTTGAGTTAATTTAGATATCTTTAATAATTGTACCGAATACACCCTTGAAAGCCATGCTTCAATGAGTCAACATAGATTCGTAAGTTAACAAATGGATATTGACTTGGTTAAGTCACGTCCTCTTTCATAACGTTTTTAAAACAAAGAGGCAAAACTAACCAAATTGCTACACTATAGCCTCTCAGAAATGAATCGTTTCCACTAATTAGCTCTACCTTACGAATTAAAATTTCCCAAAAATGTAATAATTAGGATGAGACGGTCGATAATATATAAATATTCCAAATAATTGATCTGGGATTATTTAGATTTGCTGTTTCGTTTATAAAATAACTAACTGATTTCTCATTAGCACAACGGTAAATAAGTTACTTTAATATTCATCGTTTGAATATCGCAATTAATCGTTTTTTAATCGAATGATCGTTTCCTGTGTGTATCTAAACGAATAGGTAAGTATATTAACTTCCATGATTATTACCTTTCTGAAATTTTTTTTAAATAAATCTTAAAACCAAATTTCAAGTATTTTCCAATAAGCTGTATAAAAATATACTGCTACGTAGGTATTATTAGCCTAACGTAAGTAAGGTAGAAATAAAAAATAACATCTAATACATTAGTTAATTCTAAAAGTAAGAAATATAATTTTTTTAGTGTTTGAAAATCAATTGTAGTAAAATAATTATTAAATGAAGTCAAAAATATAATAAATTTTCTAATTAAACATCGAATATCAAGTTAGTTTTATATAATGTACTTTTAAAGAATTTAAAATCATACTGACTTTTTAACAATCGGTGAGCCATGTACTGAATTTTCACACGTTTAATAAAAATATTATAAATGTTATTCCTTACTCGTTTATGCTAATATGGGTACAATATATATATAATTACATCTCTCAATATAATTATAATATTATCATAGCATAATGTTGCCAATTTTAAGAAACAGTGTGTAGAAATGGATAACCAACTGTTAGATATTATAGCAATTTATCGCAATTTCCAACATTTTTTGCAATTTTCCAAGACTTTAAGGAAAATCCACTTTTTTTTTAATGCATCAAAAATCTATCAAATAATCTATCTACTCTCATCATCTTCTTGTTCTGACGTCACAATCCATGAAGGACTTGGGCCGTAAGCGTAATTTGAAATTAAATAATAATGGCATATAGAATTGTGGGGGGGGGGCAAAAAAAGAACAACACAAAATGGGGATAGAAAAATATGATTTTGCCACAGTTTTAAAAAAATTGGGGACAGTTGCCCCCGCCAGATTACGCCTATGACTTAAACCTTCTTAACGATCGTCGTTCGCTCCCCTCAACACACACACACACACACACACATATATATATATATAAAGATTTCTTCCTGGTTTCTCTTACTCCCATTCTTCTGAGGTCTTCTTCCAATTCATCCAACCATCTTTTCCTAGGCCTCTTACTTTTCCTTCTTACTTCCGAGATAGTTCTCATAAATTTTTGAACTGTTGTAACTTCTTCCATTCTTTATACATGTCTCTACGTCTTCTTTTCTTAATTTCTGTTACAAGCTCTAAGTATTTAGCAAATAGTATATTCCTTTTTGTTTGTTTTTTAATTCTCCATTCGCCTTTTTCAATAATTTCTCAGTGTATTTTGCGAAGAACTTCCCTTTCCCCGCACACTATGTTATTTTTCTTATAAATATGCATAATCATTATATTCTTATTTATTATAATCGCCCATCAATATACTTTATCATATTTGTATCCATCTGTACATATATTATTTTCTTTAAGTAAGCATATCGAATATATTTATTGATGCAAATCTACCATTTCCGTGATTGATTTTTTGAAATAAAATGCGAACAATAATTTTCCGTAAATTGGAATTTTCGCTAAATTCAACATTGAAATTTGCCGACAAATATATTACGATAACAAAATTCACTAAAATTTCCCAATAAGAAAATTGAAATATAGTGTTAACTTCCAAATAGCGGCAAACTCCATTAAACCAGGATCTAAAAAAATCTTCAAAGTTCAACCGCGCTCTCTCTTTTTTTTTCTCTCTCTCTCTCTCTCTCTTTCTCTCTCTCTCTCTCTCTTTAATATCAATTTAACATGTTGTCCATAGTCAATCTATTAATTTATGATTTGATGAATTAAAAGCGTTTATAACAGACGCTTCTTCTGAGCTTAATATGTTGTATTTGAATGTTATACAGCATAACCTTATCCGAACTCAAACCAATTTCATGCCTTTTTCTAAAATTTAAAACTATTCTTGAGTATCTCTCTAAAAGCGCATTTCAGAATTTTTACCTTCGCTTTTCTGCACCTGAGAGCTACGGGCAACTTTACACGTAGAGATATAACAAACAATTAACGCTGATAACGTTAATTTCTATTTATAAATCTTATCTGCGTTGCGCTACGTCAAATTATCTTGCATATGAGCAAAGCACTTATCAACTCTTTTCGAAATTATAATGTTATCAATGGTACTTCAGGCATTCAATATTTCAGTGGTATGAGCTTACTTTTCCCAGACTGCTAACAGGAATATATAATTGTTTAAATTTTTTAAATTTAATCTTTTTTCTAATTTTCCAATTTCTACAAGATTCTAGACGTATCCTCGGTTTTCCAACATTTTAAAATTATCCATATAATTCTTCCAAGATTTCTCAGCTATCATGTCTTTCAATGGTCATGACCACAAACTATGGTTGTATAAAATTTGCACGTGCGCCTAATATTTCCCAAATTATCCTCCAGATTAAAAGTGTCGGTTATAATTAAGGGCACAGATATAAGGACACAGATGATTAAGGGCACAAATAATTAGGAGCACATATAAGGGCACAGATGGTGGAAAAAATATCAAAAAAATCGATTTTCAGATTTTTAACTAGAAAAATTTTCCAATCTTTCTGCACATTTCGATACCAAATTTATTTTTGTGTTCCATTTCTTTCATTTTCTAATGTGAATTTCAAATATGGTTGATTTAATTTTTGAGGTCCAAAAGGTGTAAAATAACTGGAAAGTGTCACTGTGATCCTTGAATACTTGGATACCGAAATTTTTTTCAATCAGCAAAATTAAGAGCACGTAGAAGACGAAAAACGAATAAAGAAGGTATCATCCATAAATGTGATGCCTTCTAAAATATGATCAGTACACGTAAAAGGTATACAAAATAATAATAATTTCAATTTTTTCTTTCGTCAACTTTTAAAGAATATTTTCTCTTTGACGCATTTTTGAACGTTTTCATTCCATTAAACTTTAAAAACTTTTGAACTATTCAAGTTACGTACATGAAATATGGTCATTATATTGAAAACTATATTATCTTAAAATATACCAAGGGGATTTTGCATATTTTTCTAATTTTTGAAAATATGATTTTTTAAATATTATTGTGTTAATTATTTCGTGATATTGATGTTTAACATTTTTTAATCAAAAGTATACATAATTTAAGAATCCCCTTGGTAGAATGCAATATTATATACCTTTCTTTATAAAATTATTTTAGGGGGTATAAATTAAAAATCGTGAAAAAAGTTACGAAAAATATAAAACCATATTTTTAGTCATATTAATATTTTTTACACCAATAATTTTTTTATTTTATTTTTTTTCCGAGTATGTACTTATATAAATATGTTTTTTTAGTGAAGAAACCAAGTGCTTATCTTAAAAACTAAAACAATAGCATTTTGAAACCTGTACCCCCTTAAAGAAGCTAGAAAGTAATCATGGCAGCATAGGTCAATTGTTCAAAACCAATTTTTCTAACCTAAACAAGCCATAAACAAGGTAAAAAAATTATGTTTTGCATTTAGATATAAAATCCTTCTATGACAAGAGAACAAAACATTCAACTTGCGCTTTTTAAAAATAACTACGTTCTGCAAATTATTAGTAATTGCAGTCAAACCTCGTTAACACAAATTACTTTTATCAACACTGTTTCTTGCATCTCTCTGCCCCAATTAATAATGATTAATTTAGTGATACAGCCCCATCCTTTCCTGATAACGCGAACGATTTTCCTGGCACCGTGAGTGTTCATGAAGACGAAGTGCAATTGTGGGTCCTGTCATTTGTTTAATACTTCTTTTACTCACGTCAACCACAATGACGTTATGAACTGGAAGACATTATCATCACTAACGTTCAATTGTATCTTTAACTTAGTATTGAGTATTGTCTCAGTTATAGTGCATGAGTACGAAGTATAGTTATGCTAATTTTTGTCATGGAAACGTATGCAAAGTTATATAAAAGAAAAAAGTAATTTGAAAATAAATTACTGGGAAAAAAAAAGGAATTTGAGAAATACTGGAAATGTCCGAAAATATAACCCTAAGCATTTAACAATTGAAGTCATAGAAACATTATGTCCGTCTGCTGAGAAAAAAGACGTACGATAGTAGCGTCAATGCTTTGCTTGGAGACGGTGGAGCGATGAGCAGCGGTTTCTTTAATTCTAAATCCCCTGCAAATCCTTGTCCTCGTCCCAGCGTTAAATACATTCCCTCCCCTTTTAATGAACCCCTGTAACCCGAATCATAGGGGTTTTGAAGTGGCTCTAGTGACTAAATTTGTAGAGTGAATGCTGTGTTCGGAAGTCGGGGAATAAATTTATTTTCTTACTAAGGATACAAATGAACTAAAAATAAAGACATGTTTAAATTCTGAAAAGCATTCGAAAAGTGGAAGTATGACCTGAGAGAAAAAAAAGTGCACTATAATTAGTGCACTATAATTAATCCTGCACTATAATTAGTACAAATTAAATGAGACCCAGGTAAATTAATAGAACTAAATATTTTCTATTTCCATGTATATTTTTGTGTATATATATTTTATTTGTATTGGTTTCGTAAGATATTATTATCCTTTTCCAGGTTAACACAACTGCCAACTGGTCAACACACAATGACACAAGGGCATATTGTTTTCCACTTTTTCGTGTGGAATTTTATAAATTATAATTTCTGACGCCCACGCTTAAACTCCAACTAAAGCTTTCTATAAGAAAAGGGAGCAGCGCTCTGAGGCGGAGTCGAATCAAAGACCCATTTTATAAACCACTGTACTTTCACCTGCTCGGCCACCAGTGCACTGCAGTGATGTTTCTTTTCTCCGTATGTAAGGATGTAAGATATTATTACCCTTGGAAACGTATGCCTATAAATAAAAAAATATATCATCATCATCATATTCAACCATTATCTATCCACTGCTGGATGAAGGTCTCTCCAAATGCTTTCCACACAAGTCTATCCTGGGCCATTCGTTTCCACGTCACCCCAACCTCTTTTCTTATTTCATCCACCCATCTAGTTTGAGGACGTTTTCTAGGTCTTCGGTGGTCTCTTGGAATCCAGTTCAGAATTTCTGTTGTCCATCGTTGATGTGTTCTTCTTGCAATATGCCCAGCCCATCGCCATTTCAGTCCTTTTACTTTAACAATGATGTCCTCTACTCTAGTTTGCTCTCTCACCCAAGTGTTTCTTTTTCGATCTCTCCTAGTTATTCCAAGCATGCACCTCTCCATGCTCCTTTGCGTTGTCTGTAACTTTCGTATTGCTCCAACTGTTAGTTTGTTTGTTTGTTTGTTTTTTGGTTTTACGGCTCAAAGACTACAGTGGTCATGCTGCGCCGGGACCTACTGTTTTCCGAGGAATCCGAACCTCTTAAGGCCTGGGGAACCAAACCCCGGACTACAGTGAGCAGTGCGATCTTTATGAGATCTCTGAGTAAGCGTTCTTTTTGCACTGCTGGGAGTCGAACCCGGATTAGCCGCGCAATAGGAGAACGCGTTACCACACTGCGCCACCGCAGGGCTCCAACTGTTAGACTCCATGTCTCTGATCCATAAGAGAGGACTGGCAATACACACTGGTTGAAGACCTTTCTTTTTAGACACAAAGGCAATTTCCCCTTCAGGATAAAACTGTTTCTTCCAAATGCACTCCAGCCAAGTTTAATACGTCTGTTGAGTTCTTTCATAATGTTACCATCCATTGAAATCAGCTGGCCAAGGTAAATATATGAATCAGCAATTTCTAGCTCAATGTTGTCAACTTGTACTTTTGTTTCCTCTACGAAATTATTGAACATGATTTTAGTTTTTTGTAGGTTCATCTTGAGTCCAACTTCTTTACTTCTAGTTGAGAGCTCCTGTACCATGTCTTGGAGTTCTGATGGGTTCGTTGAAAAAATAACAATGTCATCAGCAAACCGCAAATGATTTAAATATTCACCATTTATTTTTATTCCCTTGTTATTCCAATTTATCTGCTGAAAAATCATCTGTAAAGCAGAAGTAAAAAGTTTTGGAGAAATGGTATCTCCCTGCCTCACCCCTTTGCCAAGTTTTATAGTTTTGGTATCTTTATGTAACCGAAATTTTGCACTTGCATTTTTATACACACGTTTCACCATGTCAATGTACACATTCTCAATGGTCTCGTTGACATTAAAGAATTGATGACTGCTGATGTTTTAATAGAATCAAAGGCCTTCTCATAGTCAATAAATGCAACACACAATGGAAGTTCATATTCATGTGTTCTTTCAATTAATTCTCTTAATACTTGAATATGGTCCACTGTACTGAATCCACTTCGAAATCCAGCTTGTTCTCTTGGTTGAGCTGCATCTAATTTTTTCTGCAGGCGATGTGTTAGCACTTTTGTGAAGATTTTATAAATAGCAGGTAACAAGCTAATTGGTCGGTAATTTTTCAAATCCTCTTTATCACCTTTTTTATGCAAAAGAATTACTGTTGCAGAATCCCATTGGTTTGGTATGTTACCGCTGTTAAGACATTTGGTAAAGAATTTTGCAAGTATGTCTTCTACATATTCTCCAGCTTCTTTTAGGATAGCTAATGTAATACCATTATCACCAGGGGCTCTTC
>QLNU02003225.1:86051844-86069410 GCA_006491805.2 Dysdera silvatica | reverse complement strand
AAAAGTAAAATAATTACAATGTTTTTATAGTTTAAATTTAAACTTGTTCTATTAATTACATTGTAAATTATCGATTTTGGTTATTGTATATGTCTCCTTTACTAGGTTATCCTTCTGTCATACTTGACTATAATCTACCCTAAACCATATAGTTTAATTAAAGAAAAGCCCAGCTTTAATTCATTGTCGTAAATTAAATATTTTGGTGAGTATAAAGCAGGGTTGTCCAACCTTTTTGGGTAGCGGGCCACTTAAAGAATTTTCACGGATCTCGCGAGCCAGCGGTTTCTTAAAAAAAAAAATTGAAAAAAAATAACTTACACTTAACAACCTCCCCTTAGAGTTTTTTCCAGTTATTTGTGCTCTTGCGATGTAGAAAGGGGTCACCTCTCCTGTCCCCAAAATTTTTCCTTATTTCTGAAAAAAAATATCTAAACTTTTTGTTTGGGAATTTTTTTTTATTTCAAACAGTTGTAGACAGGCCAGATTAACATTGTTTGCGGACCGGATTGTGACATGACATGTTGGACAATCCTGGTATAAAGGAAGGCTAGTAATATAACAACATTTACCTAAACTATTTAACAGTCCAAAACTAAAAATTTTCCTGGTGAGGGCCCCGAAACCGCCCCCCCCCCGTAATAACATCCTGGATCCGCCCTTGTCTACGTTGATGCACATAGAAGGAGACTGTGAGTGACGAACTTAGAAGGCAAACCACGGAAAGATGTCAAAGGACTTTCAGAAAATCTGAGGCAAACAAGGGTTTTATATGAAGATCCTACGTCCTTTAGGAGTTAAAGGAAGATAAAAGAAGATTTCAGGTTCTGTGTTTCGTACTCTCCCAAAGTATCATACATATCAAATACTATATCGCATAAGGTTGATATTTTTTTTCTTCTCAGGCACACATTCCCACTTGTGTACTATTATAATAAACCCACATAACTCTGATTTGTACAACGCTCTACTTTCGAAGAGCGCATACGCCTCGTTGAGGGCACGGGTTGCCGAGTCCAGCTTTTAGCATAAATCTGGAGAAGAACACCCCCTCCAAAATACACTGCCCGTTACTGTCTACGATTGTTGAAGTCAACAAGTAGTACTAATAATCTTTTAACCATAACGTGTTGAAATTGTTAAAAGGTTAGGAATGAAACTGTTAAAACACAATTGCGATATTAATTCTTAATCAACTCAGAGTGTTTGTATTTTATCGGTAGTGACATTACGGAAAATAAATCTTTAAAACTCTAAAAAAAACTAATAAATTTGTCACGTCGTAACGAGATTTAATTTATGGCAAATCTTTTACCATTTTTTGTCGTTTTATGAGCTCTATCGAACACCCGTTTCTAAAGGCGACAATGCTCACCTCAGTATTAAAGATAGCACTCTCTACGCGGAAAATCCACTGTTTCCAAACTTTGGATAATAAATTTTCCGGTGATTTATTAAAAAATAAAGCCACCGCTGCGTGAAATACAACGTAAAATTTAATATCCACTTCCGCTTACTTCGGTGGGGGGTCTTTAAGCGCAGCAGGTCTTCTCCCCAGTTGGTCTCTCTTCTAGCACATTCACCGTACGATTTTCGCGTGAAACATGGCACTAAAACACATTTATCTGTCAGGTTTATATCCTTGGAAACTTTATTTTTCTCGATAGAAAACATATTTCTTTTTTGTTTAGTTTTTAGCATTTTAAATGAGATTTTCAAGTACGTTTTCTCGCGTTCAGTGAGTCATGCAACAGTCCGTACTTCGCCCACGTTCATAGACTTCGATCAAAAAGTTAATTAGACTAGTTTAAAACAAGTAATTAATATTTGCATTAAAGTTAATGATCATCCATTAAAATTAATATGTAATTAAAAAATATTCATATTTTAATAATGATTTATCTTTAAATTTATACGAAGGCCGATCAAGAAAAGCGAAATACAATCTCATGTGATTTATCATAATATTCTTTTACCGTCGACACAGCTCACAGACAAGCATTAAACTGGAACCCCTAAGGAAAAAGGGAAAGGGGTAGACCACAATAGGGGTAGGCATAATTTTACAACAGGAAAGGACGAAAATTAGAAAACAAAATAATATTGCTTATTCGCATGTACTGGCTATACAGTATTTTATTTCATTTCCAAAAAACCTCGTTAGTCTTTGCTGTAAAACAATTATCAAATCAAGAATATCAGAAATGTCCGTTTTTCATTTTTTGCAGTTTCGAGTTAACTAGAAAATGTAAGGTTTAAATTAAGCATTAAATTTTTCTTTTTGTGAATTAAGGATTGACGATTTCTGCTTGGAATCTTGGCTCTTATGTAGATACGATTGCATTTTGCTTGCAACTTTTAACTCTGACTGTAGCCGCAAACGTAGAAGATACCCGTGGACTGTGACTCAAGTAAAATTAAATATTTATAATTAGCCTGCATCCTCATTCTGGTTCATTTTCACTCCAATTAAATTTAACTTATCTGGAAATTATTGGCCATAATATAACTGAAATAAGTTTCTTTGTATTCTTTTGATTTCCTGTCTTACAGTATAGCCCAGATGCTCTTGCGCCATAAAAGCCAACAAACAAACATTTCGTCTCGTCGTTCTATGATCTGCTTATTATTATTATTATTATTATTATTATTATTATTTTGCTTCCGAAACATTTTTTTGTATGAATATTGTAGTGAATAATTTATAACTGTCAAAATCTGTTTTCAATTCGCATCCAGCTTCACACAGATTCGGGTTAAGGAAAAAATAAATCCTTAAACGTCTTTCGTCAGTGCCATATTTCCCAATAGGCTATACTAGGCTATAGACTAGGGCGGCAAAATTTTGTGTATTGAGTCTGATATAAAAAATTTAATACCATATGATATAATCAGATGTTTTGCCGAGAAGAAAGCTAGACGTCATGCTTTCCATTTAAATACCAGTGTTCGATAGGCTTTTATTTTTTGCTAAAATTAAAATTTATTTCAATAAAATTGAATTTGATTTATTATATACCAAGAAGAGATAATACTTCAATATAAGTTAATATTGTTTAATGTTTATGTTTCAATTTATGAGTTTGTTTTTCAACATATTTGTTGTCAATACAAAATTTTTTGGCGTATATTGAAAGTAAGAACAATATATTCCTACCACTGGTTGTGGGGAGGGGGGGAGTCAGATGAGTAGGAAGGGGCGGCAAAATTATCCTTGGGGCAGCAAAAATAGCCTAGGGGCGGCAAAATGGTAAATCCGCCCATCTACGAAAGAGTAGATTGGAAAACGTATTTATTCGACGTATGACATCGCATTTTACACAAAACACTACAAATATGCATGCGTTAAGTGCAACCGACTTAACATGCATATTTGGATTTAGCATCACAAATGTTCAAGTACGATATTATTACTCCTCTCAGGCTTAGCACAATTACTAAGTGGTCAATACGCAAATCCACCGGGGTACGTTTTTTGTAATTTTTTTTTTTTTTAGTGGAGAATTTTTTTTCTATCTAATAATTTCTGACGCTCATGCTTAAGGTCAAACCAGAGCTTTCTAAGTATAGCAGATAAAGAACAATTGGCAATTTACATTAACACTAAGAAGTGTAGCAACATCTTTCAAAACCTTATATACGAAGAAAGGGGGCATCGTTCCTGTACCCTGGGCCCTGCGGTGGCGCAGTGTGGTAACGCGTTCGCCTAGTACGCCGTTAATCCGGGTTCGACTCCCAACAGTGTACAAAGAACGCTTACTCAGAGATCTCATAAAAGATCGCACTGCTCACTGTAGTCCGGGGTTTGGTTCCCTAGGCCATAAGAGGTTCGGATTCCTCGGAAAACAGTAGGTCCCGGCGCAGCATGACCATTGTAGTCTTTGAGCCGTAAAACCACAAACAAACCTGTGGCCAAGCAAGTTACGGCACACCGGTTTGTGCGGTCCCCGATCCGACTCAGGGCCAGAAAGGTATCTGTTTTTCTCCTGTAGATAGAAAGATCCAGTTTGAGCTTAAGAGAGGGCATCAGAAATTATTATCTTCAAATGAGCGTGTTAAGCCCAGAGAGTTTCGGCCATGAGCATAGGCGTAGCCGGGGGGGAGTTTTGGGGGTTGTAACCACTATCGCAATGAAATTTTGTATATTTAACATAGGAATATATAAGTTGTAGCTCTGTAATCCCTCCCATTAAGCCTGTACCTCTCCCTTATGAACTTTCTGCCTACGCCTATGACCGCGAGTGAACTATTTGCTAACAAAGTAACCAGCTTAGTAAAATGTCCTCACTATTTGTAGTCGTACTAACGGTTGGTGACGTGGCGAACAAATTTCCGCTATTTTGATTTAGATGTATTCAAATCTAAGCTCTTAATTCCTTCTAATAGCCTAGTTAACAATTGACGACCAAAGACAAAAATATGATTATAAGACAATTCACGTCAGAGCAGTTAAGAGAAAATGGAAATGAAACAGGGGAAATTCTTTCTTATCTGAACTGAATCGGGAAAGAAAGAAAGAAAGAGTACAATTAAAGCCGCTTATATATGCTTGTACGCAGAGGTTTTCTCTCCCAAACGATCCACATAACCGACATCCTTAAGCTGATGAACAGACGATAAGAATGAGGGAAAATAAGTAACTCGTTGCGGCAATTGAAATGAGTTTCGTTAAAATGAAGCCAGGTGCTCTGTCTTTCAAATGGAGTAACTTCATAGGGAAAGCACAAACCGAAATATTTGAAAAAATTCCGCTGAAGCGGGAGTCGGGTTAAAGTTACAGATGTAACCCTAACAAAATTTACAACTAGCAAACCCAACACATAACTAGCAATTTCCAAATACAGCTAAAAATCCGTTTTCTTTAACACCGAATTATAGGAGAAAGACTCTTTTAAAGAACCACTCGTGTCCCCGTCATTTTTTAATTGCTTCTTCCCTGATAATAATGAATGGTGACCCTGATGAATACTCAATAAGTGGTGTTCTTATCAGACTTAATTTTGGTATAAAATGAAGTCCGAAATAAAATGATGTTATATGTCATTTTGTACTAGCATTCTATTTTAAGAAATTAGTTGAGGTTTTCCAAGAGTGATAGGATCCAAGGGAGCGCTCCCCCAAAACATTTTCTAGATCTGCACGGGGTTGCTTCGGCGTTTATAACAGAAGAGGAATTGGCAGAGAATATAATATGTATATAGAATTGAAAATTAATTTTAAAATATATTAGAATTCACTTTGTAGTCGGTCCCTTACAATGCTGCTGTTGTAAATTTAAAAAAAAAATTCGTATGGAACTATTTTGCATAACTAAATTTTAAATATGATACTGTGAATTTTTGGAGCAAACAAATTACCGTGCTGAAATTTTAGTTACAGCAAAATTATCATATACGATTTTGTTTCCCGAATATTCAATTTATATTTAATTTAAATTCTTCCTTTATTATTTTAATGTACAATTTTCCAATTGGTAGGGAATTTTTATTAATAAATCGAACACGGTGAGGAAGCATCTCTCTTAAGAAAATTGTTACTAATAAAATTTCGCCCTTTATATCCTAACTTAAGAAAAATTTCTTAACGATCAGGGACATCATCTTTCAAACTAAAGAAATGCCACTCATCTCGTTTACGGTCTTATTATATTTAAATATGGATTAAAATTGTGCGTGACGTAACATTCGGTATCATAAATTAAATTGTGGGGAAAAAAAATGATTGACGTTGTAAATCATTTCTGAGAATTCAAATTCTGTTTACATCTCTTATCGCAACTGGTCTCGCTTCGTTGCGGTTCATTTGAATAAAAGAATGGAGTTTTAAGCGTGTAAAGAGCTCTCATAATATTACCCGCGCTACTTCATAGCGTTTAATAACAGCTTATGGAGTGATTTAAAATCTAATTTCGCACGATAGTGTGTTTTTCGCCATCGTTTAATCTGTATCGTTAAGTGATCAAAATTATTTTTAGGCGTTTAGCCTCGTTTCTCGACCTTTAAACTTACCTACGAATGAACCTGTTCGTATGGCATTGTGAGAATGGCAGCTTATTTTGACTTAAAGTATGTTTTCTGAAAGTTTTGCGATTACTTGGCGTCGATTCATTGGCGTACGCAGGGGATTGGTGGGGGGTCAAAATCCCCCTATTGCGACGCAATAATTTTTATGTATACATGCAAATATATATGGAGTTGTAGCTTTGTAACTTCACATCCCCCCTCCTCCCATTATAAGCTTGTAACCCCCTTTATGAGCTCTCCGCTTACGCTTATTTTCACAAAAAAATCTCATACTGGATTCTAATACTTACGAAGTTTTCATATGTATTATTAGCTTATTGCATTATACTAAACATGGGCGAAATCATTCTGCGTAAACAAATAAACGAAGCATTTGATAGTGATGTGATGACCGAACTACCATGACAAATTTAGTTTAGGAAGTTTTCTTCCGGGGTTTTTGATCTGGGTGATAAATTTCGATCTTGCAGACTACTGAAAACTGACATGGTTAAAAAAGATCCAAACCGAACCTCGTAAGAATTAGAAGAATGATTAAATGTCCTGGCAAAACTGTTTAGATCATTTGCGCCAACTAAACATGAGTTCCACACTCAATGCTTGGGCGCCTCACGACCTTAACAAAAAAAAATTAATTAATTTGACTGAGTTATTATTTATAGTAACTTGGCCGATTTTGTAGTTTGACAGCTGCAAGATCGACAAATTTTTAAATCAAATTGTCACCGGAAATGGAAAATGGATCATATCTAGCAACGCAGTGAGAGAAAAAGAAAAGAGGGAAAATTACATAAAGAAAAATACTTATAAACCGGTTGGAATAGAATACGTGGTGTATAACACTGTGGCAAAAAATTCGCTTCGTCCGTATTATATAAAATATCGGAAAACCCGCTCGTTATTACAAAAGTTTACTCCGTCACGAACTTGGCAAGTGCATTACAAATTTGGCGACGGTTGGCACGGGGAGCAGACAAACAAACTTGGCGAATTACTTTATTTAATTTTATTAATTTTTCTCTTTCGAGAAAACACAATAGTGATACTGAAAGAGTCGCCTCGATCACGATACATATTAGTTGGTTTACTACTGGCACGATTTTAACTTAGTCGCTAGCGTCACGACACCGTCATCCATACTCTCCTGACTTTGCTCCATCATCAGAACAGACAAGCCCGCCCCTCCTCCACATTCGCGTTTTATTTCCTCATCCTCTATTAACGCTGGCAGAAGACATTGAATCAACATAATGGAAAGCACTATTTTACTAAAAGCATGGTAAACTTATCTCACAAAGAAATTAAATGAATAAAAATAAATAAATTGTATTATATAATTAATTAAAAATTTCTGGTACCCAAATTTCCTTACTACTTTTCTACCTTAATTAAGTGCATGAATCAACTCATTGCTTCATCCTATTCACTACAGCAGTTTGTCAGATGAGGACATAAATTTACACAAAAACTCATGGCGTTTATAACCTAATGTTTAATGTGAATAAAATTACCGTTTCTCCCCTATTCATTAAATCTATAACATAATGAGAAATCGGGACAATCAAACTAGAAGCTATAATGTATTAATTACACTACTTAACTGGAGGAGTGCCTCGTAACAAGCTATAGCTTTCTGTTCTCCTCCATTTTTTTTACCTATGTTAATATTCTCTAACTTTCAAAAATATCAGTTGTAACATTAGAATCATATCGAAACAGATGTATTACCAGTAACTGCATATTGGGTTGAATAAATTATATTTCTTTCATTCTTCTGTTTTGATCGTTACAAAATCACCGAAATTAGGTGGGGGGAGAATTTCGCACTTTTCAGGAAGTAAAAAATTGTCTCGTGTAATTTTTTGAAGGATAACCAAATAACGTTTGAGGGACAGGGCATTAAAAAGGTGATAGATGAAAGATTGTCATAGGTGAAATAGGAAATTGTATGATAGGGATTAAATATAGTCGAAACCGCATATATGCAAAAAATATCGAGCCTCAAATTTTCTTGTATCTTTTTAATATCTAAACCCGCTTAATTTCAATTTTATACATGAGAAAACCGCATACATGCAAATATTTTGAAGTCAACTGAATGTTTTATTATAGAATTTAAACTTAATATATGCAAACAAACTTTATGAACAAGTTTTCATCCACAGTACATGAGTAGCTAGCAACCTTTATTTTTAAGGATTGGCTTTCCCCATTAGAAATAGCTGTCAACCCTTGTCGAAGTGTCACGTACCAGCTTATTTATGGCTTTGTTTACGGTTCCCCCGCTTTCTAATAATGATTAATTGATAAATAAATAACTTTTATTTATCACGGGTGACATACAATGCATACAATCGGTAAAGACATGTTTCTATATTACATTAGACAAGTTCCATGTACTCTTCGTTCACGAAAGGTAGTCCGATAGAACATTTAAAAGCAACGGGAGGTGACGTTACAAACGGCCTATCCCATTACAGCAGAGGAGGACTACGATTTCAAAACCTGATTTTAGCGTTGACAAACGTTCATTAAAACAAGCTTTGAAATCGGAGTCCTCCTCTGCTGTAATTAACTTGCCCGTTTGTGACGTCACCTCCCGTTATTTCTAACTGTTCCATCGGACTTCTTTTCGTGAACGAACAGTACAGTAAATCGCACATACCGACGTACACACTATAACTGTCTTCGAAATCGCTATCAAAATTTGTCTTTGTAACTGGCTCGGTGAATTATGCGTCTCGTGTTTTATTGGTCTACAAAATACTTAGTCTATTTGCAAGTTTTTTGCTTTCTTCTTTTGCACTTTTTAGTTTATATTTATTGTGAACATGGTAGATGAAAAGAAACTGGCATGTCTGCTTAAATATTGGTCAGAAATTGGTGATTTTAAATTCTTTGAAATCAAACAGTTAAGACAAAGATATAAATAACAAAAGAGTATGGTTATCATTTGTCCATTATTTTCCACTGATACAGTACACGTTTTTATGTAAGTACTACATTACTGCTTGTTATTTTTATTAATAGAGTAATAGTACTGTACATTATAAATATTGAAATAAATGTATATGATTTATAAAATTAGAAATAAGAATATCTAATTTAATAAAAATTTAATGAGCAAATTATTTCCACGCTATAGTTCAGAGAATACTGCTTTTATGTAAAACCCGCTTATATGTACAGGATTTCGTTGCCGTGTACATTTGCATATATGCGGTTTCGACTGTAAATTGTTAGCATGCAAAAATTGTTGTTTTCTTTTTCATGTCAAAATAACGAAAAAAACTTTTCACCAACCCAATATATAGAGTGCTTCGTGCCAGTATCCAGAGGGGGAATCTTAGGGACCGGCCTCCCATAAACTAATGTTTTAATGGGACTTAGCTATAATGGCCTTGCATGCTGTGATTGTATCGATACATGCTATGAAACTTTTTGTACCCTCCCTCCCGTCCGAAATTTAAAAAAAAAAAAATTACAATACTTTTTCAAGCTATAAACATAATCAATATATTTTTTAACAATAGGTATCCTTCGCATATAGTGTACACCAAATCATGCTAATGGTAATAAATACAGATAAATGATTTGCTTAAATAATGAACTGCATTTTCGAAATACAAAATGAGCAAAGATGTTCACAGCAAAGTCCTCATTTGTGAAGGAAGTCAGTCTTCACGATGAACAAAGAAGTCTTCAACGTGTCTTCCCATAAAGTAGAACACCCAACAAGTGAACACACAGATGAGTATCTGTCTATTTCTGCGGATACCAAACTATCTGCGGGGTCCAGTGTAAGCCATCTTCAGCAGGGTTTAGATTCCATATCTGACACAATCGCGACTTCTGTCGCATCTCTCTGTCTCTCTTCTAAAGACGTGCCATAAATGAGACTTCTATTTATAGGCACTCTAAGTGTCTTAAGTGTCGTACAAGTACTACTCATCGCGTCTTTTTTACGTAGCGAGTGATTTTGACACGGTTTAGGGATTTTTTACTACGGGTCACCTCATTGGATATCCACTTGAACGGTGCAAAAATTAGTTCCCCTCTTATCTCCCTTTTGTTGCGAAAGTTGAGGGTTATTTCCCTCCTCATAGAATGTATAATTGCATTAGAACCTATTTTCTGGGTTTTAACGTTTATCTGATTATGAAGAACATACTTCTTATCAAGGGAGCAGTTGGCGAGTGATTGAATCAGAATTATCTGTTTTAGTAAATTCGCTAGAACTTGGAAACGATCTTGTTACCTAGGGAGGGGAAGAATACGTCAGCGTACGGAAATTTGATTTAAAAAAAAACTCTACAAAACGACGAAAATTTGGGTTAGATTTTCCCCCCTTTTCTTGTCATTTTTCGCGTGGTAAAAATTAAAATTATTGCTTATAATAATTGAGATTATTGCTTATATTACATTTAAGATTATAAGGTGATTACACTGAACTGAACATACAATGTTTTTCGTATTTTATAGTCACGTATTTATTTTCTACATATATAGTAAACTCCCTCATTAGCGCGGACACTCACCGGACAGAAAAATTTGTGCGTAAAAGAAAGGTGGTCGTAAAATAGAGTTAATCTTGCGAAAGAAGCTTTTCGCTGGGAACTTTTATCTAACCGTAAAAACGGGGTAACTTTATCTGAGTGGCATCTGTTAAAAGGGGTTTTCCTGCATATTATATTCAATTGTCTACTCGCATACAGCAAGCAAACAAGCCCTTTGATACATTATATGCACCACTACTTCCTCATAGGCGTACCCAAAAAGTTCATAGGAAGGGTTATAGGCTCAATGGGGGGTTACAGAGCTACAACTCACATATTCCTATGTTAAATATACAAAATTTCATTGCAATGGGGGGTTACAACCCCCATCAACACCCTCCTTCTTACTCCAGTCACTCCCTCTCGCCCCGGAAATCTTGCTCACTGCGTAACTCTCTCTCTCTCTCTCTTTCTGTCTATCTAACTTCTATTTTAATAACTTACATGTTATTGTTTCCTTATATCATTATCCTTTCTTTTATATTGTAGACATTTTTATACCCTTCGATGCTTTTATAGTATACGTGTGAATGTATTTTCCTAAACAAATAATTACAAAATATTTTAAATGTTAAAGGCACGTATATTAACTAAGCTAAAAATAAATTGCAGATATTCTAATACCGTTGTTCTCATTTTTTTTTTTTTATCTCACGGACTCTCTTTCTTACCACGTGTCTGGCCATGGAACCCATCGATAACTATTTAGAAAAAACCCAAAGGGTTATTATTTATTGCGCTTGTACATAAACATAAAAATAATCAATAAATATATCAGTACAAAAATAATCAATACTTTTCTATTATTGCTGGATAATGATTATTAGTGAACTCTCTGTTATTTATGCTGTTTCATATGCAAGAAGTAATCTGGAAATGTTGGCCGAGCAAGCGGCACTGTGTTTCCAAGAGGAGAGGGACATACAGTCTAAGAGATGAGGAAAGAAAGATGAGTTAGAATCTCCATTTTGGAATCTTTCTTTTGGGGATTTGTGGTAGAAGAACACAAGTTGTGTTCTGGTGAGTGAGGTCCAGTGTGGAGCAACAGCTCCAATCGCCACCAACAGCGTAGCACGTTTGAAATTTCTGGACGGCCAGAAATCGTGAAAAGCTATTATTTATTAATTATCTCTGTTTTTTATTATAGTTACCTGTAAGTGGTTGTCACGGGGAAATTGCAAAATTTACAGATTTACTTAGAATTGTTGGTGACGTTTTGCAAATTGCTTGTGCAGCCCCTGAAGAGTGGTCACTTTGCCTTGGGCTTCCGTGGAACACAACTGAAGAAACATTAGTTCTAATACATGAAAAGTTACGTAATAGATTAGATCAGTGTTTCTTGAAATGTATTCCGCTACGCCCTTTAAGAATGCCCCAAGAAATTTGTAAAATATTCCCGAAATTTTAAAAAGTACGTAAATTCCGAAATTTTTCCCCCCATGGTAACTCCTTGGGCTTTCCTGGAGCAAACATTGATAGAGGAGTTCAATGACTAAGCATGTGGCAAAAAAAGTGTTCCATAAGCCAAAAAGTTTGAAAGCCTTTGGGTTAGAAGCACGTGATTAACGCAAGCAATGAATATATATAATGAAATTAAAATCATAAACATATACACTTTTAGTATCTAATGGTCGTGCAGAGCAATATGACATGTACCATTTATATTCTTATTCCAACAATTAATATTAGGGTAATAATACCTTAACATCTTTACATACGGAGAAAGAGAGCGTTGTTTCCTGTCCTCATTCGTCTAGCGGTCCAAGACACTCCGGGCTAAACGGAGGGACCCTGGTTCGAATCCAGGATGGGGAAAGCGTCTCTTTTTCTCCAAAATTACACAAGCTCTAGTTTGAGCTAATTAATACGTGGGTGGCAAAAATTATAGTATAATAAATTCCCCCACGAAAACTCACAAAAATCTCGCCCCGGAGGCTTTCTTGTGTTGACCATATTTGGCAATTGTGTTATCCCTGCGGAGGGTAATAATACCTTAACACCTTTACATACGGAGAAAGAGAGCGTTGTTTCCTGTCCTCATTCGTCTAGCGGTCCAAGACACTCCGGGCTAAACGGAGGGACCCTGGTTCGAATCCAGGATGGGGAAAGCGTCTCTTTTTCTCCAAAATTACACAAGCTCTAGTTTGAGCTGTAATTAAAACGTGGGTGGCAGAAATTATTGTATAATCTAATAACTAAGTTTATATGGAAAGGATTGTTTCTTCAAGAACATGATAATTCTCTGCAAAAATATAAATTTCTCTCCTTTACGTATCCCCCCTCCAATAAATATATATTGCACTCTTTAGGTACATTGTATCTTGCGATTTACGTCCTTTGTTGTTGTTGTTTTTTACAGTATTGTAATATACGATGGTAATCAACTCTGCATCCACAACTTATGAAGCGCCTGTGGGGAAGGAGTAATAACACAAGCAAAAATGTGTTTGAAAAAATTATGCAAGCACGAGGAAGTTACACAAGTATACACTTAAGAATTTTTTTCGTTTTCAAAATAGTAACTTTCATAAACGTCATTACCAAAGTCTTGACACTCGCCAGCAGCCCATTAAAGTACGCATGCGGTCTTGGGCAGAAAAAGTCAGCGACCCTTGGCCTAGCGTAACGTAATAACGTTCTAACCATGCGGTTTCTTCGTGCTAAACGGTATAAAATTTCATACTGCAGACCAAAGGTATGTGTGAAAAAATGTCGGTAATCATACCTTGCAGTATAGGGTACTGATACAAAAAGAATCTTTTTTTTTTTACTTATATCGAGGTAAAACTAATTATACAGAATTTTCCACCCCTTTCCACTCCTGGAGCCCACCCACTCTGAACACACGTCCCAAAATAAAAAATGAAGAGAAGATGGATTAACCAGGGGTGACCTACGGGGTGCGGTTACATCAAAGGGGCATCATCCACTAAATATTTTTGGGGAGGACCATGATAATGGAAAATATATATTAAAGGTAGAGACGCGGGCTCTTCCATTTTCGCGACCAAATGATGGCGATTAAAAAACAAGCCAACGAGCTTGCTGCACATATCGCAATATCTATTTAATTTAACGCACTTCATGTTGTTAATTTTCAGGCTAGTTTCTTATTGAGATTCTACGCACAGCTGCGATGGCTACAGTGAGAATAATTAAGAAAAACTGATATTTAAATTTATATCATGATTAATTGCATATCTGGAAAAGTTATGATTAGATGGCGATATCATCTCCACCCTTTAAAAATTCGTATCTAACAAGAGAACCAACGTGTAATTCTAGCGAGAAAAATAATTTCCCTGCCTTATATATATGTATAAAATACTGCTAAATTTCAGCTAGTGACATTTAGTTTGTATACGAGTTTCATGAATAATATGCAGCGAAATTGAAAATTACTTCAAGCAGGACAATACATCTTATGATGGTTGAAGTCTTTGTTTCCTATGAAAAATCTGATGCGTCACGGGTAAGAGTTAATCTAGAACCTAATTTTTGACTCATGGTAACTTAAAATGAGAAGAAAGTGGAGGAGTAAAAAGTATGCATGGAGGCGGAGAGTGGCCTCCAAAGGCGACGTTGTAATCCCAGACAAGACGCTGAAACAGCGCAACCAACCGCCCGACGCAGGTTAGGGAAATGAGAAAAAAGAAATTAACCATGCACCCAAACAAGATTCGAACCAATAATAGTTAGGTTACCATTCCAATGCTTTGATCTCTAAGTTACAAAATAGATCTGTGTATGTCCCTTTTCCCGTAAATAGGTTTACCCAAATTATGCTACCAGTTTCTTTTCTTCCCCAGCCATTAGAAACTTGGAAATAGATTTTAATTTGAATCCGTTTGTGGAGTATGAGATCAATCCTAATGGTTAATTTCTCCACAGCCTTTTTAATTTACCACAAGGGGCCTTCCATTTACAATATTTCTAATAAAATTTGGCGTCTCTGTTTGGAATTCAGTTTTACGTATCATTTTTATTTCTTAAAAATGTGACAGACGACTTGTTGTGACCTAAGAATCACAATCACTCTTTTCTCTTGCTAATTCGATCTAGGGTTCAACTAAGCAAGATCTCCAGAGAAAGACATGTTTACAGACGACTGAACTTATTAGGAAGAGTGTTCTTAATGCAGTGTATGCAAAACTTGTGTCAAGGGAAAGATCCATTCGGGGTCACTATTATAATATTTAATGTTGGGAATAATATTTAACGTCGACCACTCCATCCTGAAAGTTCGTTAACTGCGTTGCTACTATCTATGGTGATTAATTATTAAATGATTATTTATGACTCTGCTAATTATAGATCATTACTTTCTACTCTTACTTCTTCCGAGGTAACGTTAAGCAACATTTTCGTCTTAGATGATTTCGTGTTAGATGACATGTTGTATAATCTGAGTAAAATTCGCAAAAATTCAAATAAGCGGAAAATGTTTTAATGGTTCTGGATTTTCGTCTTAAACTGGCTTAATAAACCACCTAGAATGGGATCCCCGAATTTACCTATATGCGACTTTCAAACTGAAGCAATTATAATTTACTAACTAAATGCTAATTTAAAATCTATTCTTAATTGGATAGCGGTTTGTCAAATTAACGTTTTCTACATTAGTCATAAATATACTCTGTGAAATTGAAACACCAAAATGAATTTAGATGATAAATTGCTCGCAAAGATGTGTTTGCTTATCCGAGTTATACTTACATAGACATGGATTAGATAACAAATGAAACTATGAATATATATGTGAATAGTAGCATGGAATAACACCCTCTTTTTCGCAATTCATTCGAAAATTTGTCGTAATATCGAATCGTGAAAATCTCAAATGAAGTAATGAGGAACTGTCTTCCATACTTTCTGCATCTATTGTAGAAGAATTCTGTTGTCAACGCTGCTCTGACCAAGCTTGAAAATCACTTCTCAGGGTGCACTCATATGTTCTATTGGCAATGTCTAGTGATCTAACGGCCATGATAGAAGATTAGTACTACACAAGCACTCCCTTGGGA
The DNA here is from genome assembly GCA_006491805.2 of Dysdera silvatica. Lineage (NCBI taxonomy): Eukaryota > Metazoa > Arthropoda > Arachnida > Araneae > Dysderidae > Dysdera > Dysdera silvatica. Next base: position 86,053,807 of record QLNU02003225.1, on the reverse strand, counting down.
TGTTTGCCGTATGTAAGTGGACATTATCTCGTTGGAACACGAGACATTATGTACTCCCCTATTAAAGACTATTGTTGAGGTTTCTTGGATATCCTTCATATAGCAATGAGTTGTCAAATTTTCTGTAACATACACCGAATTTGATGGAGCTGCTATAGTTAGTCGATATTAAATCATAATGCTTATTTTCTCGTATGCCGTTCTACGATAGTGCTGAGATTATTCCGTTCGCAGTGATATCTTCACACGAAGCTTACACAAGCAGAAACGAATTTCCTTGCTGGACACTTCGCAACGCAGCCCCCCATTCATTACACCAGGTTTCATAGGAATGACAGTACTTTTTCCTAGGAGGCAATGGACAAAAATCTGCAGTAAGCGTCGCATTGTATGCCTTGCATCTAATCTTGCTTCTATTAGTCGATTGGAAATTTCCCGTCATGCAGTGGCTTGACTAATAGCTGACATCACCACTCTCCTGATTCTGGAAAATATGGCTATAGGTGTTAAAGCTTGATAACGTATTAAACGACTGTCCCTTTGGGTAATCGCTCTAGCTGACTACCCAAGGTTGGACGTAGTAGTGTTATCCTACACCATTTTCAACCTGGTGGGTACAAGTATAACCTATCTACTATTTCCTCCACCTTTGAACAATAGTCTTGTCGCAACCTATTTATATCATTATACGTCGAGTCGACCGTACAGCCACACGAGACCTATTATTCACTCTCTATGATACAACTAACCACCAGAGCAACATAATACATAATTCCGTTCGTTGTGTTTTTGTGGCGCAAGGACAACAGGCATTCTGTTCCACATAATACCCAATATGTCGATGCAACTAGAACTTTTCAAATCCCGTAATAAATTCTAGGAATGTACGAAGGGCTGAAAGTAAAAGTGCTGTGCAAGCACGAGCATACAGACTAGATGCGCGTCTTCTCGCTCCTGAGACTTGAGTCCTGATCTAAAAGTGAGACATCTTCACCGAAACGAACGTGCATTTTTGCGGCGAGATTTTCTACTTATTCACTTACGTTTTGTGCATCGATGTAAATAAAGCTATGTTGTAGAAACGCTTCGTTAGCCGTATCACTACAGGCCATAATCCTGGGCACAAATCCAACATTTTGGAATAGCAAGATCCACTATGAAATGCCTCTCACACGCAAGTTTCTTTGACGCAATGCCTTTGACGCACATTCAGAGGTCACTGAATTTTATCCACACACCTTCAGACCATCTCAAATACTCCCGTTTCTACCACACTGACCAAACCGAATATACATAAGATGGCAATGTCACCTGACCTCTTCTCCAAGTCTGTTAATTGAAAATATTTCTCACACGCAATTCTAATAATTCTACTAGTATATTATATTGTCTCTCCAAAGAAATTATTTTTATTAACATGTAAAGCGTTTAACAACACAAATATATATGGAACTATCATATCATAAACTACAACTTTTGCGTTTATAAGAGCCTTAGATTGCGTAGAACTGTCACGACATCGAAATCACTCACATCCGGATGTTCTGATAATCCTGGTATTGTAGGTAAAGTCGTATACGCGAATCCGACCATCCTTTTTTAGTGCTATAATTTTGATTTCGCGAAGTGTATACAGTGAAAATCGGTTATAACGACCTTCAAGAGACCGTGCAAATTCGGTCGTTTTAACCGATAGTCTTTTAAAATCGTAGTAGAGTAATACATTTTAGGATTTTGTAAATAATTTTAATGATAAATAGTAATAAACTTTTGGTTTAAAAAACTTTTAAAAATATATTTTATTATAATGAATTCAATTACGATATATATTAAACTATATTTTTAACCACACTAATGCATATTCTTTAATTTCCTAAATTTAAAAAGTTTAGAAATTACTATGTAAAATATATAATATAAAAAACCATTATGTTAAAAATATTTATTTTATCATACCAATGAT
>QLNU02003225.1:86011627-86036794 GCA_006491805.2 Dysdera silvatica | reverse complement strand
TCGTTGCAAGTCACATCAGCTGCATTGGGAAAGTCTTACATTCATCTTCCGCTAACGCCCTTAATGTTCTTGTAGCCAGGAACGGTGCACAAGACGTTCCATATGTCACTGTTTTCAGTCTATAAATCTCAATTGGGGCAAAACGACTTGACTTCCATAGAATTCTTTGTAAGTCTCTATCGGAAGGATCGACAAGTATTTGTCTATACATTTTAGTGATGTCTGCACTAAATGCAAATAAATGCTTTCGAAAACGCATCACAATTGAAAAAAGATCCTGTCGTATAGTACCTCCATTTAACAATATGGAGTTAAGTGAAATACCACTGCTTGATTTTGCAGAGGCATCGAAGACCATTCTCAGGGGAGTAGACGCGCTATCTGGGCGAAAAACTGCATGGTGTGGAATATAATATTCAGTTTGGTTGTGAGAACATTTATTGTCCTCAATTTTCTCCATATGATGAAGTATCGAATAGTCATTCATAAATTCCTTATACAAGTTAGCCATGTCCTTGTGTTCATCTAATCTTTTCCAAAGAAGATTTAATCGCTTTTCTGCGTTTTCCCTAGAATATCCTAATTTAGATGGCGCATTATCCTTTATCGGTAACTTTACAATGTACCTCCCGGTTTCATCTCTTGTGTGAGTTTGAACAAAATGTTCTTCACAAAATTGTTGTTGTACACTTTTCGTATTTTTTAAACTTTCATTATTATCGCCGGGGAAAGATTCCAATTCGAAAAATTTCTTTACCGTAATGTCTAGGTTATCCTGTTCTGAAATAAAGCCAGAAAATGAATTTGAGCAAAATTGAGTTAAACTTCCTGTGACTAAATAACCAAACACTGTATTTTGTAGCAGTAATGACTCATTTTCAATCCGAAAACTTTCGGGCTTTAATAATTCGAAGAATAACTCGCAACCTATTAATAGGTGGACCTTGCCTGGAACACAAAATGTGGGATCCGCTAATTTAATTTCGCTGGGTAATTTAACTTGCGAGATATCTAATTTGTGATTTGGAATAAAATCTGTGATTTTTGGCAACACTAGGCAGGTCAGTGACCTCAAAAATCACCCTCTTCGTTAGAAATTACCGCAGTAACTTTGTTTTTAATAAAATGCTCACCGCCATTAATTCCTGTAATAGACGTATTTACACGTTCCCTTTTTAAACCCAAAACATTGGCAGCTTCAGTTGTTAAACAATTAACAGAACTCCCGCTATCTAATATAGCTCGAAGCTTTATGGATTGACCAGAAGTGTTCTGCGTCGTAACTATTGCTGTACAAAACAAGCCTGATATTTGTCCTTGAACGGTGCTGATAAGAGACGATTTTGAATTCTGCTGTCTAGACAGTGCAGAACGAAACTATAAACCCCGCTTGGAAGTTCAGAGTCCACTTTTTGGTTGACTATTTCTGTCTGCTGGACTTCCTGCTCGCGGTGGATTAGTGTGTTATGCTTTTTATTACATATCCTACATGAGAAGTATGAAGTGCAAGGCAAACTGTGCGCCTTTAAACAATTTCTACACAGTTTGAATGTTTTTATGGTATCCAGCCTTTGAGGTATAGACATATTTAAAAATTTTGAACACTTGTATAAATTGTGAAATTCTTTACATAAGATGCATGCCTTAATGGAATTTTTACAAATGTTTTTATTTGAACTTACAAACAATTTTTTAGGTTTAGTCATAGTATTGTGAAACCACTTTGATGGTTTGGAAGGCGAACATTTTTTTAAATTTTCTAAAACCATTGACCTATTATCAAGAAATTCTATTAACTCGGTCAAAGAAGGAATTTTCTTGGAATTTAACGATAATTCGTACGTTCTCCTGCTTTCTTTATCAAGTTTTTGCAGGATAATATTAACAAGCATTGCTTCGGTAAGCTCGTTACACTCCAATTTCAAAACCTTTAAGGCTCTTAAACTCTTTTTTACGGTATCTGTGAGGTTTCTTAAACATTTTGATGATTCGTGCGAAATTGCCTCTAATTTTAATATTGCCTGTATATGTGTATCAACAACTGCCCGTTTATTTTCATATCTCTGCTCAAGGGCATGAAACAGCGACTCAAAATCGACTTCGCTCGTTTCAACGTTTTTAGCATCACCGCGCAAAGCTGATTTTAAATAAAATAACTTCTGCGTGGTTGATAATTTATCATTTTTAGCAATTATTTTTACAAATTGATTTTTAAAATTAGAGAATTATTAGATTTTATCGTAAAAAATCGGTAATGGAATATTCGGTAATTTAGATTATAAATTTAAACTAGCATTATCTTACTTAGTATTTTTTTAATAGTTAACTGCTTTAGAATTTAACGTTGATAGAATATATTTAAGTCTTACTTCAAGATTTTCCCGTTGGTCTTCCAATTCCGATAACTCGGCTTCCATATCCACGATGTCTTCGCCTTTTTCCAGAGTTGCCTCGTAGTCTGTAAACAGTCGATTTATGTCCTCCTTCGCATCTTGAAGGTTATCCAGTTTTTGTGTGAGGTGTATCACTGAATCTTCTTTTTCCACAAATTCTTCTAAGAAGCTTTTAGTTTTGGTTAGTTTCGCTTTGACGCGACCGCGTGCTCGATTTAAGGACTTGAACTTTGCATCCATGATGATTGCTACTCGGACTCGACACGGACCACTATATGGTGGCGCTAATTAAAATATTAACGACGACGGACAAAAATATAATAAAATTATATATGTTTATTTCTAATTTTCTCCGCGTTAATGGGAGAATGGTGTTGGCTGATGAAATCATCGCTTTAAAGAATTGCAATGAGGCCGACGCAGTCGGCGCCTGAATTACAACTGGTTTATACAACAATTTTCTGCAAGGTTGCGGTACAAAGCATGAAAATGGTAGAACTGTTTTATAAGACTTAACATCTACTTCTATCCTTATACAGTTTCCTAATCACTCTCGAAATTTGAAAACTTCGTTTAGACCAACCAGAATTCACCGAGGCAGAATTAACTTCATGTATTATCCTCATAGGCGTAGACAGAAAGTTCATATGGGGCATTTATGGCTCAATGGGGGAGTTACAGAGCTACAACTCACATATTATACTTCCTATGTTAAATATACAAAATTTCATTACAATGGGGGGTTACAACCCCCATCAACACCCCCTGCGTACGCCAGTGATTATCGTCTACATTTAAATCAACCATCAAAACCACATACCTTTTTTCAGAATCATGAGTGGATTCCTTAGATAGGTGTCTTTGTATTCCAACCAGAAGAATCGGTTCTAACTATCACAATTTTTATTTAAGTATTATTATTATTATTATTATTATTATTATTATTATTATGACCGTTATACATTGTTGTATTACACAGCTTCAAGGAGATAATCACTATCCTCTTGATCTGGACTTCTTGGTTTAGTTCAAGTCTCACCCAGAAACCTGAGAACTGTCCATATATCTTCTTAATATATAGGCGGTGCCCAGTAAGGCAGTTTTTTGTAGGTCTGTTGTCGTTATGTCAGTAATGTCCAGTTTTTCTAGGAAGTTCTTTAAATTAGGTGTGATGGCCCCCAGTGCACCTATCACAATCGGGATGACTGTTACTTGTTTTTTCCAGAGTCTATTAATTTCTATTGCAAGGTCACGATATTTGGAGATTTTTTCGAATTCCTTCTCTTTAATTCTGCTGTCACCTGGCACCGCAATGTCGATGATAAATACCTGTTTTTCCTTCACCAATGTTATGTCTGGTATATTGTGTTTTAAATGTCTGTCTGTTTAAAGCCGAAAGTCCCACAGGATTTTTATTTAGTCGTTTTCTGTCACTTTTTTGCTTCATGTTCCCAGTAGTTCTTGGTTACCGTGATCTCATAAGTTCTGCAGATATTCCAGTAAATCAGGAAGGTCACTCTGTCATGTCTCTTTCTGTAGTCTAATTGAGCTATTTTACTACAGCCACTGATTAAGTGGTCGACTGTCTTATCTTTTACTTTACACAGCCTGCATTTACTGCTCGTTTTGCCTTTGGATTTTTGATGGCATCACGTTTGTTTGCAGTGCTTACTCTTGTGCAGCAAAGATCAGGCCTTTGGGTTTTTTTTTAAAAGTTCACAATTGCAACTATCTCCAGTTATGCTGACGATCGACTTTTTTCCTCAATTTCTTTCAAATATTGTCCATGAGGGGAAGTATTATTATTATTATTATTTACATTATTGACCCCTTAACCTTTGTAGTTGAGTTAAAAAAAAAGCAGCTTGCATAAATGAGTCAGAATCTGTCCCTCGATCATAATTTTCTTTTCTCCCATTCCGGTCATATTTAATCCTTTATCCAGTTTTCTTTGATAAAAAAAATGGAAAAAAATGTATTTACTCTGTAAATGGTTGGTCATCATCTAGTCTCATGCAATATGCATTGCCATAAGTGATTTTTCTTCTCCGAGTGACCGATTGCCAATTTGAATAATCCCTACAGCCCAGTGAGGAGAGGACAGAAAATGGATCACTCATATTTCTACTGACACCCAAACAGGCTCCTGCTCGCTATTGATGGCTCCTTGACAAATTGAGTGCGATCCCTTCCCCCACCCTTCCAATTTCTGCCGTCGTATAATATTATATATATAGTCAGCTCCAGAAATACGAGAATCCAAAATGGCGACGGTATCCTAAGTGTGGGGTCATACTACGCCGCTTCTCATCTTCGACGGTATAATGGGCCGTAAGGAAGTGTGACGAACGAAGTAGAGGGGGAAAAAGTGCGGAAAACTTTCGGTGTCGAGATCTGAGCAGCAATATTTCTATGCGGCAATAATATTTTGACCTGGCAACGAGATTTAAACGTGAGCTTGTCGCAAATCACGTGATTGATCGGACCGTAAATAACCAATTTGGCTTGTCTCAAATGGCATGGAATGAATGCGTCTTAAAGTTTTCCATTTCATGAATTGTATATAATACGTGTTTCATAATTCTATCAAATAAAAACTTGTTTTAATCGTAATGTTATACAAAAAAGTTGTCGAATCCAAATCAAATAAATACCGAAGTGTTGAAAATTTTTGAAAAACCAACTGCAGCTTGCGTAAACGGATATAACTGTTTTAATATGGGCAGGGCCGGATTTAGGGTACGAGGCGCCCTGGGCACAACGATTTTTGGCGCCCCCTCCATCGCTGTAACTAGGGGGGGGGAGCTGACCCCCTAGAAAATTTATTCTAAGTATTGGGGTGTACGGTTTTGCCACTCCTAGAAAAAGAACCTAGACTTCGTAGCTATTTACGCCATGCCCCCCCACACACACACACGACCGTACTAGCAGAAATAAATAAAGTTCTATCGTTCCGCCCCTCAAATGTGTACAAAAAGCGCGGGGAATAGGGAAGGAGCGACATTTATGATTAGCCTACCTTATGTGCATTATTATAAGATATAATAATGATATTTTTATAAACAAATTTAGTTTATTTGACAAAGGGTTGTTTGTTTTTGTTTTGTTTTTTTTGAGGAGGAGGAGGGGGTAAGGGCAGACGCAGAACAAAATTTCAGGAAGGGCGCGAATCTTGAAAATTTCACTTGTAAGTTTTGTTTTAAGTATTTTTTACTTGAAAATAATCATTTTTAGTGTAAACTTATTATTCTCAAGTGGGGCGCACGCCCCCTGCCAGTATCCGGCCTTTGGGGCAAGGGTTTTTTCACACAATTTTTCAGAATTTCAGATTTAGAAAAAAGGTGGAGGGCGCCTTCTCGGGGAGAGCTGATCGACAGAATTCTACGGTAAATAAATTGCAATTAAAAAAAAAATCCGCAGCCTCTTGCGCCCTGGGCAAGTGCCCAACTTGCCCATTTATAAATCCGGCACTGAATATGACAACAACTTATTTTTTCATGTTGTGGAATGTTGAGACCCCTTTCACAGTTGCACCACGTTCACAATACTTATCTGGTACAGCATTAATCATCATCTAGTCCAGGGGTGGGGAACCTTTGCACATTGAAAGGCCGCGTTAATTTAATTATAATTGAAGAAGGCCGCATCAATTTAGTTATAATCGAAGAAGACAGCATTTTAGAAATTTAAATTGTATACAGAGGCCTAGCAATTCAAAAATTAAGGAGTCTAAGTTAGCTTTTTAACAGATCATGTGATTTAGCATTAAACGGAACACCGTATTTTACTACCCAATGGAGGGAGCTTGAGTTCCCGAATTCCCCCTTTCCTATACCACTGGTTATAATATATATAGTTCGATTATTCGAACTCCGTTAAACCGAAATGACCAATTACGCTTATTATTATTATTTTAGTAGAGACTTGTTCAATGTTTTCGGCAAAAATGTTCGTATTCGCTTTCTAATGTACTTCGGTCTTAAGAAAAAAAAACAATACAATGGTAAATACTGGATATAAGAAAAGGTATGTGTATATTTTTTTACATACAATGGCTCACAGAATAGTTCACATCAGTCCACGATCAGTCCACCAGGCCTCAAATTGAAGACTTTTAATGCAAAAAATTTACTTCTACATATTATATATTAAGCATTTAAGCGGGTTTAGATAACATTTAAAAGATAGGAGAAAATTGGATGCTCAATATTTTTTGCATATATGCAAATTGCATATACCCGGTTTCGTATTTGGCTGTTATTGGTGATGACAACTTCCATACTTTGGTATGTTGTTACACATATTCCTTGCGTAATAGAGGTGAGTTCGAGCTCAATTTTCGAAACCCGAGCCTACCCAAGCCTGAAACTTCAATATGGAAATTTACGGTTCAATATAGTTTTCGGCTTCAGTTGCATCATCTTATGAGCCCGAGCCCAAAACTTAAATATAGAAATTTAGTTTTTGGCTTTAGTTGCATCCGTCTTATAAGCCCGAGCTCAAAACTTCAATATAGAAATTTAGTTTTCGGCTTCAGTTGCATCCGCCTTATGAGCCCGAGCTCAAACTTCAATATGGAAATTTAGTTTTCGGCTTCAGTTGCATCCGTCTTATGAGTCCGAGCCCGAAAATAATATGAATATAGAGCCCGAGCCCATTTCGGGCCGTTTCGAGCTGTTGAGCTCGTCTCATCCCTATTGCCTAGTGGTATCATACGAGAAGGTTAGAGAAATATTATAAAGAAAAGTTTAAAGAAAATACATCGAAAAATATTTCGCACTTCATACCTACCTCTTTTTCACGCTAATTATTTCACGGATCTCAATTCATGTTAATATTCTTTTTTTCTTCCTATATATTTATTCTCACTGTAAATTATTCGTCTACCGTTACACAGTTGTTGTTGTTGTTTTCAAAAATCAACGTATATTCTCTATAAAATTACCTTAAGATCTTTCGAAGTGTATTTAATCAAAGAATAAAGAAAGAACAATTATCGTATATAGAGTAGTGAAATGTTTGCTCTTTCATGGAGTAAATCTGACATTGGTACGAGGCAAAAAAAACAGCGGAAAACTACGAGTAAGCATTAGCTACTGTGCCATATTTGTTTCTACTTTTGTTGGTAGTTTTTCTTCTTTTCCCTTTTGCCTTTTTGGCATCACTTTTTCCCAAAACCCTTCCTTTCATTACTGTCACCCCTCGTCGAGGAAATATTTCTACCGTTGGTTCCAATACAAAATCTCATGAGATTCGTGGGAGAGGAAAGGAGCAACATAAAAGCAAAAGAATTGCCGTGATATCTGTACAAAGTTTACTTTATTGCTTTCATATTACTCGAGAGGAAAGGTAAGAATATTTGCTTCCCAAATCATCTCTCTCCTTTTCGAAGAAGAAATATTCCCTCTCTTTCAGTTTTAAAAAAAGTTTGCCATGACGTATGAAGACGCATATTGCTAGTAGTTTGAGAAATCTAGGTTATATTATAAGGTATTAAATATTTTTCTTTGTTAATACATCTTCAGAAGTGCATTACAGTTAGTAACAGGACTTGAGATTGTAGTTTTCGATGCTGAATAGATCGCATCGACGCGTTTTAGACAGACATTGTTGCTCTTCGTCAGAATTCGTCTGGAGTGAACTTGAAGCTCCAGATCCTATCTTTATTTACATGTAACTAGAATTATAATTTTTAAAAAAGTTTAAAAAGCCTTCTTTTGCGTTGTGTTTTCTCTTTTTTAATAAAATTCATTTTTCGTATTTCAAGCATGACAATCTCACTGGGCTTACTAAAACTTTCGTAAATGTAACTAATTACCCATATATCTGCCATGCAAAACGTTTCTTTAAATTGTGGCTAAATGAACACAAAAGCTATACTAAAAAGGCCCAATTTTCAAAATCTGCCATCGCGGTTTATTCCTGGAGAAACAGTAATAATTTTAAGTTTCTTGAAGTTCCTGTTATTTGTCTACCTATATTTCTTTAAGAGTTAAGAATTTCTTGAAACTTTTCATATTTTTTGTAAAATTAAACAACCTCGTAAATGACCATATATCTACTTCTACCTTCAGTAATGCATGGAAGTCCTTATAACCACACCCTTTTTCAATTTTTTCGATATTTCTTAGCTACTAAGATACGGTGTCACTGCTCTCGGGCAACCAAAAGTAGCATGGAATGGCAGCACCACTGCGTGTTGACTTGGGGTTTACTCCCGTCAATTCCTCAGGAAGCAACATCCATCTGAAACTCGTTTATACGCCTTATCCAAAATCTAAAACTACTCCCTATAGCGTTATTACTACCTAATTATTGCCTACATACTGCTATATTGATTGTGTTTATTTGTTCTAAGATGTCTTAACAATTTTTATCCTCTGGGGTTTATTATATGTGTAGTACAGATTTATATTCCGGCTTACTGTATATTTGCTTATGCAAGTCGCGTTTCACTTAAAGTTGGTTCTTTCATGCGACACGGAAGTTTCTGGGGCCTTGGTCAATCGCCACTTACAAAAATGAATACTTATTTGACTATTTACAACAAAATTATTTATTATAACACTTAAAAACATCTTGAATATGCCACATCATCGATGCCAAATCAGATAAACGCTCACTGGGTGTTATCACTAAGTAGTTCTGAGTAAAAACTTTTCAAGCCAGGGGCAGGTTCAGAATTTTTTGAGGGGCGCGTAAAGCCCGAAAATTAGTTCAAACCTATTCCGTGAAAATTTCTGCCGAATATGAGTAAGTAATTATAAGCAGATAGATTTTCTGTTCTCGCGGGTGGTGTGGGAGTAAGCTAAGTTTCATTGTATGATAATATTATGCAACTATTTTAATTTTGTATAGAGATACTTCAAAGTTTAGTTTAACAATGATTTTCCTGCCTTTTCTTTTTCCAGCCTGTAATTGCAATCTACATGCCCGAAGATGTCGCTTCAATATGGAATTGTATAAGCTGTCGGGAAGAACAAGCGGAGGTGTGTGCCTCAAGTGCAGGCATAACACGGCTGGACGCTACTGCCACTACTGCAAAGAAGGGTATTTCAGAGACACGACTAAACCTATCACCCATAGGAAAGCATGCAAAGGTAAACTAAAATCAAAGGTATAGGAGTTTATTGTCTATTGTATATTATGTATGTGTGTATGGAGTACGTTATTTTATAGGAACAGTTTTAGCCCCGAGTGGGTAAATGGCCTTTTTATCTGAACGGAAACGTTATCACACAGTACGTATTACCATTTCTGTTTTATGGATCAGAGGCGTGGATAACTAATAATTTTTGACACCTGCGTTCTTTGCTCAAACTAGAGCTTTTATATAGAAAGAATGAAAAGTCATCGCAACCCAGATTCGAACTAGGGACCCTCCGTTAGAACCTGAGTGCCTTAGCTGTTCATCTAACGAAGAAAGCAATACAGAAGTTGCACATTGCCTAAAGAAGGGGTGCCTGTTTTACGTAGCTAGGAGCGATCAAAAACGAGATACTTGGGGAGAGAGGAAACAGAAGTTGAGGAGAGATTGTTAAAGTAAAAAAAAAAGATGAAAGGGAAGTGGGCTTGGGATATCGCAAGGACTGCCCAACGACGGAGAACTGAAATTCTCAACTAGATTCTATGAGACCTAAAAAGCATCCTCGGACCATATGGGTGAATGAAATAAGAAAGCAGATTGTGTTGACATGGAAATGAATTGCTTAGGATAAACCTGTGTGGAAAACACATGGAGAAACTTTCATCCCGTAAGTATATAAACAATGGTTTAGCATGATAATATATGTGTACAGACCCGTATACAGCATTTCAAAAAGGTGCTTTTTGTTTGTTTTTTTATAAAAAAAATAGAAAAGGAGAGGGGGTTAATGGAAGCAAAAATTTCTCTCATGTGGAATTTTATTCTGTAGCTAATACTATTATTCAAATGAGGGGTTTAACCTAAAAGACTGCTTTGTGCGACTTTCATAAATAGATAATAAAAGAATCCGAGAAGAAATATACCTCAATTTGAGCTGGGAAGAAAAGAGGATTTAAAGGAGTAGAAAGAGTAGGAAGATGCGATAAAAAATATGTGCTTCAAAATATTGTCTATTAACAACATTGGAAAGCCTCACAATCATCTCATGTGTGATTAATTAATGTAATTTTTGGATTAGTAATGGAAGAATTTAAAGAGACGCCGTTATAATCTACGTTCAAAAAGCAGAAACTTGCCGACCTGTGCCTTCAGTGAAAAGAGTAAGCGTCATTAATTATAAAACGACAAACGACTTGCTGCTTAACGTAAATTATGGACTACTATTTTGTGAGAGATTATATTAAGTAAGTCGTAACATGGACCTACTTCTGTTATACAAGGAATTACTTTGCAGACCATTATTGTAGAGTTAATCTCTCTCTCTCTCTCTCACATATAGATGTATGGAATTATTTATAATTTTAATTAGTTGTATATGATTTCTCATCAGCAGTGTGTGCATTTCTCCCCTTCTAATAGTAAGAATCTTACAGTTACGGATAGGCTACCTGCAGCATTAACTATTTAGTGTCTCCAGCAATCCATCTTTATTTTCGTACGAACTGCTTATGAATGCAATCATGGAAATACTACTTCGTTAAACGTATAGTATAAATGAATGCAACGTCGTAGGAATGGATCGTCGTAAAGTCTGCTTGTGTATTTTACGTCCCGAGACTACATGACGACAGCATACGATCCGTCCTTTGAGATAGAGCTTACGACTTAACTTGATCTCGTTACCACTTCGTATTTCCGCACAACTCGAACTTGAGGAGAATCAAAACCAGCACTACAAGCACAATGGTCTTAAAATAAAGAACTGCTTTAACGGAAACAAGTTTTACTCCAAATTTGAAAAATAAAAATAATTCTAGCCGCGATTATTCCTTTAAAAAAAGCCTTCGCGTTATGCCACTACGATTCAACCTACGAAGCGACGATAGAAGTATAAAAACGACTAAATTTTCGACACTCCACTTTTATATGGTTCACACTGAAACCTGTGTTTGGACAGAGAAAAGAAAACATTCTCAGTACTCAGACTAGAGTTTAACCCGCGATCTTTGGGTTACCGTCCTGATACCAAGATTTCTGGACTACTGAACATTGTCATATGTGACTCTTTTCCCGTATATCTTAATTAAAAAGAGGATGTGGAGTGACAATTTAAATACGATTAATCTTTTATCACTCCACTTTTACTCAACTTCATCCTAAATACGTGGCATGTTTGCTTTGTTTTTCTCTACCTAAAACAGGTCAACTATGAACCATATAAAAATGGAGTGATTAAAACCTAATAGCGTTTGAATTTTCCCTCCACAACCTTCTTTATTTCTTGAATTCCTCCTTTAGTCAACATAGATATACGAAAAAAGGGCCACATGCGGCTGCGCGCAGTGGCCCAACATTCAAGGCACTGGAACGGTAACCGAAAGATCCCTGGTTCGGCTCCAGCATGAGTACGTGTGGCATGTTTCCTTTCCATTTCTCTACCTAAAGCGCGTGTTTTTGCGTGTAGCATGTAAAAGTGGAGTGCGAAAATTTTGATCGTATTTAGATTATCCCTCCAAACCCTCCTATATTTCTTAGTGCCCTCTACCTTCTTCTTCTTCGATAGTTATTCGGTAATCCATGGTGTGAAACAAATCCAACCAGGTCACCTATGTCCTCCGTAATATGCTACCTAAAATTTATGAGGAAAATTCGTTGTCTGTAATCTTTATTTCACTCCATAATATTCATTAATTGCAACCACATCGTCTGCTACCCTTTCACCCCTTGTCAGTATGAACTCAGATAATCTGGAAATGATGGCCATGAAAGACAATGGATTTACCACCTTTCAACCTGTTCACATCGAGAAAATGCATCGTCTGTCCACGCCATACGATTTCAACAAAGGAAACAACAAAGAGTATAACTTCCAAGTAATTTGTTATACTCGTTTCACAAGTGCGAAGGTGAAATAAAACAAGGTGTGGCCTTTTCTTTTCGAAGTGAAAACATAGACTGTGCCTCCGCTGGTTATCATATACATACAGTACATAAATTGTATATGTTATGTTCATTCAATTTTCGCCTGGACAGACTTGCAAGAAGTTTAGAATGTTTCAGAACTATAATCCATTGAATCTAATGCATCAAAAAAAAAAAGTTAAAAACTAACACAATTTAAGTTACAAAACTAACCAGTGGTGGATCACAGATTGTACCGAGTTGGAGGAAAACAAGTGTAAAAAAAAAGTCGGGAAGCATTTTAATATATCAAAGTATTTAAAGGTCTATAACTGAAAAATATATTCTTTTTAAATTAAATTCGAACCACTGAAAGTATCTGGAAAATGAAATTATCCATAAAAGGATACAATTACTTTCTTGTATGGTATGAGGCAATGAAGAAATTGAACTACTTTTTTTTTCTAAAACGATTTCAGTAAACGTTTTAATGGTACCCCCTTGTCATCGAACAGTCACTTAACTACATCAAACAAAACTTACAGAGGGCATTTCCAACTCTAGATCATGATAAAAATCGAAAGAAATGTAGAAATTTCAGCTAATACATTATCTAAGAAATGATAATACTGTCTTTTGGCTGAATTGGATATATTGGACAGAGGTTTACTCCGGGGACACATCTGCAAAAGGTCTTAAAACTAATAGCATCTGACATGGTACCAACCACGTCTCCCCAGCGGCTAGAGTCTCTAAACAAACTAATAGCGATCTAATGCAGTTGCCCGTCTTCAGGGAAATCGTAAAACCTATCCACTGCCTGCAAAACACAAGTTGTAGGACTTGGGATCTATGTTGTTCCGCCTGGACAAATTACAAAAGAACTTTGTGGCCAGATTGAAAAAGAGACTACATCTTATATCTTTCTGGATGCCTTGGGGAGGTTACGATGTTAAGTCTTTAATCTATTATTCATGGGTTCTTCTTTCCAACATGTTCTAGAAGCAGAAATGAGAAATCGGGCATTCAAAACTGAGGCATAATATATATTCTCGTATTCGACTTAACGGAGATTTAAAGATATACAGATAATTGAGAAAATGAGGGAGGTCATTCATTTTACCATTAACTTAATTTCGGACTTCACGTCTGCCAAGAATGTTCACGTCGAATTAATTCTTACTGCGTTTATCCTCAGGTGTGTGCGTGCTGGTTCTGTTGCACTTATTACAAATTGAAGCGAGAAAGATCGAGAAGCCTAAACCCATTGTATATTTACTATCCGATGTGCACATTATTTAACCCAATAATTTAAAAAAAAAATATCTTTCTTTAAATTTTTTATATCATCTTCAAATATTTCGGGTTACTCAGACCTTATACTTAAAACTCCCCACTATGCTGCGCAATTCAATGTTACTTTTATCTATTCAATTTCATAATTGTATTCTGATATACACTGATTTTTAAGATGACGTGAGCAGCTCATTTTCCTCTGCTCACTTTAAAACATGATTAATGTGAACGCATTGACATACTTAACGCTTAACATATTTTTGTTATATATATATTTGATTACCTCAAGTAATTTTATACATCAAGTATTCGACCAATTAAAACGATCAAATCAATCGAATAAGTTAGATTATGTGATAATTATAAGATAAATTATGAGATTAGATCGAAATCTAAGTAAATTTACTAATTTAATCTTTTACTCTTTAATTTCATCCACTCTTAACCTAATTCTACGAGCTACCTCACAATTTAATGTTTTTATTGGAGCATGCTGAAAATTATTGAAATAGATGCTAATGATCCAAAGCGATAAAATTCACATCCATTACGTCCTAAAATAGCTTGAAACTAAGCAAGTAGTTTTAGCCTGAATATGACTGAAAGTGCTCGGCCAATAAAAAGAATACTAATTTATGTAGATCATGGACTAATTCGAAAATATTTTATTTGATAACCATTTTGAGAATTTAAGAATAGAATTTTTAAAAAGAATATTTGCTGCTCGTTCTTCCTTCCATCCTTTTTCCACTATACGAATGACAGCTTCCTATTCACCACTCATTTCCCAAACCGGCCGGCGGTAGGAAAAGTCCAGTAGGCGAAAATAAAGCTTATTGTCCGATGTGAGAAACTTCCTTGATGGTGAGTTTTGAAAAGAATTCCTCCTTTGCAATAGCGATTGCAATGGGAAGAAGAGGGGTAGCTCTTAAAAGTCCAGGGTAAACATACGTTTCAGAAGAGATTCTTTAGTTCCCAATACGAGACATATCTCTGACAAAAGCCATGCATTTCGTTCTTAGACACGTTTCCCAAAGGTATCGCACGGCAGCAGACGGTTGCATGGGTACTGGAAATGAAAAATAGTGTGTGCGAAAAGAATTTCCTGTCTTTGAATTATAAAACTGTAGCGGCAGTAGTCGGGGGATCACACACACATTTATGTGTGTGATCCCCCTTAAAATTGTGATCCATCTTGTGATCCATCCCCTTGTGATCCATCCTTAAAATGACAATTCTCTGAGATCAGTTTGGGAACATCCGCTTTCAACTATTTTATAGAATGGCTATTATATATGTACATTTTTTAATAAGGAACATTTTCTCGTCCTCTCTCTCTCTCTTTATGTTTTTATACATGTCGTACTATAATAACTCTGAAGTTATTAATTATTTATAATCAGGACTTAAATTGGGTGGGAGCCCCAATGGGTAATTTTTTATTTTTGGCAATTATTTAAATAATAGCCGCAACCCCTAAACAGATGCTGTCATGAAAAAGTAATAAATTTGAGATTAAGGTCATGCATTTTGTTGTCCAGAAAAATGAACATAAACAATTGATATGATTCATCGATTTTTTTACGGTCATTCGATTCATCATAATATTAGGGCTCCAGCACTTTATTTTTTTTCATAAAAATTAAGCCATGTTTATAATGCAATAAAGGGAATGCGTTAATTAATGAATTTGTCCGAGAAATATTTATATAGAAGCCTGTTTATCACTGCATTCTATCTTTTTGATTGACGGGTAACCAAGAAGGAAGGATCCAGTTATTACTACGGATACGTATATGAAATCTGTTGAAGCGGGAAGCAACAATGACAGGAATGCACCCGGGAAGTTAATTTAATTCTACGTGGCCCTGTTCCGCCATACCACCGTCAGAGGTCACCCCACTCTTGAACCCCTGGCACCCGATAAACCCATTAATTTAATTTGAAACTCCCACACCCGAGAGGAAGAGAGCTCTGATATTGAATTCTTTCACCAGGTCCATCATCAGGAGTGTGTTTACAGCAACGTTACTTCCATGACAAATACGGAACTCGCCAATATAAGTAATAATTATCCGCAATCGCGCAGAATCGACAGAACTGTGGAAATTTAAGGAAAGACTGCATTCACATGCAAAATTTTCCTACGACAAGTTTTAAAATTAATTATTTTCAATTTAGAATCACTATCAAACTGCATTTCATAGATTTTGAAACGTGTTAACACCAATTCTAAAAATCTAAATTTGAAATATATAGGCGAAAAAATGGTTTATAAGTATATCCGTAGTTTGTATATCCACGTATGTTCCCATATGCAACATATGTGTTTGCGTATTTACACATACTCTTATACGTAATATGTACATATACGTAAGCGAATACATTTTTAGATAGTTTAGTTATATTATTTGTATTATATTATAGATATTTTAGTTATTCAAGTTCAGTTAGCAATGCTAAAATAACCCAGGAAAAAAGAATTGAAATTAATTAATTCATTACAATTACAGTGTCAACTAAATTAGTGCCGAGTTTTAATCAGATGTATTTAACAATTATTTTAATCTAATGGTGGTTTACACATTCATAGCATAATACATATAACTCTTTTAAAATGCGATACTTTTACGACTGCGATACTTTTGCGATAAATTTCCTTAAATTTCACATCTCTGGTAACTGCATAATTATATATTTAGCTTGATGTACTTAAACGGTGTTATAGCGATATTTTCTCTTTGTAAGATACGTTGGACGCTATATATTAGACGCACATAAATTTCTTAAATCAATTTTTAGTACTTCATTCAGCATATTATTTTGTGAATTTTGAAAGAAAAAGAAAAAAGCAATTAATTTTTCCGGGTATCTGTATGAACATGTGTAAATATAAGAATTTTTAAGAATGGCGAACTGTGTTACATTTCAATAATGTTCAAATATTCCTAATCTGCATCGACTACCATACAATTAAAAATATTTTTATTATATGAATTTGTTCTTTCATTATTTATGATAGGAATTATAATATAGAACTTTCCGATGTTATTTAGATTTTTTACCTATATCAAATAAATCATAAGTATATTAACAGAACAGCAGCTGATAAAATAGTAGGGGGGAAGTGAGGTTTCTGCATAACTGGCGCACCTAGCGCCTGGGAGGGCTGGGAGGTTGCACGCCTGGCGCAGACAGGTTGCACGGGGTTGCGCTAATGTTTGGCGCGTTTTTTCCCTCCCAAGAATATTTGGCGCCCCTTTTTTTTTTAACTCTACAAAGTTTTTAAACTTTACAAAGTTTTTCCTTTTTTTAAAAAAAAAAACGGAAAAAATTGTAAAGCTTAAAAAGTTTTACAATTTTTTTCCGTTTTTTAACTTTAATTTTTTTTTCCTTTTAGAACTTTACGAATTTTTTTATTACGAATTTTTACCATTTTTTTTTAACTTTTCTTTTTTAAATTTTTATTATTTTAACGGATCTTATCTTTTTTTTCTGTTATTTTTCTGAAGTGTTTCAAAATTTTCTTTATCAATTTTATCTAAACCTTATTTCATTCGCTTTTTATTTTTTCGGAAATTTGGGCTTTTGCCTGCACATTACCGTGCATGACACCTGGGACCTCCCCTCGAAATAGGAATCACGGCCTAAGGGTATAGTTTCCCTCCAAAAATGAGAGGGTTTCTACCTTCCCTAGGCTCATCCGGAGGATCGACAGTCGATGCAAGCTTATAGACCAAACTAAGTTCCGTTTAGGAAGTGGCCATGGGCCCTCGTGTCACATCCATTTGGTAAAATAATCGCGTATCGTCATGAGGGCAGAGTGCTATTTTATTTAAGGAGATGGTACTTATGATGTAAGCTTTAGTCGAAAATTTGTGAGATGTCTCTCTCGTTCTTTTCCTCACGAGGAAGGACTCCTTATATTTTTGAAAAGTTAATTTATTTTTTATGATAGCCCTAGCCACCCGTAGCAGTTTTTTTTTTCTCCGATTCGCTGAGCGAACTATATATTTTTCTTATAAGCCCAATGAACGAGGAAGCGGGGACAGACGCGAGCTCATCTTTCATCTTACGCAGCGCGTTTTTGTTAGTTATGCTGAATTAGGAATGGTTAGGGGTTAATCAAATGTGTCATATTCTGACATGTTATGGGATATATCGATATAAACGTCTTCAGTTCTCAGCTCATAACATAGGGAATCTGTATCTGTAAATAGAAGTTCCGTTCGTTCCCCATCCTCGACAAGCATTTCGTTGTAGTGAAAGTTTACATCAAAGACTTGCTTATGTCGAGTATGGAAAATCCAACGTAGATTGGCCGATTCAGAGTGAGGGTAGCCTTCTTTCGCTGGATGGTGACAAGATCCGGAGTGATGATGGTAAACCTCTGGAAAGCAGATGAAGCCACCAGCTTTTTGGCGATGTCATCTCTATTTACCAGTCGCATATCCACCCTGTTTCTAAGTTTCTGCATGGTTTTGCCTGTTAAGGGAAAAAGATCATATATATATAACCTCCCTCCCCCTCTTAATTCACACATATATTAATCAACCCCTCCTTTTACCCAATCCCTCAAAGATTATTCGAAGAAAATCTTACCAAAGACGGCATTATTCATCAACCTGAAGTTGGCCTTATCAAATTCATTGCGGGCGTTCTTCCGTTTTTCAGTGTTGAATTCGATCTACGTCTTCAACCGGGGCTCTTGGCGGAATTGAAGAATCTATAAAAATAAATACATACAATGTTCTATAATATGGGTAATATTCTATAAAAATAAGGGTGGGTTGTATAGGTTTGGTATGCTAATTACCTGTGAACACGCCGCAACGTCATTCCCAAGGTGAGGTGTAACTTCAAGTTGCGAAAATGAACAATGCACCGCTCCTTGTTGTTAAGATTCGGCATCAACTTCTTAGTCCTACCTTGGAGAGGTACCCCCATCTCTTCGGCTATCTCTACGGAATAATCCGACAACATCTTCTTGGTAAACATCCTCTCAGGAGCCAGCGGATAGTCACTATGGTGATTATGTAGCTCCTGAAGATATTCTAGATCAGCCTAAAAAATAAATAAAAGACAAAAATTATGAAAGTTTAAAATACAAAAATTGCGAAGGTGTAAAAACTTATAAGAAGAAAACAAGCAAAAGAGTCATAACACATTGTATTTACCTCGACGGCTTGCTTGGGTCGTAGTCCAGGTGATATTGGTTATTGGCCTGGCTGAAATAAAAAAAATAGCAATTATTTTTTTAAATATGCATTTTTCAAATTGAATTACTAAATCCTACAATTCAGGAGGATAACATACCTGTACCGGTTTGAGATCGTCGATACTCCACCTCTTATGCCTGCTTCGGTGAATAAATGCATGTCAAGATCGGTTAACAGCTCAAGACGAGCCCCTGTCATGCGTAGGCAAACTTGCCATGCTAACCCAGGTGCTGTGTACACTTAACAGAGGTTGATCTTGTAATAATCAAGGCAAAGGCGTCTAAAGGTGTCTCAAACACGTCAGCGAGTTGGAGAGTATCGCTTAAAATGTGAAGATCGTAAACTCTCCCAGGTTCTTTATTCCAATTTCTCCCAGACATTTCGGGCATGAATGTACTCATGAGAGGCTTACTCATACCTTCCTCAACTTGTTGAAGAAGGCCTCTCGTGAAGGTAGCTCCTTCTCCTCAAATTTGGTGAATGTATCCATATAATCATATGGATACACTCCCTTCTTAAGTAGCAGCGAGACTTTATCGGGTGGGAACTGGCTATGTAGATGGTGGAAGCTGGAAGGGGGTAAGTTGTCCACCAACTTTTCCAGCGAGGACGCCATAAATTGCAGAGAGTCAATAAACTGCAGCTTCCCCACTGAAAAAAAAAATGTACTTCTCTTTATTGTTCGGGATACACGTAAGATCTCGGTCCTTTATCTTTTCAAGCCCACGAGTGATGATGTGCCCGTTGTAATTCCGTAAGTTGTATATCACAACGGGTATTTTCCCCGAGGGCTTGTGCTTGAGGTTGCATGCATTGTGTGCCGTCCCTCTAAAGTTACTTATAAAAAATTAAAATATATTGTTTTATGCAATTTATTCACAATTCAAGATTTTTTACTCACGTTTATACAATTCCTATAAATAAGTTTACGGGGTATGTGGTCGTGATCCCGAACACTATCCCCTTCCAGGGGTTTTTCGCAAATATGGCAGCTTGTAGAAGCTCTGAAGGCCTGCTCCTGAACAGTGGTCATCCTCAGAGGTTTCTTATCCGCTAGTTTAGTAGAGATGCTATCACTCTCATCTAGAAGAGCGATCAGAAACTTCTCAATGCATTCACCCCCGCGGTATACGCTTCGCGGTTTCACTAACGCCCCCAAGAGCGTTTCAATGAGACGGTTGGAACCTATAAGAAATATACTTCTTCAAATAATCCGCATTTGAAAAAGTATAAATAATCAATGATTCATTTTCTATGCTATAATCTTACGTATGTTGGTGTGGGTGGAAGGACCCGGAACAGCTAACTCCTCATCATTCATCCGTCTCAGTGGACTCAGTTCGGCTTGACCTAATAAGTATAAGGAATTTATTAAAAAAAAAAGGGGGGGTGGGTAAACAAGAGACGTGTTTTAAGAACTTCTGATTATAAAGTCCAACCACTTACTGATTGCTTACTCTTGTGAATTTTCTCGTGATTATCACGAGTATTTACGAGTAAACTCCTTCGCGCAGATAGAGCATGGGTAGAGAACTTTTGTGTAGATCGTCTTGATGTGACGATTCAGTTCTCGCTTTCGTGTAAAAGTATTCCCGCACTCCTTACACTTGAGTGGGGAGGTTGTTTTCACTCTTCCAATTGGTTTTATGACCGGTCTCTGTTAGGGAGAAAAGATATATCGTAAGAAGTATATAGAAGGTACAGTATACCATATTTCAATCATTTCAGTCATGAGCGTTAACTTTAACATCACTCTACAGCGCCTTGAAATCATTTGCTGTAATGGAAGTACCGTAGAAGACTTACAAAACTTCAAACTACCAGCAAGTTTAGGTGGTGTCAATGCATTATACCGTGCTGTGGAAGAAAAAATTCAGAAAAAGAAGATTCGCGAGTGGGTGGAGGGGAAAGGAAGCATACACTCTACATCATCCTGCAAGACGTCATTTCAAGCGGAATCGTGTATTAGTCAATGAAGTCGATCAACAGTGACAAGTTGATTTGGTGGACATGAGAAGTTTATCTAAATTCAATGATGGAAAAACTATATTCTCATAGTAATCGATATCCTATCGAAATACACATGGACTGAAGTATTAAAAAAGAAGACGGGCTCAGAATTAGTGCGTGCTTTTGAAAAAAATATTTGAGGAAAGAAAATGTCGAAAACTACAAACCGATGCTGGAACGGAGTTCAAGAATATAACTTTTCAAAAAATTTTAAAGTCTAGGAGTGTTTCCTTCTTTACGACTCATAACGAAACGAAGGCCAGCATCATTAAGCGCTTTAATGGCACTCTAAGACCAAAGATGTGGAAATACTTTACCCAGAAAAATACTTTTCGCTATATCGATGTTTTAGATGATTTAATGTATAGCTATAACCACGCGTATGTATCATCGAATCATAAAAATGAAACCCGTGAAAGTATGTAAAGGGAATGAGAAGATTGTACGTCAAAATCTCTATAGCCATATGAAAAGTGTTAAAAGTGTTTATAAATTCAAAGTAGGCGATGCCGTACGCAAATCGAAGCGGAAACGAACCTTCAGAAAAGGGTATGAATTGAATTGGTCTCGGGAAATATTTGTGATGAGAGAACGGATACACAAGATCTCCGTAGTATATAAACTTAGAGATTTGCAAAGAAGCGGAGATCGAAGGAACGTTTTATGAATTGGAATTGCTAAAGATTAAAAAGAGCGATTTATACCTCATAAATTTTCGTTAAAAAAACGAAAGATTGGTGGTGATATCGAGTATTTCGTATCGTTTCGAGGATACCCCTCAAAGATCAATACGTGGTTGCCTGCTGTGGATGTGTGTATAAAATATAACAACTTGGAGAATCACTCTCAGTCAGCAAGATGAGTTTCTACCTCACGTTACTGAGTGATAGCAGTCTCGATTACCATGAGGATAACAAATTGAACCACTTTTTTGTAAAGTTACCCAAACCCGTTGAACTTCAGGGGAAATGGGAAGCTGGACTTAGTGAGTTTATATATCCTCATTCCTGATACAACATAACGGACGACTTCAATGAATTCGAGTATGATCGAGGTGATGGTGCATTTGTAAAAAAGTCTTATCCCATGTGGGTTTTATGAAACAACAGATGATGTCGTGAAAGCATTGGTGGAACAAGTGGGAAGCTTCATCCATTCCCACTGCAACCGGAATAACAGAAGAGTTCGAATCAAGTTTTATCTAGACTTTCCGAGATCTTGGGGTTTACAACAGGAGTTTTAGCCCCTCCCAAACCCATTCTGGAAATCGCACAAGGAAATATTGCGTAAACAACTCATGCGGAGAGGATGGTGGAGAGCCCCATACATATCAGATCCTCTGCTGGATCACCACCTCCTGTATATGTATACGAATATATCAGAAGATGAGATCGTCGGTGATATTTTGGCTCCCTGCTACGTATCGTGAAAGCCGAGGGGCGCCACGAGAAAATGGTCTGCGCCTCTTATGATAGACCACACTACGTGCCCCTAATACTGAAGATTTTTCCAGACTGTGGAAATCATTATAAGGAGGACGCATACCGGGAAAAAGGTCTCATTCTTAAGAAGGCGCACGATACTGAAACTGCACTTTCATTTAAAGGTCCTGTGAAAGATGCATCGACCATATTATTGTTGTACAAAACCATTAGAACCATTAGACTTGCCCATTATCAGGGCAATCCACTACAGCAAGGCTACGGACTAGGAGGGTTTTTCCGCTCGTTAATGAGAGGGGTCGTTCCCCTGCTGAAGAAAGGTGCTGCCGCAGTAGGAAGACAAGCACTTCGGAGTGGGGTCGATTTTGCGAATGATGTCATACAAGGTCAAAACCTAAAAGCGGCGGCTACTAAACGCATGATGGAGGGTGGAAACATACTAGTGGATAAAGCAGCAACTAAAATGAAGAATATAATTGGACGTGGAAATAAAAGGAAGCGTAAACCTCTCAAACGAATCATTCGTTCAAAAACTCGGAAAGTGCGTGCGCCTGATGTTTTTGACTCGTGATGGCTTTCATAAGACAAGACTCCCCCACTACCTGCCTGAAATCGGAACTGGACTTATTTGCTCTACCACCTACTCAAGTGAGTATAGAAGATGGAAAGTGGTTAGAATTCTATACATTATCTAATATTCAGGATAACGGACCATTGGAATTCAACATTTCCGGCAGTGGAGAAGAATACTTGGATCTATGGGTGAATATGTAAGACTGACCTTGTGGTAATAATATGCTGTATTACCGCAGGGTTGCGTTAACTACATAACACCCATATCTTAGCATAGATTCTTTAACTTCTGACTCCATTGTAACTTCTATTCGCCATTTCGAGAAAACGAGAACTACGCAGCAACGTTCCGTTGATCGTGTATCAGGAAATTGCAGACGGAGACAATTTAAGAAACGTAACAGGTTTATTCGGTTTAAAGTTTATATCGAAATACGTAAGTAAAGCATATCGATTATAAACGTAATGCACATTACTTGCAGCATAATACAGTTACAACAACGTTAACTCAAACGTTGATTCTCCATGCTCTCCAAATACCGACAACCACGCGGAGTGTACTGTTCTCGTTTTCACAGTAATTCAAATCACACGAAGGAGTAGTATCAAGACGAGTGCGGATGCAGAAAGAGAGCGTGTAACTAGCTTTATACTCGATTATATAACTTAGTCACGTGACATCACAATCCACGCGTATCTTACAATTATGCGCGAACAATACACAACCAGAATCCACGCATCTGACGTCGTGCATATTTTAGTACCGTACGACAATTTCGAACGCTACAGATCTCACTACACCACTCAACTCTATGTGAAAGTAAAGATTTTAAAGCAAGACGGAACGCATCTGGATGAGAAAGACTCTGTAGCACCCATCAACTTATTCCTTCACTCCCTATTTTCCCAAATCGATATCAGTCTAAACGAACGTGTCATGTCATCCTCATCTAACACCTACCCATATCGAGCATATATCGAAACCTTACTCGATTATGGAAAAGATGCGAAGAAGACAACGCTTACAACTGAATGTTTCTACAAAGATACAGCCGGTTATCTTCACGAGACGAACCCTCTAAAGCCCGGTGTGAAAAATAGTGGGCTATTAAAGCGCTATTAACTAACTAAAAATAGCCATACGCTGGATTCGATCGGGAACCTACATTCGGACATGTTCCACCAAAACTAAATTACTTCTGAATTTGATAGATGTGAAAATCGAGCTCAATCGAAGCAAACTTTGCCTCGTATCCGATACAGAAGATAAGGAGTACAAGATTGCTATAGCGTATGCATCCTTGTTTGTGAGAAAAATTAAAATGAGCCCAGGGGTTTCCCTAGGCCATGCAAAAGTTTTGGAAAAGACGTCGGCCAAGTACCCCATCGATAGAGTGTTACGTAAAGCATACTCGGCTCCTCAAGGAAGCATGTCTTTCGTACAAGATAATGTATTCATCGGTCAAATGCCTAAAAAGATTATATTAGCCATTGTTAGCAATGACGCCTTCAATAGAACTTATGCTTCTAACCCGTTAGAATTCAAACACTATCACGCTAACTTCGACGCGGTGTACATGGATGGGAACCCGCTCCCTTGCCATCCATTAGAACCCGACTTTGCGCGAAATTCAACTAGCCGCGCTTACCATGGGCGTCGGCAAAGTTTTTTATAGGGGTGGGCAAAGATTACTTCAGCAGAATAAAAAAAATACATTAAAAAATATCATGATTACATTAATTGATTAATTAATTAATTTATTTAATTAAATAATTATTTAAATTATTTAATCAAATAATTATTTTAATTATTTAATCAAATAATTATTTAAATTATTTAATTAAATAATTATTTAAATTATTTAATTAAATAGTTAATGTGACTATTTAGTTAAAAATATTTAAATAATTTATAACCTTAAATTTTAATTGACACTGTATACATCTTGTTTATCAAGTTTTTTAAACTAACCTTTAGACTGGGTGTATAAAGCTTGATGTCACGATTAAATTATTTCAGGTACATATTTTAGCATACACAAAACCATTTTTTTATAAATCAGATATGAGAGAGATGTATCTATAGGCAGAGATGCCGGTACTCTAGATCGTCGTGGACCAGGTTGAAAACCACTGATATAGATAATGCAGTAAAACTTGTCTAAATCAGCCACGACTTGTTCTTCCAGAAAACTAGCCGTTTTGTAGGGAGGCTAGTGCCATATTTCCCAATAGGCTATAGAGTA
>QLNU02003225.1:85960394-86001484 GCA_006491805.2 Dysdera silvatica | reverse complement strand
AACGATTTTTGTTTCTTACTAAATATTCTCTCTGAATATTGTGTATGAGTAAACATTGCCCATGCTTATCATTAAAGCTTATGAAGTAACATTATCACTTATACCAGCGGTCCTTCAACTGTGATCTGCGAACCCCTGGGGGTACGCGAGGTCCTGCCAGTGTTCCGTAGAATTTCTGATAAATACTAAGACATGAACATTTACTCTTTAATGCTAAGAATAAATTATGAGGGGACGAAAAATTCCTTCCTTAAATGGTGAAAATTAGTGATGAAACACTAGAAATAAATATGTGTGATGCAAATTCTGGGCTTTAAACTTTGAGTTAATTCTTGGGGGTCTGCGAGGGTGAGTGAACTCTGAAGGGGTCCGTGGTCTAGGAAAGTTAAGAGAACCGCTGACTTGTGCAATAAATCTGGTTGAAACTGCTATGGACCTGCTATTGCTTTACACATTTCTAGTTCAAAGATAAGAATCTGTAGTATTGCCAATTTTTTTCATGTCTAGAATATGATTCAAAATACAGCTAGAATTATCTAAAAATTTCTATTAATTGTCTAAAATCTTAACTATTGAATATTTTATTCTCTAATAACAAGATATAAATAAAGATTTATTAGAAAAACGAATTTAAATAATACTAAAGTAGCTATTAATAATTAGCAAAGTGTCTCATTAACTAGTTATAGTTGTCTAATTAGATCTAGCCGGAGTCACAGAGTCATAACATTTTTCAGTGAGTTATAACTCTAACGCACTTTGATGAATTAACTCGTTTGAGGAACTTACTGACTCTTCGCACCTCACTCTTAAGACTTTTCTGAGGACTCTTTTGCTTTTTAGATCAACAATCCCGCCATATTTTTTACAAGAGGGAAAAATATCGCTGCATCCAATGTCAACAAATAACTCGGGTTACAGATAATGTGAACGAATCTTTAATAATAAAAAATTTCTGACAAGCGATAATTAGTTATAAAAAATTAAAATCGTTTGCTATATCCCAACCCTCATCAACTGCCCTTATCGCATTCCCACGTTCCATCGGGGATATAAATTACCCCTTTTAAAAAAAAATACGTAAACAATAATAATAATAAGGGCCTTTGGGAGTTCTAAATTTTAGGATGATCTATAACAACAAATAATATAAAAACTCGTTTTCCCATGTCGTGACGTCATACAGTCTATTCGTTTTCACTGCCCTAGGATATTACATCCATGTACAAAACGTGTAATGTAAACGTGAAGAGGTTTCTGTGCAACTCCTGTTGAGATTTAACGTTGTGCTGCTCTACAAAGTGTCGTTCCATTAGATAGGGCCTGTAACATATCAAGGTGAGGCGAGGGCCGCCAGCTTCTGTGTCATGTTAGTTAGTGACGTGCCATCTGCTTCCAACAACGTCGTTTCGTGGAATAATATATCGTCAATTATGTACCTACAATTGTTGTTCATTGAAGCGCTCCGACTGATGGAGTCAGTTGCTAATAAAGGTAATTATTATGAAACCTGTTGAATCTATTAATTAGTGTAACTGTCCTTTCAGAATTTTAGATTTTTGAATCAAATCAGCAGCAACGGATTAAGAGCGGTGCGACCGCTGCCATCGCACTGGAAGCCAAGCCAAGGGGGAGCGCCAAAATGGCCTAACGGCCCCTAAGTGCAGACAAGGCCAAATCCAATTGGATCATCTAAGCGCTTATTCTTAAATAATTTCAATAAATTGATGTTTTTATAAGTTCTCTGAATGCAATATGTAATTAGGTTTCTCCCACACGTTTTCTGAAACTGATGACAATAAATCCAGGCGTATACAGAATGAATACTGTGTACGGGTTCTTCGTACGATGCAATATGACACTGCAAGTAAAAAATTAGGGAAATAGATGAGCTTATTTGACTGTACATTGCAGATTATTGAAATTCGTATAAGGCCTTGATTTTTATATTAAAACAATTTAATTTTTGGCTCATCATGAAAAGGACTTGTAGTTTAGTTACACGTTATTTATTGTAAGCAAAGTTTAATTTTTATCTTGATTTTCCATCTTTTAATAATATTAAGCATTTTTTACAATAAGATTCAGTAATATATTGAGGTCTGTGGAAATAAAAACAAAATGTGCCGCCAACAGGACTATTTTGAAAATAATTAATATTTAGCAAGAGCGCCAAATTTTAAGTTCGCACCGGGCGCCATATGACTTAATCCGTCTCTGAAATCAAAACCAACTCACTAAAGTTTGGGAATAAAAAATAAGGCCTCAGGCTCAACTCAAACCAACGACCTTTCGGTTTATATCCGCTACTGAAGACAGCCAAGTATAGCCTTCTTCCTGCATTTGTGTTTGACTAAATTTCGAGAATTAACCTTTCGTTACACACGCCAGCTCTCGAAATTAAATCAACGCTTTGTTTGAAGCCATACCCTTGAATGTCGTTACACAACCAAAAGAAAAACTAACTTATTTTGATCAACTCCATTCTTAAAGTAAAACTGTATTAAAAATTAAAACCATCATACTTTGTGACTGAATCGACAGTTCTAGGATTTAAATTCCGAAACTACACAAAAAAATTTCAAGAACGAAGTTCCAAATTTGGATTAAATATATTTAAATATTCTTTACTAAAAGGGAAGTTTTCAAACGAACTTAATTATACAGTCGAACCTCGTTAAGACGAACACCAAGGGGAACAGAAAATCTGTTCGTATTAACAGTAATTCGTCTTATCCGGAAAGGGTAGTATGTTATACAATCTGACGGGACTTCAGAAAACGGTTCGTATTAAAAGTAATTCGTCTTAACGAGATTCAACTGTATCATTGCAAAGGATATAAAGAAGTTGATACGTGAGCTTCTACTATCTGTCTCTCAAATTAGTTAAACTACAAACTCTAAAAAATGCTCCAAAAGATGTAAAACAAAAGCTTAACGCGACCTCCAAACTATGAAACATCACTGCATACCCATATTTTGCATATTCAAACCCGCTATTTCATTGAAATAAAATGTTATATTTACATACTAATCCTGTATGCACAAAATGTATTCTTGTTCGATTGGGTTACCACAGGCCTGTTTGGTAATTTTGAGCATTATCACCTTGTGGAGAAAGTGGTAAATCGCCAAAATTGGTCAATGTTCCCACTCATATTAGAGAAAAAATATCACTGACCAATCGTAAACGAATTTTTCAACCGAACTCCCCTTGCAAAGAAAACGGGTACACGGTCGCGGGAGATTTAGCTATTTAAAATAGAAGTTGAGGTTTCCTAACTTTTCCAGGTTTAACCAGAAAATATTGTTTCTCCTAGATCGTAAAGGGCGATTTTGAAGTTCCAAGTTCCCTGGCAGGGTGAGAATCCTGTTATTATTTAAGCCTACAGATAATGATACTAAAGTATAGCTATCCCGTAACAAAATCTATATCAAATATGGCTGCCATTCAGCAATACCATGTGCGAACCACCGTTTTCAATTGTATACATACAATGTTTCCTGAAGACTAACTTTGTTTCAGAAAACTGTAACTGGGAAACTATTTGACACAGCGGTTCCAACATGGGTAACCATATGGAGGAGCAGGGGGGGGGTCTAGCTCCCCCACCACCACCACCCGTTTAAAAATTTTATTTGCCCGAACCTGCTATGCATTTACTTTCAAAAGTTTTACAGTCACATTTTAAAATAAGGTACTTTTTAGCTCATTACTAATTGTCAAGCAATATCAATTATTTTTGTAGCGTTTTGGTCTTTTGTAGATTCACTAAAATCGACAGCTTTGAGAAGGTAGCAATAAATTTTCTCAGCGCCTCCCAAAAGTATTCGTATGAGCGCCCATGGTTCCCAACCTTTTATTACCGTAACCTTAACTATTTGCGTGTAACCCGAGACCCTAACTCTGGGGTTAGAACATCGATATTCCAACGATTTAATCGATATATCGATTGAAGTTTTAATTGTTTTACAACGATGTTTGTTCACTATTTAAGCAACACTGCTGCTTTGAGATGACACTGAGATTTAATCAAACTTTTCGCACAAACTTGCTACATACAACATTTGGTGGTATTTAACATGTGCCGATGGTTTTGAGGCATAATTCTCTCAATTACGTTTGTGTGTCATGGGTAAGGCTGCTAATATAAGCGAGTTTGCTCTAGGGGTGGAGGAGGATTATAATGACATGACGGCTTGGAACAAGTATCTCCGAAACTGCACGGCCCACCAGGTGTTCGGGAGCTGCCGTTGTTAGAACCTATGCAAAGTGGATGAATGATGGCGAAACCAGTAGTAGACGGCAAAGCGTTGGACGTCTACGCATCATCAACGAAACTGAACGTCATCGGAGGTTGTTCCGCTCGGTGAAGTAAAATCGGCAACTTCCAGTGGCTCAACTAGTGATGTGGGTTTTCCAGAAAATTTTCCTGCACTTCGATTATTAAACAGCGTAAGTGCAATATAATATTTATTAAATAACGTTTGTTTTACATGCTATACCACTACCCAAACTGTGATCCCCGGCCCATATTTATACCCTCAGAAAGGAATACCTGTCGTCAGAAAATTTTGAAACAATAATATCAGTTAAACTCGTTATTGTTACTTCTAACTATTACTTTAACCTGCTATTATATAATAGTTCGGTCAGAGAGTCAGGGTTAATAGTTGATATGATAGTAATACCAATAGTTTGCATTTGGCACTTTTAAAAAATGTTAGTTTAACGAATCCGAAAGTATCATATCGTATTAAATACATAAATGAAACTCAAAACTAAAAAATGTGAATTCCTAAAATTAATGATATATCATAACGTGATATAACCAATCTTTTTTTTCAGCAGATTCATTTATTTTCATACTTTAAGTTTCATTTATACGTATGCTATTTAGTAATATTTTGTACAAAATGTTTTTGCGTGTAAAAATTATTATTTATTTTTTTTTTAGATTTATAAACCTATCTGCCAACATTATTGCGAAGTAATAAGAGGGCGTAAGACCCTGTGATATCGCAAAAATGGGGGCGGGGGGGGAGGGCAGCGTCAGCTGAAAATGTTTGGTAACTTTAAATATTTGATGAAATTTAAAATGATTTAGTGAAAACGTAAGATTTATTTTAACAGAATGGGAAAAGAAAAGCTAATGTTCGCAAAGGATTTCATTTTATATAGTCAGGAGAGGGAGGGATTATATTTATGTCACGAATAAACAGCCGCCTCCAAAAGACGGTACTTTGCGAACCCACACTAATAACCCTTATTCGGAAGTTTTACTGTATAAGGTGTAAAATATTGTTTAATGTTAAAAAAAACTTAACATCCCATTATGTAAGAATTCATGTAATTTCTATGCTTGTTGTACATGTGGTCTGGAAAACAAAAAGCCTCAGCCTACCAGTCTAATCTATTGAAGGTCGCCAACATCTCGCCAGATGACAGATATTGAAGCAGCCATAGTAGATAGCAATGAGAATACACAAGCAAAGGAAAGCTAAAAGTTTACTTGAATCTGTTTCCCACAATTCACTTCTCATTTAACTTATCATTCTTGTTCCTGAGAATGTTTCTTCCATCTTCGTATTTCTTTGCGATAAATATTTTATACATACAGTAGAAACTCGATTATGTGGACATGCAGAGCTCTGATTTTTTTTCTTTTTGAAACAAGTGTGGCTTTGCGGAGAAGGAGAGAATAGGAGGGAAATGGTAAAGGACATGATAAAAGATGCCCCTTCCAAGTGGCAAGTGTGGATTAGTCGGAAGGTTCTTGTTATGTAGTTTAAAGTTTCTGAAGCATCATAATTTTTTTACATACATACAATATGTTTAATGCACATCAGTATTATACCACTTTTAATTTTTTTTTTAATTTTTCCCCGTTTTCTATTTATGTTTTAATTGTATTCGATTATCTGGATGTCTCTAGTCCAAAGTCCAGATAATCGAGTTTCTACTGTACTAAATTCTTTATAAATTTATAATAAGCCAGTGCAATGATATAGCATAAATTTGATAAACTTCACAATAAGTAGAATATGAAATGAATCAAATCAAAAAAAAAAAAGATGAATGGTTTATGTTTTCATAATGCAAAGACAGCAAAAAATCATGCGGCACCAGGATCAACACTTTTTCGAGGAATCGGAACCTCTGTCACCAAGGGAACCGAACACCAGATTATGGTGGGCAGAAAAACTGCACACATTCTACATCACCATTGGAAGTCAAACCTGGGTTTATGGCACAATAGATGAATGTTTTACCAACTACACCACCATAGGAGAGTAGACCCACATTTTCTCAAAGAATCCGAACCTCTTAAAAACTAGGGAATCAACCACTGAACCACAATGCACAATTAGTCCACAAACCTTTTTTGCGAGGTAAGTGTTAACCAGCATTGGAATTTGCACCCAGATTTTAACAGCTTTTTAATTATAAGTTTTATAACACAAGGACGGCAATGGTCATATGTCACCGGAATCTGAAGTTTTCAGAGGAATCCAAATCTCTTAAGGCCTAGGGAGCCAACCCCAAGGCTATGGTAAGCAATTAATAGGTAACCATTCTTTTGTTTTTCACAGTTGGGAGTAGAACCTGGGATGACCATACACTAAGCCAACATGCTACCACTGGGGTACTGCAGGGCCTAGGGACAAGTAGAAATTTTTTTATAAAAGACCTACATCCACCTAGAGATAAAAATAAGGCATCTAATAGGTATAACTACCACACAGAAATCGGACAGAAAGTGTAAAACAATTTTAAATTGTATTTTGCAAGCAAGAAAAAACTTTAAGCCAAAAATTAATATTCTCAAAGCTTTTTAACAGTTGGTTGACAAAACTACAAAAGAATAACTTCTTTTTTTAAATGGAAAAACTAATTACTTTATTTACTTCAACACAATTATAAAATATTATATACAGCTATTTGCAGATACAAATATATATATATATACCGAACTTCATAATGTTTCATTAAAACAAAATTTGCTATTGAGGCGATATAAAGGCCCCCTTCATGTTTAAACGTTAGGAATCAGCAAAACAGGCCCTAGAAAAATAGAAACAATATTTAAAATACAAGAAAACGTTGGAAAATGAATCAAATAAACGTTTCTATTTAGAGAATACTTTCTTTTTAGAATCAAAATTCCTTGCAATAAGTTTTTGAATGCAAAAGAGTCCTATCACATTTAAGAACTTGCTACGAAATTCGTTGATTTTATCTCCAGGAGCAAGCTTTTAGAAACTGTGTTCTCGTGTGTTCAAGCTTTGCATTAGCAATGCTTGTATGCTACACCATTGATATACACTCCTTCAGGCCCAGCAAGAACTGCAGAACAATACAGTTAATGTATTAGGTCGATGGAGGAATGAGATTGCGATTCTTTATTTTTCAACATATTTTAAATTGCATATTGGAAATAATGAACACACTTGACTTGAAATTTTAAATCACACACATATTTCGAAAAAGAAAAGGCATGAAGTACTAATAATTTACATATGCCATTTTGTGGCAGAGTCTCTGTAGTATGTTCACGTTGGTTGATGGAAAACCAAAAACTGATTGTAAGAACGTTCGATATGAAAACCACATGCTAGCTTGTTTGATTGTTACCTGCGTACAGCGAATCAAGGTCTGTATTCGAAAGGACACTGTTGCCATCCAGGTTTATATTGCAACTAAATAATTGTATGCATTGTTGCCTGATTTCGCTACAGGTCACAGAGACAATATGCAATTTTTTGTTTCGTTACATTCGAAAGCGGAAGGGTCATCTTGGATGGGACCAATGCTCTAATGTAACCTCCAAATCACAAAATGGTTGCACACAATCAAGCTTACTAAGAATTGGACAGAAAAGTGGTGGCCAACCACTATAATGCCCTCTAAATTTGAAGTTTACTCCAGTGTTAAACAGACAGCAAGAAGCTATTTTGTTTTTTATAAAAGTGGAACCCAAAGCCTTATTTAAAAAAAAAAAAAAATGAAATGAATTCTTACCTTACAAACTTTATTCTGAGAAGACTAATAGTATTTATATAGTCAAAACCACGTATATGCAACTCACATACATGCAAAAACAGCATATATGCAAAGAAAATATCGAGCTTAAAATTTTCTATCTTTTTAATGTTATCAAAACCTGCTTAATTGCGATTTTATATAGCAGGAACTGCATGCAAGCAAGTATTTTTGAAGCCAAACGAATGCTTTATTATAGAATTTAAACCGTATATATGCAAATAAACTTTATGAACAAGTTTTCATCCACAGTAACTGCGTAGCTGGAAACCCTATTTTTAAGGATTAAGAAATTACTTAAGAAAATCCCTTTGGTGTGTAAGGATGACCCACAGCCATCCTCTGTCAAGAATACCAGTTTTTGACAAAGCGTCGAATTTGAAGCAGCTTAAACGGTGATGGTCACTCTCACTGGGAGGATATTGAAGTAAGTCCTGCCATAAATGCAGGAATTCAGCTATGGTGACTAAGGTTCGAAAAACTCGTTAAACTAAAGGTCGAGCTTGCCAACATGGCTGGCTAGTATAATGAGCTTATGACTGATTCTCCGTATTTCTTTCACCATACTATGTGTATGTGCGATAAGAAAAAGAACCGATATAATGACATCATCCATATTCCCTGCTGAGATGATATGTATATCAGAAAAGAATAATGCAGAGTTGTACTAAGCAATTGTACGAAACAACATTGGAATGGTAATGCCAAGGTCTATGGTTCAAGTCCCACCTAAGTATGTAGTAAATTTTCTTTTCTCTGGCCATTATAAGTCAAAAAATAGATTTTAGTGTGGACCTTAAAAAGTAGAGCGCCAAATGTAATCATAATGTATACCATACCTAAAAAATATGTAATCCATTGTTAAGAACGTTTACTTTACAATGCAAGGATAGCTAAGGTCATGCTGTATGTGCCTGGGCCTACTCTTTTCTGAGGAACACAAACCAATGTCGTCTAGGGAACCAAACCCCAGACTATGGTGAACAGAAAAAATGCTACACATCCTACGGTGCCACTGGAATAAAACCTGGATTAGTGGCGTGGCAGCAAACACCTTACCATGGTTGGTTGATTATATTTTTATGGCCCAAGGACAGTGAAGGTCATTCTGCACCAAACAGGGTGAATCCTTGCCACAATGTAACTGCAGAACACTTTTTAAACATGAAAAGAGAAAATCTACATACCTGTACATCATTCAGCTTTTAGGTATGCTGGCTACGGTGACGATAGCAATCAAAAGCAATACGATAATCACCCAATACCCTGGGGAAGAAACCTCAATTCAAATAATTGTGCATATTATAAGGCTTACTTATCAAGTAGGTAGTAATCGCTGTAGTCTTACTATAGAAAAAAAAATTAATAAAACCCTAGATAAATACATTTCATTTACATGACAGCATTAACAAATTTCCATCTGTGGACAGCAAATTATTTCACTGTTTTGAGTTTGCATCCAAAATTTTGTTTATAAAATCATGTTACATATAACAGTCACAGTTTAAAGTGACCTTCTAAATACTGCCAATATTTTTGCCTCGAGAATAAAAAACAAGACTACAATTATGAGGCAGAAAAATTACCTTTAATGGTGCTACACCACTGTAATACCACTGCCCTGCATTTTTACCATTTAACAACATTATAGTACAAGATGTGAGGTAGTTCAGCAACTAGAAGTGCCATTTTTTTTTATATATATATATAACAAACCTTGCATCGTCTTCTTGAATATACCGAATTCTTTCCTCGTTGGTTGCTTAATATGTTTTTTGAGTGCTGATTTTAATATCTCATTTAAATGACACTCTGAGTCACAATAAGCAAACAGAAAATACATAGCCACAGTTCTGAATGTAGTATGCCAACGTAGACATAAAATTTTGAAATATTTTTTGGTTAGAGAAGTAAAAAGAGTATACCACCGCTTGATGAAGTAATACAATACAGTGTGCAAGTCAACATAAAGCAGTTAAAATATTTTTAATTTAAATGAATAATGTTCATAATTATTCATTTCCTGCATTTGATGATGGATGTCTCATTGAGCAGCTGAAAACCTGGCCCATGTTTCTAATAAAAATATTTTAACCGCTTTACGTTGACTTGCACAATGTATCGTATTATTTTTTGGTTAGTGAAATTTAGACTTTCCCGATGCTACTGGAAGGATCCTGAGAAATAGAGTTTACCACTTGACAGAGATGAGGATTTCCATTCTTTTCAAGACAAACGGCTTTTCCTATCTTTATATAACAATCATACTGAATCAATAATTTTCTTCTGAAAAGAATGAAATCATTCATATCTACACTGAACTATAACCATCTTTTTTCTGAGAAATTGAATCAATTAATTAGAGATTTTCATACTGGAAGGATAGCACAGGTCTTGCTGTGATAAGGAAATTGACCCAGAGACTAAGGTGTAGTAACAGTACATGACTGTAGTGGCAAATCGTGAAAATAAATTTTGCCACTGTTATAAATAAAACATTCACATCTTAATATTGTTCAGTCATCTAAGGAAGGATACAGGAGAGGAACACAAGAAGCCTACACTGCATCCCCCCCCACTCCAAAAAAATATATTTTTTTTAAACACACATTAAATTAAAGCCCAACAACGAATTTCACAGAACAGGTTTTAATTAGTTTTCAAGCTGTGACCACCCCCACTCCCCACCAAAAAAAAAATAAATCTGGATCTGGTCATCCAAAATGGAACCGGAAATAATGACCAAATAGAAATATTTTAAATGGTTGTTCTATCTACAACTAAATATAAAAGAAGCAATGCCTTATCCAAAATTCAAATCATAATCAGGGCTGTCCACAAAGGGTATGCGCTGTGTGTGTGCCACATACTCTCGAGGCATTTTGAAAATTACCGAGTATGCGTCTTGAGAAAATTTTTGTATTTGCTGGTTTTGGGGAAACTTCCAACAAAGTTCGGCTTTTTTCTTTTTTTTTCTAGTCATTTACAAACTTGAATGGAAACAAATGAGGAAAATCCCTGAACCTCTCAAGCCTCAAAATAATATCCTGCGTACGACCAGGAAAGGAATGAAAAACTGATGAAAGTGGAAACCAGCGGCGTAGCGTATGTTGCCAGCACCCGGGGCAAGTTAAATGTTGTGCCCACTAAAACCCGTTAGTACTCCTTTTCACCAGTCCAGTATCGAAATTTTGCACCCTGGGCTTTGGCCCCGGTAGCACCCCCCCGCTACAACACTGGTGGTAATTGCCATCTTAGGTTTGGATAGACGATAAACGACCAGTCGGCTCGTTCTTGCCACAATTCCAATACTCTTTAAGACAGCACCGCATACTCTCAATAATTTTCATTAAGACAACCCTGATTATAATGCAAATCCAATAAATTAGACCTAGTTATGTAAATTATTAATTAATTAAGCAATCGTAACCCACAGGCAAGGAAAGTAAATTTTTTTTCACTTGAAAAATCTGAGACTACAAGATTTTGCACATCCTTTCTGTATATTTAAAATCCCAAGATGGTGCTATGGGTCATCTGGGCTAGAGGGTTGCCATTTGTATGGCTTTAAGGAGAACAGTCCTCCTTTTCGGGTGTGAAAACGACGTCCTCCTTTGTACACAAGCCGGACCTGTATTTGTCCAGCTTTTCATACTTATAAAATAAATAAGAACAATGATGCCCAAAAATTAATTTTTGTATTGACGTTACACATGTAATAAAACTGCACAACTCCTTGAAAAAGTTTTTCCACCACTCGACCTTAATTTTTTCAAGATGGTTACAATACTATTTAACACACATATACATATTCATTTGGAAAAACTTGCCCCACTCCACTATAAGAGACACTACTACCAACCCACGAGGGTTTCCTTCGACCCACTGTCCCAACACACTTGTGATTGGGGTGGTGGCAGGAGTTGGAGTTTCAGCTGGTTTCACATGTGCAAAAATAGCCACAACTGCAATAGTTTGTGCTTTCTTATACAAATGTTAAAAATTGGAATTATAATATTAAAGTTTTATATTCATACAGTACTTATTTTGTGCATATATAAAAATGCCAAAACGATCACAATCATAATCCGAAATATGGGAAAACGAATATTCTTGTGCAAAAAAAATAAAAAAAAAGCAATATAGGGCAACAACATTCGTACTGTGCATTGTGTGTGACATTGATGTATCAAATAAAGAAAAAGGCGACTTTGTTAAATATACATCAACAGAAAAACACAAACTTAACGAAAGAAGGGCCTCCAGTTCTCAAAATGTGGACATCTTTTTTAAGAAGAAAAAAAAAAAATCACTGCTGAAGATGAAGTTGCTGCTGAATTATGTACGACTTTTCGTTTCGTTAAACATCAACATAATTACAACAGTTATAAGTGCTCTTTTGAAGTAAATAAAATTGTATACTTTGATTCAGATGTAGTTAAGAAAATAAGTTGTGGGGGAAAACTACGGGTAAAGCTTTATATAAAAAAGTATTAGTGCGATTTTCAGTTGACAATCATATCAGTTACATTAAAAATAATGATATTCATTACTCCCTCGCAACTGATGCATCGAACAAAGGGACCATTAAATGTTTCCTGATCGTTTTAAGATATTTTAATTTTGAACCTGGTATCGTATACTGTCTATTGAATTTTTATCAAGATTATGAAGAAAGTTTATGAGCCATAACAGATCAAATGAAAGAAAAATATCCGCAGACTTAAATATACAAAAATTATCAGCATTTACAGCTGATAACGCCAACATCAACTACAGAAAACATAACTGTGTTATTTCAAAATTGAAAAGTGGAAGTAAATGAAAATGTAATATCTGCAAAGTGTTTAGCTCACATAATTCACAATGCCTCTCGATAGAGACTAATGAAATCAAAGGCAGAATGTAGAAAATGTAGTAATCAAAATTTTTAATCATTTTAGCATTTCAGCTGGTAGAACAGCAGAGCTGAAGGAGTTCTGCGATGTTGAATATATGAAAACGTTGCATCATATACCAACAAAGCTGTAACTAGGGAGTGGCATGGAAGGCCCACAACAAGGGCGCAGGTGAGGAAGGGTGTAATATCGGCTGAAATAATTCACCGTGGAGAATATCCCCGTGGTCAATGGACACAACCTGGATAGTCCTGCCAGGAGTGCAAGATTATCTAGCTACAGTGCTGACTACCAATCAGATGCTTGAGTTTATTACCAGCCGTTAATAGGCTTTTAAAATGGTGGATTCTGCTGACAAGCTACTTTTGAAATCTGAGCGAAGATAATTGTGCCCGAATTTTACAGGACGCATTTGGAAATAAAAAATGTAATTTAATGTTTGAATTTTTTTAAAATACACAATGAAGATACTTATTGATGCAGTTGAAATTCTAGAGCACAAAAACTTTTCAATAACACAAATACATACTTTTACAAATGAATTGAATTTAAAATTAGACAGGGATGAGATTGGCCCAAAAGCAAAAAAAAGACTGAAAACGAAAATCCAAACAAATTATGCACAAAAGATATTTTTAAATAATTGCTTGCCAGCTGCACCCCTGTAGTAACATGAACAGCTCTTACCTAAAAGAACATGTGGGGGGGGAAGCTAAAAGAACGTTAAAATAGCTTAGGCTTAAAAAATAAAAAGTGGAGCATAAGAATCTGCTGATGCTTGCGAAGTAGTAAAAACTATTCCCAACACAAAAATTGCATTTCTATATTTCAAGCTTCTTATACTTTATTAGGTATTAATTACAAAAATCAAAGTATCTACCAGAGCATCAGTTTTACTACACAAGGGTCAATTCTTTTCTCTTGCAGCCATTTCAAAGCGACAATTGTCGCCAACTCATAACCAATCGTCGCCAAAATCATAAACATGGACGACAAATTTGTCGTCTGTTCTATTTAAATATTCTATATGGAATGAAAAGGGTACAAATTTATTCAAAGACAAATTAAGATAAAGTGGATGTAACTGAGGAAAAGGTGTCTTCAATAATTTAACTAATAACCTTAAAGTTTATGCAACGGCAAATCAGCACACGAAGCGTAAAGGAGTTTAATTTTGGTGGTTACTATAATTCTTTTCTTATTAAAATTGGGTATATACTGTTTTCAACTGGCAATTTAAAATGTGAATAATTTATGTTGTGCTGTTTTTGCATAAAGGCATACATATATATATATATATATATGGAATAATAATCAGCAATAGATGAAGTAGAAGTATAAATATGGCAATTTTAACTCGAGTCCACCAGGTTTGTTCTTTTTTTGTTTTGTTTTTTCAACCACCAACTGTTGACCAAAGTGGTCCTTTTGGACCAACATTTGGAAGAACCTTTGCTGGTGACATCATTAACTATTAGTATCTCAATCAACGCTCAATGGTGTTACAAAAAAAAAAAAGTCAGTTTCATTAAATTAAATACCATTTATAAACAGTCCCTATATATATATATACACACACACACACACACACACACATATATATTAAGTAAATATAATGTAAATAAATCTTACAACAGGAGGCTGATTTTTTATCCACTATTCTCACATGTCGGGTCTCTCTTATCAGACGTTCCTTAGTTCTGTCTGT
The DNA here is from genome assembly GCA_006491805.2 of Dysdera silvatica. NCBI lineage: Eukaryota > Metazoa > Arthropoda > Arachnida > Araneae > Dysderidae > Dysdera > Dysdera silvatica. Next base: position 85,986,834 of record QLNU02003225.1, on the reverse strand, counting down.
ATGATCTGTTATATCATCAATAATTTCTAAAAGATATAACAGAAATAACATGAAAACGATGTCTTTTAACACATTGCCTTAATTTATATGAATCAGAAATAATTTGACATATGCTAAATTATTTATAGGTAATAAAACCATGCATGTAACCAATAGAGGTTACATATTTTGGGCTTTAAAAGCAAAAAATAAAAAAGCAAATAAAGTAAAAAATAAGTTTCAAGACTTGCTTCAAACACACAAGGAAAAAAATCAGACACTGGTAGAAATACCAATTTTTTCAAATTCATATTTCTTTTATAAAATCTGACATAAAATAAGGAAATTTTTGTCTAAAAGAGAAATAGGCAAAATCATATACTAAATGACTCACTAAATAAAATTTTACCCCTCATTAAATTATGAGCGTAATCATTCAATGAGTTATTCAATGAAAAATATCCCCATCATTAAATGATAGGTATAATGATTCAATGGAAGTTTATCCACATCCCTTAATGTAATGGGCAAAATCTTATTGAATAATTGTGCCCAGGGAGGGTTCAAGTATTACATAAGTACCTTTTTTTTGTTGGGGGGGAGGCTGAAATGGCCAAAATATTGCTTAAATAATACTTGAATGCCCTCCGATCGTTAAGTAGTGATCAAAAACAGTGGGTTATTCAGTGGTTACTGCCCACCATTTTGTAATGTATGTATGTGGACGAATTCTTTTATTAATTCCGCCAGTGTTTCTAACGACCAGGAACATTTGATAGATTACCTGGTGAAAGATTGATGACACCTTTAGTATGAAAGGAACAAAAAACAAAATAAAAAAAATAGAAAGCAAGTTAATTGAACTTTCTAATATAAAAAACATACACTATAATTAAACAATGGCTCGCTTAAAACACGTTTTATAAACTGACCTGCTTTACTCTAAAAATTTAGCCACTTTTTAAAGAGAGTTCATTTTTAATATATTTACATAGATTATATATTGGGTCATTGCAAATGAAATAGTCGTTAAATGTCGTTAGGTTTCTACTAGTTGCAGAAGAAAGCAAGTGCTGAGATTTCTGGCAGGTTCTACTGCATACTGATTTACCAACAATTTAGTTTTAGCTTTATAACATCAAATTAAAAATAACAATAACAATAATGGACACCCTACATGAAAACCTTTCTTTGGGGTTGTAAACAAGCAAAACACCTACACTGAATTTGAAATATAAAAATTACATATTTAACTGCTATTTTTAAAGTGCTAGTAAAAAGAATGACGTGGTAAAATCTTGCAAAATTTTTAAAAACTAACATTCTGGATTAAACAATGTCAAACAATCAACGTTTATTGGCGTAGTGATACCGACGCCGATGGTATGGCGTGATTAGATGGTGAAACGTTCGAAAGAAAATAAATATTTCTGCCTTCGGTGGGGCCTGAACCCACGACCTTCTTCAGGCCCACCGAAGGCAGGGAAATATTTATTTTCTTCGAACATTCCTCTCATCGATCCTCCTCAACTCGCCGTTGATTGTTGTTTGATAATTAATTAATCGAAATAGTGTTCGATTTATATAAAATAAAAACATCTGGATGTTAAAAACCTTCAGTCATAGTAATTTATATAATGCTCAGAAAATGTTGTAATGCAAAAATATACAATATAAATAATTCAGAGAGTGGAATAGAGAAAAATTACCATGATGAAGATTAAGTTCTTGTCCAATGTTTTGAGCCATGTTTTTCTGACGCACAACAACATTGTACAAGGCATCGATGCCACTGTCTTGCTCTAATAGAAATACGGAGAGAAAAAACATTTAAATGAAATTTATGATATTCATTAATGTAGAGCAAAAATCATTAACAAACAAATGCATAATAATAATGCACAAAATACCGGTCCACGAATAGAATACTTAAATATTCATTTCGCTGGGACAATCTCAAGTCCTTTAGTTTTTTGCTAAATACATCACCCCTTCGAAATATCTCTTCCACTCCTTTTGGATTCAAAGACCCCGCTATGATGTTAGGTGCACTGAAATGCACAGAGGCCTCTCCATTATGGGGGAAGGGGGAGGATTCATTGCACTCATAAAATAGTTATTACTGCACATAATGCCCATAATTCAATTTTAACATAAACATCAACAATTTGCCACCTTCAATTGCCATCTTTTGCTTCTGTTTTAATTCTTCAAATGTTAACTCCCTTGTTTCTTCGGTTTCATCAACGCCCCATGGATTCGAGGGCTTGTTTACCAAATCCATGCCCAATAACGAACTCCTAAAGAGCATAAAAAAAATCAATGTAACTAATGCATAGTATAAATTCGTTAAAAATAAAGCAAATTCACAAGATTTCAAACTGCTAATTTCTAATCTAAGAGTAAAAAAAAATGTAATATTTTAATGAAAAATTAAATAGCCAATGCGATGAATAATACAGATTGTACTGGAGGTTGCTGTGAGAGAGAGAAAGTTTATATTATTGATATTTACACCTCCCCCCCCGGCCCCCACAACTCAGTTCCATTCATTACACGTTAACTTTCACTCCAAAAACCGAAGTCCTAATTAACAAAAGAAAGTATAAAATAAAAAATTCAATGTTGCTCTACTAAGGAGACGAACCAAATAGTTCACTTTAATGAATGTATTGCTTCATTCACGTTCTGTTACAATGATGTATCTGTTGCAGTAATGATGCAATTGTAGTCACACATTCAATTGTGGTTATTTATTCGCATTGTGTTTTCTAACTTGAATAGCATTATCCAATAACAGCACATGAAATAATTGATTGAGAATGTGAATTGGATAAAATATATTGTCTGAGTTTTATAGCACAAGGACAGAAAGGGTTATGTGGTATTGGAACCTACATTCTGATAAATATGAACTTATAAGGCCTAGGGAACCAACCTCTGAACTATTGTGAGCAGTTAATTGGTAACTTTTTTTTTTTTGGGGGGCACAGTTGATAGTCAAACTTGAGATAACCATACACTAGGTGAACATGTTACCACTGCAAGGCCAGAAAATGTATTAAAACTGAATTAGAAATAGGAAGTAATTTTTTTATTACTATTATGGCCTCATTTTTGTTAAGCCACTTGCACACTCTCACTCACCTGAGAGAACTGTATATTCATAAAAAATTATTATTCTCATTCACAGTAAAGAAGGATCACATCCATCCATAGAATAGAAATGATCAATCGGGGCCAACAAATTTAGTCAACCATCGCTATATATGACGTAGATTTTTACAATTAGCAAGTATGAAATATTTTCTTACTGGGTCCCTAGGGTTTCTTATGAGACTGTCGAGTATTTTTCTTGTCTAACAAGTACTCTTTGCCCAACCAATTTATCGAGCCATGGAAATGGTCATTCTTTTAATTTATTCACTCACTCGTGGAACTGATCATTCATGAAAAAATTATCTCACTCCCACTCACAGATTGAAAATTATCATTATTTGAAACAAATAAAATACCATTCTCATTCACTACAGATCTATACCCTGCTAGTTATGAACAACGCAAATTTATCTCCATAAATAAATTACATAAGTCATTGAAATACATAAAAAATTACATTCAATGCTAAATTTATTTAATATATAACTACTATATACTTTAATTATATAAAACAAGAGTTTGTTTGTTTGTGTGTGTGTGTGTTTGCATAATACTGGATATAGATGAAACTTTCGTTGTATCACTTCCACGCAAAATGCTGTGTGTGTAACTTCCAAGAACAACAAATTTTAAAAACGTTGTCTATGTATATTCAACCCTCCAAAATGACAGGTAAAAATAATAACCAATATATTACATAACAATATTGAAAAGAAAAATATAATGTCATTACCTATTAGCACCTTGGTCTCGTTCATCAAATGCTGTTTCCATGTGCAGTTTTTTGCTCCACAGATTGTCTAGCAACCTTTCTCTTCGTTCAAATTCTGCTTCAGTGCTGAACTGTATTAAGGAACTACACAGCAAAAAACTAACACAAATCTTCAATCTGCATTCAGTAAGATGCCAAAAAAAAAAGTTTTGACTACTTAAAATATTTGTAAGTTTGAAAATTAAAGAATGAATAAAACAACGAATATCAGATAATCAGCATCTATTTTTGAAAGAAACCATTTTAAATCTCATAATATTTTAAAAAAATGTTGGGTCCAAATTCAAGAAATCTCCAATGAGCTGCTGGATCATAAAATCTTTTTTCTTACACCAGCATATTCCAAATCCCTTTGCAGCTGGAAACTTTTTCTAAGAGTTAATTATTTGTTCCTGTTCTACCGCAAAGCAGAATGTACTAAAAAGTGTGACATACATCGTAGAACAAACAGCTTCACTGCAAAACAATCGCGGGGTGGATCAATTTTTTTCTGTCTTAAAATAAATAAAGAATTAAAAAATAAATCAGTCCGGCAAATGTTTTCTGCATTTCTATTAAAAAAGGAATTTACATTTTATAGAATTTAAAAATGTATATAATACGTATACATACATGCATCTCCTGCAGAACATTTTTGATCAGCTGAAGGCTTGTTGCAGAAAATTGCAAAACGTTCTGCTGTGGAACTGTTTTATACCGGAAAGATGGCTACGGTCATGTCACAAAGGGACCCATCTTGTCAGGTCCTCTGTTACCTAGAAAACCAAACTTTGGAGTATAGTGGTATGTATGTATGCAGGGCCTTTCAGAGAAAATGCAAGGCTTGGGACAACTAATATTTTAGAAGCCCTTCAAAATTGACATGCATGCCATGTCTAACATACATTGTTACGAAGTTGAGGCCCCTAATATTGAGAGGGGCCCAGGGCAACAACCTCTTCTACCCTCCCCTCTGGTAGGCCCTGTATGTGTGTATACATATATAGTAGGGTCTGTATCTAACGATGAACTTGGGACTAATGAAAATACTATGTTCAGTCGCTTACTGAATCTGTTATGGAACTTTAAATTCAAAAACTTTGAAAATAAAGTCTATATAGGTAACATGCGCCTGCAACATGCATAAAAAGATATTTTGCTTGGAATTTGCTTAAAATTTAATGAACAAGGTCAGAGGTGTCACTGGGTGCTTATAACACTGGTTCCCAAGGACCCACTATGTTTAAAAATATGGGTATTTTTTGGAAAATGAAGGTCCCAAAAACAAAACACTTTTTTTTTCTTATTGAAGCATTTATTTTAATAAGTTTTTAATCATAACACTATCAAACTATTTCATATTACATTTACAAATAAGTAAATGGAAAGTTAAATGGTATATTAATATATTTAATGAGCAGATGTTGGGGGTGGGAAGGTCATCGCTGGAGGCTTGTTGGAAGTATAAAATAGATGGGGAAAGACAAATAGGAATGTAGGGAAACCCATCATAATGAATGGACCCCTGGTCCAGCCATTCACATTACAAGACTACAATTGTTAACGATACTACAAGACTACAGTTACTGATAAGATCATGCAGGTAAAGAAAGAAACTCCACACTCATTTAAACTTCACTCCACTCCGGTTGTTCGGTGATGAAATTTCAAAATAAAACGTATAAGTGGGGGGGGGAGAGAGTCGTGCCCGCTGAAAAGCGTTTCCCTCCAAAAGGGCATATGTTTACTAAATAGCGAGTCCCTGGGATATGCTATTTTTCTAACATAAAGTCCTTTCTTTCTATTCTGTGTCTTTTACACATAATAGAGCATCAACAGCACACTTGAGGGTATTATATCTCGCAACTTGAATTTCAGTACAAGAAGCCTAAAAAATAAATAAAACATTTTGCCATCTTTTCCTCGTTAAACTCTGGGTTCTCAAAAAGTTTCATTCACTGAAAGTGGTTAAATTATATTGAACTTAATCAGACTTATTGTAAGTAGGTCTCCATCTACTGCATATGTATTTATTGCAAAGTTAATAAGTACTTATATTATGAGTTATATCTATGAGAACTTACATTAGTATCACTGGAAATTTCCTGGATGGTTTGTGATACTTACTATTGCCGTTTATCAATTATATAGAATATACTTGAGCATATTTGAACTGGGTTTGCGGACATACCATAAAAACATTATCTTTGCAAATCAAATGATAGACCAAAATTATATAAAAAATCAGCACCGATATGCTGATGATACCAACTAAAAATGTCTAGGTGAATGACCTATGAAGATAAATATCTAAAGATAATGTTTTATTACCATAGATATAGGTTGATGTATTCGCTGCTGATAATGTTATGGTTAGTTGTTTGCATTTTTATACGGCTGTGGCAGGAAGAAAAGAAACATTGGAATAGGTATCTATTAGAAATAAAACCTTTGATTTTTTTTACCTGTTTTATCTTAAAAGGCGATGAGATGTAAATAGCACAAAGCATGTCACATCTACTTGTTCTGGTCGTTTTTAAAAAATTGCAGAGTGATGTACATTTCCTTCCTTTAGTTCCAAACTTACGGTAGCAGCAACACAATTTCTTGAAACATCCAGAATTTCCTGTGCAATGTGATGATCATCCTTCTGAGGTGCTTCAAACGTGCATTTTTTTTATCTCGATAAGTTTTTTAGCACAAGGACAGCAAGGGTTTTAATTTGGGTTATAATTTTGGGCCAGGACCTACTGTTTTCCGAGGAATCCGAACCTCTTATGGCCTAGGGAACCAAACCCCGGACTACAGCGAACCATTAGTCTCAGTAAGCATTCTTTCCCTAAAACAATGCCCTTCTATTTCTTGACATAATTATTCTATTTCATTTAATAATTGTTCATTTATGGATAGAAATGGAGTCGTAACTGAATATATTTGTGTAAAGTTAAATGCAGTCAGCTACTTATGTCGCATTATCTAGAATTAATGGGATTACTAAGTCCGATACTGATTTCACTAAAGGCAATTGTTGCAAAAATAATTCCATTAACAGCTTATCAAAGATATTTAGGCACTCTGTAGGTCGCCGTAGTTCCCACAAAAATTCTGTTGGGCATCTGTCCAAAGGCAGACAAAAACTTTGATTGGGGGGGGGATGAAGGACAGAATCGCCATGGTCTTGGAATAACACCCTTCATTTTTCATGAAAGTTGGAATTTTTTACAGTGAAAAAATGTTTGGAGGGGGTCATGAGCCCTGTGGCCACCCTTGCATCTCCCACTGATTCACACATAAGAAATTTCTAAAGTCACACTGAAGATGATGCATATGAACATTTAATTAGTTCGGTTTTCAATACACCATAAGGGTCATCTACATTTAATGTGATTATCAAGCCCCACACTATTGTTCTTGCTTAGCAATGTAGTTGTATTTGGTTTTATTCTCACTGATAGATTTTGGTGTTCCAAGTAGAAATATATTTTCACATATAGAAAACAATAACGCTAGGTCTCAAAAATTGAAAAAAGCTATTCTTACGGGCAGCTATTTCAGTCATTTTCGTTTTGCTATAACATGAACAATGATATAAATGGAAAATTGACACCCTCAGGCACAGCCTGTAATGCTGTCCCTTCCCCCCTTTACAAAGAAAGGGATATTTGTAAAAAGAAGCATATCATACTCTCAACATTTCATATGTAAAGGTGATTTTTCATATAATTACTCAAACTAATAAAATACAACTTGCAATTATTGCTAACATAGCCACTAAGTTCGTGGAGCAAAGTCTGCATGTAGGTGTAAAACGAGAGCTCAGGGTAAGAAGTTTGAGAACCACTGGACTAATATATTAGTAGCTGATATATATAAAGTATATAAAGAAACTGTATTATTTACAATTATATTATTTATTTATAAATTAATATTAAATTATTTTACCTATAAACATTTATTTGGAAGCAAAATTATTTAAAAGAAAAGCCTTTTCAACATTGTCGATTTTGGAAAATTTTATTTTTAAGCTCTTTGATGCCGCCCCACGAGAAGTGCCGCCCCTAGGCCTGTGCCTTGTGTGCCTACTTAAAAATCCGCCGACTTTGTGGCACAAAGTCTGCATGTACATGTAAAGCAGGATCTCAGAGTAAGAAGTTTGAGAACCACTGGACTAATTAGTAACTGATATATAAAAAAAACTGTATTTATTATTTACAATTACATAGCTTTTTATTTATAAACTAATATTAAATTATTATAAATTATTTTACCTAGATACATTTATCTAGAAACAAAATTATTTAAAGGAAAAGCATTTGCAAAGTTGTTGATTTTGGAAAATTTTACTTTTAAGCTCTTTGCTGCCACTCCCAGAAAGTGCTGTCCCTAGGCCTGTGGCTTGTGTGCCTACTTAGAAATCTGCCACTGTACTATACCACCACAGGACAGACTTGTGTTCAAATACTAACATCCGAATCGATATCCAATCGTTGGACAACCAATGGTTTACTAGTTCCACTTCAAATATATTTTTTCACTTTTCCATATCCAAAAATGTCATACCAGTCCTGGTTTAAAACCATGAAAGTTGTGGAAATGTAAGAAAGCAAAAATTGTTTTTTAAAACATGTATACTGTATCAAGCTACCTACACATATACCCGATTTTTATACCTTACCACTAAAGTGTGTTTGTGTGTATATATATACATATTGAAGGACAGAAATTTTACGATAGTAGAATTTAAATCCTAATTAGATTTACTCATTTGTATCTTAATTCAGACTAATGAAGATAAGATATGGATACATGCTCACATCATAACCTCCCCCCACTTCTATACATACATTTCTTTCCTAAAATTTTTATAAAATGAATCTCCCTTTATTGTCAGAAAATGGAACATCCTAATATAAATCTCATGAAATAATACTTCTTTGAAAATTTCAAAAAGATACAGTTGATCTTGTTGCTCCATAAGTTTTTCAACCAACTTTTCTCTCCCTTCTATAAACCGTTTTATCAGCTGTCGTGCTTGAACGTTTGCCTGAAAAAAATACAACTGTAATGTTACAAATATAAATAGAGCAACTTTTAATTACAGATGCACTTTAGCATTTATTGATAGCAAGGAAGGAATATAGCATATTTTATAATTATGAACAATTGATTCAGTCGCATGTCCCATGATTGTCCAAAGTAGAACCACCCATAGGTTCAGAGGAACAGTGGCCTGCTGCCTTTAACACTAGAACCGTGGCACTATTATACCTAGAACCGTGACTGCAGTCATTTTGACAGCCCTTGAATATTTTTTAAAAAACTTCAAATAAATACAATTTTGTTTCAACAATACTAACGTATTTAGATTAAATCCCAATAATATTCATTCAATATTTTCAATGATTAGGTTTTAGCAATTAAATAAAATTTTTAGCACGTATTTTCTTTCCAGAAAACTATTATTTACGGAAAAAAAAATCTTTAATATCATAACGTCAACTAAAATTAACCTTAAGTCATTTGCGGATCCAAAGGGGCAGGCGATAGGCCGATCGCCCCCTGCTCCTCGAGTCTAGATTGTATCATGAAAAATGAAAGGACTTTTAAATTTATGATCATAAAATTGCAAAAAAAAAAAAAAAGAAGAAAAAATGCAGAAGTAAAATATTAGTTATCAGTCTTCAGTTAAATAAACTGGGACAGAAATTAAAATGAATGCCAAAATGATAAGCAAACAAAAGCTATGTTCAACTTTTCAAGGTTGTTATTTGACATCCATTATAACTAACCGTTTGTTTTCTTGTCTGTCCATTGTAATTATTTCACATGTTATTGTAATTATTTCACATTGTAATTATTTCACATGTTATTTATATTTGGTCGCATGGAAGGCAAGCGTTTTTCAGGGCCATCTGTTTTATTTTACGTTCCTCTCGATTTCACGAATTGATAGAATAATGTTAATAATTCATGTTAATAATTGATTAATAACTTTTCTAATGTATCTAATTCATTCATGCATGTAAATAAACTGATTAATGGATTGATAATGAAGCCAAATTATCTCGTTTCACATATTGAAATTCAATCAGCCAAAAAAATCTGAATAATTCCATGTTGCTTGCATAATTCTTAAAGATTATATATACAATATTTATTATTATTACTTTATACATCATATTATTCTTGTTAATTGATTATTATAATAATTATTTACACAAAAACGACAATGCGGTAAAAGTGAGCACTTCTTCGATTCTAGGTATAAATGCTTGTAACTACGGTTCTTTACAATATATTTTTTTAAAACTTTAAAGACACCGTTAAGAACATATTTTAGGAAAAGTCAAGAATTTTCAGCTTTAAAACACGAAAGGTTTAAAAGATATTTGAGTTTAAACTTCACAAGTGGTCAATTTGACCTCAGCCGTAGTTCTAGTGTTAAGTCCTTCATTTTAAAGTAGTGTTTTTCAACCTTTATGATGCAGCAGCACTATAAATTCTTTTTTTTTAGGGCAAGGACCTGATCTTGACAAATTTACTCGTAAATACCTTCCATTTTTTTTAAAGTTCGTACATTAAGTAGGAATAATTAATTCTAGCATAATCATAAAGATTGTCTGTACACTCTTTTTTATTAATACACACTTTTTTGGTATGCTTCCATGCTCACTGGCATTAGTAATATAGATGTTATTTTGTTCAGTTATAAAAACAGAGGATGCACCATACATTTTTGTAATCGGTTTGTAAACACTTGTTGTAAAAGGTCATAATGAGATGTATACCTTTCCTTGAATTCTAAAGGATTTTGATATTTTAAAACTCCCAATCATTCATGAACACAAAAAAAAAAACACGGCTTGGTCACTTTGACAGTTGCTGCAGAATTGTTATTTAAGTGTTCTGGGTCTGAGCTTTTTGATGCATTTGTGACTATTATTCTCCTCAGAATATTTTCACAATAAAATATTTATTCATGAAAAATGCTTAGAAATTTAAAATGAAAAATTCCAGAAGAATCTCTTGCGGTCTAGTATAATACATGCCAGGGCCTGACGGTTGAGAAACATTATTTTAACGGACCTCAAGTAATTCGTATTTGTATGTGTTCAGCACAAGGACAACTAAGGTCATGTGGCACCGAAACCTACAGTTTTCAAAGGAATCCAAACCTCCGTTGCTTAAAGAACCTAACCCACAATTACAGCAAGCAGAAAAAGAGTGGTTTGACTGTATCATAAGATTCAAACTTAGGTTAATGATAGACAAACGTATTACCTCTATGCCACCATCATTGGCATACACAGGGGTTATTGATGGGGTTGTAACCCCCAATGCAATGAAATTGTGTATATTTAACATAGGAGTATGTCAGTTATAACTCTGTAACCCCCTCTTTATGAACTTTCCGTGCACGCCTATGGCCAGCATGGGGTCAAGTAATTAGTGATTTTGCCGAAATGTAACGAAGAGTTAAATGGGATAAATATGAGTATCTCATTAATGAAATTATGTATTTATTTTATTATCGAAAGCCAGCCTAAGGAATACACAGACATACATAATATTGAAATGAGATACAAAGTACTAAGGAAAAAATTTACATACAAAAGGTTAAACATGGGTGAAATAGCAAATGTGAAAGATCACCTAAGCTTCCACATTCATCAGCAGCAATCCTTCTCCTTCATCAGGAGTAACAGTACTCCTGATGAAGGACTGCTGCTGATGCATCCGAAAGCTTGGATGATCATTTTTTCATCTTTTTTCATTTTCTGTTTTACCAGTGGTTAACTGTATGTACAAACACAATAATCAAATTTACTCCACTTTGATATTTAGTCAACTTTTCAATCATGTAAAACCCATAGCTTAACATTAATTTTTGAATTCTATCATTAGTAAGGTACTGTCCAGGTAAAACTGTACATAATCCATTTAATAGTTTTAACTTCATTTACAACTGTTTTAAATATTCAGACACAGTGCATAAGCCTTCTTTTGCACTAGACTATAAATACTAAAAACAGTGATGTTTATGATTCGTCTTTTAGCCAATTCAAAACTTAACCGATGGTATCTCATCCTTAACTCTCATAAACAAATAATAGAGTGGGGGGGGGACAAATACACGGAGAGAACTTCATTGTAAAATTTTTACCCTGTTTATAAAATATGGAAATACACATTGAACCTTGCTCACATTGGGTCTTTTCCTCTTGACTTTTATTCTCTGCATGCTCTCTTGAAAAGAATACGCTAGTTAACATCACTGTTTGTACTTCTGCATCACACTGCCGATGACAAGGAAGAGAACCATGGTTGGTTGAATTTTAATGACACAATGACAAAGTTGGTTATGCTGCACCAAACAAGGTGAAACTGCACATACGGTTTTACAAATTAATAGATTTTATATATTATTAAGAGAATAAGTAAAAAAGAATTTAATAAAATCAGACCTTTTTGTAAAAGGAAAGGAACCTTAACATGAGCTCTAAACCCCAACATCGTCACATATAAACGATTTTACTGCATATCCATTCAAATCCACAAAGCTAAAGGGCTTTGCTTGTAACCAAATTTGGCATCAAATGGAACTAGGATACCAAATCTGAGACATCTATACACTGATTGTTACAAGGTAAGAATTCAGGGTTTTAAAAGATTCATTGTATGTACATCATCCAAATGCCCTGATGACACTAACCCTTCCATGAAGGAAGACATACAACACACTCACAATCCTAGTTGTTTAACATTTGGAGTTACATATACTCAAGGTACTTTGTTTTTTATTACTTGCTCTGTGATTCATCATTACAATTACTGTTTTTAAACGTAACTGCATGTAGCTCCGAGGTAGCGGTTAATAGATAGTAATTTCTGACATCTACATTTGAGCTCAAACTGGAACTTCCAATACATGAGAAAAAGAGATATAACACTGGTCAAGAGTCAAGCTAGGGTCCCGCCATTAGATCTGGGGTGCCTTAATCACTAAGTCGCCAACGCATAGGAACAACGCTCCCTTTCTCCATATATAAAGTTTTTGCAAGATATTATTACCCTTTTTAAGGTTCATGCAACTGCCAAATGGTCAACAACCAAAGCCACAGGGACATGCTTTTCATTAATTTCTTGCAGGGAATTTTTATAGAGAGTAATTTAAATTACTATGTTGACCATTTGGCAATTGTATTAACCGTGAGAAAAAAAAAGTAATAATACATTACAATAAAAAAAAATAATTTATACAAACATGGTATATGTGAATTCATAAGAATAAAAAGAATGCACAACAAGCCAGCTAATGAAATGAAACCACAATGGCAAGTGTTTCTTCGAACTCGTAATGTGGACTGAATGTAACCAGGGATGGGAATGCAAGAAAATTATAATATTAGGATATATAGCTGCTGAACAATAAATTTTGCAGCTAAAATATATATGCAATTTCTTATAAGCGATAATTATTTCGACAATATTACTTGATTATAAGCAACACTATTCCGCAGTTGCTGATTACGGAATGCGATTTTTTCCATAACCTCTCTTCCTAAGGTTTCGCATGCTTCAAAACTGACCACCCTAAAAAATACATAATCGTAAATTAATAAACGTTAGTTTAAATCACAATAAGTTGCATTTATTACAACAGCAAAATTATGACACACATTACTATATATTAACATATAACAGTGGTCGAAATTAACTTTTTAAATCAGGTGCACAAGTGCACTCAAGTCTTGTAAATTAGGTGCACTTGTGCACTTGAGTCATAATAGTATAATACTAGACACTTAAGTAGTATAAGCCTAGCACATTTAACTAGTATAAGCCTAGCACATTTAACTAGTATAAGACCAGCACACTTAACTAGTATAAGACCAGCACACTTAACTAGTATAAGACTAGCACACTTAACTAGTATAAGACTAGCACACTTAACTAGTATAAGACTAGCACACTTAACTAGTATAACACTAGTACACATAACTAGTATAACACTAGTACACATAACTAGTATAACACTAGTACACTTATCTAGTATAACACTAGTACACTTAACTAGTATAATACTAATGCTAGTTAGGTGTACAAGTAACTAACAGAATAAAAAGTATACTCCAATATTAAAAATAGGTAAAATGTATATGTAGCAACTATATTTAAGCATGTAAGCTAAAAAAAATGCAACTTTTCAAAATAATTGAACGTTTGTATGTAATAAAACAAAATTCAAAGCAAATGCAGATACATTGAGAAAATTATATAAAAATTAGTTCATAGCCATAGTTTTGAATAGTTAGGTGCACTGCATGCACCCAAATTAAAAATTTACGTGCACAGATATAATTAAAATGTGAACGGTATACCCTCTAATTTTGGACCCTGATATATAAATCTTGAAGGCATTAAAACTAAACAAATTATTTTCATTTACTGGCTTCACATTTTAACTAAAGTTGAAGGCAATGTAGATGGTTTACCACAATCATCAAACCCACAATCATCATCTATAGATAACATTACTTTCATAAATAAATTTGGGATATCCATATATATGACTATCACAAATGGGATACATTGTTGTATTATCTCTTAACGTTTTCTTTCACATGCTTCTTCTACAATCGAAACATTTAGGATCAATGAAAAATCGATGCAGTTACAAATTACACAAATTCAGAACAATGAAGAAAAATAGTTGCTTACAACTGAAAGTGCGTTAATGCAAACTGCAATCCAGACATGCCATTTTCAGAAACGAACTGTAAAACATCAAAACTTCTATGGTTTATATTAGGACTGATTAAAACGTTTTTGAAGATATGGACTATGTGTGAACGTTTTTTTTTTTTTACTGTACATTGAATAGGACAATCCAGTTATTGGAGACTTAATTGTAAAGCTTTTCTAGTTCAATGTGCTCATTGGTTTTCAGTATGAGTGAAAAGTTACCGCAACCTAAATTTAAAATCTTTACATACACTAGAGAGTTAAGGATAGATAAGTGTTGTTGCGATTGATAAACGAATAAAGAATGGTTTGCCTCTAGAACTATTTTCTTATTAATCTAAGCCTATAAAGTCCATCAGATGTATTAATATTTCTCCATCGTAAAAGAGACATCAACTCGTAGATGTTCTACATGTTACGAAGGAATTTGCATCTTACATCTGGTAAATGCCATTCAAACTGTAGGCTATACAATAAACGCGATACAACAAAGCTAGAAGCCAGTACCAATATGTCAATTCACAAATGACATTTAATATGTGCAATTTAACCAACTACTCACGGACAAAACCATATCCTAAGTGTTAATTCAGTGAACTGAAACAATTATTAAAATTTTGACAGCTCACCGCTGTTGAACTTGATTTTGATTAGCGATAAACTGAAATGATGGAGCACAAATTTACCAAACCCACTTTAACAGACGTCTGCCTCTATATAAAGACCAGCGTTTCTTAAATTTTGATCCCCCATAAGGTAGTAGTACAGATACCGTCCCACCAGTTCACCTAGAAATGAGAAGGAAAATCGCTGTAATCGGAGTTTTGACATCAGCGATTTTAATATGTGATGTGTGATGTCACACAGGATAGGGCATCATATGGTGTTTCTCTGTGGCGGTGGTAAGACGTTTTGAAGCTGCTTCGTTATTCTTTTGAGCGTCATGAAAATGTTGTAGCGATTGGAAAGATGTCGGAACATTTCAATATGGATTTTTTTGTTCAATTGCGGTTGAAAGGGAAGAGGAATGTTGTTGGATTGGTTTGTGGGAGAAGGTTTATTTGGTTTGGAGTAGAAGGACCCGATTTGCAAAGTGTGCTGGTATGCTAGGCCTAACGTGGATGACTGTATAGTTAAAGAGGTGAAATAATTCAACAGATAAAGGTTAGTATGCCGCTTTTATTATTATTTTTTTATTCGCTGCACCGAGAAAAAAAGGAGGAGGGGAATGGATGGAGGAAAAGAGAGGAAAGCCAACAGCGGGAAAGGTTAAGAGGTGAAGGGGGTGGAGCTTGGGAGTGAAAAGGGATTAGAGGGGAAAGCCAACAGGGGGGAAAGTTAAGAGGTGAAAGGAGTGGAAGAAAACATGAGAAAGGGATTAGAGGGGTAGGAGGAGACGGCCAAAAAAACAGGGGTTGGGAGGGGGAGGGGGAAGAGACAGAACATGAGAAAGAGGGGTAGGGGTGAAGGCTTGGGTAGTATGGAGGAGAGAAAAGGGCGAAGCATGTAATGTGACGTAAGCAACATGGCGGCAAGCCAGGACAAAGTTGCCAAGTGGGTTGGAAACACTTCCCACTAAAAACGAAATGGGACAGTATCTGTACTAGCGCCCCACATTCCGTTGCTTAACGAGGATCATAAGGATGAACAAATTTGAAGACCTTCCTTCAGAGAAAATTAAAAAATACATTGTTTGAATGATCCTCCGAACGTAGGCTGCTCCGAAATAGGCTATCATGGACGACACTTTCAAATAAACTGACATAGACAAACAAGCACGGATATTAAACGACACTCCATGGCATTAATACTAACCATGAATCACCAAACCAATTTCCGGAATTGAAGGCGGCCATAATAAAACAATGTCACAAAAAATACGCAAGAATGTATTTCGCAAATTGTGCCTAAACTGAATGCAAATTGCAACAAAAACTGCGAAGTTTTACATCTCAAAGCATTTGTACAAGCCCAAAACATTAAACTACGATGTCAACCAAGGCCAACTAGATTACTACAGGCCCGCTCACGTGAATTTTAAGGGTGTCCCCACTTTCTGTTGGAGTAATTACTAGGGTTGTTCATAGGGGACGCCAAATGACATGGGTAAACATGCCATATGCCAAGGCCAACTAGATTACTACAGGCCCGCTCACGTGAGCCTAACGCCATAGAAAACCTGTCCCCAAATTTTCGCAGTGGCGATTCTCTCAAGCAGTTTTTCTCCGACAGAGGGCGCCTGCTACCTGGGTTAATATTCTCAATTTAACAGACTATAAATGCCAATTAATAGCCCAGTTTCTGATTACATACAGAAATATATTGCTTTTTGCTCAAAAAGTTATCGTATTTTATTTTCCAACGACGTTGATGTTACCGTGATATGATAACCTTTCATAACAAGTTTTTAAACTAAAATTTAAATCTTACATACCTTTTTCTACTCTTTTATTTACACTGAAGGCGGTTTATTGGATGAAATGATTTCTCAGGCATGATTAATAACTGATAATGAATTGATAGTTTACACTGAAAGCTAACAAACAGTTATTTCGACACTGGCGTAAGGTTTAAAAACACGACGTTTCGGGAGCCAACTGCTCCCTTTGTCAAGTGAAGGCAGAATTCTGCCTTCACTTGACAAAGGGAGCAGAAATAACTGTTTGTTATGGAATCTCCTGGTGAAACTCTGTATTGTTTCGACTGAAAGCTAAATTGCAAAATGCACATAAAAGCAGACTTTATTTTAATGGTCAATAAAATAGAATTATATAGAATTTTAACCAACTAATTAATAATTTAATTATATTCTATTATAATTAATTATAAAATAAAGAATTAATTAGAAGGCTTGACACCTGTTTGGAAAGACTTTAATGGAATGTTAATGAAATTAACACATGAATTTACAATAAACTGATGATATAACTACACAATGTATAATACATAATTTCTAATAACTTTTGACACAAGTCAGATTTTTAATACACTGCATGATAAAAATAAAGTATCAGGTATTCATGAATAGCAATTCTTTCCAAAATAATTTTACTTGAAAATACAAACTACATAATAGAACAGCATGTCACCGAAAAACAAAATACAGAATAAACACTTACTGTGTCCTTAATACTGCAGATATAAATAGGCTAAATGGAACACAACAAGAAACTATCATTATTATCACAAATAAATATCATGTAAAAATTATAGAAAACCCAGAAACCCTTTTTAATCTTCGGTTAACTGCTGCAAACACATGAAAGCATATGGCATGTTTGTACCTGTGATTTGGCGTCCCCTATGAACAACCCCAGTAATTACTCCAAAAGAAAGTGTGGACACCCTTGAAATTCACGTGAGCGGGCCGCAAGATTTGAATTTCCATAACACTTTTAGCATTAGGACCGATTTAAGCAATCTGATTGGCTGAGCAGGTGATGTGCGGCCTGGTTTCCAGATCGAAATAATTCCCGTCAAAAAGAATTGGCGCTTTTTTTTCTTTGCGAAATTAGGGTTGTATGTGAGTCAAAAGAACCATTAATAATTACAAAAGAACTTGATGTCATTGTCAAAGCCTGAAGCTTCCTGCAGGTGCTCAAATATAAGAAATGTAATTGAGCAAACGTTTTTAAAAGTAATGTATTTTCTAACTATTCAAATCATTTAATGAGTTATTAAATAATGGATTCATATAGACTTAACTTGGATGCAGGGCAAACAGGGTTGGCAAATACCCGGGTTTTTACATGAAAAACGCAACCCATTTGTGTTTTTATTTTTCGTGGTTTTTGGGGAATTGCGGTCATCGTGAAAATTGCTGAATATGATTTCTTTTATTTATATATTTATTTATATATTTTATTATTATATCTATTTTACATAAATACAAAACAACTCGGAAATAATTTTCAATTATATACAGAAAAATCTTTCGTAACGATCACCTCTATTCTGCGACCATCTCTCTTAACAACCATCAATTCTGAAAATGGATTTCCTTTCTCCTCCATAGACCCAATGCTAAATTTAGCTCCATTCTGAGACCACCTCTCCGAACGACCGCCTTTTC
The DNA here is from genome assembly GCA_006491805.2 of Dysdera silvatica. Taxonomy (NCBI): domain Eukaryota; kingdom Metazoa; phylum Arthropoda; class Arachnida; order Araneae; family Dysderidae; genus Dysdera; species Dysdera silvatica. The sequence continues at coordinate 85,968,127 of QLNU02003225.1, read as the reverse complement.
CGGTAACCGACGATGGTCGCCTTAGTGAGGTTTTACTATATTTCAAAAATTCAAATTTTCAATTTTAATCTAAGGCAATTCCAGGAATCAGGGTGGGGGGGATGCGAAGACTTCTCTATTTTTAAATATGGGGTTACTACTCGGCGCACTCGATATGATCTTTTTTTTTTTGTAAAAAATCCAGCGACCATTTACTTAAAAACTGAGGCAAAAGATGATTTTTCTATAAAAATATAAGCTAGCAGCACAATATTTCAAAAATTTTGTTTTGTTTTAAAGATTTCTAACCATTTATTACATTTTAAATTTAAATCAAAGAAAAAAAATCAACTCATGGTAATATTACAAATAAATTGGAAGTATTATTGAAGACGGTTGTCTAAATTATCCCGCTATTAGAATCTGATTTACGTAAAGGACGATTACGAACTCTGAAGTGGTTGATCTTTTGGTGCGTTTTACATTGGCGACCAAAATTGCGTAGCAAACCTATAAGTGATGGCATCGTTAGCCAATCAGATTGTTTAAATCGGTCCTAATGCTAAAAGTGTTATGGAAATTCAAATCTCGCGGGCGGGCCTGTAGTAGTTTAATTGGCCGTGCATATGCTTTTATGTGTTCGCAGCAGTTAACCGAAGAATAAAAAGGGTTTCTCGGTTTTCTACAATTTTTACATGATATTTATTTGTGATAATAATGGGAGTATATTATTGTGTTCCATTTTGTAAATCGCAGTCAGGAAAAAGTAATGTATCCTTTCACGAATTTCCAAGTGAAGAAACCCTTCGAATACAATGGATTACAAATATCTCACGTAAAGGTAATTTGTTTCCCCTTCATAATTTTACTCTGTAGTAGCTAAGCTAAGGTGCATTAATTGTTTTAAGTTCATCCAACATCAAAGCTATATATGCACATTTAATGTTTTCATCTATTTGAAAAATATATGTTGGCTGTACATAGTTAAGGAAATACTTTTCATTGGATCTTTTGTTCTTTGGGAACATATATTTTAAAATCTACTAACTTTAATATATTCTTGAAGATAATGCTAACATTCTTGAAGATCGCAAATAGTGACAACGGTTTATCTTGAATACTTAAAAAATTTTGAGTCCCATCCCTGTTTGTGTTATTGTAAAACTTCCTTTAGATTTCATTTTTTATAAAATAATTAATCAGTGTCTGCTAAATTGGAGGTGGGCATCAAATATCGGGTTCACAGTCACACACACTGGGCATCATATCCGTCTGTGAATTGCACAAATTTATTTTTAAAATTTCCTTTATTTTATAATTCAAAACGTTTCATTAACACCTCTTAAGAGTATGGGCAGTTTCTATTCCTAACAAACATAGCCTTTCTTGTTAGAGTCAATAATTTAAAAAGCACTTATTAATTTACATTTAATCCAGTTAAGTTACAACATGCAATGAAAACAATAAGTGCATAGGTAAAAAATGCAATAATTTCTTCTTAAGAATGAAATAGTAATTTTTAATTTTTTTTTTAATTTGTGACTATTTTATTCACCTCATTTAGGACTATATGGTGGAATTTAGGTACCATCGGAGCACTTTAGAGTTTTGCAGTCTCCATTTTAAACCTGAGGATTATAAAGAGGGAAAAATGAAAAACCTAAAATTAAACACCATACGAAGTGTATTCGATGGCTATCCAAAGTATATGCGGCCTCAAACTAAAGTTCCAAGACAAAAAGTGAAAAGACGTGAGCGTACGTCTCAGTGTACAAAATCATCAGATTTACATGTTAATGAAAATGATCCATCTATTACTACTCATTTCATTAGTTCAGAAGATTATTCATAATGAAAAGAGATAAAGAAGAGTATTCATCATGTAAATAGTGAAACCATTTTACTGAGGAAAAGTGGTATAATAATTGTCAACTGTAATGAGTAAGCTATACGGAATTTGGATGGTTATTTGATTGTAAAACGACGAAGAATGGAGAAAGTAAAATGAAATAATACGAACTTTGTTCCAGGGCCCCTAAATGAAGTCAACTGCTGAAGGGATATTGTCAATACGATATTCAAGAGAAAGTATATTAAAATGGACACAACAGAGAAAAGAAATCCAAAACGTACAAATTTGCACTTGGGGATGACAAATCCTAGATGTACAAAAAAATTGTATTGATTTTGGTATTAATAGATAATTTAAAAAATTGGACATCACTTATCTGACAGGAGAAACCATTCATCAGTACAGAAGCACTATGAAAATTGTGGCACATATTGGTCGGCAGGGACGTGCCAACGTTTTGGAGAGTGGGAGATTTTTATGGTTAAACTTGTGGCGCCATCTGTTGCCACAAATCTCCAACAGCTATTATAAATGTTAATTAGATAAATTGTTAATTAAAGAGGTGAAACAAAATGAATCACAAAACCACCACCATTTGAACGATTTACAATTTTACTGATTTCGCAGAGCACCAGGCTTTAAGATCGATAGTTTCACAACGACTAAAAGAAAATGTATAGGTAGACGCTATTGTTTTAACAATAGATACGCCAGGGGGCAATGTAAAATAGTATTATTGACGGTATGGTGCCAACATCTATTAACAGGAACTGAAATTAGAATCTAAATTTGTTTCATCTGTGCTACATTAGTGGAAATGTTAAATGTTATTTTTGAAATTAAAATTTTAATAGTATTCCTGGATAGTGAGAAGGTGAAATATGCCTTTCGCTCCTCTTCCTCCAAGACTGGCAGGAACCCCCCACCACTCTGTTACACATACCTGTCGGTCGGTGAACTTCAAATCGGAAAAAGCACTTTAAAAAAAATTTTTGAGACCCAAGAATAGAGCCATTTATTTTGCAAAAAAGAAAAGTTAATTTTTTAGACGGGTCTTAAAGAAGCGCATGTTAACTAATACGTCTAATAACCAGTTTATGCAGTGCCATATTAAGGTTTTTACGGGCCCCCTAAAGGATGTTGCCCTCATATTTGTTCGAGAAATTATGAATTTTTCTTTAAACTTCATTTTCTTCAGTAACCAGGTGCAGTAATGATGAAAATTTCTCTTGTAATAAATGTGATTATAAATGTAAATGGAACCAGGCCCCTTTATGAACCCTGGGGGCCCATAAAATTCTCTGTGTCCTAGGCCGATATGTAAATCTGACAATGAGTTTATGAAGTTCTCCTACATCAACCATTTATAAATTAAGCCCTCATGCATTTTTTATGGGAAATTAATTATACTTCAAATGTTTATTGAACTTAGGTTTTGCTGTATTCGCTTTTTATCAATCTCAACTTTGTTTTTGTTGACAACTTTTTATTTTCTTGTGCAAATGGTTGAGAAGTTAGCTGTGAACTTAAAAATGATCAACTGGTATACATACTATCATGCGACATATCTATATCTGCTTTCACTGTTATCGTTTGAGTATCTTCTTCACTAACAAACTGTTACTTCACCCCCTGCAGATAGCGACATCACTCTATCAGCAGTGTACGGATGAAGTTGAAGAATCCATTGAACATCTAATACTGCACTGCTCAGCATATAGCCTCCTCTGCAGTAACCATTTCTCCACTTGAAGGGAGCTTGACCTCACAGTCCCACCTGGCCTGAAGGACCAGCTCACTACTTACCACTGTCCCTGTTTTTTTCTGCACTACTCCATGTCATCAGCAGAAAGCACTGTTTGTAGCCCTTGTTGCCTCCTCACTTTTCTGAAATTTATCTTCCAATTGTTAATTTGGGCTGCTTTTGCATATCTGAGTACTTCAGTTTAAGGGTGAGCATTGAATGAGCAGCTTCAAGGTTTTTTTTTCCTCCCCCACACTCTGCACGGTTGGCGGCCTTTGAGAAACAGGCTTGTCACTGTACACTAACGGATTGAGCCTAACTCGAGTTCTCTAACTGCATCTCTAACGAGAGTATCACTCTCCTCTGGGGAATTGAGTCTCTGATCTACATCTTTTGAACTTCATTCTTCCTAGAAATACAGCAGTGCCACCAGGGCAACTTTTCTATGCTATTAGCAATTTTTTTCTTATTGCACAATTAGTAATAATTGTTATCCATAAACGGTAAAGGATAATTATTAGTACATCACTGAGAATTTTATGAAAGTGGTGGGTGGTGTAACAGTGCATGAGGTGTCAAAATTCCAGACAATGAAAACATAAACTCAGAGACCAGATCTTGTATCAGCAATATTTAAAATGACAAAATTCTGGAATGCTACTACAAGTAATATATAAATTAAAGGTTGCTGTGGATAAAAGTATGGTGATGATTTGTACAAGCAAACTGTTAATGCAAGGCAGTTAGCCGAAAGAGAGATGCTGTAGTTAGTTGAATATTAATGGTGCATGGACAAGGGAGGTCATGCTGTGCCAAACTGTTACTTTTGTTTATTCAGATTGCATCATAAGCAACATATGTCAACATTTGGAAGGTGTGATGAAAATTTATTTACAATAGTACAACAACGAATGTTTTCCATGAAGGAAAAAGGTGCTGTGAGAATGAGATTTTGTTTTTCAGTGAACAACAGTTAAAAGCAGAGATCCTGGGTCACTAATGGTAACAGTAAAAAAAACATGACTAAAACCGAAAGGAGGCTAGGTAAGGACACAGCGAATGTGGAGAAGCAAGAGTTTGGTTGGAATATTTGGAAAATGCAGAAACAGCTGTTAAAGTCAAACTTTGTATTGTTTTGGTAGAAGTCACGGGATTAGTTGCAAAACTGTCATGTTGGTACTGATTTAAACTGGTTAAAGCGTGCAGTTCCTTTTTTAAGTTGTCATAAAGATGATTGCGTCATCATCAGAACTTCAATGTTATCAGTTATTTGCATATTTTGTAAAAAGCAGTATGCAACCCTTTTCTATGATGACATTGCACTGGATTAGGAGTAAATGAGTAAGCACCAGTTTTGGCTAGCTTTTTAGGTATCCTCATAAGGTTTTGTTAACCAGTTCCTAAAAACTTTGGGTTTTCTTTGTTCCCAGCTTCCATTAAAGACGGCTTGCAGTGTTTAAACTTGCGTAGATAGCACTGCTACTACTCAGAACTTCTGCTTTCTAAAATATGCGTTTTTCCAGAAGCTTGTGGATTACATTAAGTTGTAGCAATTTCATGCCGGGGTTGGGGGGGTGGCTCAAGTGCCTTTGAAGATTTTTGTGATGCAGCTTGAGAAAATGATGTGTTTTGATATCCAATGGGGGGAGGGGTAACAGCTTAAGTCCCTCTCTTTCTCACACTACCGATCCTGACTCTTGGATATCAAGCTATTGGTGCTGACAGAATTGTTTTCTCTTTGTGAACTTGGCATGATCTAACTGGACAGGGATGAAACAAGGCCTGATGAGAGCGCTTGCAATAAGTGAAGCTGATGTTGGCTGAATAAGTACATACTTCATGTATATGGTTGTTGCTGGTAGTGGAGCACCTAGCTTCACTTTTACAGTTCTCAGATTTAATGACAAAGCACTGGCAGTTGAAACATTCCTGTGAAGATGATGCATATGTATCTAATCTTAACTGATGTTGGTATTAGCTGTCTGGAGAAACTGAAAATATTTTTTAATTATAAGAGGATGCTAACAATTCTTAAAAGTTACGTGTACAGCAGGTACTATGTATTCTAACCAATTTAACAATGTAAATCGTAGAAAGATTACATTTTTATTTTCAAATAATTTCAATTTAATTGCTGTTTCAGGATTATTTTTTTTTACAAACTAAAATACTGAAATAGCAATACAAATTACTAAATCATTTGCTTAATACATTTTTGCTTCAATGACATGTTTCTATTCATACTAACCAGTTTTATACAATGAAACAAAACAAATGACTTCAAAAATAAGACTTTAATACAAGAAATATTGCATGTGAATAAGTTTTAAAATTCTCCTCATTAAAAAAATAATTATTCTAGTCAATAAATTCCTTAATGAATATTACAGTTCAAATTTAAAAAAAAGAAGAAAATTTCAGTTGGGGGGGGGGGGGCATTTCTCTCTTTCCAGTGATACCATAGCTGCATTTATATGACTATCTGTATAAATTTTATAAGAATGTGTCTCATATTTTGTACATTACAGTATAGTTATACATTCATAGATATGGTATTTTTAATAAACCAAATGGATTTACGATTAATGTTAAATATATTAGCCAGTCTGGAATAAAAATATAAAGTAATGAATAAAAAATTTACATACAAAAGGTTAAACACTGGTAAAATAAACAAAATAGATAAGCTAAGCCTCAAACACCTCAAAAGTAGTCCCCCCCCTCTATCCCTCTCCCTTCCCAATTACTCCAGATGGAGGATTGCTGCTGACATACATGAAAGCTTCAGTCAGTGTTGCCACTCACATTGAAGAAAAAATTCCCCAACCTTTTTCGAGGTTTTCCTCTGACTAAATCACAAGCAACTTTAAACTTCGCTTTTAACTTTGAACTTCAGTTGCAAGGAAAATGGCCTCATGTTTATGGGAGATTTAGCTAATCAAAACAGAAGTTAAGATTTTCTCTGAAACTTTTCCAAGTTCGATTAAAAAATCCAATTTCCCCCTGACCTTTAGATGATTTTAAAATCCCCAATAATTCCAAGATGTATTGAAACCATGTTAGGTAATCCAATTTATTTGTTATTTTACCAATATTTAAAGTTTTGTACCAAAATTAGCTAACCTAACAGTAAAGAAACAATATACATAGTACACAGCTAATGCATCTTTCAAACCTCATGGTTACACTTTAACTGGGCTTAGCATTATGTTTAAATTGTATTGAACATAATTATAAGCATACATGAATTATATCCATTTTGAATAAACACAATTACCAAAATTTTTCTTCGACAAAATTTATTCAAAACATCCCAGAAAAAGTGTTTTTATTACATTTTAAATACTTTGTACATAAAGTCCACAAGCCTTTTGTGAAAATGTACATGCTTGAATTTTAATATCTAACATTAGGTAATGAAAAAACAAAGATGACGACAATTCATCCATAAAATTATTTTATTATGTATATTAACAAGTTATACAGTATATATTTACAAATTAGTAAGCTTTACATGTTGGTTCATAAATGTCACAAGGGAAGTTGTTGAAAGATTAAAATACTGAAATATAAAGGTTTATTTATTTTTTAATGTTGCTTTTCAATTTTAACTAATGTTTTAAAAAAATTGAACATAAAAATAAATCCCATCAGTGTTTTCAGGAAGCAAACTAAGAATAAGTAACGTTTTTATACCAGTTAAGCCTTTAAAACAGAAAATGCATACGTTGGCGTAACATCAGAAGGGGAAGTTTTTAAATTTTAAAAATTCAAATTGTTTTATTTTATAAAAAATAATTAGTGTTCAGGTAACCACTTTAAACAGGTTCCAATTTTAAAGAATAAATATAGAAGAAAAAAATTTTTAATTATAAAATAAATCTTTTACGAAATCATTCACCACTTCATGAAATATTAATAAAAAAATGTATAACTCTAAAAAGTAGTAAACAGTAACAACAGTTTAATACATTTTTTCATTCTAGAATTTCACAAATAATTTAATCTTCGTTTATTCGTTTGCAGAAAAGACAAATAGTACATTTTACCAAAATTCTCTAGGCTGCCTGGTGCCTTACTTATCACAGCTTGCTCACTAATTTTAAACGTATATTCTGGTATGTAAATGTATTTCAATCATGAACTCATGTTTCAAAA
>QLNU02003225.1:85948770-85960294 GCA_006491805.2 Dysdera silvatica | reverse complement strand
TTCCGCTACACCACTGGCCTTTTAAATTTTATTTAATAGAGCGAAAACAACAAGAACAACAGCATTAAGTTTATTTTCTTGCATCCAAAAAAATTCACAATCGTACCAAAGATCATAGAGGATTCCTTGGTTACACAACTCCAACTAATATTGTTGCGAATCAAAGTTTTTTGCAAAAAAAACATAAAAATTAAAATTAAACTGCAATCTCATGGTGTACATTTAATATATATATTTTTTCATAAGAAACTGATTCCAGTATGTCTCTCTCGCCCGATTTGGTAAGTGGAAATCAATTGGCAAACTAATGTGTCAAATCATGTCCCCTTTAACTTTACACCTTTCTATTGAAAATAGATTTAGTTGCTTTAACCATTGACAAGAGTCGAAACTTGCTGTTGCCCGCTTGCCCTGGCAATTAAGTTTTTAGAAAGGCAAGTTAAACAAAAAAAAGCAGTTGCCCCTGGGGCAATTAAAATTTTCCTTTTTTTTAATCTCGATATTTATAATATTGAAAATATCGCTAAAATGCAATATATAATCAGATTTTCAACACATGTTTTGTACTGCTGCTACCAGTTTGACAAAGAAGCTTTTAATACTTATCTGTATCATAAAACATTTCAACAAATGCTTCGGAGACGGTATTGTTTCTATTCAAGAAGTGCTCTAAGTATGGCCGGTCTCAAAACAACACACAGTGCGTTAAAAACAAGATTTGTGAAACCCAGGCATGCTGATGGAACAAGGTTCCAACTGCAACTGCAGTTCATCAGTTATATCCAGCTCTTACTATACACCTTGAACAGGTTTCTGTAAGTGGACACAGTGCTGAAGCAAAGGGTAAGTCAAAACAGCTTTTCAAAGTAACTACATCAGAGAACTTTATTTTATATTTGCATTTTCTGATGGATATTTTGCCTATTTTCAGTCAGTTATCATTAGATTTTCAACTACCAAAGTTACCCCTCCCTGAAGTATACTATATATTACACAATGCCTTCTGTACACTGGAAAAATTAGTATTTTTATGTTTATCCAACTTTTTTCATTTATTTTATCCGTTATATATATTTCCACTTAAAATTTCTTTCATATAATTGCTTTATCCTTTTTTAAAATAAATTATATTTATCGACATTGTCCCATTCGAGTTCCCAGTCGATAGATCTTAATTCTTCCCTGAATTTCCTTATATTCCCGTTGCTGAAGTTTCTAACTCTTAATTTGTTGTTTAATTTCTCCATTGATTTCTCACGAAGCCCCACTATTATGGCTCGAGGATCATTAATATCATAATCTAGACTACTTGATCTTATTCTTATTGTACTTGTAAAATACAAATCTATCATTGTAGAAGAGTCAACATTTACTCTTGTACATTCTTTTATTGTATTTTTTAGTACCACTGTTTTCATTACATTCAATAAGAAGTTTTTTTACCAGATTCCTTATCAATATCAACATTCATATCTCCAATAATATCGTTTTCTTGTTCAGTACCACTTCAAGTTTACTGTATAACCGATCGGTTTATCCTATATTGCCTCTTGTGTGCATGTGTGGATTTCTATATATAATTCCTATCGTAAGTTCATCTCTTTTTATTCCTATGATTTCCTAGTCGTCCCATGAATATGTTAGTTCATCCCACTTTTCAAATTTGTCATGTTTTTTTCTTAATATAAATAGGTACTCCACCACCTCTTTCATTTTTTTTTCATCAAGTGATAGTCATATTAACCAGATATTTCCATATATCACTTTTTTTTAACAACTTTATTTTGGGTGGTTAATGAACAATAATAATAGTAAATACAAATGAAATATGGTAAAGCAACTATGCATTGATCTTAATATTACAATAATGAATATATTTTATAACCACTCGGGCAGTAATGGGTGGAGATGAGTCTTACAGAGCCCATACTGTCAGAGAGTAAGATTTAGACTTTCTTTGGCTCAAGTTTCACTTATAGCCAAAATGTCTATTTGGTAATGTTTACTATCCATTAAAATTTCAATCACTTTATTGTTGATACTGCTGGCATTTATATGCATTATTCGTATTGTATTGATATCATCATTCGCTATCCAACTCCAATTCCTCATTATTTGTATTTATTACCCCTCCCTGTTTAATCTCACTCACTGAATCTACTTTATCGATATGACTTACACTATTTACAATACTCATTTCAATATCATTTGATATTATTCCGAGATCATCCTTTTTGTTATTTATGCTCCTTGCAATGCTGTACATCATTGAATTGTTTTTACCCTTTTGTTTCCCATTTATCAACAGCTTTGTTATTTAGTTTACGCTCTCAATTAGTTTGTTCATTCATATTATTTTCTTTGCTATCACTTTCTTCATTGTTGTCCCAATTAACATTATAATTAACCATACAAATGTTTGTTAATATATTATCTATACATTCTACATTAGCTTCATTATTTGAGTTATCCACATTATTTATATGGAATATATCGTATAATAATAACTTTATTAAAACCTAAAAGGTAAAATTACACTAACATTGGGAGTAAGACAATATAATCGTAAAAATATAGACAATGCAAAAATAAAGCAAAATGCAATCAATAAGGGAAACATTTTAAAAACCGCAACATATCCTAATTCTCCGAGATGGCAATAAAGCCTGACAAAGATCCACATGACACCAAAGCTTTTGGCAAATCGTTCCAAACCCTTCCTGATCTAAGGGCAAAGGAATGGAAACATACATTATTTCTGGCAGGTGAAATCCTGACAAATAGTCAATGGCTTCTGATAGAGGTGTGGCCGACAATACGAATTATCCAATGAAAGTCATTGCGGTGAATGAGTCCATGGATAAATTTATAAAAAAAACGAATATCAGTCAAAAGATGATGCCACTCCAAGGAATGCAGCCCCAAGGAGGAAAGACAATCACTATGATAAGCTATGCAGACTATGAATATTCCTAGAAAATCCATGTAAGGGAGGTTCTAACAGCCTAATATCGCACACCTTATAAGGCTTCCAAACACGAGAGGCATATTTCAAAATTGGCATGACAAAAGTCTTAAAAGCAAATGACAAAGTAAACATTTCACATCTGGAGAAGATCCTAGCAAGTAAAAAACCACGTTGGTTAGCCTTTGTAGCAACTCAACGATAGTAGGCTTAAAAGTCCAAGTTCTCAGTTATTAAAACGCCCAAATCTTCCTGTCTGGAAACATCCGTTAATGCAACATTACCCACAAAATATGTGCAATGAGCATTGGCAAAACCAATGTGCAATATACTTGACTTTAATATCGAAATCTCAAGGCGATTCATCTGACATCGGTGGTTGAGATGGTCACAAGACTGTTGCAAATCTAAGGCTAACTTGAAGGAGAGGATGGCTGAAAAAATCTCAGGTCGTCGGAAAACATGAATGACTCAACTGGTCTCAATATATTTGGGATATTGTGAAAAAAATCAAGAAAAAAAAATGGAACTCAGTATAGACCCCTGAACCATTCCGCTAGCAACTGGAGCGGAAGGAGAAACAGCATCACCCACCCTAACGTGTTAGGTCTGATTAGGTAGTAAGGCAATAATAATTCGGACAAGTCTACTAGGAAGACCAATCCGCACCAGTTTATCGTACAGAACTGATCTAACAACCCTATTAAAGGCTCTGACGAAATTAATGTAAATAATGTCAACAGGGTGCCCATTTTCCCAACTCTCAGACCAAAGATCAACACACTGAATTAAGTGAACCACAGAGGATCGACCAGGGGTGAAACCAAACTGCTCCTTAGGGATGACTTCATGAGAAATAAGAAATGGCATCAAATAAAACAGCAAACACAGCTCAAATAACTTCACCACAACATTAGTTAGTGAAAATGGGCGGTAATTTGAATGATTAGAGCAGTCCCCCTTTTTATGAAGAGGGACCACAATGGCCTCAGTCAAAGAACCAGGAATCACACCAGATAAATCAGGGTTCAAAATTAGCGGGTGCACCATGCACCTGAATTTTTTAATTTGAGTGCATGCAGTTCACGTAACTATTTAAAACTATGTTAACTTTATTACTATTACGTAAAAAATATTTTAAGAATTTTTCTCCATTTCCATTAACTGACCCTCCCTCAGATAAGAAATAAGAGATAAGGATCTCTGATTTCACCTACAATAGCGCTTGGCACGGAGCCAGCAATGAACTTCAACCTTTCAACCTCAGTTATCCTTTCTCTTCATCTAAAAACAGAATTCCCCCCCTCCCCCCGATCACCAGGGTCTGGTGACAGGACTGTGAGTCCCCAGGCTCCACCTGCTATACATGTGCATGGACCTAAATGCAAGCATGTCACGGCTTAAGTAATAGATAGTAATGCCAAAACACACAATAAATTGGCTAGATCAACTAACTTTTGGAAAAAATGTGAAATTTGTATCCTAATATTAGCATGTAGCAGAGATGCAGCAGTCTACCTCAACTTGAAGTCTTATCCTATACATTCAACACAACAGCTCACACAGGGGGCATAAGCCATCTGCTGTCTTACTTACAACGCAAACTATAAACATACTGGCAGGAGGAGGACGTCCACCTTTCTCTAGGCCTCTCCTTTGGCTTTGCACGTGGACTTCAGATTTATCAGCATTCAAGCGAAAACGTAATAATGGTGGTAAATTCTAGCAGGGAATTCTATATATGATATCGATATAAGCTATCAAGATCACTATACTTTTTAATTATTATTATATTAGTGCGTTTATTTTTTCTCAATTTAATTTTACCATGCACAGTCCATAAATACTTCCATCCATTCTCCTTTTTTTATTTTTCATGGTTGATTAAACAATCCCTTTGTAAAAGGGCATTGTTGCCCCTATTTTAAAGCTCTGTTGCCCCCCCATTATGCTGATGATCTGATGATGTGGTCTGCCGGTCATACCAGACAAATCGTAAATTCAATTTCCATGTTCATGGTAAAAGTCTTACTTTTAAAGCTCGAAAAAATCCTAAAATTTTTGAATATTGAGGTAAAAATTAAATTAGGCAAAAAAAAATCATTCTTTTTTGTTTATATCCATGATATTCCACATCTGTTAAATATGTAAAACTAAATTCATTATGTTTTTATTCAATTTTTATAAAATTTCTTGGTAGGTTACTTGGCTGTTAAATAAAAATATTCTTTTATTTAATTCATATTCTTGTGCTTCTGAACATTGTGTTCATGCCTCCACCTCTCTCCTCACCCCCCACAAGGATTACATAGATAAGCAGTTACAGCATTAAAATTTTCTGCTTTCAAAAAGAGAGGCATTTTTAGAGTTGAAAAATTTTCGACAGAAAAAGGTTTCTAATAAACGTTAGTCTTGTATAAAGTGTTAGTCTAAAGCTTAATCTTTGCATTTTTGTCAAAGTCGTAATAATCATCAGGGCAATGATACAACCATTGGTGATAGCTATTGATGAAAAAGTGAAATTTTGTTTACCTCTTTTTTTTTTATATATATTTTTTCTTTCTCTGATGAGATTACATATATATTTTTTTTGATCTAGTAGTCTAGAGAGAACTTGTCAATCAAACAGATAGTGTCATATCCTGAGTATAGTAAGCATTTCTGTAATAAGTAGTATAACATAATATATAATAGCAAGAAGTTAGAGTATAAATTTTTAGGAAATCACTAATTTCAGCCTTGTGAACTTTAAGAATTGTGTTAAGAATTGTATAATTTAATAAATCTGAGCCCAGGGTCATAAGCAAACTCAGTATGAGCTGTTAGTATAAGCTGAAACAAACCTTGTTTGACGGTTTTTTGAAGATAGCTTTCTCCCTTAAGGGTTTTTCATGAGCTGCCACTGATCACAGCAATGAATTTTTTCTCCAAAGTAAGCGTTGGGAACAAAATCTCAAAATATGTATTTTGAATGTTACACACACGTTTTCAATTGGCTTCATCAATTTTTGGTGAATAAATTCACCTGAAACGGAGTTACAATATTATAGTCAGGGGTTGAAACTTGTGAATTTTTGTGGTTGCTCATAGGGCAACCACTGGAAATATTTTGGTTGCCCTAAGTTATTTATTGTACAAAATGAGAAATTTTGTTGACGGTTATTACAATGATATAATAAATATTTATTCATAAAATTGCCATATTCGCTTACATATTAAGGGGTGAAAATAGGAATAGAGAATTTACCCATGATGCAATTCTTTTAATCATCATCTGTTGTACAGCTATGGTCTGTACAATTATCACTCTATGAGACAAGCGAATCTTCTGGCAAAAGAAGTAATTGTTTTCGACTTTTATATAGTTTCTGGTATGGTTTTCTCTGTTTCGCACTTAACCACACGTTAATGACTTCATTTGATTCAAAATCTTCGCTACGTGCAGATGATAGTGTTATTTGTATTAAGTCTGTTGTAACGAAAACATGCAGTTTGCTTTGCCAATTACCTTTTACCCTTTTCATGACAGAAAAACCTTGTTCACAATCCACACTCTGAGTTGGAAGACTGAGAAGCAGGTGTGTTAAAAGTGAAAAATTCTTTATAGTATTCGGTTCATTCATAAAATTCCACTCATACTTGCAGACATTCTTGCGTTTTATGTACAAAAAATGTTTAAAATCAATCCATTTGCATATGATGCTTTCCACACAACAGATGTTTTCTGACATAACATCATCAAATATTGTAATGCATTTAGTAATTTCTCTGTCCCCACATGTTTTTTCAAACTTTCCGAGCCAAATTTTGAAATTGAAAAAGTTCATAGAATTTATGATTGAAACATCTTCAAATCTATTTTTCAGTGATTGAAGAACGTATTTTATGGTTACCGATGAAGCAACAAAATCTTCGTAAGCTTGGAGTTTTATTTTTACATTATGAAATAGTTTTGAAGATGGTATACTATTTAAGTTGATTCCTGGGCTTGATTCTAGTTTTTCCGTGTACATAAGTTATTGTATAGTGTATAATATACTTCAAGGAGGGGCAAATTTTGTAGTTGAAAATTTAATGATAACTGACTGAGAGTAGGCAAAATGTCCATCAGAAAATGCAAGTATAAAATAAAGTTCTCTGATGTAATTACTTTGAAAAGCTGTTTTGACTTACCCTTCGCTTCAGCACTGTGTCCACTTACAGAAACCTGTTCAAGGTGTTTAATAAGAGCTGGATATAACTGATGAACTGCAGTTGCAGCTTCAAGAGAGTAAGTAATGCACATCGTTCCATCAGCACGTCTCATTTTTAATACACTGTTTGTTGTTTTGAGGCTATCCATATTTAGAGTACTTCTTGAATAGAAACAATATCTTCTCTGAAGCATTTGTTGAAACGTTTTATGGTATGGATAAGTATTAAAAGCTTCTTAGTCAAACTGGTAGTGGGCGCACAAAACATGTGTTGAAAATCTTATTATATATTGCATTTTAGCAATATTTTCGATTTATTATATTATAAATATCGAGGTTAAAAAAACATGAAAGTATTAGTTGCCCGAGGGGCAACTGATTTTTTTGTTTAACTTGCCCTTCTAAGACTTTAATTGCCGGGGCAAGCGGGCAACTGCAAGTTTCGACCCTTGATTATAGTCAAGAGCTTTCTAGTCAATAGACTTTTGAAGTTCCACAAACTGTGAGTAATGAAGGTAGCATTGATGCACTATGGACAGTCATAGGTAAAATAAAAAATGATACTGATGAATTAAAATTTAAACGACTTTCTCAGGTTATGCTGTCAATACTTACGATCCCTCACAGTAATGCAGCATGCGAGAGAGTCTTCAGTCAAGTGAAGAAAATTAGAACTGACTTCAGGTCAACCATGTCTGATGACACATTAGAAAATTTACTAATAGTTAAATGCAGACAACATGTGAAATGTTACGAGAATGTATTTGACAAAAAATTTCTCAAATGCAAAATCTTGCACTACAGCATTTGTAAATTCTAAGAATTAATATTGCGTTTAATACAGTTTAATCCTCTATTATTATTAATTTAATAAATACTTAATTTCCTCATTGTGCCTGTTTTTCATAAATTATGTATGATTTTGTTTAATTAAAAAATGGTGGCCTGCCCACGCGTGCGTGATTGACTACAGATTTTTCACTTCTAGAAGTTGGCACCTATTGTGTTTAAATTAATTCTTACCTTTACATTTCGGCATCCGCTGTTTAATTGTAAATAGTAACTATAATATTAATTTTTGTATTGTATTCTAAACATACTTTCTTTTATGTTACCATATTAGAGGAAAGTCAATATGTCAGGAGATGAAGTCCAAGAAGAAGATACCTTTCGAATTCTTTTGGCTACGGATTGTCATCTTGGGTACATGGAACGGGATGCTGTCCGTGGTAAATGTTTTTATCATCATTTCTTTAACACTAGAATTATTTTAGTATAATTTGAAAATTGTTTTCTCTAATATTCAAGTTTTCACATGTGCTGTGTCATTTCATGAATGATTGTGTAATGTACATATTAATTTTTTGTATACAATGGAACTGAAACTAGATTTTTTTAAAATCCTTTTCATTGTTATTTCAGTGAACTATACTTTTCTGAAGAAATATTGTAACTTTTTATCTCATATTGACTTCTCCCATCTCATCTGATTTTACTCTACCGTTTAGTTTGATTGTACTTCAGTGCCTTTTTCCTTTATAGCTTTTATATTTTAAATCGTATATATGGTCTCACCTTAGTTAGTGCAGAATGACCCTTGCTGTCCTTGCGCCATAAAAATACAGTTAACCAACCATGAAGAAATATTGAAAAATTTTGTTTAAAATATAATATTAAGAGAATAATATTTTTATGGGAAATAAGCCTGAAAATACGTCAATAATAGTTAAAATTTATATGGCATAGGACAGACATTTTGCAAATAAAAATGTGGTGAGTTTTAACTTGCATATATGAATTTGTAAAGCATCTAGAAGAGGAATACAACAACCACATGCAATCTAATAACAATTGCTTTTTTTAAATCAAAGTTGAATTCCGATTCTTACCATTTGTTGAATATGAAAGCACCTAAGTTGCTCAAAAGTTTTGAGCTGTGCTTTTTGAGGATGCTGGGTGGATTTAGAGTTGTAAAGTTGGTCTCATGTTTAAACATATTTTGTGGAAGATATTTCAAGCACTTTATCTCTCAAACAAGTCCTCAGACATGAATGATCAAAAGAGATAAGTTTAAAATAATGAAATTAATTTTCCTTTTCTTTTAATATTATAATTCAATCAAGCTATGTATTTAACGAAATACATTATTTTCTGCCAGTTTTCTCTGCATTACTCTGTATTTAGTGTCATTTTCCCCCCTTTTTCATCATTAAAAAAAAAGAATAATAATGTCAGAATTAACATTAGTCTATGGGAATGCAGTGGCAAGTGTGGATAATATTGCACTATGGTGATGTAGTAGCAAGGGGCAGCACATGTGCACACACACACACACACCTCTCTCTCGTCCTTGAGAATAAGAAATTTACGCTTATTATGTATGTTTCTATATTGGTTTTCAAGCTTTACGCCCTCTCCCATGACAATATATTTACATTAGATTTCAAGTTTTGCAACTCCCTACCCTCAAAAATATTTTCTGGATTCACCACTGCATAGTGGTAACACATTTGGCTATCATGTCCTTAACCAAGGTTCGATTCTAATGGTACTGTGTATTGTATTTTTTTTTTCTGCCTGCCATAATTTATTATTTGATTCTGTGGGCAATAGAGGTTGGGATTCCTCAAAAAATGCCAGATCTCAGTGCAGCATGTCCCTATCTATTTTTGTGCCATAAAACACAAACCAGGAGCAAAACTAAAGCTTCCTAATAAACTCGGTGATTGAAATCATATATTTATTTTATGAATTCCAACTTTGAATTTTGGATAAAACATGGATGTTTTGTAAATGAATCGTAATTCATGGGTTGACTTGCCAATCCTGACTCTCACTGTTTTGTGCTCTAAGATTATAAAATAACCAATGAGAAGTGGTATTGATTATAAATATTTTTTAAATTACAACTGTTTTCTTTTTATTGTCACAGGTCCAGATTCGATTACCACATTCGAAGAAATAATGAAAATTGCATTGGATAAAAACGTTGATTTTGTTCTACTTGGTGGTGATTTATTCCATGAGAACAAACCTTCACGCAAGATTTTACACCAGTGCATGGGTTTAATGCGAAGGTACTGCATGGGAGATAGGCCAGTGCAGTTTGAATTCTTAAGCGATCAATCGGAAAACTTTAAACATAGCGGGTTTCCCATTGTTAACTATGAAGATCCCAACTTGAATGTATCGCTGCCTATATTTTCCATCCACGGTAATCATGACGACCCGGCTGGTGCTAGTAGTCTCGGCTCATTAGACTTGTTGAGTGTTAGCGGTTTGGTAAATTACTTTGGAAAGTGTGTTGACCTTGAAAGTGTTCAAATATCACCTTTACTTCTCCAAAAGGGTAAAACAAAACTATGTCTTTTTGGCTTAGGTTCGATACGTGATGAACGGTTGCACCGGCTCTTCAGAGAAGGCAAAGTGAGTATGCTGAGGCCACGGGAAAACTCTGAGGAGTGGTTTAACCTGTTTGTCTTGCACCAAAATCGGGCCAAGCACGGCCCTACCAACTATATCCCGGAACATTTTTTGGATAACTTTATTGACCTTGTGGTGTGGGGTCATGAACACGAATGTAGAATTATTGAAGAGTGGAATAGTCAACAAAGCTTTTATGTAACACAGCCTGGCAGTTCAGTTGCTACTTCATTGTGCCATGGGGAAGCTGTGCAGAAACATGTTGGCCTGTTGGAAATTACTAAAAGGAAATTCAAAATCACGGAAATTCCTTTGAAGACCGTAAGACAGTTTTTCATCAAAGACATTGACCTTGATGAGACGAGCTTAGACCTAAGTACTCCTGACAGCAGTGAGAAAGTCATTGACTATTGTAAGGAAATTGTAGAAAATTTTCTCCAGAAAGCTGTTGCAGAAAGAAATGGTAATCATTTTTTTTTTTTAAATTTTATTAATTTATTTGATAAATTTTGTGTTCTTGATAAATGTAAGGTAGCATATCTTCAATTTTGGAAGCTGAACTTATATCTTTAAAAAAAAATTGAAGTTAAGTAACGACTGTCATTAGCGGCTGTCCACAAATGTCACACTTTCAGGACCCCACCCCCATCCCCATGTCACATGATTTCACATTCCTTGATTATGGTCTGTCACACACACACAGCAACCCCCCACCCCATGGACCGTGATATCATTTATGGACGTCCTCTTACCGGACTAGACTAGTTTTGTCATTATTGCAGTGCAGGATATTCTGATTCTGAACCAGTTAAATTCTGAGATTTAATTTTTTATTATTCTTTTTTAATTTTTTTTTTTGTGCTTTCTGCAACTACAATCAAACCGTGTTAAAATGAACACACTTAAGATGAATTACTTTTAATATGAACTGTTTTCTGAAGCT
>QLNU02003225.1:85914891-85938983 GCA_006491805.2 Dysdera silvatica | reverse complement strand
ATGGTTGAATATGATGATAATGTATGTCCATTGCTAAAAACATATTATACATGTTAAATTACAATACAGTTATAATTGATAACTGTAATAAAAACATTATTACAATTTTCTTCAAGGTTATAGCCAAATAATCAATTCATTCATAAATCGAGAATTTCAGTATTTTGTAAATAACGGTGTTATATTATGTAAAATGTAATAATACGAAGAGTAGTGATAGTGAACCCAGATATTTCTCGGTCGAAGGGGAGGGGGGTGTGACCATGCTAAAAATGAATTTTTTGTAAAATATTTGTTATTTTGAAGCATCTTCTATGCTAAAATTCTGGCTTCGTGGGGCTTCTGCCCCTTAACTCTCCCATGGGTGCGCCCCCCTTTTTTTTGGCCAGTTGTACACGTTGATTAGATAATATGCATTATTGGTGGGGGGGTGAATCTTGGACTTACGGGGGAATGGGGGCCCTGGACCTCCCCCCGCCACCAATAATTTTGAAAACTCTACTTTGATGTATCTTCCCTTTCTGAAGACCAAAGTTAAGAAACCTATAAATCCATTATCATATTCTATCTCATTGTTTATGAGAAAGGAGAAATTTCTTTTCCTCCTTGTAAGTTGAGATTATTTTTTTTGCGCATGTGCGTGTAGCCCTACAGTGTTAACGCGTTTGTCCAACATGCCGTTATCCCGGGTTTGACTTCCAACTTTCCAACCAAAAAAAAAAAGAACACTTACCTGTTAACTGCTCACTGTAGTCCAGGGTTTGGTTCCCTAAGCCTTAAGTGGCCCGGATTCCTCAGAAAGCTGTAGGTTCCGGCACAACATGACCCTTGCTGCCCTTGGCCCTTAAAACTCACAAGCAAACAATTATTTTCTTGTTCCCACACTCTTTTCATTAAGTATTATTTTAGAGCTTTGTCCCTAACCACTTTTGGCATTGGAGATGCTTTGCTTCATTTCCATGCTTTGGCCTCATCCATGAGTTCGAAATGATTTCAATCACTTCATTTTGGATTTCTTAAATCCTTTTTTATGGGCATTCAGAGCAGCCACAGTTTCCACCTTTTCAAATTTTCATCTGCATAGTAACCAATCAATCAACAGTTTATAAAAAATTGTTATTCCAACTGTCAAATATACAGGTAGTTCTATCACGCTGTGTGATTATAGTCGAATCTCCATTTAACGAAGTAGTAAAATAATATGCTGGATGGGTAAATAACTCAGCGTCCAGTCAAAAATTCGTTACACAGAGACATTTCTAAAAAAGGTATCGACTGTATTTCAACTGGATGGGACTTGGTTTGCTGGTACTGGGAACTACGAAGTTGGATATGTATCCAGACTTTCATACAATTTTCGCGAAGTGTTCTACTATTTATAAATAACGTAAGAACACCAATTATCGCGGTTGAATTTTACAGCTGATTGATTATTTTACAGCTGGTTGATTATTGACAGCTATTGCAATAGCACATAGGTTATTTTTTCAGATGATTTTGACTTTGCTCTACTATTATTTGGTATAATTTGACTTTTATCTTTCCAGCTTTTAAAATCCTTAGTTTGTGTGAATAAAGGACTTGCTGATAGATAATCGATATCTATTGAGACATGATATTTGATTGAATGTGACGATCTGTACTAAATTATCGACAATAGTTATCTTCACTGACTAGGAAACCACTCGAAGTATGTGTTCTCTATTTGGTCGAGAGTGGTATCAATGGAAAATCTATCACGAAACAAAAAATCAAATAGACGTACCCTCCAGAATCCAACCACTTAGGGTATACAGGCTTATTTATTTTATGTTCAAAAAGAATCCATTCAGCATTACAAATAGATGAACATTTTTGTAAGTTCGAAGTAAAAATGCAAACATGTAATCTTTCCCTTAGTATAGTTAGTGTGCTAGCTTCCTGGAATAGCTGGAACCAAGTTTTAACCATGGTAGTGCGTTTTCGAATAGAAGTGTGTCCAGCACCAGGCATAGGCAAGAAAGGGTAGTGCTGTGAAGTCAACGCAAGTGTACTTGGTCAGATTGAAACATACCTGTTTGACTGACCGGAAGATGGGGCTTGTATTTTGATTCAAAACCTTCTGAAAGCCATATTGGCGCATGTCGTCAAGGGTGGGGAAAATAACTGGCTGTAAGCCAAGTGATGCAACTTCATAATGGCCTCTTTGTTAGTGATATCCACATTTGCACGATGAGTCTTCTACTCAACAATTTTTTTTTTACCAAGTGCTTATATTTCTAGAAGAAGAATATACCTAATGGCTGGAGGTACTTTGGCGTGCCTGGAGGAATAACCATGACCTCGATATTATTTCCTATTTTCTGTCAGCTCAATTTTGTGTCGGTGTAGCCAGACCACGAATCCAGTACCGGGACAGTCCTGTCATCGCCAATAGACTCCTTTATCTTTTCAAAGTACTCACCAATCAATTGTTTTGTTCTTTTACCAGATTTAGAGCACCTAGTGAACACGTTTGGATACGGCAGTTTTTGGGACTTCTGTATCATTTGGGAGCCGAACTATCCTTAATATGCTTGGATCACGATTAGTAAAGGACCAAAAAACTTCCCGGCAGAGATGATGGTTATTTGGATGGTGTAAGAGTAAGTGGTTTTATTCTTACTGATAACCGCTGCGTTGACATTTTCAGGGC
Source organism: Dysdera silvatica (assembly GCA_006491805.2). NCBI lineage: Eukaryota > Metazoa > Arthropoda > Arachnida > Araneae > Dysderidae > Dysdera > Dysdera silvatica. The sequence goes on along the minus strand of QLNU02003225.1, from coordinate 85,936,309 downwards.
CCGACTTAGAAATTCTGGGGCCCAGGGCAGACATTGACAGATTGCTATGTTTATTATAGGTATAAGCGAATAAATTTTATTTACATGACCAAGGTAAGTATAAAATAACATTGCCTAGCCAGCTAAGCCTGAGAGAATTGAAAATATTTTGCCCAGCGGAAAAATGGGTTTCTGGCCCACCGGCTTGTGCGTCCTCATGGGCGACAGGATTAGCGCCTCCGAATGAGCAAAGACTCGTCTTCTCTGAAAATCCAAGGTATGTAAGGTATGCCCCTTTTGAGAATACCTAATTCGCCCCTGCTTTTGCCCTAGACCACCGTCACATATGACTAAGCGTCACCTATGCTAGTCAAACGCGGCTAGGAAAGGGGAGCCTTTCCTAGCTACGATTGACTAGCTTGTTACGTCATCAATAAATTAACCAAACAAATTTCATCGCTTCCGTGGTTAATATATTTTTTATGAATATCTTGGACTAAATTTAGATTTTAGGGACCCCTCTGAATTGGGGGCCCGGGACAACTGCCCCACGTGCCCCTATGTAAATCAGGCGCTGGACTATTTTAGAATTCTCGATATTTAGGGTATTATTGTACACAATGGCGTATTGAAAGTCACTTTGATCAGTGTTGAGGATGGAAGTTTAGTTGCAATTATGATGTTCAATCACTTTATTTACGTATTTTTCGGAAATTGTCAATCACAGGCTGGAAGAATAATTTGGGAAATAGGTCTCTTTTGTCATTATAATGTATTAATTATATATATTATACCTGTATGTATTAGTTTGCAACTTGTTATTTTATTTTTATGTCTGAACTCCAGAATAAAGTGTGGACTTACTTTAAACTTCGGAATTGCAAGCTCCATTGCTTTGCCCATGGCCCACATTTTCAGGTCCCGGTCGTAAGCAGTGACTTTCAACTCTATGCGGTGACGGAAAAATTGTGACCACATATGTTCCTTAACTTTCCCTGCCTTGTTTTGCATTTTCCCGCCTTATTCCAATATTTCTTCCAACATTCAATCACCGTAGGGTGTTTTGCCTTCTTAGAAACATGTTGTGCATCTTTTGTCGCCTTGTTATACGTCTCCACTTCCTTCTTCATTATTTCTATAGGTACCTCATTTTCACTCTTTGCTTTGTGTGTGGGGGGAGGCTCATCAAATTCGAAATTTAAGTCATTTTGGCATTCGTATTCGTTGACAGTACTTTGAAATAAAATATCGAAAGATCCAAAAAACTCTTTCGATAAATCCAACGACTGTGTTGACCAGGCGCTTACAGATGATTTTCTCTTGAGGCTTTGGCTCTCTTACCTCGAGTTTACCAAAGTAGACTAGGAGCTGATTAGCAATGAGTTTGGAAAGCGTGGTTTTATCGGCGAAAGTATTACAGCATGAGGTCTCACCTACGAAACCCCCAAAACTGGGTCCGACTTCGCATGTCACAAGGGTGCGTGCCACCTCCCCTTGAACCAGTGCGACTGGAACGAAGGCCATAGGTAACTATAATACACCATGGTTGAGCGCCTGAAGGAACCACTCCTTAAGCCATGCCTTCTTTTCGCCCAGTAGAATCAGGTGAGAAGTTAGTTCTTGATTGGCTGTAAAAAACACCTCAGGTCAGCACAAATAGTAAACGCATTTAAATGTTATACACTAAAAAATGTTAAATGAATATTTGTTTATTGGTGGAACATTATCAGGCACGTTCCAACAAGGGGACAGGGAGTTTTCTCCTCCGATCTTAAAAGTGGAGGAGTGAAAGGCATAGGAGCCGACTTAAAAAATTATTGTGAGTTCCAAAAATTTTAAATCGAATAACCGGCACACATTTCAAAGGATTCAAGTATAATTTAAATTTCATTATCAGATTATCTGGTACAATAAGACACCTGAAATGTTAAAATGAAGCAAATTATAGTTAATTATATATTAAATTTATTTTTCTTTTATAGGCGCAACATTATTATATACAACATGCAGATACTGTTATTTCCACTGGCGGATCCAGCGATGGGCGGAGGGGCGATCCGCCCCCCCGGTCAGGGTTAAATAGGAAAAAATAAAGACGACGAAGGATATTTTATGTGTTGTTTGTTACGACTGTAATGAACAAAAGTCTTACACCGAAATCACCAAATCTTGGAGAAATGCGATCCAGACGTTTATTCACGAATCTGCAAGCTACTCGCCTTCCAAATTACGTTTTCATTAAGTTTTGCTTCAGCGGAACGTAGTTTTTTTATCCTTAAAGCGCCGTTAAACTTGGCTTCGAACGCGGATGACAGAAGAGACTTTTAATACACACCCACAGAGACATTCATATTGATGTAAGTAAAGTGATTGACAAATTTTCAAAGAAACCAAGATGGCTCGACTTTGCACTATAAACTTCAAGTTTTTTAAAAAGTCGCTTGTTATAAAAAAAGTAAAATAATTACAATGTTTTTATAGTTTAAATTTAAACTTGTTCTATTAATTACATTGTAAATTATGATTTTGGTTATTGTATATGTCTCCTTTACTAGGTTATCCTTCTGTCATACTTGACTATAATCTATCCTAAACCATATAGTTTAATTAAAGAAAAGCCCAGCTTTAATTCATTGTCGTAAATTAAATATTTTGGTGAGTATAAAGCAGGGTTGTACAACCTTTTTGTGTAGTGGGCCACTTAAAGAATTTTCACGGATCTTGCGAGCCAGCGGTTTCTTAAAAAAAGAGGAAAAAAAAACAACCTAACTTACAGTTAACAGCCCTCCCTCCCCTGTGGAGTTTCTTCCAGTTATTTGTTTGTGCACTTGCGATATATAAAGGTGTCACCTATACTGTTTCAACGATTTTTCCTTATTTCTGAAAAAAATCTAAAATTTTTGTTTGGGAATTTTTTTTATTTCAAACAGTTGTAGGCGGGCAGAATTAATATTATTCGCGGGCCGAATGTTGGACAATCCTGGTATAAAGGAAGGCTAGTAATATAACAACATTTACCTAAACTATTTAACTGTCCAAAACTAAAAATTTTCCCGGATAGGGGCTCCGAAACCGTCTCCCCCCGTAATAACATCCTGGATCCGCCCTTGGTTGTTTTCAACTCAATTATCATCATAAAAGTAAAAAAAAAAAATGTAAAATGTACTTTTAAGTGCTTTCACCAATTTTAAAAATTCGAACATTTTTTCCTTCAAATTATTTCTGAATTACAATTTTGTTTTCAGTACTTTAAAGACTTTTGGGAGTGGCTTGTGGCAATGATGACAAAATTCCTTAAACGTCCTGTAAACCTTTTCTACAATTGGGAGGGGAGGGTGTACTAAATGTATACACTCCTATAATTTTGCCAAAATACTCATACTCATTGCCAGACGTATTCATCCCCCCCACCCTCCGTCTCTTTTTAAAAAAACTTGGCTAAAATAAAAGCTAGATTCCCCAGGTGCTCCAGGAGTGCTTGGGAGGCAGAACAAAATAAAAGGTAAGGAAAAGGGCGGATCTCCCAGCTGTGGAGAGATAGGGTGGGTCAATTTACTGACTAACATATTTTCGCCTTTTTCACTATGATCGCTAAAGGTTCTCGCCTCTGCATGTATAGCTAGAGACTAGAGTTTTGTATTTTCTGCGAACCCAGACAAAACGAAAAATTTGCTTTTATAAAAGGTGCAGTGAACAGGGTATAAATAATGAAAATATTGAAGAATTGATGACGAAAAACTTCGAGCATGTATTTCCGTACGTGTATTATCCTCACGAGTAAAAATATTAGGGGGTTCATAACAAAATTATTGAGGGTTCAAAAAGTGTCTCGAACCCACGAAGTCGACGTCACTGGTGAAAGGTACATTTCGCCCTCCCCCATCGAGAATACTGTTGAAGTTTTAACTTAAAAAACATCATTAAACATTGCCACTAATCTATCAAAGCTGAAAGAATTTTGGATTCTAATTTCATTTTCTGTCAATAAATGTCGGTACCACACCAGCAATATTACTATTTTGACAGCGCCATCTAGCATATCTATTGTTTAAAAAAAACTACGTCTCTTTACCTGTACATTTTTTTTGAGTCTTCGTGAAACTGTCTATCTTAAAGCATGGTGCTCCGCGAAATCAGTAAAGTTGTAAATCGTTCAAATGGTTGTTGTTTTGTAATTCATTTTATTTTAACTATTTAATTAAATAATTTGCACGTACCTAACAGTTATTTTATCTAATTAATATTTACAATAACGGTTGGAAATTGGTGACAATAGATGGTGCACCAGGTTATCGTCGTAAACGATCTCTCGCTCCAAACTTTCCAAAACATTGACACGTCCCTGCTAGTGAGTTCGAAATATTGTATTATGATTATAAAAGAGATGGTGCATAGTCGCGTTTTTAATAATTAGTTTTCATTTTCGTTTTAATATTTAGTGTCAAAAGGATAAAAAGCAACTAAATGACAAAAATAATCTGAATCATAAAATTCAGGCCGAAGTCTATAAGCATGACTAACAGATGACTAAGTGACTGGACTCCCTTAAAATAAAGAAAAAAAACTCCGCCATAATTTTTTTTTTTTTTTTTTACGCAATATAATACATAAAGGAAAAATTAAAATCTAAAGAAAAATTTATAGTCAATCCTTAGAACAATTACTACAGTGTTAAAGACAAATAAATAAATAAAAATTTAAATTTAAAAAACTATTTATTTGCTTATTATGTCCTTTAACACTGTAGTAATTGTTCTAATGGGTGACTATAATTTTTTTTTAAATAAGCAAATAAATAAATAAAAAATTTAATTTAAAAACTAAATATACCTTTTTTTTTTAATTTGTTCCGAATTTTACAGTCGTAGATGATGACTTAGTTTGGCGCAGTATAGCCCAGATGCTCTTGCGCCATAAAACATCCAAACAAACAATGACTTCGTACCGATATATGAATTCTATATCTTTCAATCTATTTTTAAAAAAGAGCTTCAATGCATATCTTTTATCATCGTCTGCTGAAAGAGCAAGTTTTATTGACTTCGATCGAACAAGATACCACGTTTAAAACTCCGCATTAGATTCATAGTTTAGAAATGTTCGTTTTGGTTAAGCATTTTGTGTGTGTGTGTGTGTGTGTGTGTGTAGGTATATAATACAGCCTCATTTTCTACCACACATTTTTTAACACCTCTCGATCTTTTAGTAAATTGTAAATTTACATTCTGGTTTTAAAAGCTATTTGTACATCTTAAATCTAAGTCCTGAAAATTTATGAATTATTTTACAGTACCTTTCATTTTACTCTCTCTCTCTCTCTTATTTACAGAAATTCTAACCGAATCAATACCCCGACCAAGTTTATATGCCATTTATTCCGTCAGCATTTGCACTTAGTTAACATAAATATACTATCATAGCTAATGACTCATAAATATTATATTGCATCTATTGTATTGCAACTAGTATATCATATATGTAATAGATTTCGACACCCACGTATAAGCTCAAGCTAGAACTTTCGTTTAGGAGAAAAAGAGACGCCGTCCTCATCCTGGATTCGAACCAGGATCCCTCCGTTGAGCCCGGAGTGTTTTGACTGCTAGGCGAAAGAGTATATCATACTTATTGTATCATAATATTTATCATAACAATAAAATTTATGAGCAGAACCAGCATTCTTGGGTTATAACTTTCTCTTTACGAACTTTAGAATTTGCATGATTCCGTACTGAATTTCCAAAAGCATAAGAGAAAAATGTTCATACAAGTTATATGGTAATTTGAAGGGTGAGAGGGGAGTAAATTTATTTCTGGACTTTTTTTTTTAATATCAGTTACGTCTGAAATTTTTTATTTTTGTTTTTAGGAAAATATAAAAATGTATTCTTGTAGAAACATTAAATCAAAATAGTTACAAAATTCGGAAATATGAGAGAGGACCTTGGGTAGATGTTTTATACAAAAACTGTATTTTAATAAAATATTGCTTAAAAATGTACAAGCGAAGTTTCGTAATCATTGAGAAGTTGGGGGGCGAAAACTAACTACCAAGAAAGGACAATAAATAGCAAAACTAACAATAAGGCGCCTCTCGCCGGTATGGATGAAAAATTTTGTAGAAATTATTAGAACTAGGAAAATAAATAAAGAGGAAAAGTATAAAAATTATCATTCGAATTGTTTGCATTGTTAAAAGAAGTTCCATTAATTTACAGTCAAAGGACTAGTAGCGATGCTGCTTGCAGAAATTCCGTTTCGGAAAAGATATTTTTTCGTTATTTATTTTCTTAAGATATGGTATTTTTTATTTATTTATTTATTTATTCATTCATTTAGTGTGAGAGTAGGATATAAAGCGCGAGGGCAGCATTACAGTGGAAACTATTACTCAGTGTACATCGGTTTGAACAACGGCGAGTTGCTGTAGCAGTGTAAGATATCCAACAGGCAGTCCGATAGACAACATCTGGATGAATTTACTCGAGGTCGAATCATTGGAAAGTTGGAATAAGATCGAAGTGTGACGAGTGAGGCCGAGGAGTTCGTAATCGCACACAGCATCGTGTCACGAGCATGGACGGCATTTCGAACGACAGGAATAGCTGTCCGAAGGTTTAATGGTGGTTGTCCATGAGCAATCACGGCAAGGGAGGATCGGTATCTTGTTCTACAGACGGTGAGAGATCGACGGCTGACAGCGGGTGAAATCACAAGCCACATGAAATACACTACTGGACAGCTGCTATTGCATTTTACCGTGGCTAGGAAACTGCACACAGGTGGTTTATTCGCTCTGCGATCAGTACACTGTGTGCCATTAACACCTACCTATTGGAGACGATATTTTCTGTGGTGCCAGGAACACAAAAATGGGGAGCTCAACAAAGGAGTCGAGTGCTGTTTACGGATGATAGTCGATTTAGTCTCATTAGCGATTCTGGATGTCTATACATCTGGAGAGAGCGGTGAGCACGCAATCACCCCTCCAACATGGTCGAAAGGGACCGATTTGGAGGTGGAGGAGTTCCGGCTTGGGGAGGCATAATGCTTGATGGCCGTACGAAGTTCCACATTTTCCAAGGAGGTTCAGTCACTGGTGACCACTAGTGTACCGAAGTTCTCCTGCCTTATACCCATATTTTCCGGGGTGCTGTGGGCCCAGAATTCCTCATCATGGATGACAACGCTACACGTCATTGTACAGCGACTGTCGCTTAGCTCTTAGAAAGTGAAAATATTCATCGCAAAAAGTGGCCCGCACGGTCTCCGGACCTGAATCTAATAGAACACGTGTGGAATGTTCTCGGGAGATGCCTGACAGCACATTGTCATCCACCAGCAACAATTCCTCAGCTGTGATCGGCATTACAAGAGGAATGGGCTATGATGCCTCAAGAGCTTGTCAACAACCTCTTACTGAACATGAACAGATGGTGTACATCCTGCATCGCAGTCAGGGGTGATCATATCCCCTACTGAAAACTGTTTTTCTTGCCTGCCGCCTGTCACATGGACGTTTCTGTCTTCTGTCCTCCTGTGCTGAAAGCCCATTTTTGAATAAAAGTCCTTTGTATCCTTTGGATTCCTTTCTTGGTCAGTATCGTCCACATTTTCCTTAATCTTACATCTTGGAAATATTATGGTATGCTTTGTACCCATTTGAAATATTGGGGTGCGACGTTACATGCAAAAAAATGTTCCGTCCTTTATTTTTGCATACAGTGTATTTACTCTGCTATACTCTGTAACGCAGTCATAAAAGGAACTTTTTGAAATCGTTTCGTTGTTTGACGCATTGTCTGACTATTGTTTTTTTTTGCGCCATGAAAATTCAACCAATCAATGTTTTTTGACATAATTAATATTACGACATGATTTTTTTTAATTAAGTAGATAATCACAGTTTCATTAATATTTCATTGAAAACATAGCAAAGCTTGAAAACCAAATCACATTTATTCCATGCCATTTTTTGCCCAGTTTTGATAAGTAATAATAAATACAAATTTGCTATTCTTGATGGTGGAGGGGGGGGGTTGCATCTGCCTTGATCGCCATAGAAATTGGCCAACAATGTTTCACAGATTAGGAGTGTTAAATCGCTGTAATAAAATCCTTTAGTCACAACAAATTATTTTTCAGAAAGAACATTTATAAAAAACGGGACATTTGCAATAAATATGGGACACTGGGACATTTTATTAAAAGAAATGTCCTAGGAAAAACGCGACGGGTGGGAACCCTATACTAAACGAACGTCAAACGTTAGCCTTATTTAGTCATTTATAAAAAAATATCATTTACATAGCAAATCAGTTTTTTAGCAAAGAGCTAACTCTTTCTTTAAATGACGCCCCTTCTTTTTCCTTTTAATACTTAAGCCATAGGTGTACGCAGAATGTTCATAAGGGGTTACAGAGATATAACTCTATATATGTTCATATGTATACAGATACAAAATTTCATCACAATGATAGGTTACAAGCCCCTCCCCATCTCCCCCATGCGTACGCCAATGACCTAATCGAATGTCAAACGTCAATCTGTAACTTCGCTGTCTACACCAAAGTTATCAACGCTATCCATAGGCGTAGAATTATATGGGACCGTGGGACCTGAGCTCCCCAATAATCTGAAATAAATTGCGATTTTACATATACTGTAATGTATAAACGTACATAAAATGTGCTTGAGCCCCCTCAATAATTTTGAGAATACGTTGACGAAGCTACCATTTTTTTTTCGTTCAATGTGCAGCAGTGCTAAATTACTCGTCACTTTTGTCCTGTAGTAATTAATACGCAAGTAAGTTTTTATCCTCGTAAGGAAAAAAACCTCCTTTCACAAGGAGCCGTAGTTATTGGTATGGTAAGAAACCTTTTGTATCATAAACACAAGTTAACACAAAGTCACTTTTCATGTTGTTGCATTTGGATAATTTAGCATGTGCTTTAAAAGAACCTGTGACCTTAAAACGTTAAAGCTTCCGATTTTAAATGTTCACCATGTATTATACACATGGTGTTTATTAAATTATAAATTAAACAACAATATAAATCAACGTTTATTGGCGTAGTGATACCAGCGCCGATGTTATGGCGTGATTAGATGGTGAAACGTTCGAAAGAAAATAAATATTTCTGCGTTCGATGGGACGATAATTTATTTATTTAAATAAATAAATAAATTATAAATCTTATTATTATGTAAATTATGTTGAGCTTTCAGGATTATAGCTGCTTGATCATCAGCGATCCTAGGGCCTTGCAAAATGGGACAAGACCAAGCCTGTAGCTTAAAGTTTTTTACAGGGGAAGGGAGATTAAAATTTGCTAATGTTTTAACGTATTATATTAGTATATTCTAAAAATATGATACTAAATATCTGCAATATGGACAAATTTTTAATGAAGTTATTGTACCCTTCGATAAGACTAAAAACATGTAACATACATATGGAATACGCATATAATGTTTTAAATGGTTTATGTGAGCAAGTCAGTTTTAACAACAAAATCGAGCTACATTAATGAGTGCATTAACGAGAACATTAATGAATAAAACCTTAATATAAATATTGCACTGGAAACTATGTGTAGAAGTATACTAAATTTTATAATTTCCCTTCCCTGTACTTTACAGTATATTTACAGATTAGATGGAAACTTAAACCTTTGTAAAAGTATAACGTATACAAGATCTGCTGTGAAAATATGCTTTGAATGCACTTTTAACGTCAAAAAACGATTTTCCTTGTCGTGTACAAAAGTCTTAAAAATTACGAATGAAAAATTAAAAAAAAAAAATCGACAATAATTTATTTCTGGGATTTTTTTTTTTTTCCGGGTGAGTGTGACATATTCTTAGGGAGGTGCTGATTCTCCTATCCTCATTCTGGCTACGACCTTGCATGCCAAGCATTGATCTATCACCTGTCCCCGGACATCGAAGTTAGCTACATCAATGGCATGCTAAACGGAATTCTAGTTTTCTACGTATCTCCAGTTATTTACCAGCATTATTATAGCAGTTTATTTCAATTCTGGTATATTCTGCAATTCCCGTTATTCGTAGACAATAAATTAGCCTTTCTAATGTATGGATTTCTAAACGAAACTTACAGATGACATGATATCACTGACATATTAAATGCATCATAGGCGTACGCAGAAAATTCCTAAGGGGAGGTTACAGAGCTACAACTCACATATTCCTATGTTAAATATACAAAATTTCATTGCAATGGGGGGTTACAACCCCCATCAACACCCCCTGCGTACGCCAATGGCAGATAGGTATATTTATGACCTCTCCTTCGGAACCTACTTTAAACATGTTATTTCACCTTCCAGCCAAAAGAACAAAAACATACCTATTTTCCGCTATATTCTTTGTTCTCCAGTTCCTCCCTTCCTTCCCCTTCCGAAAAAACTGGTTCTTCAAGTAACATCTGTATTTCTGACCGTGGTCTTTCAAGACGTGGGGGAAATTCTTGTCTCCTGCTAGTAAATTGGTAAGCTTTCCAAGACATGATTGAGCATGAATTAATCAAAATTTTCAGTCAAAGTGAGGGAGAGAGATGATTTTTAATCTTTCTGGTTTTGGATTTTTCCGTTTTGTATTTTTTTAACGCTATTTTCTAATCTTTTGGCCATTGTGTTCTAGCCGCCCAATATCTTTTTAACAGATTGAAAAAGCCACGATAAGGATTTTTCAATAGTCGTTCATGTTATCTCGTAGACTTGGACATGAAAGAAGGTTGTTCCCATTCATTAAATCATGTTCATACAAGGATCATGTAGGTGAATTAGTCGGATTGGTTCGATGGAGATGCTGTTGTAGGTAGTCATGTTCAGTCATAGGTCTGAAGCAAGTCACCCCAACCTTCCTTGAAAGCTCTTTTCGTATGGAGTATTTCCGGAGACAGCCCCAACGTTCCCCAGTATTTTTATCAAAGTATTTTGATTGCTTTTGTTATTTTGCTTTTAGGGGATAGGTTTATTTTTTAAAAAAATAGCTCTTTAAAGAAGCCTCACCTTATTAAATGTAAGTACTGACATTTGTCGTTGTTGAAGCCATTTAATGTTAGCCGGAAAGTAAAAGATCATATCCTTTTCACGGAAGAGGGAGACCTTCACTCTATTGCTTTTCCGTTTAATAAACAGTTAATAAACTTCAGACGTGCATTGGTTTATTACTTCGTTATCACAGACTTCAAATTCGACTGTTCCGAAATGCAAAAGATATGTACCGATTTACTTTGTAACGGAATTTATTATTTTTTAAATGTGAGTTTCATCCCTCAAATACGAGTTTTAAAAATCGAAGATGTGATTACAATCCATTTCATATTTAATCCTTCATAATCCCCACACCACCACCACTAATAATAACGAATATTTAAGTGATTTAAGTTACCATAAAGAGATAATGATTTAACAGAAAATAGGGGCGAAAGAGATTGATTGGTTCGATAGGTGTATTGAAACGGCCCAGGGTATTCCCAGCAACTCAAAGGTTACTGGTTGGATTACAGCATGCATTGTTTTTTCCATTTCTGATGATTAGCGCTAGATTTGTGAACATTTAGAAGACCACTTTCCATTGTGAACAAACGATACTTGCAATTTAATTCTTTAATAAGACCGTAATTTCATTTTTACTTCCTACCTTTAGTCAGTAGGGGACATAGAATCTCAACGAAAGATCATCGTCTGCCCTGGTATACCACCAACCTCTTGACCCCCCCCACCACACATGTTCCGCCTCCTTTTTAAATTCGTCTGGTACAATTCTCCTCCATGTATCTCTTGGTCTACTTCTTTTTCTCTTTCTGTGAGGGTTCCAGTTCACGTATCGAGCCCAGGGCCCCAAACGTGTTATGACGGCTCTGGATATAATGATATAAAAAATTATTGGCCGTAATAATCAAATGAATACACCCAGTTGTGGATTCGGTTAATAATTAACAAAATATAAAACTTAAGCTATAAAAATTTGTAAAAATTAGAAAAAATATAAAACAATAAACAAAACTTTACGAAAAATAGAAAAATTTTATTAAGCAAACACATAATCGTATAAAAAAAACCCCAAGAGAACATTTAAAACAAAATATTGAAATAAAAGTGATGTCATATCAGAATAAATAAACGAGATAAATTTACAGAAAGTGATCCCTTTCTTGTATATTAGCTCAGCACTAATAACTTCACTTGGACACAATTTTTCATGCATTTCACTCTCATTTATGTATTTTTTAGACCGTGAAGAATTATAACCAACTTTCCGCCCATGCTGTCGGATACACGCAAACTGTCCTGAATATATTAACGGGGAGCTTACGTAAATGCTTCCTTATTTCCAAAGACAGTTATTGAATGTTAACCCCTTTCTTGGTGTCATTAGGGGTATTGTTATAACTCAACTAGAATGACAAATGCTTTTCACTACTAATCGACAGATAGCAGATTAAATATTTCATACACATCATTTCTTACTATTTGAAAAAATAAATAAATAAATGAAAAATAAAAACTATTAGTGAAAAAATTGCCGAAATTCAAGAAACTTGATTTATAAAAAAAAAATAAAGAAAGAAAGAAAGAAAGGAAGATTTATTTTGCGATACCTAAACTGTTGTGACATATTTGAGGAATCTTGAGTAAGCATACATTTTTTCTAGAATGATGAATCAACTTTTACTTTCTAAGATAAAAATGTAAAAAGATAAGCGTTTGGTGTTATTCGTAAATAACTATAAACATACGCGCATGTGGCTGCCTTTTACCCAATACCAAAAAAAAACACTCTCCATGATGTTATTATTAATTCTTAACTACACAGTGCCGATTTAGGAATTTGTCGTCCCTTTTCTCCTTTAAAAAAAAAAAAAAAAAGAGTGGGTTGGGGGGGTGCGATTATTGCAAGCGTAATTTTTAATGTCTGAAGGTAATCTTTTACAAATGTATATTCAAACTACTATTTTTTTTTTATATTAATGGATAATATATAACAACCGATAATTTATTTTTGAGATCTTAGCTGCTGCTCCTAGCAAACGCAGATTTAGGTGGTGCGGGGCGCGATCGCCACCTGCTTGAAAGAAAATTTGACATTGAAAAGATACAAGGTAAAGATCCAATGAAAATGAAAATTGAATGCAAAAATCAAGTCATTAATTAATGTCCCCCCCCACCTTGAATGACCTCTAAACCCGTCCCCTGGTTCCTAGGCACTAGCGTAGCAATTCAAAACTCATGGGGGGAGATCAAGTGGCTTTAAAAAAGATTATGTAATGCGGCCTTAGAGAAAACAATGTGTTTTAATATTCAATTCAGGAACGGGCTTGAGCACCCCCAAGTCCCCCTGTCTTTCCCACGACACTGCGCCTATGCAATGATTGTACGTCAACTTAGAAATCCGTCACCGAAACTACAAAAGTATTTGTTTGTTTGGATTTTTTATGGCGCAAGAGCATCTGGGCTATACTACGTCGCAAAAAATAAATAAATAAATAAATAAATAAATAAATAAATAAAAAAGTATTTGTGCGAAAAGAATAGAGATATTTAGAGGCACTGGCGTACGCAGGGTGGGGGTGTTGTAACCCCCCTTGCAATGAAATTTTGTATATTTAACATAGAAATATGTGAGTTGTAGCTCTGTAAGCCCCTCAATAAAGCCTATAATACCCTATCCTTATGAACTTTCTGCCTACGCGTATGTTTAGAGGACTTTTTTTTTTTTTTTCCCGCAGGCGGAGGCTGCAATTTCTTCAGAATTCAGAAAAGAAAAAATTAAAAAAGATAAGAGTGCTTGTAGGAAAACAAACATGATCTGATCCAAGAATTTAGGAAGGATGAAAAGAAATATTAAAAATAAAAGGCATTAAATGATGTCACACCAATATAGTTCCCCTTGACATCCATTTTCGCGAATTAGAATCGTGATCAACCGCCATGATCGATTGTAAATGGCTGAAAAGAATTTTTCTTCTTTTTTTTTTAAATATTTTTCCGAGAACAGCTCATAATGCAACACAGCACAAAAATGATGACATCGAATAGTACGCAAGCACGACCACGCAGACTGCGTTGTTCTCATCGCCATAGACAGCTACTACTAAACAGCTGCTTGCGCAGATGTGAAAAACAAAACGGTAATATTGCTTACGGGATGTGATCAGCTTTTTCTCCTGCCTTTTTTCCCCTGTAGGGAAAAATACACAATAGTGTTAGGGAAAAAATAATTTAATCAATATTTACTGAATTGAAGTAAAGTTAAATTTTTTTTACATTAAAATTCATTTGGGGCCCATCAAAGAGTAAAATTCATCATTTTTAAGAATTAGAAGACTTTTAGCGATTTTTTTAGTTGTTTGTTTACAAATCAAATAGGGGAAAATATCTCAAAAGGGAAAATTGCGAATAGACCAATCACAATCGTAGGTCGTTACACACACAAATCCAGGCCTCTCATGAAGTCCATCCTGGGTTGCCATAGTTGGCAGTTTCGCATTAGTTCTCCTTTTACTACTTTTCGTCTCATTTCACCCAGGGGCAGATCCACAGGGACGGAAATTAGTGGAATTTCCCCTCCCAAATCCATAAAAATGCGGTGGAAATCGGTTATAACGAGCGCCGATTATAACGACCACCTTCATATAACGAAGGAATTTTTACAAAAAGTTTGATTTCCTATTTTATTTTTTAAATTGCTCGTTAAATCCGGGGTCCAAAAAAAGACTTATTCGCTACTAGCGGTTAAATTGCATTGCGCTTAATTATTATATTAAACAAAATCCACATTTTTCTCGCTATCATGGGCGCCGACGGCATAAAAAATATTGGGGCATACCAGTAAGGTTTGAAATTGGAGGGGGGATATGAAACCCTAATACCAACATTAAGGGGGGACGGGTTCCCCAGTCCCCCCCTAATAGCTCCCGTGCCCGCTATATCCGGAAACTCCCTAAATGAGGGCTCGTTATAACTGGGACTTACTGTATTTTGCATCCCCCCCTAAAAAAAATCCCTCTCTGGATCTGCTTCTGTTTCATCCTATTTATTTGATACACAAGGCAGCTCACTGACGTACGCAGGGCGGGGGGAGGGAGGTTGATCGGGATTGTAACCCCCATTTAGATGCAATTTTGTATATATATATGTACATATGAATACGTGTATTTGTATTGTAGTTCTCTAATCCCTCATTATAAACATGAAACCCCTTATGAACTTGGTGCCTACGCCTATGCCGTAGCTAGACGCTTTTCATAGTAGGAGCTCAGAAGGCTAAAATAGGTTTGGATTTCGTCAATGTTTTGATGTATTTTATTAATATATTTAATAATACTAAATATCTAAGCAAACTAATATATTTAACATTAATGAATAAATTTCGTAACATAAATTTTGCATTGAGGACTGAAGTTTATAATTTCTCCTATCTTTACTCTAGAATAAATAATTGGAGACCAAAGAAAAAAAAACCAACAAAACCACCATACGTGATGTACACCAGACCTACACGTAAAAACCTGTTTTCAATACATTTTTGACATCAAAGAGCAATTGTTATTTTTAATACTTATTTTGAACACTTTTATAGTGGAAGGGTGAGTAAAACTTGAAAACCAATTCAATTTAAATCTGTTCCGCAAAATTAGTTACCGGAACTGGGCAAGTATTAATAAATTAGTACCAAACAAATCTTCTTAACAAGTAATAATTAGTCGAGTAAATTTATTATTATCGGAGGAGCGCCACCCCACCACCCGTGCATACGGAGGGCGGCGGTGATGGAGGTTAAAAAACCCACTGAAACAAAATTTTGTATATATATATATAAGGTTATGTGGAGTTGTAGCTCTGTAACATCCCGAGTATAAGCAGGGCCCGATTAAAGCACGGGCCTACGGGGCTGGGTGCGAATCAAACTTTTTTACAAGGGGGGAAAAAAAAAATTCTAACTACTATCACTAGGCTAGTGGCCAGGTACGTACCAATGTTTTGGAGAAGGGGGGGGGGAGATATTTTACGGAGGCAAACTGGTGGCGTCATCTATTGCAACAAATTCCCAATAGTTATTTACAGTTTTAAAATAATTAATTAGATAAATTTTGCTTATTCTTGTTGGCCCGCGGGCCGCACGGATCTTACTTTCTTATGTTGGCTAATGTTGAATTTTGCTTACCGGGCATGTCCGGTCCGTGGTAGCGGGCCGTAGTTGGGAGACCCCTGTCTTAGGGAATAGTTGCCGTTATTGTTTTAAACCATCCCTCCTATTTCCAAGATGGGCCCATTTTAGCTCTTTCCTAACTCCCCTCCCCTCTCTTTCCCCATCCCGCCTTCCCCCAAAACTAGTGATATTGTTCAAAGTTACCAACAACTTTAAGAATCAAAAAATTATTGTGAAAAAAGAAAAAAAAAAAAGAATGTGAATACTGTTTTTTTCCCCCTAATGTTTTGGGGGGGGGGGGACGCTCATCCCTGACAGGGAAGTTAATTAAAATCTTTTGCCAGGGATATATTTTCACGAGCCGGGGAAATCCCCCGCCCCGTTAATTCACACCCAGCTCCGGGGAAATCCCTGTTCTAAGCACTGGGCCCCCAAATTTCGTATATTAGCTTTTTTAGCAAGTTTAAAATGTTAGTTTGAAATCTGGTTTTCTAATTGTAACTTAGTAATTTACTAATAAAAGCCAAACAAACAAACTAATATTACAATTTTTCTTAATTATAATTTAGGCGTCATTGAAAACTGCTTTAAACTATTGATTATGCAGATAATATATATTACAAGAGTTTGCATTTGTTGCTTACTGATAGTTCGTTCACGAAAAGTAGTCGGACGGCACTGTCAGAATTAACGGGAGCTGATGTCACAAACGGCCTAGCCCAGGGGTCTTCAATCCGCGGCCCTCCGACATGTTTTATGTGTCCCGCTGACTCACGAAAAAATACAAATTGTTTCACACAAAAATAACGTCCCTGCTCCCTTTGAATCTGAAATAAACATTGTATTTTATTCTGTTGTCATTTTCACATTTCATAAGAAATATTTTAAAACACTATAGAACTGAAGTGACACAAGGTTACCCCTCAATCGTGTTTTACTTTAATTTTCTAGCGTATATGGGCACTAGGTGTAGTTTTATCGATTTGCAATGCAACAGTGATTGAAAAAAAATTCAAGTTAGGACTCGTCAAATTCTATTTTGAGTATGTTGTTAAGACATTTTCCCAACCATCCGACAGCATGCTCTGAAAATGTCACTATCCTGGGTCACTTACTACGTGCGCATAAGCTGACGTAGAAAGTTCACAGGCTTACAATTAGGGAGCGGGGATTACAAAGCTACAACTCCATATATGTATACACAAAATTTTATTGCAGTGGGAATTATAAACCCTATCACTAACTCTGAACTGTTGGTGTTTTAAAGACAGTAAAGGCTATAAAGAGGCAGTGTACGCTCAGTACCATGTGGTCATGAGTCATTGGGGGCGACGTTCGTTCTGAAAATTTCAAGTAGACGAAATGAAAACAACAGCGCCCAAAACCAGCAAACCTATTACTGCGTACAGAAATGATTGACACAAATGCAGTCACAGGGTGGAAACTATTTTATTCACAACAAATGAATATTACACAGGTTAGACATAGTCCCATCTAAGGTTTATGCATTTCACCATTTGTTTGGAAGTTTCCGGATGGCTGTGGTGAACCACTTGCGTGTATTGGCACCATCTATGGACAATAGCTTGCACTGCAGTTACGTAGTATCGTCGTAAAATGAACACCACATGACAAGGGAAAACGTCAAGAAATAGATAATAAGGATCGTCGCTACGTGAAATGCACAAATGGTGCTAACAGCTCGTGAATGGTTAACGACTAGCATCTATATCCTGACATGAATCCCACGAAAATGATGCATTGCGCATGCCCACGGACTTCATCGTCAATGCTTCTGGGACTTTCCCTAGGGGGTGGTACAAAAATTGCAGAAACGTTGTTCTTCGACAAATGCATTGAACTATAATCGTAAACAGAGAAAGAATCGTAAATTAGTGATGACGTTTAACTCCTGCTATGGATCCCAACGTAACACTTTTTGCTAAGGAGTGCTAGTGTGAAAGTTATTGTGTGATTATGATGTGACTGAAAACGTAAGTAGATTCCCGTGATGTTTACAACTAAGAGTTAAATATAGCATAAATACGATTTTGCCTCTGTTCTAAAAAAAAAAGTGAATGGGGGGTCAAGTGCCCCGCCATATTATACATGTATTTCAATGAATATGTTTCTTAGGACCGTGAAAATCATAAAAGATAACGTGAATATTTACCGAATTTTCTGTTATTGTATTAATCTCTTTCGCAAGATTTTACGTGCTGCGTTCCCAATTTGTGTTATTGCTGAATCGCAAAAGTAAGACAATATTATATAGTTCATATATAATTGTACGGGGGAAAGTACGATTTTGCCTCTTTTCTAAAAAAAACGGGGTTGGGGGCAGGAGATCCTACCAGATTACACCAATATCCTAAGGTACGTATTCAATGGAATGCATTTACAAATTCAGTCACATCGTAACACTCATTTAAAAAAAAAAAAAAAGAAGGAAAATACCTAACATATTGGGATCCAAAGCAGGATAAAACGTCAACACTAATTTACGAGTCTTTCTCTGTTTACGATTATAGTCGTAGCGCATTTGTCGAAGTCTGACGTTTCCGCAATTCTTGTACCACCCCCCTAGGGAAAGTCCCACAAGCATCGACAATGTAGTCCGTGGGCATGCGCAATGCATCATTTTCCTGAGATTCATGTCAGGATATAGATGTTAGTAATGGTTAACCCATTTGCATCATAAGTGCATATATGCGCGGAATTTTCCTGGCCATTATCGCAAAAGCGCAGATATGCGCGCTAGGTTTTTGCGCATAAAAACAAAACACTAGTGTCAAACTATTAAATTTAATTTCTCAAATTATTTTCAATGTATAACTTCATTGAACTAAATAAAATTATAAATTCTTTGTGTACGCCATTTTTTTTTTTATCATTTTGGGATATTTCTAATCTTTATACAATAAAAAAATTTTGGTGATATGAGCCAATTTTCCACTTTTTCGAATGATGCAAATGGATTAAGGAAAACGATTATTCTTCCATTCGCCGTCAGTGATAGCATAGACAGCAAAGATGAATACGATTATTACGGACAGCGATGGGCAGCATGTTTTTGTGGAAAGAGGAGGTTTTAGGAGGTGATATTCATCGTCATATGTTGTCAGTGTGTGGAGACAGAGTACCATCAAGGCGAACTGTTCATTGGTTGTCCAAGTTCAATAATGGGCGACGGCAATGTAACTGCGAATTGCAGGCTATTGTCCATAGATGGTGCACCAACACATCCAAAAATTGGTTCACTACAGCCATCTGGAAACTCTCAGTCAGATGGCAGAAATGCATAAACTTAGATGGGGAGCATGTCTAACCAATGTAATATTCATTTTTGCTGAATAAAATATTTTCCACCCTGTGATTGCATTTGTGTTAATTATTTCTGCACGTAGTAATAAAAACATTTCCAAACATCAAATTTAGAAGTTTTATTTGTATCATCGTATAATGGTAATTCAAACCATGGGGGTGGGGGTGGGGGGACAAAGCATGCTCTTTTCCCATGTACAAAACTTTTAAGGGATTCTTTCAAATTTTTTGCCCCCCTTTTCTACGTCAATTGGACGATGAAAAAGGGCCATTCAGCTTTGCCTACTTTTGTTATATGGTATAGCTAAGCCCCTGAATCAACATGTATAATCCACATATTTAAGATAAAGTAAGATTGCCGAAATTTGTAATAATTATCGATATTTCTATATCATTTACTTATCATATCCTCTCCTCCCCACCTCTCACTTACTAACCCAAAAAAATTTTTAGTCATTCTTTTGATTATAAAAGGCCTTATAAAAACCAACTATTTAATTCCTCGCAATAATTACTGTTTAAAATGTAGCTGTTAAAGTCTTGCTGTTACGACGGAAAAACGTTATACCATTATAATATCGATATTCAATTTGCATAGTGATTTTAAATGATAATTTATCTATATATTTATTTATATTAGAAACTTGTTGTAATTAGAAAATCAAAAACACACAGGTGCTTTAAAAATATGAAGACGCTTCCTATGATATACGAAAACAACAAAAAAGCTTGGATAACATCCGAGATTTTTAAGAAAATAACACATGCATGGGACGCAGAATTGCGTGCCAAAGAAAAGAAAATTCTTCCCTTACTGGATAACTGCCCTTCTCACCCTGCAGTGAAATCTCTTCAGCACATAAAACTTGTATTTTTACCAGCGAACACAACCAGCGTTTTACAACCGATGGACCAAGGTGTAATAAACTCACTAAAAGTTAATTTTAGAAAGTTGTTTATCCTAAAAATGATCCAAAATATTGAGGCTGGGGTTGATTTTACAATAAATATTCCAGATGCGGTGAATATGATTTCTAAAGCATGGGATCGAGTCAGCCAGCAAACGATAGCTAACTGTTTTAAACACAGTGGTTTTTTTTCCCAGCATGACCAATTATACTGTGCTAACGATGATGATGACTTAAATATTTGGGAAGGAGAGTTAAACATACCAGAATGTTTAAAAATGAATAATTTCCACGACTACGCTACCGTTGATGACGAAGTTGAAACCACGCCAGATCTGTCAGATACAGACATCGTTTCACCGCTATTCGAGTTCGAAGCAGACGAGGATGAGATGGAACTCGAAAATGAAAATCACGATATTACCTTCCCGCAGCCAACAATTTCGGAAGCGTTGTCGGCAATGACAATCGTTCGCTCCATTTTATTTGCACGATGAAATGCCAACAGAAGTTGAGTTTTCTATAAATTTTATTGAAAACAATTTAGAAACCCGATTCTTAAAAAGACACGCCAAAAAGCAAACAAAAATTACCGATTTTTTTCGAGAATCATTCGAATAATAAATATTATATTTATTCATCTGAAGGAAGGGAATTTTAAGTAAGTTTTTATTGGTCATTTGTTTTTTATAATATATAGTATTGTATTTGCTTCAATTATGGTTGTAACCCCCCATGCGATGAAATTGTGTATAGTATACATGTAAATACAATGGAGTTGTAGCTCTGTAACCCCCCATTGTAAGCCTGTAACCCTCTCCTTATGAACTTTCTGGGTATGCTATGGTGGGTGGGTGGTGTGCAAAATGGTGGTCGGACAAGCATAGGCGTAGTTCATAAGGGGGTTACAGTTGATTGATTGATTGTTTGGCTTTTTTATGGCGCAAGAGCATCTGGGCTATACTGCGCCAAACATGGTAAAATCAAAGACTGTAGTAAAAGCCAGTACTTTTTAAAAATTT
>QLNU02003225.1:85883524-85914791 GCA_006491805.2 Dysdera silvatica | reverse complement strand
TTCCCCTGATAGAACACACATTGCTTTACATTCTACAATTTTCGGCATTTGCCTACGACCTTACTAGCGTGAGCAAAAGCCACGAGAATAAAGGTCGATTTTGAAATTTGCGGACACGTCGTTGGTGCTATGGGTGTCATAGCGCCATACTGTAAATGTCATCATTTTTTTCTCAACGAGACCTTCAAAAGAAGGTATTACTCGTTCGTATTTGCCATTTGAAATTTTGGAGTTGGCCCCCGTGGGGCGCCCCCTGGTGCTGAGGGTGAGTCGCGACACAGAACAAAAATTATTTCCTTTTCAACAAGGAACTTTCCCGAAACGACGTTTATCTGCCTGAACACCACCAAAAAATTAACATTGGGGGTGGGGGGACTGACCTTTGAATCACCCTGTATATACAGTATATACAAATTTTTATCGCCATGGGGGCTACAACCCCCGTCAACACTTCTCTGCGTAGGCCTACGCCAGTGGTAAAATATAAACACATTTTTCCAACTAACAACAATAGCTATAAAATTCCAGAAATCCGTAAATCACATCAATAATAACGATAATTTAGAAAATTCCGCCTCTCATAAACAGAAGAAATGGAAGATAAAAATATAGTTTGGCGACATTCGAAGGCGAAAGTTGGCAATGTTTTCACTGATTCGCTTAGTAACAATGGCAACCTATCTCAGTGTCATGAATGCACAAGCGCATGCGCGTACTTTTTTGTTTGAAACACAGCTGATATAATGGCATTAATACGGAGTTAAAATTGCTACTTGGACCGAAGTCAAACAATAGAAAATCTTTACTTTTTAGGACTTAAATTTTCGCTAAATTCCCTTCCGAGAGGTTAGGATGAACCTTTTGGATACTGTCGATGAAACATCTGATGTGCTTTTCGTCAACTTTAATCAGGATTGTTCGTAAGTTTACATTGTTTGCAAACACTCTCTCTTGACACAACTGATTCTGTAATTACAAATAGCATGTCAAGGTGGTCAGCTTTCAAACGGTGTGCACTCATTGTAGAGTTTCAAGGAGAGTTTTAAGTTTTTTGCAAGTTTTCAGTCTTTCATTTTTGGATTTGAGCGTCATATTTTTGCTAACAATGTACCCCCTTTTTAATTGTTAAATTTAAGAAGCATCGTGATAGTTTACTCCATGTTTTTTACCATCTCTGGTGTTTTACAGTAAACTTTATTCCATAAAGCCATTTTTTTTTATATATATTTCTTCGTCGTAACGCGCGTCATACATATTATTAGTTAGTGCATTTGGGTGTGACATAACCTTGAGTTCCAATCAGTACCGGATATTCCCGTTACTTTTAAGGAAATTGTGCACTTGAAAATTGAATCCCGTTAGCCTTCAGCTCTACCGTTTTCTCCCAGGTGTTCGATAAAGCTTTCAAAAGTCAGATACTGAAACTTCCTTATATAGTGTTGGTGTGTTGTCCCTCCTACACCTGTCCCAAGTTCAGTAATGGAATCGTATCATTTTTAATATTGAAAATTTAATATTTTGGATATCTTTACAAGATGACATTGTGTACTGAATTGCGTGAGAGTATGGATAGCGATGATACTGTATGTTGCTTACATTTGAGGTATTTATATTTTGTTTCTGATCTTGCGAAATCTAGCTTCCTAATACTGTAAAATATTCATATCTAACATTTGACTTTTAAGTTTGAACCTGCTTCTAAGTGATGGAAGATTTCAAATTGTAGAGAAGGTTGTTCGTTAAAGGAGAATTATGAAAATTTATAATTTTCATAATGTTTTTAAGACTAACCAAAATTACAAATGCAGATTTATTCATAAAATAATACTGTGTTATATCATGAGAATATGTTGCTCTCATTTTAAGTGAAAGTTATTAAAATGCAACTGTTTGAAAAATAAGCGTTTCATTTTGTCGCCAATTAATAGTAACATGTTCGATATTTTTAAAACTTGTATAATTATTTAATATATTACATACTATATAAAATGTATGTATAAATATTATATATAATAATAATATTTCATCTGGCAGTTTAATTACTAGTTCCTTGTTGAACATGGCCGGACAATCAGTTATGTGAAATGTGTCATGAAGGCAGGGGAAAAAAAGAAAAGGCTAAAAGATGGCTAGGTTACTATAATTAGTAATTATCATTCCGAAAGATGCCAAAGCTTTCCAGGGGACAAGTCACAACATTTTAATTGTTTGCGATGTTTGGATTTGGTTACCCTTACTGATTTAAAATTGAATAATATTATTGGAATGTCTTTTTCATTTTTCAATTTATTGTGTTTAATATTTTCCTGTGTGTGTGTACATTAGTCCTCAAGTCTTTAAGTTTTTTTTTTTTTTTTTAATAAAAATAATTGATGCTTCATTGCTTTAAGTTTTTTTTATTTTTCATTTTAGTTCTCTGGCAGTTGGTTACAAAAAGGGATATAAACTTTATTCTTTGAATCAAGTTGATGGGTTTGAGATTATTCACGAAAATAGTAAGCATTTTTTTTTATTATAAATATGAGTAGGGTGATGTGATATTTTCAGTAAACTTATTTTTGTCGTTTTTCTATGATATAACTTTTTTTTAAATGCGTTATTTCAAATTAGTGTTTTTTTTAGAAAACTGCATCAAGTGATGTGAAAACTTGTAACCTAATCTCATTTACTCACTGAACAATTACTAAAAATAGCTTTCATTTCTATTAGTAATTGCATACAAAAAGTGGAATATTGGCCAGTTGACATAAGCGTGTAAACATTGTTTTTTTGTTTGTATTCGAAATCAGTGAAATTATTTTTACATTCAGAATTTTTAACAACGGAAATATTCCACCGTTTCTAATCTTACTGAGCTGGGTTCAATTCAAAGTAAGGATAGTTCTGTGGAGATGAATTACTGTTCTGGAGATTATATCTCTTATCAGATGATCTTTCACACAACAGACATGAAATAAATATATATTATATAGCTGTATTTCAACATATCCACAATTTATAAACACGATAGAAAAGATGTTATTTTTATTCTTGCGGTTCTCGACAGAATGTCATGTTTTCTAAATTAAAAACTTAAAATAACAAACTTCCAGATATAGGCTACTGCAGTGTCTCAGCAGGTATCGTTGTCAGAGGTGAGCTTACAGAACTAGGTTTGGGTTTTAGTAAGCGTGTATATATACATATTATGGTTTGGAAGTCACATTAAACTATTTGTCCCATTCCTGATGATTACTTTATTCAGTTTTGGGATGTAAAATTATGACCCTCCACTCTCATATAAGGGCAAAATTTCACAGGATACGTCTATTCACTAAAAAGAAAATTTCTCAAAATTCAGTGCAATTGTTATTTCTGTATCCTTTATACTTTTGAAGTGGTAAAAAATTTTGTGAACTTAATCTCAAATTTTTTAATTTTCGAAAAGAAAAAAATATAAATTTATTTGATGCATGTTTATAACTTATAAATAAATATTTATTTTCGATGCTGATATTAAAAAGAAACAAATGTGAAGTTACTTATTTAAAAAATACAAAACTATGACAATGCATCAGAAAAGCTATGGCTTTTGTTGAAAGCATTCCCCATGATATCATTTGTTGCTATGGTTACGGTATTGACCTCCACAACAATACAAAGTAGTTAGTATGCTTAATGGGAGTTCTCCCACCAAGTGAAACTAATGACAAGTTAAACTCAACAGTTTATAACGTTTTAGTTAAAGTACATAAAACATCGATCATATACATATATGTATGTCATGTTCTTAATTTTTTTTTTTTTTTTTAGTCTATATTTAATTTTTTTAAACACAAATACAGTATCTGTGGACATTTTTATTTCATAAAAAAAATGAAGTGTTAGTGAAAGTGTTATACAGGGTGTTTGGAAAATATCTGGCAAAACTTTAAGGGGTGGTAGGGGACACCAAATAAGGAACTTTCGACTATATCCATGTGTCCGCAATGGGGACAGTTTGGCTGTACAGCGTAATTACTGTTCATATTCATCACGTTGCTGCATAGTTAATTGCGTGAATTAAATGCAATTTTTGATACATAATATAAGTGCATTAGTTAATAATACATCAGAGACAAAGAAATCCGGAATTCCGTTTTCTGATTTTGATCTGCGTTACTGTTTAGTGAAAATAAGCCTAAAAATGCCTTTTTTAACACACTGGAAAAGAATTGGGAACTGCCAAGTATATGTAACAGGTGAAGAACATCAAAATAAACATTTTTTGTTCAGTGAATTTTTTTCCAAAAATTAGCCGTTCGGGCACTACAGTGAATTTAGTATTTGCATCCACCACATTCAAGATTTTCACAAATAGCTACAATGCGCCATTTCACGAATTTTCAAAATTATTTAATGTCAACAGACGTCGGGCTCTGTCCGGCGATTTTTTATAATCAATTAAATTCACAAGAATTGTATGTGTAGAATTCGCCGCTTCAGGTGCGATTGTATGAATTCTACACATACAATTCCGGTGAATTTAACTGATTTTAAAAAATTGCCGGAGAGAGCCCGACATCTGTTGACGCTAAATAATTTGAAAAATTCTTAAAATGGTGCATTGTAGCCATTTGTGAAAACCTTGAATGTGGTGGTTGCAAATACTAAATTCGCTGTAGTGTCTGAGCGGCTAATTTTTGGAAAAAATTCACTGAACAAAAAATGGTTGTTTTTATATTTTTCACCTGTTACACATACTTGGCAGTTCCCAACTCTTTTCTAGTGTGTTAAAAAAGGCAGTTTTAGGCTTATTTTCACTACACAGTAACACAGATCAAAATCAGAAAACGGAATTCCGGATTTTTTTGTCTCTGCTGTATTATTAGCTCATTCACTTAAATTATGTATCAAAAATTGCATTTAATTCATGCAATTGGCTACGTAGCAACGTGATAGACGTAAACAGTGGTTACGCTCTACAGCCAAACCGGCCCCCTTGCGGACACGGGGATATGGACAAACATGCCTTATTTGGTGTCCCCTATCACCCCTTAAAGTTTTACCAGATATTTTCCAAACACCCTGTATATATATATATATGTGTGTGTGTGTGCACGTAAACCATGTCACTTACTATTTGATTGTTACTTCATCAGAATTAAATATAGCTTATGTTTAAGAATGTAAGCCCTCATGTATTGCAGTTTAAAAAATTACATGATGTAACAGTTGAAATTATTGTTTTAAATTAAAGGACCTTATATTCTAATGTAATGTTATATTCTAAAATCAAAGTTTGGGCATGAACAGTCTTAAATTCACAATTCATGTGTTGTTGGTTTATCTGTAAATGAAGATCATAAAAAAAAAATCATCTTCCTTGTAACCATTAGTGACATTTCAGTAACACATTTGATATAATATTGGGTATCGATACCAAAACTCATCGAAAATGTTGATATCATGATACTAATGAGTGTAAAGTATCGATACTTACAGTATCGGTGAGTACTGAATAAGAATTCATTGTTCAGAAGTTGTCATATATAAAATAACTTCATATTAATAAATCATGTAAATACAGTTAAAATAGTTGTCAAATCAAATTTCAATATAATTTTTTCGATAAGTTTTTATTTTTTTTTACAGTTTAAGGTTTTCAAAGCCTTAGTTAAATCATTCTGTATCAGGCACATGGCCCAGAAAATAAATTTTCTATATAGCCAACATCGATGGATAATTCATCATTCAGAATTATACAATTTATATTTACAGCCAAACTAACTCAATATGAGCACATCTAAAATGAGTAATCTGCAGGTTAAGTTTAGTTCACTATTTAACTATATTAAGAGTTTCACGCTTTTTACGAGCACAAAAGTAGAATCTCGACTAATACGAGAAAAATATCTGTCCAACTTTAATGCGATTTTTCCTTTTCCATAATTTTTTCCCCTTTTCCGATGAAAATGAAGAAAAAGAGAAAAAAAAACCAAGTCAAACCAGTAATTGTTGCTGTTACATTGCCTGACAATGTCTGCAACAGGCAGAGCCATAAATCCCCTCATCCCACAAAGTGAACCTATTGTAGATGGTACAGCTCGTGTGTGCAGCCGTCAACAAGTTAGGCAAAAACTGTTGAATCAGTTTGTTAGAAGCTTTGGTTCCAGTTCTTTAATACCCAAGTGCAAACGAAGAAAAAAATCTTTCAGAAAATCTAAAAATTAAAATTTTTATCTTTTTCAAATTTATAATGACAAGTATAAAAGGGAAAACATTATCAGTTAGTGAAAAAGTAGTCATTGTTAATGAGTTATAGCATGGAGAGAAAAATCCTGCCGTATACAAAAAAATATGGACTGTCCTCCTCATCTACAGTATGGACATTTTGGAAAAATAGAGAAGCTACTCTCTGCTTTTGAAAAAAAAAATCTTGTGAACACAAAAAATTAAAAATGTGAGAAAAAGAAGACATTGACAAAAAGCGTTGTTGTTATACTGGTTTAAAAGTCTTTGGTCGCTGGTTTAAAAGTTTTGCGTATTTTAAAATTTTTATTCCTTTCACAGGTTTTATGAGTAATGGCTAATATGAGGAATTTTACATATTCTTACGTTCTCGCATTAACCGAGGTTGACTGTATATGGGCCGTTTTTAAAATTTTTTGCCATATGCTGACCACCTGAGAATATTTTTTTTTCTAGAAGTCATAATAAAGTTTTAATGGTTTTCTTTTTTGCCATGATTATTAACAGACAGTTGCCAATAAAGGAAGAATAAATGACAACACATTAATGAATTTTTTTTTTTTTTTTTTAAGAAAAAAGTTGAAGGGGAAACCGTAAAACCACTGTCTAAATCAGAAAACAAAAAAAAATCTGTTGTCGATTTACTTTCTTAAAACCACAATTTCTTCTCAAACATACTTTATAATTGTGCTATGTACTTTAAATTACATACTAAAAAGGTTATAATAACCAGGTAAAAGGAATGCAAATTTTATACTAATTAAATACCCTTGTCCAGAAATTGGTGTCGTGTCTGTTACCATACATTATTTGCAATTTTTCGAACTACAAAATTAAACTACTTGAATGGCAACACTTCTTTTTCATTGAAGCAAGCTTTGAGAAAGAAATAGAAACAGCCATTTAGAATGTTCTGTTGTTGAATGAAAGATTTAAAACCTTTTTGTAGTAAGTATTTTTATTGCATGTCATATCTATTACCCTGATTATTTATATGAAATATACGGTACTTACCGTACAAATGTAAGGATTGGGAAAAATCGTGATAGTAGTTTATATCGTAGTTGTTTGTAAAAAAAGTCGCAAGTCTTTGGATGCTTTGTCGTCTTTGAAAGTGTGAATTTGTGGCATTGATTTTCCGGTTTGGACTTTTAACAGAGAAATGAACATGTAAATTACTGTCACAGTGTGTGTGTTTGTTTGAACTTCCGAGCAACAAATGGGAATCTATTACCTTCTTTCAAGAACAAGGCAGGAAGGCCATAAGATTCAACATTTTACTGATTCAGGCAGTTCACGACGAATGTGATCCGACCGGTCATGAAGCGACGAGCGGGGTGGTCTACCCCCAGTTCGGTTCCTATGATTCAGGTAAGTGTACTAATTGCATGAAAAAATACTCAACATAAAAATACTTGCATAATAATTAAACAACAAATAAAGTGACAGTGATGTACCTATTTTAAAAGTGTTTTTATGATAAAATCCAAAACAGTGTTTCCAAGTTACGATTTTTGTCCCATGAAACAATTGCCAGTTGTAGTACAATGGCGCTGACTGCCTGTTAATACTTAAGTACCAAATATACTTATTTATTTACTAATTACTAAATCAACTGGCTGATTTAGTTCATGGGGGTGCTTAGTCTAGATCAAAATTAATATTTCTATTTTGGTTGAATTATTTATTTAGCCTCATGAATTTTTCTTCCTTGAAATATCATCATGTCTGTTACTATATTTAGTAACAGACATGGCAAAATCGGTCAACCCACTTTTTTAAAAAAATTATTTTTCATTCAGTAATGTCCTTTAATTTATTCTTTCATTATCAGCAACTGTCTGTTAATAATCATGGCAAAAAAGAAAAATAACCTTAAAATTTTCGATAATTTCTGGGAAAAAAAAAAAAATCTCAGGTGGACAACAGCATATGGCAGTGAATTTTGAAAATGACCCATATACATGATAGGACCCCTGTACAATTGAACCTTTTTAAAATGAACACCAAGGGGAACCGAAAATCTGTTCGTGTTAACAGTAATTCGTGCTATCCGGTAAGGATGGGGATCATTTTACTAAGTTATTTCATCTCTGGTTATCATATATATATATGTGTGTGTGTGTGTGTGTTGTAAAATTTTATTACCCTTCTCAAAGCTAACACACAAAACCACCGGTGAGAATTTTTTTATAAATTTTTCTTGGGGGGAATTTAATTTTAGGTAATAATTTTTGCTACCTGCCCTTTAGCTCAAACTAGAGATTTTAAAGTATGAGGGGGAAAAAAAGACGCGATCCCTGGCTTAAAGTTGAATTAGCGTCCCTAGTTTAATTGGTGGCATTACAGATTTTTTTTATTCATGAAATAAGTTTGCAATATGATGAATTGATTAATTACTACTAATATTTGGCCTTTAATGCTTTCCGAAAATTAATTTTGATTCTCCTGAAAAATAACTTTTGCTAGTAGATGGCACCACTAGTAGAAAATAAAAAAAATTATTATTGAATAAATATTATGCAAATTGAATGTTTGATCTATTTGAATAAATATGCTAATAAAATAATTATTGTTATTTATATTTTTTTTTATATGTATGCATACATACAATATCTCTAAGCTCAGACTTACATCAAGGACTGACCAATATTAGATGTTTATATCAATGGCCTTTAGGCAAAATATCTTCCCATACTTTGTTTCGATACTGCGATATTATTGATTTCCCGATACCTTCAACATCGAATAAAAAGTATTGTAATGTCCCTAATAACAATATCTGAAAATGAGTCGAGGCTTATATTCAGTAATTTTATTATAACTTTAACCATTAGTGCAACTTTCATCTACTAAGCGTGTATTATCATCGTTGAATATACATTTAATATCATGAGGACATATACTTGAAAACCTTTCGTTTTAACGATGGGAAAAATTTCTTTACTGTTACCTCCTTGTTTTTTATATGAAACATCTGAAGTTTGACATTTATGTTTGTAAGTTATATATTCAAGTGAGCCACCTGTGATTTTATGCCAATTTTTATTATATACTACTGCAATATAGGCATAATCTAGCAGGGGCAAGGGAGCCCCTCCCCCTCCAATTTACGTTATATTTAATCTCCAAGTTATCTATGTACTGCAAAAATTATCAGCTCCACTTCCAAAAGCTTCTGCATTTTTATGTTCTTTTTGGATAATACAGAAATATTAAAAAAAAATATGTATGTAAGCACAGATAAAACTGTATTAATATGTATATTTGATATTCGAATAAGAGAAGGTATGAACTTTCAAAATAATAAACTCTATTAGTAGATTTACTTGATCCTTTGTGCCTACTAACAACCTGTTAAAGGGCCCTGCAATAGTACTCCGGTAATAAGAGGGAAACTAATACAAATGGTAAATGTCAGATATACATATACAGATATATTGGATAATTTCCAAAGTAGTTAATACCGTGACACATACACAGAGGTGTATCCAGAGGGAGGGATTTTTTTGGGGGTGGGGATATAAAATACATTTATAACGAGCTCACATTTAGTGAGTTTCTGGATATAGCAAGGAAACTATAGATTTTGTTTGGTATAAGGATTAAGTGCAAAACAATTTAACTTCATTTAGTGAATAAGTCTCTTTTGGACCCTTTATTTAATGACCAATTTAAAAATGAAATAGGAGATCAAACTTTCTGTAAAAATTCTGTCATTACATGCGGCACTCATTATAACCTATTTCCGCTGCATTTTTATGGATTTGGCAAGAGAAATTTCCCTAATTCTAGCCCCCTCTCCCATGGATTCACCATCACACATACATATACTTTATGACATTTTTTACTATCAATATAATAGTGTATTAATATGTAATTAAACATACTTTTGGATATATAAATGTTGTAGTTTCTTTACATTGAAAATTGAATCCCAGGATTATCTGAAAATGGGTCGTCCATCCTCTTTATTTTAGATAATGAGAATTTCAAGTAGTAGTATAAAAAATAATTATCGTGTAAAACTGCATCAAAAGAAATTTGTGCAAACTAAAATTGCATGTTTTTTAACTACTAGTAAATTAGTGTGGGGAGGTTAAAGGGCTCAAACCCTTAGTAAAATTTATTGGGAGGCTTAGATCCCCACGCAAACCCATAATTCCATGTGTATTATATTATATTTCCTTTATTTAGCAGTCTAACAAAAAAGGTGCACATCGTGTAATGTTTCTTTTCCTACAGCCACAGATAACATTCGAATCATCGAGAGGCTCTTTTCTTCTAGTCTTGTAGCGTTGGTTACAGTTTCTTCACCTCGGAAACTCAAGGTCTGTCACTTCCGTAAAGGTTCAGAGATCTGTAACTACAGCTATTCAAACTCAATCCTCGCTGTGAAACTCAATCGCTCTGTAAGTAGTGTTTATTTTTCCTTTAATGCCACAAAATTTGGGATTTTTTTTTTTAAAATTCAAGAGTTTCTTAATTTCTGTCCTGCACTGTTGTGGTGTAGTAGCCAAACCTTTTCGTAGCATGTTGTTGATCTGGGTTTAACTCTCAGTAGCAAGTGTATGGCAACCCAACCAACCAGTTTACCGACTAACTGCTACTTGTAGTCGGTGAATTGGTTTCCTAGGACATGAGACAGGGGTGGGGAACCTTTTCATGTTGAAAGGCCTCATGAAATTAGTTATAATCGAAGAAGGCCACATTCAAGAAATTTCACTTAGATACAGAAGCATAGCATTTCAAAAATGATGGGGGGCTTGTACCTTTCCCATGCCACTGATTAGATAGATATATGGTAGAACCCTCATTATTCGAACTTTGTTTAACCAAAATGGATAACCGTACTTATTATTTTAGTAGATACTCGCTCAGTGCTTTCAGTAAAAACGTTCATGTTCACTTTCTAATGTACTCCATTTTAAGAAAGAAACCAACACAAATAGTAGATATTGGACATATAAAGATAACCCTTTTAGTTTACAAATGCTTCAATTATGATGGTCAGTTTGGGAGGATTATTTCATTGATACTTCTTTTGTATTTTAAATATGTTAAGTTAATAATAATAAAGTAAATAAATAAAAAATAAGATGGACAAAATCATATTAATAAAAATAAAAGAATTTCGTTTGTGAAATTTTGATTTATCCAAAAGGTTGCATTTGATAGCTCCAAAGGCAACACGTTCCCCCACCCCTGACTTAAGAGCTTTAGACTTGTAAAAAATGTAGATCTGCTGCTATCCTACAGCAGCAGCATAGTGATAGCACATTCGTCTGTCATGACATTAATCTAGGTTCTGTTCATAATGGTGTTGTGGAGTGTGTCCTTTTTCTTACCCACTGTAGTCTAGAGCTTGGTTCCTGTGGCGCATAGAGGATAAGATTCCTCAGGAGACTGTAGGTCCCAGCACAGCATGACTTTTGCTGTCCTTGTGCCATGAAAACACAATTTTCTTCCCACTAAATTTCTTGTTTCTAGTTCTCATGCATTTCCTTGGTTTGCCACTTCTTTTTCCTTGGGGGAGTCCAGTTTAGTACTTAATGATTAATATTATTGAGTTTTTCCGCCTGAATATATGTCCTAGCTAACCATATTTCCTTTTAAGTATTTACCAGCCCTACAGTGGCACAATAGTATCATATTCTCTTAGCATACTATTAACCTGGAATCGACTTCCAATAGCCCCCCCACCCCTAAAAAAAAAAAATACTGCTATTCGCTGTGTAGACTGGAGGTTGATTCGTTAGGCCATAATTATACCATATGTAGGATTTCACCTTGATTGTACGAATGGCCCTTGCTGTCATAAAAATATTAACCAACCAACCAACCCACCATAGGCCATAAAAGGTTCTGATTCCTCGGAAAACTAAATCTCAGTGCAGTATGACCTGTGCTGTTCTTACTGAGTAAAAACAAAGAATTAAGTGCTTACCTTTATGCAAAATATAAAGGGTCTTTGTGTCGCAACCTTATTTAGCACACAGAATGACCTTAACTATCTTTGCATAATAAATCAATCAACCTTTATGCAATCAATCATTCTTTATGCCCCAATCTCTTGAGAAATGGAATAGTGTTTCTAGGACATCTGGCTTCTGGTGGCTTAAAAAGTAACAATTTTCTCTATCATGTGGTTAGCCTAGGGTCAATTCCAAGGGTATTGTGGAACACATGCTACTTTTTCTGCACATCGTAGACCTTGGTTTGGTTTCCTAAACGGAAGTTCAAATTCCTTGGAAAATAGTAAGTACATACACAGTAAAAGCACAACCTGTCTCTGAGAATTTGATTCATTTTGTTTGAATAGCAAACGAGTTAAATGTATCAAATTCGTTACAATAATGGAGATTTTATTTTTTTAATAATAATGGATTAATTTGATTTAAATAAGTTTCATTAACGCTAGTATATATTTTCCATATTTGGGAGTATTTTTTTTTTTCAGCGGCTGGTAGTATGTCTGGGCGAGAGTCTGTATATCCACAACATCAGGGATATGAAAGTACTCCACACGATTCGTGACACTCCACCTAATCCCCATGGATTATGTGTTCTTTCTGTAAATAGCGACAGCTGTTACCTTGCTTATCCAGGTAGCAATACAATTGGAGAAGTACAAATCTTTGATGGCTTAAATTTGGTAAGGTTTTAGGATTTACTGTCTAAAGAATACTCTTAGGTGCATGATTTTTAGCTTTTATGCATAACATATTTATAAAAAATAATCACTATGCATTGGAATCAATGTGGGATTTACATACAGTGCTTATATCCACTGGGTCTGGGTTCGTTTCCCAAATGAGCTGAATTGGGTTTAAATGTGTCAACGAACTGATGTCAGTTGCTTATCATGCTCATACGATGAATGACTGCCATTATCTGATAGTAATCATTTAGTGTCTACCAGACTAAGTGAAATGGTAGGCTTTGGAAGTGGGTGGGGAATTTGGATATACTGTATATAAATTCTTGGAAGTATATATGTGGAGTTACATACACAAATTTATGCACCTCATTTTAGTTAAGATCAGTTGTATACTTTTGTAAACTGTAATGAAGTAAGTGCATTACTTAAACATTTTTTTTTTTTTAAAGCTAATACAAGTGTGTTCAGTGGAGTAAGATTGTGTATGCTGTACATGTTGCCAAATTTTTCACCAAATCACCAATGTTTTTGTTTACCTAGTTTCTTGAGTAACGCTTGTTGCTAGTAGTGTTGTCTTTTAGCGCTTACAATAATTTTAGTGCTCCCTCTCTACCTTTTACTAGTTCTCATTCTGATTTTTTTTAAAGATTCGATCTTCTAATTTCGAGAGCTTTTCTTGCGCTAATCCTCTTTTCTTCCTTTTGTCCACTCTGCTCCCTTGTATCCTTCCTTCCTCCATGTTTATTATTTTTGTCCAATTGCTTTGCGTCTCTTCTGTCATCAAAAACTGTTGAAAAAACATTTTATGTTATCATTAGACATACGTGGTCACATGTGGTTCATGGAGTTTTCTGTATGTCTTAATGGCCTTCCCTTCCTTGTTTTTTCTGGCATTCATAAAACTGCAAAACGTACATCGATTAATGTGTTTAAAATTTTCTCCCATGCTTAAAGCTTTAAATGTTTTTCTCTTACCTATTTGTTTCATGTGGAGCACTGTCAAAAAATGTTTACAAAGGCTTTCAATAGTGCAAAAACATTTTGAAGTATTTTGCAGAGTATACCCGGAGGAAAGTTCTTGCTAGGGACCCTAATTTATTCCTTTCATTTCTTGCAACCACTTCCAGAATTTATAATCTCAACTAAAACTGCACTTCCCGCCCTAAAAAAAGAGCATGCTCTTAAAATTACTTCATGTTTAGACTCAGAATGATACTAGAGTTGGTAAAAGTTGCTCTTGGCGAGGGCTGCTTATGTTGACGGAAAATTTGGCACTGTGTGCTACATATGCACAATCTTTACTATTTAGCGTCTTACTTGTTTCTTTTAATTTCAGCAAGCTAAATCAATGATACCTGCCCACGACAACCCTTTAGCAGCAATGGCTTTTGATCCCAGCGGCACCAAATTAGCTACTGCTTCTGAGAAGGTAATTGAAAAGCAGAATTTGATAATTAAATGCAAGTAGAAACAATATCGGTGAATAATATAAACGAATGGTAGTTCTTTAATTTCTATGACCATTACCTTTAGACATTTTAGTCTGTATGATACGGCAGAGGTAACACATCTGTCGACCATACAATCCCAGGGTAATACACATTCATTGCGCATTTTGTTAACCCAGGTTCAATTTTAATAATACTACATAATGCATGTCGCTTTTCTACCCACTGTAGTCTAGGGTTTGGTTTCTTGGGTCGGTGGTTCCCAACCGTTTTCTATGCTCGGCACCTTTTCCAAATCCGGGTTTTCCCAAGGTGCCCTATATCAAGTTCTACTAAGTATACTCAGGCAGAAACAAAACACATATTGAAGATCACAAAAAAAAACCAAAAACGTAACGTCATCTAGTGGACCAGTTTGTGCCAGGTCTGCTAGATGTTGCATCCTATCACATTGAAATGGAAATGAAATTATGAAAATTTTGTAATATTACTTCACGGCACCCCTGTGAGGAAGCCATGGCTCCCCAGAACATTGCAGTGCACATTTTGAGAACCACTGCCTTAGGCAACAGAGGGTTAGATTTGAACTGTGGGTTCTTCTTCAGCATGATTTTGGCTCTTCTTGCACCATAAAATGTTTACAGAAAATCAGGGCTTGACTTCCTGGTACAAACATGTGCTCCCCCTCCCCTTTTTTTTTTTTTTTACTAATCCATGTTCTAAGATTTGATTAAGTTTCTTTAGTTCAGTGCCAAAATAGAATGTTTACTAACAAACGACTAATTGTAGTCTGGGGGTAGATTTCCTGGACCTCAGGGGTGCCCATATGAGGGACAAAGGGGGGCCTCCTAGCTGTTGTTTAAAAATTTGATTTGCCAGATTCTGCTATGCATTTACTTTCAAAAGTTTTACAGTCACATTTTAAAATAAGGTAGTTTTTTAGCTCATTACTAATTTTTTAAATAAATCGAACACTACGCAGATTAAATTAAACAACAATATAAATCAACGTTTATTGGCGTAGTGATACCAGCGCCGATGGTATGGCGTGATTAGATGGTGAAACGTTCGAAAGAAAATAAATATTTCTGCGTTCGGTGGGACCTGAAGTGGAAGGTCGTGGGTTCAGGTCCCACCGAACGCAGAAATATTTATTTTCTTTCGAACGTTTCACCATCTAATCACGCCATAATATCGGCGTGGGTATCACTACGCCAATAAACGTTGATTGATATTGTTTAATTTATTACCAATTATGTTTTTAGTATTTAACATCTTGCACATTTACTAAAATGTTTGACAGCCTTAAAGGAAGTAATTTTTCTCAGCCCCCCTCCCCCTAGAATTACTCATATGGGCACTACTGCTAGTCCTTAAGAGATTTAGATTCCTTTGGAAACTGTAAGCCCCGCGGCAGTATGATCCTTTGTACCATAAAGCAAACGAAACTTATTTAGGTTAAGGTCCCGTGAAGTGAACTGCAGATTCTGGTGCCACATGATCTCCTGTTTCCCATGTGCATTCATGTTTGTATTTTGAGTACTTTGTAAGTGGTTTATTTCTTCTTGTAGTTTAAGGTTGCAAATTTGTGAATATTGTGTTTGTACATGGGTTTTTTATTACCATTTGTTCAAAAAATTTCTTTTAGCTATACGAATAAAATTGATTTGATCTGAGCTACTCTTGTGCCGTAAAACAGAACCATCCAATAAAGCCTTTTAACACATTGATTTGGATTGGAGTCTTAGTAAGCTTGATCGTGTATAAGCATAATGCTTTGAAGATCATCCCAAGTCACGAATTTCAAATAATCTATCAAATAGTGTTCACCTATAAAGCTGCAAACGATCAGTTTGCTTACCAAGACTAACTAAATGGTCATGGCGAGTGAAGGAGTAATTCTTGTAAAATGTATAAACCATGAAATTTTACAGTACAAACTTTAAGATTGGTTGGTGATGTAACACTACGTAGCATAAATGAATTTACGAAGAACAATGTTTTAGGTGTAGGAGAAAATTTTAGATACATTAATCGACATATGTTTCAGACGGGCGTTGACCGTGCCTCGTTAGAAATTTGAGTGAATGTTGGAGGAATTTGAATTCCTGACGAAGGACGGCCAACACCCGTCTGAAACATACATCGATTAGTGTGTTTAAAAATTTCTCCTACACTTAAAGCGTTAAACATTTTTCTCTTAAATTCAAACTTTATTTAGTTAGATATAATTTCAATTACAACACACAATCTGTTATACACTGGAACCCTGCTTAACCAAAATGGCCTGCTTCACACTTTTTTATCATTATTTTTTAAAGTAGACACCCATTCAATATTTTTGGCAAAAACTACCATATTTGTTTTCTAGTGTACTCCGATCTTAAGAAAGAAACCAACATAAATACTATGCAAGAACTTAATAAAAACAAAATGTACAAAAGCAAAGTTGAATGGTGTTAGTCTGTTCTTCAGCCGTTGTTCTGGCCATGACCACACATGGCCTTGGGGTGTGAAAATGAAAATTTCAGTGTCAAAGGGGCTTTAATGTTGAAATATTTATTTATATATGACAGCCACGTTCATATATACAGATGTATCACATCTGCATAGTTCTAGTAAATATCTGTTGTACACCGACTCATATGGCGCAGTTAACACATAAATTTAGTCTTAAGCAACTTTTCTGTAAATTCGTATTTTCAAACTGAAATGACCCCTCAGTGGTTAGGTGTTACAAGATTTAAGAGCTATTACTGAAGTAGTTAAACATAGGACCTCTAGTCCCAGTGGGTGGAGGATAAGTATATCACCCTAGAAGAGAAAACTCTTGGCATCATAATCACAACATGTTTTTGGATAAGTATTGTTTCTTTGTGCTTTTATACTGAAAATTGAATTTTCGGATTATTCCAAATAGGGTCTGCACCTTTATTTCAGTTAATAGGGACTCTACTGTACATTAAATTATTCAAATTGGTGCAGGACCAAAGCAGGCAACGACCATCAAGTCTGACATAGTCCATTCTGCCTGAGAGAAGGAAAATATTTAGACGTAAGCAAAAGTATAACGACATTTTTATGGTAGCATAACAAAAATGTAATAGATCAAAATAAGGACCATTACAGTTTTAAAAAATATTTTTGGCATATTTTTTGAAGACAAATAGAATTAAGTTTTGTTCTCTGTCGTCAAATTATTTCATTTTGCACAATTTGATTGTAAATCTGAATTAGTCAATAGTGCAAATGACAATAGTTTGCAGTTGACAGTTAATTTGCAACTAATTGGGATAATTGAATTCTAGGGAACTGTGATCCGTATCTTCTGTGTTTCTGATGGTACCAAGCTTTATGAGTTTAGAAGAGGTGTTAAAAGGTAAAATGACAAAACTTCAATTATTTCTCATTCATTTTATTGCAATTGTTTTATTACATGTTTAGGAACAAAATATTGAAATTTTCACTCAACGTTGATGTTCGACATCTATTAATTTTTTACGAACCTGTTAATGAATTTTTAAAAAGTAATGTATTTTATGTCATGTTTAAATACAATATAAGATTACCTCTAATATAACTCGTCATGTTTTACTTTTTCCTATTAGATGCGTTAGCATATACTCGTTGTCTTTCAGCGAGGATTCAGCCTATTTGAGTGCATCTAGCAATACCGAAACCGTACACATATTTCGATTAGATGATTACAAGGAGGTGTAAGTATATTTTGCAAGTTAATTTTTAAAAATTTGAATAAAATTATGAATAGTTGAAGCATTCAACGCATATACAAATTTGAGGTCATTCATGATATGTATTTCAGCTTGATTATAACATTCACAGATTGAATGAATTTCTTTAGAGAGCATTGAAGTATTAATGAACTGCATTAATGATGATTAAATTTTTGCTGATGAATGTGTGTTACGACGTTTTTCAGAAAACCATCAGAAGAACCACAAAGTTGGATAGGTTATCTCGGAAAAGCTTTTATGCAGTCAGCGACATATTTACCTTCTCAAGTAGCTGATATGTTTTTCCAAGGACGTTCTTTTGCCACAGTTCACCTTCCGTTTTCAGGAATGAAGAACGTTTGCGCATTAGTTATGTAAGAAATGCCTTGTTATATCGTTAACATAACTTTTTGCAAGGTCTTTTGTTACATTTATTGATATTCTATTATTATTTATGTATACCTATACACACATACATTACACCTATCTGATGCTTAGAAGTGAAGAATATTTTATTACATTGCCAAATATGAATTTAAATTGTATCGTGAGAAATATTAAGCCAGTGAATTTTCTCTACCATTTACAAAATGTAATTATAAAATGTGTAGCATGTTACAATGCAAGGCTGAGTCAGTAATTTTGTACAGTGCAGTTTATAAAA
Source organism: Dysdera silvatica (assembly GCA_006491805.2). Lineage (NCBI taxonomy): Eukaryota > Metazoa > Arthropoda > Arachnida > Araneae > Dysderidae > Dysdera > Dysdera silvatica. The sequence goes on along the minus strand of QLNU02003225.1, from coordinate 85,896,074 downwards.
TTTATGACACTTATTTTTTTCTAACATAGTCCTCTTGCATGACCCAACAGTGGCAACCTGTTCATCTAACTTTCAGTCAATCAGGGCTTGACCCACAACAGTGAAGCCGGGGTGGGGAGCAATTAACGTCTTTTGGTAATCCGAGAATGGGATCCCTAGGCTGTAAGGGATTCGTATTCCTCAAGAAAATGCAGGTCCACTATCTTACAGTTGCATGGTGATAAGACACTCATCTATCATGCTACTAACCAACGGCAGATTGGGCCACTGGCAAACTGCCCCCCCCCGGGTCGGTGAACCCTCATGGGCGATAGGACTTGTGCCCTCATGGGCTATAGGACTCGCGTCCTCTGATAATCCAAGATATGAGCCCTTTGAGAGGACCCAGTCCGCCTCTGCTATTAACCCATATTCAGCTCCCAGTTGCATGGAATGCATGCTGTTTTTCTGTGTACTGTAGTCTACAGGCTTTGGTTCCTTTGACAAGAGAGGTTCAGGCTTTTCAGAAAAATTGGAGGTCCCAGTGTAGCATGATTCCTATATTTGTGCTGTAAAAACACTTAAACGAAAGCTTTTTAAGGCACTTGGTTCATTACAAAGAAGTTTCTTTATGACGTGGGGTGGAGGGAGGCTTCTTGCCAAGAGGCAAGCCATGCATGCACTGCTTCCTACCTTACATGAACTTTATTAAAACCTAGTCGACTGTGAATGGTTTCATACATAGAGCCATGACTAATTTGCATGCAATTTGCCACTTCATCAATTGTCACTTACCCATGTCAACAAATACATGTCATGTACTGTTCTATGTTATTGTCGGTAGTGGACATGTACAATCATTTCCCGTTATGTCAGAACACTGTTCTCATTCTATGCTGAAAGTCTTCAATGGATTTCAACCCTGATGCACTTTTAAACCACAAAAAAAACCAGATAACTGAACACTTTTTTGTATGTGTATTTAACGACCATTATTTATCCACTTTAGGATATTTGTTTATTCTATCTCCCAAGACGGTGCACTAGGTCATCTGGGATGGGACTAATGACCTAACATGACCTTCAAACTATGGTATATTTACATACAACGAAGCTTAGTAGGAGTCAGACCTAGGCTAGAAGGTGTCAGTTGTAACCACTTGGCTTCTGGGGTACATGAAAGTCTCTCACTAGTGCTTTTCAAACATGTAATATGGAAGAAACATTTGGAAGAGGTGGTCTCAAGTTTATCATGTTGGCCGAGTGGTCGGTAACTTGGACCTACAATTTAATGAGAAATGTAAACCTCTAGTTTATAGCGCAAAGCTTTCCAATAGTGGTCATTCAGTATCAATTATAAGATGGGAACTGATGTGTCCAGCATGGCACATTGGTTACGGAATATATATGCGGACTAAATTTGGTCAAAATGCATTTGTAACAAACATTTTTATTTTAAAGGGAAAGCTTACCATTCTGGCTTAAGAAACAGGCCTTGGTCAAGACAGTATAATTGTTGCAGCTTTTGGATTGCAAAACAAATTAAAATATTTAGTATTTTACTAATGTTTTGTAGTTTAGAGACATGGCTTCCACTTAAAACAGTCAAATTTCTAAATGAAGAGAAAAAAGGTGTTCAGATAACAGCAAACAGCTTAAGTTAGACATGTAGGATGAAGTCTGGGCAAACTTTGGGCAATGGATTTTAAAAATGGTTGTAATTGCTACAATATAATGTGAATTTTTGACCTTCAGGAATGGAAATGTCTTCAGAGCATTTCAACAACCTTACTCTGTTCAGCAGAATGACCTTTATGTATTCTCTTTGCACTATAAAAATTCAAGCATTTTGTGAATATTGGTTTCTAAACGCACATTACTTAATTTCTATCTTTACTTTCTTCTAATAACCATTATTAAGAAATAGTAAACATTACATTTTTAATAATAAACTGGTCAAAACTGTATGCACAGTATTCCAGTATGTTCTGCCTTATCATGCTTATTATTTTAAGCATTTCAGAGAAAAGTTTTGCCCTCGCACTACAGTTCAAATAATATCATTGTAATGTTGTTAGGTTTTGATTTTTTAAAAAAAATTTCAGGATTCAGAAAGTTCTGCGAGTTGTGGTAGTTTCCCGTGAAGGTGTTGTATACATATATAACCTCGATGTTGTTGAAGGAGGTGATTGCAGCCTTGTGAATTCCTTGAGGTACAATTTTTTTTCACTGTTTCTTATAAGCATTTTTTTTAATATTATTTTGTTGGTCAACAGTGGTAACTTTAACCAACTTTTTAACCAAGGTCTTATAGTGGCATAGTAATAATGTATTCACCTGTTGTTTCGTTAATTTGGTTTCAACTCTCAACAGTAAAAAAAACCAAAAAAACCCCAAAGAATATTGAACTCCTTAGATCAGTGGTTTACCAACCATTTTAAAGCCGCGACCCACTTTTATAGTAGCCAAGTAATCCGCGACCCATTTTTATAGTAACCAAGTAATCCGCGACCCCCTTTTATAGTAACCAAAAGATCTGCGCGCCGCCACATTTGCATAAAAATTTATTTTTAACAGAGTAAAGAAAACACATTAAATACAAAATTATATTATATTAATTATATATATACAGTCAAGCCTCATTAAGACGAATTATTTTTGATACGAACCGTTTTCTGAAGTTCCGTCAGATTGTATAGCATACTACCCTTTCCGGATAAGACGAATTACTGTTAATAGGAACAGATTTTCTGTTCCCCTTGGTGTTCGTCTTAACGAGGTTCGACTGTATTATGTTAATTACGTATATATTAATTATATATATTAATGTATATTATAGATATAAAGTTAACAACCATTAGTAAAATATTGCAATGTGTGTAGCCATGTTGTTGTAAAAGCGTTGGAAACATTTGGTATAAAATTCCTTACAAAAATAATTGCGGCGACCCTCAGGTTTGAAATCACTACTTTAGATGTTTTGAGATTGTCCATTCTATGGTAGTAATACATCCATCTCTCAATGATACAATGAAACGCATACCATTTTTCTGCACATTATAGTCAAGAGCTTGGTTTTCTTGGAAGCAGAGGTTGATTCCTCAAAAAACTGCAGGTCTTGGAACAACATGACCTTTACTTCCCTTGCCCTTTAAAAACAGACTTTGAGCTAAATGAGTATTCTTGCATCTTTTTTTCTTTACTTTAAAAAAAAAAAGGAGCAGAACTTTTACTTATTGGATATGTTTTTAATTAGTTATATTTGAAATTGCTGTAAATTAGGAATTTTATTAAAAAATTTCTACACAGTATATGTTTAAGTACTGCACTTTTATTTTGTGTATTATATATTGCATGTGTGCATTGCTTTTTTTAAAATAATTTTAATATTCTTTTTGCTTTTTTTACTATTTTTATGTCTAGTATATTTTTAGTCATTGCTTCCTTTTTCGATAATGAAGTATAATAGGATGTATTTTGTCCCAAAATTCTATTTCAAATAAAAAAAAAATGCATATAGGAAGAACAGTATATGTCTGGAAATAATGCTTTTATAAAAAGAAATATGAAAGGAATTTACGTTGTTCTAATAGCCGACCATTTCTATTTTACTGCAGTATTTTGCTGTCCCAGCAAATACTTCATAGAATTATGCACATTTCGGTTAGCATATTTTTTTCTGTGTGACGTTTGTTTTTGCTGTTTTTTGAAAGTCATTAATGGGAGAGATTACTGCATATCAGTGGTTTCTAAACTTTTTGTCCCTTGGAGCCCATGTTTAAATAAAAAACTGTGGAGCCTTTTTGTAAAAAAAAAAATTTAACCACAGAGTCTCTGACTGTTTTTTACTTTTAATATGTATTCCTTAGGTAGGGCCCATATGTAAGTAATAAAAACGCTACAACAGATACGTAATAAAAACGCTACAACAGATACAAAATAAAAACGCTATACTTCAATTAAAAATGTGGTAACTAATGAGCGGAATGGAGCTATTTAGTTTTGCATAGTTCACCAGTGTCCGGTTTTATTGAGGATAGCTGCAGATGAAGGTCAGGTTCAGTGTCGAGGCAGTTTTGGTTTTAGGCAGAAAATCTGGATTCACGTAAGTGTTATGGCAAACAGGAGAAGAAATGTTTTTGCTTTATCGGCCAGTAGTTTAAATTCAACAACTTAATCAAAATTCAGAACATGACTGACTTACTTAGAAAATACTGTTTGATATAATGTTTATGGGGCATTCATTATCAGTCAATGTCAAGCTGGTTGGTTTCTTTCAAAGTAAGGGCAAATGGATTCATCACGCCGTTATACTCCTTCAGTGTTACTTACCGAGTCATTGGGTGATTTTTTTAATATGCTTAAAATAAGATATTAAGATAATAATGTAGTAACCATAATGTGATGAAAAATAATTTTCCAGAAATTAGGACCATCCATTTATTTTTCACTAGACGAGGGAATTATTTCTTCTGAAAGTGACCTTTAATTTTTAATGCTTCCACGGAGCCCCTGGATAAGCACCGCAGAGCCCAGTTTGGGAACCCTTGCTGTATATATATGTATGTGTGTGCAAACATATATCCTTCAATTGTTTGACTTTTACAATAATTAAACTTTAATTAATTTTAAAATTAGTTTAAAAAAACCAAAAAAAACCATAAAGAACTTGCTTGAAAGGGTACATTTTTTGAGTTTAACCAATTGTTACTAAATTAGGTTTGCAAATAGAAAATGTTATAATTTTTTAAAAAATAAAGCAATCAGCTTTATACATTTGCATTAAAAAAAATATTTAAATGGAATTGTTTTCAGTTCAATTACACTGTAAGATCACTCGCGTGTTCGAAAAGTGAGTGTATGTGAAGGGACTTAACACAGGATAGCCTGAGTAAACATAGAGTATAAATAAACAATGCTGGACAAACAAGCCTTTTGTGACATCCTGCCAGTAATGATATTTTGTAAACGCTGTTAAGTCGCAAAAAAATATTTTTCGTGGCCGCTTACCTTAATATTTTTTAGATTTAAATTCATTGAAAAATGCGTGTGTCATTTCGATTTAAAAGTTCCGGAAACCACAATCCTTTTTCTTTGGCGCAGTATAGCCCAGATGCTCTTGCGCCATAAAAAAGCCAAACAAACAAAGAATCGTTTTTCAAGTCATCGCTTTTGATATTAGCACTACACTTTATTTCTTTTGTGGATTTAGGATTTGTTTGCAGAAAAGGAAAATCTGGTTTAACAATCACTCATCCAATTACTTTAATAATTCATTTTTAGTGTATTACACACAATATCTAATTTGTATCTTGTTGAGAACCAACCATGTGTACAGGTACACTTTCTTGGATGCATAATGGCCACTGTCTTTACTTCATAAAAATCAAACCAGCTATTGAAGATCGTTTTAAATCATTGACCCTATCTCAATTAGTCTAAACCGAGCTTCTCTACTTGAGATTTTGATTAAAAAAGCTTAATGTTGTGCCAGTGTGTACCATAAGTTGTTGCAGATACGATAATTTTTTATGCAGGTTCTCTGAGATTTGGCTGTTGTTTCAGTACTCACACTAGGTGAAAAAGGGTTCAGAAAGGATGACTTGAACTACAGCCCTGTGGACACTCCAGTGGCATAGGAAAGTCTTTAATTCATTGCAGGTTGGATTCTTGTGCAAGTCCGGGAAAACTAGGTTTGAATCCAAACAGGACACTCATCCGTGCATCCTGTTTATCTCAGCTGGCTGTTTGTGCAATTTTGCCATGTAAAAGTTGAGAGACAACCAACAGGTTTTTAAAAATATTCGTATAAACTATGGTACTGGTAGATCTATAGTGTTTAGGTGTGATATGTGCCATTTGACTAAATTGTGTTGTGCTTTATTCCAAGCTGTACTGCACAAGCTACAATTAACAATATATTCTTGATCAGATTTCGATGCTTTATTGAGTAAAACTTTTCTCATTCAAGTTTCATTGTGTTGGGGCTCCATCAAAGTTGATCAATATGTTGACAGTTTCAATTTTATTGGAAGTAATCTGTTATGACATTACATTTAATATCATGGATATGTATTAAAGTAGCCATTATTTTAGAAAATTATGTTTAACACATGGCCTTTGGAAAAAAGAAATCGTTTCTTTTTCAATTGCCTAAGTCATAACAGCATCAGGTCAAGATCCCAACGAACGAGAGGACATGTCTGAAGACATGCGTCTTAGGTTTGCTTCCTGTCTTCGAAGGGGAAAAGTAATGAAGTATTACATACCTCTTTTGTGGTTCAGCAATGCTTTGAAAAATGACATAAACTTTAATGTTTGCCCTTTTTAGGTTTAAACCTGCAGACATTCAAACATGGATGTACCTCACCATCAAATCACCGTGTGATAAATTATTCTACGTCTAGATGTAAATAATTTTACAAGAACTTCAAATTTCATTCTTAGAGAGAATGTCAGCACATCCTCAAGAACTTTGAAATTATTCCATAATCTGGTAGCTATGTCTTCAAGAAAATTGATCTTAGAAATGTTCTGACGCGTCAAAAATTGGAAGCAGCCTCATTTTTAAGTACAGAGACTATCTTTGTGCCATTTAAAATTAACCGGAAGAAGAGATGCTACCAAGGAATTGGAATCAGTTCCAGGAATTGGCTGATATGTCTTCATAGAGCATAAATTTAGTTTCAAAAAGGTGTGTTATGTTCCTATTAGTTAGCTAACAGTTTATATCAGGAATACATGTGAGGATTTATAGTGAGAGAATTGACCTCAAAAGCTAATTGTCAGAGGAGATGATGCTAAAATTTTTCAACGACTTGTTAAAAACTAGCAAACTGGAAAATCTTAGTGATATTGTCACCTACTTTTGAAACTTAATATTGTTCTTGAGGAAAAGTGAAGGCATGTTTTTGAACCATGTAAAATGAATTTCAAAAAGGAAAGTTTGCCTTCGATGAATTTGAATTGATCTTGGGAATTTGTATATACATCTTAACGGGCCATAAATTTAGTTTCAAGAATATGTCATATTCCTATCAATGAGCTTAGAATTAATCTCAGAAGGTAATTTTAGAAAAAAAAATGTTAATTTTTTCAAAGCTAAGTTTGTTCAAAATTAGCATGAAAGATCCCAAGAAAATTATATTTTAACTTAATATTGTTCTTAAGGAAAAGTAGGCATATTTTTAAGCCATACAAAATGTATCCCAAAGAAAAAAACGTGTCTCTGAAGAATTTTAACTGCTCTCAGGAATTTGTGGATGTGTCCTCTATGTCAAAACATAAATTTAGTCTCATAAATATGTGATGTGTGCTTTTTAGAGTTCTCTAGTGAGTTTAAAATTGATCTCAGTAAAATGATATTTTATATAACGAGTTTAAAGTGGATCTCATGAATGCGCTGTGCTTCTCACTTTTTCTTTATGCAATTTATTATAGGAGCATTGTCTTTTGAACTTTTTAGTGTTTTGCATTAGCTTCTTAAATTTCCTTGTCTTGCATGTATTTTTTTTATTGCAATTTGTGTTAACTATTTTTTTTAATTGCTTGTGGATAATTTACTTTCATTGTGAAGCTGATTTTGCTTGTTTTCACACTTACTTTCACTGAATGTTTGTTGAGCACCATTTATCATTTTTGCTACTTGCTGTTGTTGTTGTATGTTTGTCCAAAATGCACCTTTTTTTGTGATAATTTACTCGTTTGAAATAAAGGAATTTGATTTTAAAGGTTGGAGTCTTTTGATTTTTTTTTTTAATTATTGTTTTTCTGTAATTTTATTCGGTCATTTTTGTTGTTCTTTGTTTTATTAATATTTCTCTCCCTTCAGTGGAGCACCATTTATGACTTTCAAGGGGCCGATTCACAATGATGTATAATCAAAAATCAAGTCAATATATAAAAAGGATTCAGGATCTTTTTTTAAATGGATATAAAAGTGGGAAAGGTGTATAAATTATCAACAGCACTCCATCCCGTGTTAGTCACACAAATTGCCTTTGCTGTCTTCGTACTATAAAAATTCAGTCAACCAATCATAAACTGTGCTCCATTGTGCATATGTTTTATGGGACTTACTGTACTACATGCTGCTAGTTTTGCTTAGTTGTTAAATGTACTTTGATAGTACAAGTGACATTTAAAAATAGAAATGTGACTCAATGGCCAAATTTATTGCTCATTGGACTAGCTTTGACAGCATGACTTCTGCTGTCCTTGTACTATAAAACAAAGTCAGTGAAACATTATTTTTAATCTGAAATAAACTAGCATGCCAACAATAAATATGTCACGAAAAAATGTATAGTATGCAGATCACATATGTTGTCTATTTGGTTTCGAATACCCTGTTAACCGACCTTGATCTTGGAACTAAAAAAGGGAGGGAGGGAAAAACTTGTTCAAGTATATTGAAATAAATAATGTTGATGTAAGTAGTACTGATATAAGCAGTGATATACAGGGTTCACACGGTTCTTAAAAACTCCTTTGATGCTCCTTAATATTCATTTAAAAAATTAAGGGTTTTTTAAAACTCCTTACTGTTACATGAGACTCCTTAAAAACTCATTAAAGTCGCATTCGCGGTGATTAACCAAATATGCAACCTTCACAACCTTTCGAATTGTAGTTGTCTTGACTTATAGATATTGCATTGCAAGAATGTCCTTGTATTCAGTAAAAATGGTTTGAAGTTCAATTTTTACAAATTGAATGCTCTTTGCACATGGTCTTTAATTTTAAGATTTTTTCTTTTCAGATACTGAAAAACTACGCCTAGTATTTAATCTAAAATAATATGCTGTTGCTGAAATTGCACATATATGTATAAAAACTTTAAGGTTGTTTTAAACTAAATTATCGTCTAGTTGGGTATGCCTATAATTTTCAGTTCCATTTTCTTGTGGAATTTTCCAAGTTGAACTGGTTGTCATTAATAACTGTGTATCAGATGAAAGCAGTAAATTTGCGTCTGAGTTTTGTATAAATTCTTCTATTAACCTAGGATTTCTTGTAGTGCAAAATATATGTTCAGTTCCATTTTTTACAGAAAACTATTTAACGATTATTATAAATAATTACGTTAATATACTATAAAAGTGGACTCCTTAAAAAATATTTTTGGGATCCTTAAATATTCCTTAATTTTTATTTTGAAAAATGAATATAAACCCTTATATAGAAATTGGTTGTTGATTCACTGTAGTGTATAAAAAAAAAATCACTCGCAAATTCATTGTTCCCAATAGATTAAATTCATTGTTGATTAAAATCGTTCTTCAGAATCTGAAAGAGAAAATTATGTTTTATATTTAATAACTTTCGACACTTACAGTTAAGCTCAAACTAGATTTTTTAGGTATAGGAGAAAATGAGGCGGATAATAATATCTTACAGTATGGTATTTGCAAATATATATATATTTGTTTTTGATGTTTAGCCATTTTTGTTAAAGAGTGTTAAGTATAAAATTAAGTACAACACAACTAATTTGAAAACTTCGTTTGCACATAAAATGAGTTTTCCATACTAGTGTGGAAGCAAGTGTTGGGTTCTATAGTGGTATAACACTATATTAAACTAAATAGTGAAAAAACGCTAGTTTCTTCTAGCATAGTACAGTAAAGCAACTGACGATTTCCTAATCCCATAGCATCCAACTTAATTCACAGTAAGTGTGAAAATAATATATAACATATTATCTTCATACATGTTATTAATTCACAGTAAGTAGCTGAAATGGCTTTTCTGTTCTCAGAGCAGGGTGGTTATGTTCTCTATCACATCATTAAATCTAATTTCATATTCCAAAGAAGTCAAGAATATATTTGTGAATTGTTTATAATTTCGAGGTTACTGATTAAACCGTTTGTCCCTTCTTTGGAGTAGAATATTTCTGGGAGTGATTGAGATAGAAAAGAGGCAAGTAAAGGATAGTAGACTCTGTACATATTGTATTGTTTTAACAGTTTACCTTTTATAAACTGTTAAGGTGTTTAATAGTTGGGTTTTATGGCAAAATTTAAATTTTTTAATACTGAATTTGTTTTCTGTTGCTTGGAACCTGAAATTCTCTTTAAAAAAAAAAGAATATATACAGCAAAACCTCTAAACAATGGTAACCTCCGAAGACCAGCCACTTATCAATGGAACCGAGCACGTTCCATAGGATTAATACTAGTGCTAACCTCCAAACAACAAATTCCGAACAACAGCCACTCGGTAGGTGTCAAGAAAAAAAATTTCATCCAGATTTCCTAAATTTTCAAACACGTCTGAAACCCAAATTGTATACAATGTAAAATAAAATTCACTTGACAACACTTTCGTCTAAGGTACTTCATTGAAATATATGTTCAATTTGTAGCTTTATACGTACACCCCTTCCTGTGAATACCATGTCGCTATTATGACCGACAATCCCAATGTTTCATCTGTGCAAACAACCACTATCCACTCGGAATTGGTTTTTGACAGTTCCAGTTTTTTATGCATCATTACCATTGAGTAGTGTCGTATCAACCTCAACTTCATCAGCTGAATGCCAATTTGTAATCACGATGAGTTAGTTCGTTTATGAAAATTTGTTTAAAGAGGAAAATCAATGTTATCCAGGATATTAAAATGTGTAAGTGCACAAAAATTGGCAATGCTTTAAGGTTGTGGGAAGTCATAGATAAATGAGATTTCAAGAAATGGAGAAGATTATCTGCAACAGTTCTTTCGAGATGTGAACTTACTTAGCAGAACGAAGCATTGGAAAACTGGAAATGAACTTGACAGAGTGCTTCTAGAGGAACTTTCCAACTGTCAATCCAAAACTTTCAATGAAAAATATTGCAATTAAAATATTTTTTAACTGCAGAATTTTTCGTTGTCTGATGAACTCGAAAATACAGAGGTGATATGAAAGGTCGCATTTTCAAATGGCATTGTCAGATTAGCAGGAAATAGGAAAGCCAGAAAATTTGTTTACATGTACAAAAATTAAAAGTTTCTGTTGAGCTTAATACTGTTCAGGGATTTTTAGAAAATATGGTGGAAAAGAAAAAAAGTGTTGAGGCAATGGAAGCGGAAGACAGTGTAAAACTGCCACAAAATTCTAACATTAAAACATATTACAATTAATAAAGCTGACACCCATGATTAAGCTCATATTAGAGCTTTTTTTGGTTTAGGAGAAAGAGACATTGTTCTCATCCTTGAGTCAAACTAAGGTGCCTTTGTTGAGTCCAGAGCGCCTTAGCCACTAGACCAACGAGAACAGGAACATCGCTCTCTTTCTCCATATATAATGAGGTAAGATATTACCCTTCTCAGGGTTAACATAATCACCAAATAATGGTCAATGCACAAAGCTACCAGGACGATTTTTTGTGAGTGTTTTGTAGGGGTTTTTTTATTACGATTAATAAATTTGATACCCATGTTTAAGCTCATACTAGAACTTTTGGTTTAGAAGAGAAAGATATCCCCATTCTAGAGTCAAACTAGGGTCCCTCCAGGCTCAACAGGGGGACCCTAGTTCAATTCTAGGAAGGGGACGGGGATGATGTTTCTTTTTCTTCTAAACCAAAAAAGTTCTAGTACAAGCTTAAACGTGGGTGTCAAATTTATTAATCGTAATAAAAAATCCCCTATGAAAAACTCACACACAAAAAAAAAAAAATTGCCCCGGTGGCTTTGTGTATTGACCACTATTTAGCAATTGTGTTAGCCCAGAGAAGGATAATAATATTTTACACTAAAGCATACTCTGATGTTTTGGCAAATTTTCGAGAGACCAAAAACTTTGCTCTTAACAAAAATGATGACGAGTTACACAAAAGGACTAAAAATATTGTTTCTGTAGAAAAGAATGTTTGCCATAAAAAAGCAAAACAATTACGCATCACTGATTTTTTTAATATAAATTAAAATAGGTGAGGATTAATGTATTTGAAATTGCTACTTTTTTTTAATTATATTTATTTTAATTTTTTTTTTATACTGAAAATCTAAATAACAGTCACCTTTGCAGAGTCCCGCGGGTGACCGTTATTCGGAGGTTTTACTGTGTATATATATATGTACACACAAGTTGTCGACAAGCTTAGAAAATTTCTATAAATGAAGTGTAATATATACACTGAAAGGAGTAGTATATAAGATAGAATGTTGTTTTACTGCTATGTATGCAAATTGCAAAATCCTACAATAGCATAGTAGTAATGCATTCATTTATCATGCCATTAACACAAGTTCGATTCCAGTAGCACCATAGAATGGGTTCCATTTTCCTGCCTACCATAGTCCAGGTTTAATTTCCTTAATAACGAAGGTTTGAATTCTTTAGAAAACTGGTCAGCATTAATTTAGCTGTCCTTTCACCATATAATGGAAACAAAAGTGCAGACTACGAAGATCACATGATGTTTACATGTCACAAGCTTAAAACACTGACATAGTCATAGAGAAGATAAGCAGCTTGTAACTTCCAGGAAGTTCTATATAATTTAATTTCATATCTAACATTATGCCATCGTTTACGCGTTCAGTTTGTGCCCTGGTGATTATGTCTTCCGTTTTT